>OY735231.1:1262336-1479836 GCA_963457665.1 Thysanoteuthis rhombus
ATATGATGGTGGACCATTAAACAATGTGATGTGAGAATGTAGCACAATGTGATAGTTGATTATTAAACAATGATAGTTGATATTATACTGTGGCTTTAATTGTATAATTTCAAGTTAAATGGTTTTTGCTTCGCAACTACTTCTGCATTAAATGTCTCATCTCTGGTATAAGATTTTCTACCTCGTGAAATAATTCTTATGATTATTTTTTTTGTTATAATTTCGAATTTTCTCTTGAAAAAATTATTGCCAATCTAACAAAAAAAATCAGAAATGTGTCTGGTTAGTTATTAAATAGAAACCAACATCTGTTGGCAGCATATCATGTTGGGGGTGATCAATTGAAAAAAATGGAAAAAGTGGTGTCTATGAATAAGTCACTCCTTCCATCTTTCATTGGATCCCTTATTTGGGGGTAATTTAAGAGAAAACCTTTTTAAAAAACATAACGAGTAAATATCTAAATTTTCAATCCTCTAATTCCATCGATTCGGCCTGTACATGTGACAAATACATACACGCATACATAAACAGTCGGGTAGAATCACTAAAAAAAACGAAGAAACCTATGTGGACAGTTTTTAATAAAAAAACAGAAAACAGATAAAAAATATAAGACTTTTAATAAATAAGATAAGAGGATGTTGGCGTGGAGACTTGCTTCATTGAAAAACAAACAATGAATATAAGAAATTGATTACAAACATTGAAATGTTCAGTTGATAAAATATAAGGCAGACATTTATCTATTGATTGTTTAACTTGATTTTAATCTAGTGGACAATTGGCAGAATTTATTTACCGATAAATTGATAAACATTTTATTAGCATGAAACGAGCCGAAAGAAAACGTCTCATGCATTGAACTTTAAACAATAATATTTCACAGCCAAAATTATATTACGATAGGGTACACAAAATTAACTGGAATTCAAATGTTATCTGCTAATAGTCGTACATAGTACCATTGAGAGTTTTTCCTGGTGTTTGCAAGCGCTTTTCGATATTTCTATGATGGCTGATTAAAAAAAGAACAGTGAGTGTGTGTGAAGTTTTTAAAAAATATCTGAGGTGACTGGTTAGTCTTGGAGTTCATGAATTTATAATGCCTCATTGATTCACAGAGGATCAAAACAGCAATCACTTGAATGTATGCAATGGTTTAAGAGAACAATTTTGAAATGATCCACAGTTTCTTTAAGTTGTGATTATGTCTTTAAATCGATTTATTTAGAGATAACCCCCATATATATATCCAATATAAAGGTAACTGAAAATTACAAAATACATTGTATTCAAGTCTGATGTACTAATTGAAGTAATTGGGACTGATTCAAAGGCCTGTTGATGCTTTTCAAAATGTGCTGAAATAAAGACCTTACAAGTCTGCTAACTGCATGCTCAAAGATAGCACAATTGTTAATTCAACTTGAAGAAAAAAATTGATTGCTAGTAGACTTAAGAATATATTTTTCCAAGATGATATCGCAAAAGGCTCTTTATGAATCGAATTTTTCGCAAGTGAATTTTAATATGCTTAAAAATTTAAAAAAATACCATCAGAAAAATGTATTGAGTTTTGGAGTTTTATGCTATTAACTGAGTTTAATTTTGCTGAATTCAAAAACTTCTCTGGCAAAACAATTTAAAATGATAGTGAACAGCTTTATTTCCAGGCATACATTGCCAGCTATTAACATAAAATCGTGAGAAAAAAAAAAAAAAAAAAAAAAAAAAAACGAAGAAAAAATTGTTTGTATAGGGGTGAAAGTGAAAGCCAGTCTTGCCATCCTGATAATAACCCAGGGATGCTCGTAAAATGAACTGTGTGATTTTTGGTGTCATTTTTGTTAAACACTGGGAAATATGAACTATTGGCATATTTTTTTAACATAAAAATTCAGAAGGAATCCCCTTTCATATTATCATGAAAAGTAGTTACCATAAAAATGTGTTTTATTGTGAGCAAATATGATTTTGCATGACATTTTATCAACTTATTAGAAACAGAACATTTTCTGCACCGGTTTTGTAAACTAGTATAGTTATAAGTCCTAAAGCTTTCATTTAGTTCCGTATAACCTCTGTGCATCACAGCATGAAAATGATAAATTTTGTTACTTTGACTATTTTAACAGTTTTTTTTTCTGTCATTCAAAATAGGTAAGGCAAAGCCATCGAATAATTATCACTGAACCAGAAAAAAAAAAAAAAGAATGAAAATATGGTCCTCTCATAGCAAAACATATTTCATATTAGGATTAAAGGGAATGTATAATAATGTTTACATTTCTCACAGTTTCAAAAATTATTTTGTACATTTTCCCTGTAATTCTATTATAATTTCATTTCAGCTTTAATACATATTTTTCTATCAAATGTCCTTTAACGTCTTTTTATGATGCTTTCTGTATCACAAAACAATAAAGTATAACAAATATGCAAAAGCCATGAATTGGAATTGCATTTTTCTGTTTGTTTTTCTTATTTTTTATTTCAGATTTATCTTCCATTTTCTCTTCTTTTGTGAGATTTTGGTCCTGAAAATGAAATAGAATAAAACAGGATTAATGGCCACATTTATGAGAAATCAACTCTTTTTTTTTTCATAAGACGTATTAAACAAATGCAATAATTCTAGTGAAAGTATTTCTTATGCATCATAAATTTCAATCATAAGGTAAAGAAAATCTTAAATTTTTGAAGGCTTTAAACCACTTCACTAATGACATATTCAAGGGAGAATGTTATGCTGTTAAAATTCTAATCTGTTCATTAAATTATTTCTGCGGCCATTTTGAGCACACAAGCACCAGCACAACCATAAACATTTACATAAACAATATTAACAAACCTAAAAAGCATTATATGCTAGTATGCTATAAAATAATTTCCAGTTATTGGTTGCTGGAAAATATTTTTCGCACAAGCTTCACCAAAATGTTACTGTTTCGCCAAACTCTATTTCTGGAAGTTTATAAAAGCAAAATGGACCATACATAGGTGTCTATTGGTGGGGATCCGGGTGACCATGTGCGACGTTCCCATAATTTGATATGCATAAAAGGCGAGTTAGTTATGGATTCTGCAACTACATGAAGATATGTGGATTAATAAACTTAAAACTCTCTCTCCTAACGGACTCAGCACTAAACTGAACAACCCTAACCACATCACGCTCAAACTCCATAACCCTCTCACTCCTAATTACTCGATGCTTACCAACTCACTATCTTCATACTTAAACCTACTACACCTTTACCCAGGCCCATGTACATACACCCAAACACCCTTCAACATATACATACATTAAAACAGAATAGAAATAATCAAGCACTGTACATGGGCGGTGCTGTTTAATGATCAAGAAAAGTGGACTAAAAACAGCTGGTGAAAATGCGAAAAATCAACGAACACATCATTAAGGAAATGAGAAAATTAGCTTTGAAGTAGAAATAAGGGTCAACATGAAAATGATGAATTTTTTTTTGGGGGGGGGGGTTACTTTCAATCCAAAAATAACACCAACAAACCACATATGAGAGGAAATTCTGAACTATAAGTCAACACGGAATCCAACCACCCAAATGTAGTCATAAAAACGATCCCTAAATCGATATAAACTGGGATAATATACAATTCTACAAACGAAACAATATTTTACGATTTTAGCTACAAATATACTGAAGCTCTGAAATACCGCAGGTTTAGTTTTAAAAACGATGAAAAAGTGAAAAATACAGCTATAACAAAAAGAGCAGAGGTTGGAAAATTATCTGGTATTCACCTTCATTTAATCTACAAGTCAAAACTGACACAAGGGCAATCTTACTCAAAGTGATAGGAAAACACTTCTTCTCAAGCAATCCATTGTGTAACATATTTATCAAAGACAAACCGAGACTAAGCAATAGCTATTTGGGCAGCGTTGAAAAATTCATTAAAAAAAATAACAAAGTAATTAGGAATAATATCAATGATAAATATAAAGACAAAACAGACTGCAATTTTCAAATAGCAATTGGTGCGCTCTGCAAAACAAATGTCAAATATCTAATATTGTATATCAAGCTGAAATATCAACCCTAAATTTAGGTTAGACAACCATACTTCATCTTTTTCAAATGGAAAAAAATATAAAAATAATATATCACTATCCACACATTACTGAGAGCTCAAGGTTACCAATCAGCAAATGGAAAATATCAGAACAAACACGCACAAGCCAGAATGATGAAACTTTATGCGACCTTCACTTGGAAGACAGACTTACTAAATCGGAAAATATGAATTAGCTGTCAAATGTTGACACTGTTCAAAGTCTTTATAAAAAAACTACTATAATCTAAATTCAAAACATCCTAAATACAGGTACACCAGAATCAATCACCATAGTTACTGTATTATCATACCCCAACCACTATAAGCATATTTTTTTCCTCTACGACGAATCACAATAAAATTTCATAATTATTTTGGATATATAGAAGCTAAACAACTGAGAATGCTAAGGGAATTAAACATAAACATCGAACACCATATTAAGGTGAATCCTAAAACTAGTGAACAGATAACAAATAGATGATATATCTCCTGTACCTAAACCAATTCAACTTAACTAATGGATCTCCAACATGACTGGTAAAAAGTGTTTGACACACTCCAACATAATTTATAAGTACTAGCAACAAGCACAGAAAAATATTTTTAAAAATCAAATGCAACTAACAGACTAAAAACTCAAGATACTACGAATACAATCGTAAACGAAAAAAAGAAAGACAGAAAAAGGATGTATAAATACAATAGGACAGGGCTTTCCACCTAGAGAAAAAAAATGCAACTTCGAAAAACGTTTTAAATAGGGATCCAAACAAATCAAATCCTTCGCCTGAAGAATCCCAAAGGGCAGAAAGATACACGTAATAATGAAGTGAATCCATTATTTCGCCATATTTACCGCTATCCTCCAACTAAATGTTTTTGTATTGATCACGTCTATGGCATAAACACATCGTACATTGAATTTCATACAAATTTGTACTTTGGGATATATATATATATATATATATATATATATATATATATATATATATATATATATATATATATATATATATATATATATATATATATGTATACGTTTATACACACACACACACATATATATATATGCGTATATATACATGTATACATATATATTTATATATTTTAATTTGTATATGTATAAATCTAATCATATATATGTATTCATATATACGTATATACATGAGTATTTCTTTATATATACATATCAATATCAACATATTCATCTCCCTCTCTCTCTCTATATATATATATATATATACATGCATATATATATACATACATATATATATATATATATATATATATATATATATATATATATATATATATATATATATATATATATATATATGCATGTTCATATGATAATGGTAGAGTCAGTTTACTTGGAAACACTTTGATATATTTTATTTTTCACTCATTCACCTGATCGTTTGTTCAATTTGTTACTTGGTTGATTCTGGCACCGAACAAAATATGTTTCCATATAAATTGTCTCCACAACTATCATATTATGTTAGACATAAACAGCCCAATCTAGTGATATATATATACATACATACATACATACATATATATATATATATATATATATATATATATATATATATATATATATATATATATATATATATATATATATATATGCAGGTAATTGATCAGAAGTATTGAGTTATTTGTTTGCTTATTAAGCATTTAACAAAAAGCTATATGATGACACAAAGTGGTCACGAATTTTGAAGTACGTATATGATAATTATAGTATGATGATTAATGAAAAGCGTTTTTAACACTTACTAAAAAAAAGTATGATTACCTGTGAATGTTTTGACTTTTCTTCGTTTGGTTTGTTTTTGACTTCATTTTGATTTACGTAGTTGTTGTCACTGATGGATGTTTATAAAGGAGAAAGATTATCTTCTTTTATTGAGAATCTGGCCACTCATACTTCTGAATGTTGATTTTCTTTTTAAAAGTACAAATTCTGAATTCATATCAAATGAGCAACGAGATCCTTCGGTGAAAGTGTAAAATGACATAAATGTCCCTTCCGTTTGTCTTCTGTATTTTAACATCCGTAATTATTGAAAAAAAAAGAGTAAATCATCTCAGCAGCTTGAAACTGCCAAGCATACAAGATGCATACTGGATGAAAGAAAACTCCAGCTTAATGCTTTGACACAGCAAACGTAAGCTTAGATCCGATCACTCAATTTTTTTGTGGTGTTCACTACTGAAATCAGACATTGTGGGAGAGGGCCCAGAAACCACTTTGTATTCTGTACAAATGTGTGTTGCAATGGACAAGGTAGATGTCTTTAGTCAACCCAGTACTTCTCTTCATTCAAACATCTTCCTTTCAGATTGAGGTTCAGTTGCTTTGATGTCCTGGTCTCATGCAAACACGATCAATGGAAAAGTAAGGCCTCCCTGAACGCCTTTCTGAATATCCATATAGCCATCAACTGCTGGCGGGTTCTTCACCGTTCAGTTGACCTGTTGAAAACACTCGCGGCTTAAAACCTCGGCCTGCAGCACGATGCAAGCGGTGCAATGCTCAAGGAGCTCGGTGCACAGCCTCTGGATTGGATTTTGAACACTTTGTGTTGAGATCCATTTAGAATCCTGGAAGCGTTCATTCCAACTAAGGAAATTTTGAGAGCAGAGTGCCTGCTCTATTCAGTTCAAGATTTTAGAAAGGAAAAATGATAGTCCCAAGAAAGCATGCCATCATGGTTCTTTTGAGAAACATCACTGGAACGATGGAGTAAATTTCTGGATTGATCTGGAAGTAAAACAAAATTCATATGAAGGACTTTGAAATATTAATCGTATATCTTTGAAGCAAAATAATTCAAAGAATTGTTATTTTTTTCTGGAAAGATATACATTGGGTCCAAATGAATCTCTTGAGTTTTGGAATCGATTTTGATTGTTTGTTTTTTCAAGTAAAAAAATTGAATCAAATCTGTTAAAATAACTGTTGGTAATGCATTAAAGTCAACTATAGTATTATTTTAAAAAATTACATCGTCGTAAGTGAAGAATAAACATAGCAGGCGTGGATCCAGGAGAAGGGGTCTCGGGCAAAACACAAAAAATTAAAAAAAAACAACAAAACATCTTGTTATGGAAATTTCATAGTTAAAAAAACTGAAATGATTCGAAATAACCAGAAATTGGCTGAAAAAACGAACACATTTTTTTCATTTAATACAAGTGAAATGTCTGCCGACTTAATTGTTGTAAATATTTTGATTGTTACTGTAGTGAATTTCTGTGATTGATCCTTACACTTTACACTTTCGTCAATTTTAGAGCTAAAGATCATATACGGCCGTGTATGAGCCGAGTCATTACAAAATCAGTTTTTGCTGAAAAAATTCGGTCGACTGATAAAGAGATAATATTCACGTATTCATTTATAAAGAAAAAATCCATCTGACCACGCCCTGTACAAAATTCTGGATCCACCTCTGGATATTTGATAAAAAATTATCCCCTTTGCTGCCAAGAATTTGAAAAAAAAAAAGCACAGCAAATGAGGACCTTGATATGATCTTAATCATTTAAGATAATCACCGCTATTTGGGGGAATAAATATGAAATCTCCATCTGCCGTGAAGAACCGGTTGTTTTGGCCCATGCTTCCATTCACAGACAAATCTTTCCAATTCTTTTTATACTTTAATGGCAACTGAGAGTTGCTATAAGCACTCCCAACTGAACCAAAAGCAGAAGCCACACCATATCTGAAATAGAAATAGAATTCAGATTTTATATCAAAAAACATTTTGAGTCTCGTAATGTAGAATAACCAGTAGTGTACTGCTAATAAACAAGCGAGGGAATGCAGGGCTGTATACTCAGGGGATAAGGGCACTTTAAACATTTGAAATGGAACCAACATTATACCAATTTTTCTCATCAGGGAATTGTTCAAATTGAGAATTTTAGTAGTACGTATATAATGGAGAGAGGATGCTTATCCCTCAAAGTGAAGAAATGCTGTTCTCACGCGTCCCCACAGTACTACATCACAAGGAATGAAAACAATTATAACGAAAACAACAATAATTATAAATGATGATGCCGATATTTTTGTGAGTCGTGACAATAATTACATGAAATACTGGTGGCTGTACTTTATTTTGTTATGAATAGTTTAATAAACATTTATCAAAATGTTTCAACTGTTATTCTCTCATGCCTGTACTGGCCCCTTGCTTCTCTGATGATTATTTATTCATCATTTGAGGAAGAGGAAAAGGCACTTACACAAGACATCCTAAGAGCAATACTCAGCTAAGTAGGATATGAGTCTTCTATACAGCTAGACGGTAATCATAGTCGATATAACAGTCTAGTGAAGCTCGCCGAGTCAAACTTCTTTGTCTCGGTGCCAACAAAAAATGGGCCATCATCTTCACTGTCACCCAGACACAGTTGGCTGATAAATGCAAGGCCAACCCATGCTTTTTTGGACGACGGATCCGGTGAGGCTGATGCTATGGAGAGGATTCATGCCTTTTGCATAAGTACAAAAGTGAATACGAGTCAATTGATGGAGCTCTTTCTACTAGAGAGATTATTTGGCCACAGAAATGATTAACATTCAGCACCAAATTAAAAAAAGAACATTTTTACAGCATATACTTTACACTATGGTTATCTCTCTAAATAGAAATACAAACTGATATACATAAAAATGCATCTAGATACTAAATCACTTAAACATACAGTCATAAATTTGGAAATAATCATGTGGAAAATGTTTAGTGCTAAATTTATACTTGCATTTTGAAAATCCATTGGAATTTAACAAATCAATGAAATTCGATAAAACTTTCGGTATCTCCTCATTGATTAATAATTTTTTTTTACTGACAAGTGCCTGGTGCACTTATGGATTAAGGCTGTTCGTTTCTTGCTATTCGTCTACAAATAAGATGCAATAGTGTCTTATTACAGCTGCATTAAACAAATTAGTTCTCGTTCGATCACCGAAGTTAAGGAACGTCGATATCGGTCAGTACCTCGATGGGTGAACGTCTAGAAATACGTTGTACCTTGAACAGCTGGATATTATGTGAAAAGCCCCGTGTTGATCTTGTTAATCCTCTTAAAGAGGAGCGATCTCATCTCTACATTGAATAATGCAAGATAAATGCCCTGTACCACCAGGAACCATTTGGCTGTGGGCGGCAAGAAATGAATGGGAAATATCTTGTAAAATCGCATGTTTTTTTCCAAATTAGTAGTAGCTCACTGAATTATTATGATAGCTAGTGGTGTGAGGTAAAAAGAAAACTGAAAAAGTTGATTCTCAGTAAACTTTGAAAACAATTTGCAAAGTGAAGCCTTTATGAGAGAGATGTGAATAGTATGACGACAGATATATAATGTTTCAATAAAGGATTAAGAATAACTTGACATAATACAGTAATACCATTATTATTTTAATATTGTTAACATAACTCACATATCACTGTTGTCCTCCTTTAGACGATCATAATTATAACGTCGATATAAGAATATACCAAGGAGAATGAAGACAGCCACGGCCAACAAAGGCAAAACAACAGCCAGTGCGATTGTCGTACCTAAAAAATAGAAAATGAGCATTAAAATGTATTAGTACATAAATTCTAAAATATCTTCTAAAAGGTTTGGAAATCAGGATAAATATATAAGTTACCTTTTAACAGCAATAACAAAATAGTCTCCTAGTTTATTTCCATTTGAATAAGAAAAAGTACATCACATTAGTTTTATTCATGATCTGAACGTATTCACTTTAATATTTATTCATATTTAATTTCAACTTAGCATAATATGATCGTTACTAAGTTGTAAGACTTAGATATTGTATGTGAAAAACAAAAAGCCAAGTCAACTCACTTGAAGAAGTTCCAGTATCGTTTGTAACACTGAAAAAGAAAATATACTTATCAGCATAATGATTCGGTAATATAATGGAAAATTCATTTTCCATGATTATTCCATGGATGCATGATTACTTATCAAAAATCATTGGAAAAAAATATTTTCAGATCATGTGAATAATAAACAGAAGAACAGAAAAAAAGTAATTGTAACTTCTCAACACCTGTTTGTAGGTAATTACTTTTTGATTAACAAATATTTTTGGTCACATCATTTAGATGTTTATCCTCAGAGCACTATCTGTTCTTTGAATGATGTGGATATTGCATTCGGATAAGCACGTGTCCCAGAAGTATTTACATATTGATCAATTCAATTCAAAAGAGCGGGCTTTCTATGTAGATGCAATTATAGCAATTATGAAAAGGTATTTTGATCACAGAACAGGTCGATGCCAGAATCTCTAAACCACGATGAATACCCGTTCATGATGGAAAATATTTCATTTACATACCTTTCTGTTACTTTAGAAAGAATTTTCTGACATTCCAATAATAATAATAATAATAATAATAATAATAATAATGATAATAATAATAATAATAATAATAATAATAATAATAATAATAATAATAATAATAATAATAATAATAATAATAATAATAATAATAATAATAATAATAATAATAATAATAATAATAATAATAATAATAATAATAATAATAATAATAATAATAATAATAATAATAATAATAATAATAATAATAATAATAATAATAATAATAATAATAATAATAATAATAATAATAATAATAATAATAATAATAATAATAATAATAATAATAATAATAATAATAATAATAATAATAATAATAATAATAATAATAATAATAATAATAATATGTAGAAAAGTGGTATCAGCACAAGCCAGAGGCAGTTTTGGAGAATGACAACCACAAACTACTGTGGGACTTTGACATCCAAACTGACCACCTCATCCAGGCTAGAAGACCGGACTTAGTAATAGTAGACAAAAAAAAAGGAAGGCCTGCCAAATACTAGACGTTGCTGTACCTGCAGACCATAGAGTAAAAAAGAAGGAGGGTGAAAAAAGGGAAAAATACCAGGACTTAGCAAGGGAGTTAAGGAAAATGTGGAACTTGAAAACCCGGGTAGTACCGGTCATAGTGGGCGCACTGGGAACTGTCCCCAAAACGCTGAGGGTGAGACTGGAGGAGATCAGGATTAGAGGAAGGATAGAGACCGTACAGACCACAGCACTACTGGGAACTGCACGGATACTGAGGAAGGTGCAGGAGATATAAGTACTGCAACGAACTGTAGCTCTGCCACGATATGCGAAAGAGAGAGGAGACGTTAGCTGAAAACCTGAGGAGACTTATTGTCACTCAGCCTTCAGCGATAACTACTGGGCAACCGGTGTGAAACTGTAAATCGCAGAATTACTGCGACCTACAAGTACTAGGAGAGGAGGGCTGGAGACTTGAGGAGACTTGCTGTCACTCAAACTCCAGCGGTTACCACCAGGCAACTGGTGTGAGATTCCAAATAATAATAATAATAATAATAATAATAATAATAATAATAATAATAATAATAAGAAGAAGATAACCTGTGAATATAGTCAACTAGACCAGTGGAAGTATAAAAGGGACACGATAGGGTAGCAACAGTGGTACACTGGGAACGAACAAACGAATAGGATTAGACCACGTGGGAAAGTGGTACCAGTACAGATGGGAGACAGCCCCAGAGAATGAAAACCATACTTCACTCTGACTTAGTTATGTAAACTAAGCCCCCCATCCAAGCGAGAAGACCGAGCTTGGTAATCATGGACAAGAAAGAGAACCTGCCAAATTATAGATGCGGCTGTGCCTGCGGATCATAGAGTGAATAGGAAAGAGAGATTTCACTCTCTTTTTTATTTTGGAAAGTACGAGGACCTGGCATAGGAACCGAACGATGTGTAGAACATAAAATTCTCGGTAGTACCAGTAATAGAGTGCACTCAGAAACATACAAATGACTTTGAAAGCAAGACTGAAAGAAGTGGGTATAAGAGGAAAGATCGAAACTATTCAGACCACAGAACTACTGGGGACCGCACGAATACTGGGGAGAGTACAAGAAATATGAGATCTACGACCCCAGCAGTTAGCAGTGGCCTAAAAGCCAAGAAAAAGGCACGTTAGAACAAAAAATGCTGTTCTGAAGGCCAATTAATCAACATGATAATTCAGCATTATAACGCCCATCTTTACGGCGCAAATGCAACAAAGTACACAGTCATGGTGATAAGATAGGAATTTTTTCCTCATGTGATATTTTCTCTAGGTCTAACCCTTACACAAACACTAAATTTTTAAACAATCTCTTGTATAACTCCACATAATTTCTCCACTTCGTTAGCAATTTAAAAAATATCATACCACCAAAATTAGTTCATCTTTGGTCGAATCATTTTCAAGTGAACAATGGTTCATATTGTCCAGGTATAAATCAGCGTTGCCAATTTAAATGTTTTTTCTCGACTTTGTGAATCTAGTGTTAACAATGTTGAGATAATAAAGAACAACTCATGCCTTAAAGCCAAGTGCTGCCAATAGAGATACCTTTTTTTAGATTTCCATATTTAAGAGTGACTTCAAGAATTGAATTTTTGAAAAATCATATCTTAATTGGTAATTCTTGCATAAATTACAATTATAGTAGTCATCAATAAAAACTATAAAGAAAGTAATAAATAATAAATAATACCTCCGGGTAATTTCGTCTTCCTCCTTTGAAGTAATTGACTCAATCTGGTTTCCCCTGTAAAGTAAGGTAATGATATGAAAAAATTGGACCCCAACTGAAATTGGACTGATTCCACCAATTTCTGTCATACAACGTATCGAGCCAATAAGTGATATCAGTTTTTCGAAATTCAATCTACTAAATAAATGCCAAAATTAGGCCCCGGTATATAACAATGAAAGATTTTGTAGTGTGATATATCATCATTTATGCTAAAAAAATGATAAAGTCTTTCCCGGGAAAATTTCTTTGCATCCACCAACACCCATTCCCCCACACCTAAGTACAGGTTATCCTTGATCGATGCATTAGTAATCATTGCCTTATTTTGTACAAGGTAAAAGAAATATCAGAAGTTTGTTTTTTTCCAATTTGCTCTACGCTTCAATTCTTGTGCAATCTGTCAACAGTAGTACGCCTTTTACAATCAGCAGGAAAAATTCTGAAGCTACGAATATGGGTTCAACTTGTACCACCATCGAAACAGCAGTCTTTCATTTCTTTCTTAACACTGAAAGGTGATTTTTGACAAGACAGTCAATGTATAGAGCTCATGTTTAAAAATCAAGTGTTGCCGATAAAGATGCCCCTTTTCCCAAATTTGAGAGTGACTTCATGAATCGATATATAGAAGAATCAAATCTAAATCGGTAACACTTGCATATATTAGAAATCTAATAGTCATTAATATAGACTATTATAAAGGCGAGGAATAACAAATAATACCTTTGTGTAATTCCGTCTTCCTCCTTCAAAGTTGTTGATTCAATCTGGTTCCCCCTGCAAAGTAAGGTAATGATATGAAAAAAATTGGATCCCAACTGAAATTGGTCTGATTCCACCAATTTCTGTCATACAACGTATCCAGCCAATAAGTGATATCAGTTTTTGAAATTCAATCTACTAAATGAATGCCAAAATTTAGCCATGGTCAATAACAACGAGAGATTTCCTTGTGTATTATTTCATAATTAGAGTAAAAAAAATGTAGAAGTTTTCATGGGAAAATTTCTTTGCACTTACCAACACCCATCCTGGTACCAAAGATCAGATGATCCTAAGTTGATGTATAAGTAATCGTTGCCTTATTTTGTACAGTGCTAAAGAAATATCAAAAGTTTTATTTTTTTAAATTTTTTTTTCCATTTTGCCCAACTCTTCATTTCTTGTGCAATTAGTCAACAGTAGTGCACCGTTTACAATCCCTGTGAAACATTCTGAAGCTAGAAAAATCGGTTCAACATGAACTTACGGAAGCAAATGGAAGCTAGCGTTTGAACAGTTGACTTTTTTTGACAAGAAAATCACTGTATAGAGTTACTGTTTTAGTCCAATAGCAGATTTATAACGTGGATTCCAAACTACGAGAATCGAGGTTACACCCTAAATAGCCTCCAGAATCACAACCAAAGCAGAACCTACAATGGCAAGTTTTCTCTTTGTTCGACGAAATTGAAACGTAATTCTTTATTAAGAAGTGCAGGAACCTTGACAAACTATCTCTCCAAAACGCTACAATGAGCAATTGGCATGTTTAAACGACATATTCAAATAGAAAGAACTCATTTTCAAGATCAGGAATGTCAATGCATAAATCAATGTTGTCAATTTAGATGTTTTTGCTAGTTTTTTTAGACTTTGTGATCCAGTATTGACGATATTGAGATTAACAGAAAAAACATTTCATATTTTAAAATCAAGTGTTGCCAATGGAGATGCCTTTTTTCCCAAATTTGAGAGTGACTTCATAAATCAAAATATAGAAGAGTCAAATCTAAATTGGTAAATCTTGCAAACATTACAAATCTAGTGGTCATTGAAAACTATAACGAAAGTAATAGGTAATATATAATACCTCTGTGTAATTTCGTCTTCCTCCTTTGAAGTTGTTGACTCAATCTGGTTTCCCCTGTAAAGTAAGGAATTGATATGAAAAATTGGATCCCAACAGAAATTGGATTGATTCCTACACTTTCTGTCATACAACGCATCCAGCCAATAAGTGATATCAGTTTTTTCGAAAATTAATCTCCTAAATAACTGCCTAAATTAGGCCCCGGTCTATTACAATGAAAGATTTTGTTGAGTGATATTTCATAATTAGTGTAAATAAAATGTTTAAAAGAAAAAAACATTTAAAAAAAATGTCTTACTGGGGAAATTTCTTTGCACTTACCAACACCCATGTCCCGTACAAAAGAACCGATGATCCTTAGTTGATGCATAAATTATCAGAGCCATTTTATACAATCTAAAGAAACATCGGTTGATGCATAAGTCATCATTGCCTTATTTTGTTCAATGTTAAAGAAATATCAGAAGTTTTTTCTTCCAATTTGACCAACTCTTCATTGTTTGTGAAATCTGTCAACAGCAGGTTTATAATCCCTGGGAAAAATTCTGAAGCTAGAAAAACGGGTTCAACATGAACTTACGGAGGCAAATAAAATCTAGTGTTTAAACAGTCGACTTTCATCTCTTCTCGACACAGCAAGGTATTTTTTGACAAGAAAATCACTGTATAGAGTTACTGTTTAGTCTAATGGCAGATTTATTTTGTCGATTCCAAACTAAGAAAATCATTACCAGATCCTAAATAGCATCCAGCTTCATGATCTAGACGGGGCCTACGGTAAAAAGTTTATTTTTTTCTATGAAATTGAAACGTAATTCTTTATTAAAAATTGCAGGAACCTGGATGAAATGTTTCTCTAAAACGTTAAAATGAGCAATTTGTTTGTTTAAATGACTCATTCAAATGAGACATCTTCTCAATCAACACGATAATTCTGAATTACTACACCTGTCTTCGTGGTGTAAATAGGTGATCATGGGGATAGGATCGGATGTGTCCCCCCCATGCGTTGTTCTTTCTATGCCTAACCCTTTCTCTAACACTAACCATTCCAACGATTGCATGCTCTGTACAACACTCTTCACTTGGTTAACAACTCCCAAAATATCATACCACAAAAATCAATTCAACTTTGGTCGTATCATTTTCAAGCTTAAAAAAACAGTGGTTAACATTGTCAATATATAAATCAGGGTTGCCAATTTAATTGTTTTGTATTTTTTTTCTCAACTTTGTGAATCAAGTGTTGACAATATTAGATAAACAAAAACAGTCAAGTGCTAAAGTCAAATGTTGCCATCGAAATACTCCTTTAGTTTTTAGAATTTGAGAGTGACTTTCAGGATCGAAATCTTGAAAAATTATAACTAAATTGGTAACCCTTGGCATAAATTGAAATTCTCGTAGCTATTAATAAAGACTATAATGAAAGTAATAAATAATAAATAATACCTCAGGGTAATTCCGTCTCTCTCCTTCAAAGTTGTTGACTCAATCTGCTTTTCCCTACAAGGTAAGATATTGATATAGAAAATTCAATCTTCATCAGTTGTTTTATCTATGCCTACCCTAACTCTTCAAACAATCGTTACTTTCGCTCCATACAACGCTCCCCACTTCGTTAGCAACCGTAGAAATATCATGATATGAAAATATCCCTCGAATCTAAACCATAATCATTTTATAATGATGGAATGCACAACTCACCCAACAGTTGTAAGTACTTATGAACTTAGGGAAAATAATTTGCAGACTGAATAATGGTACTATAAGTTTATATTAATTAATAATTCTGATTATAATGATGGGAATATTTGAATCAAACTTTGTGAGAAATCTATGTGTAGAAATACAAGTAACCATTACGATTAGTGCATTTTACCTCCACATTTCACATTTACTGCGCAGATTTTGTAAGGAAAATTTAAGTTTCAGTCTCAATTATCAGTGGATTAAAATGTTCACTCTACCTGCATATTTTTTTGTTATTCTCTTCAAAACAGTTAGAAGCCGGACAAGGACATCCAAGCGCCACTGTGAAATAAAAACATTGCATTGTGTTAAAGTTATAATTTGCAACAAGTTTTGGATAAATTTGATTTGACGATAACTTTTTCCAACAATTCTTGTAAAAGTGAATTTAAAGATATTTTTTCTGTGAAAATTTTTACACAGGATTTAGAAAAATGGTTATGAAAAGAACTTTCGAAATTAGAGAATAATCCCGTTCACGCTTAAATGTGTGGAAGTTCGAGACAAAATTGTGGCATTTAGAAGAATACTTCTTCAAACTTTATCATATCAAAAGCAATTTCTCTCTTTTTTTGATACTCTAATACAAGGTTTCTCAAACTGTTTTCATTAGCATACATTTTGAGGCTAATCTAACGAATTAAACGTAGAAATTACTGATGAAAATATGAAAAATTGCAACTTATTCATACATTGTATAAAGTTTTTTCTTTGTTCATTAAGAGAAAAGGTGAAATATTAAAAAAAAAAAGGTTACTAAATCGCAACAAGAAACGAACCTATTCGTTTTTTAAAATTAGAGAATGATTTTGAACAATTTTACAATTAATACTAGAAGAAGTACATTTTTGGATATTGTTAATAAAAAATAACATTTACAATAATATTAATCTTTAGAAAAATGAAATATATCTGCGAGTTCCTATAATATTTCTGCAACACTTTTAATATTTATGCGACCCATACTTTGAGAAATCCTGCTCTGATGTTCAAATTCTCATTTGAAATAGCTATCTCAATTCAAAGTTCAAATTTGAGCTATATCAGAACAAGTCAGGCATTTTCTCGTCTTTGTTGTTCATCTTTTACAATGTTTTGGTCATGTACTTGCCGCTGGCCTTCTTTGGTTTACAAACTGCATTCAGAGGGTTCGATTGGCAGACAAAGCATAGATATAAGTAACGTCTAGGAACCTTGGATCAAAAAAGCTGTTAGTGGGTACGACCCAATAAACAGACATGTGTCACTCGTTCAAGGGGAGGCAAATCGGAACATTTTACCGAAATATAGCGCAGCAACAACAACAACAATAATAATAATAATAATAATAATAATAATAATAATAATAATAATAATAATAATAATGATGATGATGATGATGATGATGATAATAATAATAGACGACTCTACATGAAGAGGCGGTAGAGGACTCATCAGAATAGAAGACTGTGTCCCGAGGGCAAAAACAGGACTAAAAATTTCTATGCAAGCAAGTAGTGAAGATATAAAGAACGCATAAAGCGGTGTAACGAACAAAAAGAAGTAGAAAACAAAGGAGCAGCGTAGCAAGCATGGGAAAAAACAAAGGAGCAGTACAGCAAACAAGGAAAGAAAAGTGGGAACAGAAAAAAAAACTATACAGAGAATTCAAAAGACATTTACAGGATGCTGCAGACGAGAGATCATGGACATGGTTTTGCAGAGGAAATCTGAAGAGAAAAACAAAATTGCTTCGCATGGTAGCCCCAGACAAATGCGTCAGGATGAACTCTATCAAAACAAAATCAACAGAGCCCAAACCAACAGCAAATGCCACCTATGCGGAGAAAGGGAGGATATTGAAAACCACATAAGTACTGAATGTAGTCAACTTGCTCAGAAGTAGTATAAGCACAGACAAAATAGGGTATCAACTGTGATATATAGAGAATCGAGAAAACGAACAGGATTCACATTACGGGAAAGTGGTACCAGAACAGACCAAAGACAGCCCTAGAGAATGGAATTCAGGAATTATTCAGGATTTTTGACATCCAAACTGACAACCCAATCCAAGCGAGAATATCGTGGATAAGAAAAGGGGAACTTGCCAAGTAATACACGACTGTACCTGCAGATCACAGACTAAATGAGAAAGGGAGTGAAAAGCTAAGAAAATACCAGGACTTTGAAAGGGAGTTGAAGAGGGTGTGGAACATGAAAGTCAGACTAGTACCAGTAATAGAAGTTAAAATCAGAAACGTACCAAAGACACTGAAAGCGAGAATGGAAGAGCTGGGGATGAGACGAAAGACCACAGCTCAACTGAGGACTGCACGAATAGTGCGGAGAGTGCTTTATATAATAGATCTGCGACCACCAGCTGTTAACTAAGAGGGAGGGGCGGAAAGAGATGGAGAAAAAATTGTGGAGGGGCGTACAAACCACAGCACTGTTGTGATAGGTGAGGGAGATATGAAGAGAGGGCTCGAAGCCTGAGGAGACTTACTGTCACAACCTTCACTGGGAAACTGGTGTGAAACTGGAAACCACAGCATTGCTGTGGACTACAAAAGTGTGAAGAGGAGGGCTCGAGACCTACAGAGACTTGCTGTCACTCAGTCTCCAGCTGTGATTACCAGGCAACTGGTGTAAAAATTATTATTATTATTATTATTATTATTATTATTATTATTATTATTAATAATAATAATAATAATAATAATAATAATAATAATAATAATAATAATAATAATAATAATAAAAAGGAGACCAACGAACTTGCCATTTGCATATCTGGAAAGCCCAGCAATATATGTTATAGAGAAAAGGGCTCTCAGAACAACTGCACGCGTTATCAAAGAATTCTTTTCAATGTAAATATATGGACAACATCAAGCATACATCACTTCATGTATATACATATAAAAGTATTATATAAAAGTGTTATATCGTCTAAATATATAATACACTGCATCCCTCTGTCATAACTTGAGAGATTGTCATGCTTAGGTCCGTGGTGGAGACCCACATAAACTGAAATCAAAGCCAACAGCAATAACATAGACATAATTAGAGGAAAAACCAAAAGCAAAAACAGGCGTAACCTGTCAGGTAGAAGATGAGCCGGAAGCAATAGCATATCTAAGAGCAAATAACATATCAAGGAGACCAGATGGTACACGACCGAAACGTTGCAAAAAGTGAACAGCATAGGCGAGAGAAATAGTCTGACGTAACCAATTATCAAAAGGAGTGTGTTTTTTCCCTTAAAGTCATCATTATTTTGAGTTATCTATAAAGTTGCAATATAAATCATCTAAAAGGAACTCTATGTGATGGCTTGACAAGTGGTGGTTTGTGAAAAAGATGTCTCATAATTCAAAGCAGAATAAATTACCTTCAACATTATCATTGTTGATATATATTGGTCCAGTGCCCAGGAAATAAGTGCGCTTTCCCACCTGAAGTCTTCCCATTTCATAGATTGCTTCCAATGTTTTACGAAGATTGGCGAAGTGGTCGTTTCCAATTTCAGATTGAAAAAATAGATGTTGTTGTAAGAAAGTATTTCCTTTGACGCTGGAAAAAAATGTTTTCAAATTAAACTGTTGAAGTGTACTTTATTCAAAAATCTATACATACATTTTGGTCAGTCAGAATGACAAATATAAAAGTGCAGAAAAACGATGTGATTACACAACGCAAATTTCACTAAATGCACCACAGAATTGGTTTATCTCTCTGTAAGTTGGTTTGTATGCAGCTGGAGATTAAAACTAACACGATTGATTCAATATTCACAGGGGTGAATAAGAGAAGTTTCACGAAAAACTAATCACCTCCGCCGTTATACTTATTGATTCATCGTCTTTGAATACATTTTGTAACTACAGTAGTAAGTTCTGCGTTTAGAAAAAAATGATGTGTCGTATAAAATAACATCCACATACATTGCATTATGATACTTTATTTCAAAAAGTAAACTACATGTCATATGACATGAGCGATATGTTAAAACCATAGCTGAAGGGGAAGTGGTGTTTGATCAACAGTCCTGGGGAGCCATATTGATACAACTGTTTTGTTTTTAAACCCCCAAAACACTTATATGATAACCAACTGATGAGCCCAACAAATTTTGCACATAGTTCTGTGTACGCAAAAAACAAAAAAAAAAACACGGAAGAAAATTACAAAAATTACATTAACAGATATTGGGAGATAAAAATTGAAAAACTTTCCTTTATATATATATATATATATACATACATACATACATATATATATGTATATAAATATATATATATATATATATATATATATATATATATATATATGAGAGAACAAATTTTTAGATGTGTCCACGCATCTCAATAAGACGCTTTTCGGCCGATAGTTCCGAAGGAAAAAAGGGAAGGAAGGATGAGATGTTACGTGATTAAAAGATGTGACGCTGTTAAGAAAAAAATACCTAAAATGATCCATTTTTTACCGGCTGCTCTAATGTCATTTTAGAATCAAGAGGTCCGCATTTTTGATTAGAAAAACGTCGAAAATGGCAATTTGAGATTTTTATCGAAAATAACACTCGCAAAATATTCCCATGTAGCATTATTTTACAAGTATGAGAAACTATTCACTCGAAGAAAGACTACAAGCTCTTTCTCCTGCTACTACAACCACAGAGGTGGACGAATTGTTGGATTTATGTTTTTGTTTTCTTTATCATTCGTTCTTTTTTCTCTTCATACGGGATGAAATATATTTGCTGTACAGACAAAATTTAAACTTTAAAAATACTAAATATTAGAAAAAATGTAATATAATATTATTTCAACCTTATACACTTACCTTATTTTGTAGTCAATCGTCAGATACGTAAAATCAATCATGTTTTTGTATAATATTTCGAGCTGAAAATAATACAAATTCATAAATATCAAATTTCCTTCTATCAGTAGAAATCTCTAGGGCTTTCTTTACTTTTCAAAAATAAGGATTATATCTAGGAGAACACATGCTAATGTTTGAACTGTGAATACAAGAATGGTATTGTTATGCAGATTACTTTTTCCGGAGGAGAAAATTATATTTCTCAAATTCAATACTTACTTTTTTGTTGCAGACTTTATATTCATTAGTTTCATTTTCTCAATTGCATGCCTTCAGCACATCAATTCAACAGAGTGGAGTACTGAATTCGATTGTCAATGCGTACATCACACATTTGGACTTTAGCCAATCTAGACTAATCTTGATAAATGTTTATCAGTATGTATGTAACACTGCTCTGCTTATACTCTCATTGAGAGCTTCGTATTAAACACCTTATGTATATTTCTCCCAATATCTTCCTCTATATCTAGGTATAAGTATCTGTACGTATGAGAATATTCATCTAAAAAGTTTCCAAAAAGAAAAAAAATAACAAAAAAGAGATAATGGAGGAGAGGAATCAGAGGCTTAGTTGGAGATTTCGAGGCTCAAGTGTTTGGTTACTGAAGAACCCCCTCCAACATTTAGTGTGATCACTAGGGATGCAGTAAGTAAATTACTATTTATATGGCTTATGGGGGATGGCGTTTTGAAATTGCCCCTAAACCTCAATTAACTCTCTAAAGGAAAGAGATAAGGGAGAGAATATGTTGAGTAAGTCATCAAGAATAAAGAAAAAAGAAAGTAGAATTGATTCGTGAGTATTTTTATTTATGCACGAAAGATTAACAGATATAATGATTTTAAAATGAATACTCTTCGGTCACTAGAATTAGTGTATGTGTAGGTTCCCCACACAAGCTAGTATGAAAGAGAGAGAGAGAGAGAGAGAGAGAGAGAGAGAGAGAGAGAGAGAGAGACAGACAGACAGACAGACAGACAGATAGACAGACATTGACAGAGAGATAGAGAGACAGAGATTCGGTGTACTAATCGTTCATCAAAAAGACACTCAAAAAGATTGCTTAGTGGTGTACCTCTGTATATGTGTGTAGAAGCAAGTAAGAATACAAAAAACATAATTAAACTTACCTGTTTCTTCGATTCATTTTTATCGGTTAAAATGCCTTGCAACTCTATTTTCACTTGTATGTAAACTGGAAATAAATACATGGAATATTATTATCATCATTATTAGTATTATTATTAATATTATAATTATTTCATTATACTTATCAATATAATAATAATAATAATAATAATAATGATAATAATAATAATAATAATAATAATAATAATAATAATAATAATAATAATAATAATAATAATAATAATTACTTGATATTTCTACAGATGTTTAGCTTCTGAGAATAATGGACCCTCGTTGATTTGTCTAACATATTTACGGCTTATATCTAACGCTTGTTGTCAGTATTGTGAAACATTTACATCTATTCAACATTTACAATAACAAAATAATCATATAATCCTTTAATAATCAGATAACAAAGTCTTGAGTAAAGAATAATGGAATAAACATTGGATTTGATCTTACCGTTTATACATGTTTTGTGATCTTTTGCAAGAATAAAACCACTATAACAGAAACAGTTATATGAACCTTCTTGATTTTGGCAAATATGGCTGCAGCCATGCATTGAAGATTTGCATTCGTCGATATCTGTATAATACAAAGAATAGCATCAAACATATATATATATATATATATATATATATATATATATATATATATATATATATATATATATATATATATATATATATATATATATATATAATCATCCAAATATATCGAAAGTTTTTATTTTTTATTTTCTGATTATATCTAAAAGATCATTCTCATATTTGGTTAACAATTTACATGATTCAAATCCTGCAATGAGTATGGCACACTTAGCATCAAGATATAATAGGTAATTTTTAAAGGTTCAAGGGGTTATTATTGTGATGCCCACACTCTCTTTCTATTATGTCGTTTTCTCTTGTATTTGTCATTCCTTTATCATTATTCTTCTTGCAATATAAATATTTCGACTTATCCAATTTGCGGATAAGGAAATATTTTGAAAATAATTGAAACGAATTATCTGGTGAAAAATATAAAAAATATGATTTGTTATAATCATATTTTCGATCAAATAATGAATGAAGGATTCCTTTTTTTCTAAAAAAAATTTAATTACAACTCGAAATCGCAGTCAATAATTGAACAACCTCAGCGTCAAAATTTCAGGTAATAAAAAAAATCAGCCGAAAAATGAATATGGCCAGAACAAATTTAATTTACGTCATCGCTGGCATTCCTAATGGAAAACATCTAAAATAGAGAAAAACAACTACATTTTGCTGGATCTAGAAGCCTTCCATCCCCCGTCATTGAATAGGGAAAACATTTTTTTGTCAGAGTGACTGAAGTAGTTTAGAGTTGCGTTTGACCCTGACGCAGCCAGTTTTGACTCTTCCCGAGTTTCATAATTGTATCATTGTTAACCAAAACGTATTAGAAACCATTAATACAACGTTTAGTATCACCATAACATATCCTTACCTTGACAAGTGTTTCCAAACTGACGGAATTTTGGCCTACAGTAGCATTTGTAACCCCCTTCTGTATCGTTACACAATTGGGAACAGTTATTTCGTCCAGTTTTGCACTCATCAATATCTGTAGAATAGACAAATAACCGAATAAAATAATCAAATAACTCTTAATATCATAAATTGCTTGTTAACGCTCCCAATTCTTTGCGGAGCTCTTCGGTAGAAGAGTACATGTTGGTTAAATTTATGAAACTAGATCCAATGAAGAATAAATAAAGAATACCAAAAGTTCAAAGTGGGGGAATCAATTGTCATCCCCTCCTTATCATTAGCATCTACATTTTTATTTGAAGCTAAGAGACAAATAATAACCAAAACTATACTTCGTATGTATACCTATATTCAATAAGTAAAAAAGGAAAATTATATACGTTATAACCTATCTTTCATATATGAACTGAAATTCAAAATGCCGAAATAGAGACAAGGGCCTATCTGAAGAGAATAGTGCCTTTGGCAAGCACTGAAATCGTGCTGTTGCTCTTAAGTCGGACTCAATAACATCGTTTTAAATAACTTTGACATAATATCGACCCAAAAATACAAGTCAAGCTCGTTAATCTTTGGACTTATTATGGAAGTAAATTAAAGTTACAAGTACACTTTCCTTGCTTCCGCTAATGCATTAGTCTGTGATGTACTTTTTCAAATTCTTCTCTTTCTAAACTCAGCAGAGTTCCCAGCATTGTATTCCAACTGGAAAACTTATATGGCTAGTTTAAATATCGAGTCATCCTTGTGCCATTCGCCTATGATAATCAAAGACAAAATATGTATCTGAATTAAATTCATTTTTCAGTACCTGGCTTTGATATGAAAAAAACAAATAAACAAACAAACTGGTCACTGGTGCTCCTTTCAAATTGCGTCCAAGGCGCGTGTCATTCTTGCCACACCCTAGATATGCCACTCCATAGAGATACACACAATCTTTTGATTCGAATTTCAAACCAAACATTTGCTGGTTTGGCGCTTATTTCTCTATTTATATATGCCAGATTTGAATATCTTACTTTTGCATACACCGTCTTTGTCTTCGTAGCCATCGAGACAGAGGCACATATAACTTCCAACGGTATTCTTGCACTTCTTTGTTCCATCACAGATGTTAGGGTTCACTTTGCATTCATCCAAGTCGATGTCACATTTTGAACCTTCCCAGCCTTCATTACATATACAGCCTTTTGTGTTGTCACAAGTACCCGAGACACAGTTGCAGGACTCTTTGCAGTTTTCTCCAAAATGATAATTGTCGCATTCTGAGAAAAACAATACAAAAATAAAGTCTAAAAACAGCATGTCAAAACTTTAGCAGTGCGTGTGCATTATATCTATTAATTCGTACATCATAATTATGAGGCGAATGCATTTTCCATATTTATTTTTTGTACAAAATTTATTATTATCAACAATTTCAAAATTTCATCATTAGAAAACTCCATTAAGGAAATTATTCTGACTCTCTCCTGAGGCAACTTATTCAAAATTTAGTCTGTTTCGAGCTTGTCAAAGACCAATTGAGTACAAATTAGCAATGGGCGTTCTTCAAGTTGCAAGAAAACACCGTAAACTTCCATTTTTCCATAGCTCTATACATATTATAGAGATAACAGGAGTAAAAACTCCATTGAATAAATCAGTGTTAACGGGCTTTGGTAATAAAATGATTTAGGGATGAATCCGATACGTCGTTCAAATAAATCTAATGGATCTGATAAAAAAAAACATTGATAAACAGATATTGTATGCCAATTTAAAAAAAAATTGCATTTTCATGACTTATTAGAGATTATTTCATAACTAACAAAACATAACCTATTGATACTTCCAAATTTAGAACAACAATATAAGTTTTCGGTATCAGCTGAGCTGTGATCCCAATTAGCATCTTTAGATACTTGAAAACAAAATTGAGAATGGGAAATATCAGAAAATATTCACCACAGAAATAATACTATTGGAATCTATCTTTTTACTCAGGATCCCAAGAATCACTGAAGTAAAAAAAGAAACTCTGGACTATTTACTGCTGGTAAAAGTGATATGTAGTTAATCTGGTGAGTCTTCCCAGCTACTAGTGGGATGTAATCCAGTACTAGTTAGTTAAAGAGAAGAGAGTCACGATGATAGTCACAATGTGTACTTACTGGAGCAGTTGAGCCCATTTGACTCAAGTTTGTAACCATTTTCGCAGCTGCACCGGTAACTGCCTTGGGTGCTGTTTGAGCATTTGTGTTCACAACGAGCTTTTGAACATGGATCCACATCTGTAAATCAAGAGAACAAGATAGATATAGTCTGGGGATGTTTTGATTGCCGTGTATACTCGTGCACATGTCGAGCTTTTCGAACAATTTAACATTCTTTTTAAAGTGAAGGTAAATGACTCACGTCTGCAATTTTTCTTGTCTTCGGTCAATTCAAAACTTTTATTGCAATAGCAAACCGGTTTGTTATTCTCCACAACACAAATCTGTGAACATTTTGCCGCCCGACATAACTCATTTTCTGAAGAAAAAAAATGCCATCTTATAGATAATATGACATTCAATAATTCATGCTACTATATATATAGGGACTAGCTAATGTATTTTGCTAACGATTTTCGTTTCCTATTTCCCTAATTGGATATAAAAACATATTCATAATTACAGGTTGGAAAGAAAGGATGCTTTGAGGAAATCGTGATCTTCTTTCGAAATCGACGATTATAAACATTAGATCTATAGTTGTCATGTTAAGTTTGATTTTGATTTATTTTCAACTGAATAAATGATTATGAAATCGATAATATTGACCTCTGTGTTGGCAACTTACTTGTCATTCTTTTGCAGCTTCTTCTATCGTCATTCAATCGATAACCATTGTAACAAGCACAATTGTAAGTTCCTTCAACGTCTTTGCATTTCTGCGAACATTCGTGCATTCCATTTTCACATTCGTTGATATCTGACGAAAGAATCAATGGAGAATGCATTCACTTATGATGGAATAGAGTCAATATTTTTTAATCGTTGTAAATCCATTCATAAACGCGTGTGTATAAGCGTATAAACAGACATATGAACACACTCATACAGCCTAAACACGAATCCTTCCCCACCTACACATATGCACACACACACACACGCACATAGGCACACACACACATAGGCACACACACACACACTCTCTCTCTCTATCTGTGTGTGTGTGTCTCTCTCTATCTCTGTCTCCTTCTGTCACACATACACACAGAAACAGTCTGACTATCTGACAAGAGGATTATTAGAAAAAAATTACTTTTGCATTCCCAACCGTCTCCTTGGAAACCTGAATGACATTCGCAACTGTAACTTCCAGGAAGATTGATGCATTTTTGAGGACATTTATCTGTATTGGCACGACATTCATCGATATCTGAAAATTAAATACATATCCTTATTAGGATTATGATGATCATCATGATCACGGGGACAACGACAATGATGATGATAAAAGTAGCGGTTGGCAATGCTACTGAGGAGAAATGTGATAATTTTTTTGTTAATGAACCGATGGTAAAACAATTAAGATTTCTTGAAATTTCCAAGCTAATAAATAGTTGCCACAAAACATGATTTTAAACAAATCTTGGACAAATTTTAAGTTTTTCCGTTAATATATTAATTTCAAATCTGTTATTCAATAATTAAAAATACTTACCTATGCATTGCGATCCTTCATCAATGTATCCATCCATGCAAATACAATGATAAGCACCTTGAGTGTTGACACAAGTTTTGTTTTCATATATATAACAATCATTTGTTCGTGTACTTTTACATTCATCAACATCCACATCGCAATTAGGACCTGACCAACCATCTTTACAGACGCACCCATGCACAGGGTTGCAACTCACTTCGTTGCCATGACAATTACACTTATTCTGGCAGTTTAGTCCCCAGTGGAATTGATCGCATTCTTGGAAAAGAAAAAAAATTATTGTAGTAAGTTTGAATACTTTCTGACTAAAGCCGAAAGCTAGAAAATGGTTGACAAGCACAGATAAGCAAGGGGTTCTTCTCTTTAATTGAAACAGACTAGTTGCATTGTTTGTAAGACAAGAAATTTTACAAAATATCTCATGGGAGAGACATAGAATCGTTTTTTTTTTATGGTTGATTCTTAAATACATATGAAGGTAATTTTAATCATTCTTTAATTTGAATTAGTGCGAAATGGTCAAATTTCAAACAAAAGAGGAAAATTTTCTTACTTTCACAGTTGATACCGTCATCTTTCAATTTATATCCAGGATAACAACTACAATCGAATGAGCCTTTTTTGTTGTGACACAGGAAAGAACAACGGCCTGGAGATTCGGAGCATTCATCAATGTCTAATGTAGAGAGGAAAAGAAATTCGGAAATATTACCAGGGTAGTGTTCAGAGAGGGAGGGGACGAGAAAGAGAAAATACGAATAGCAAATAGCTTAGATAAACTTTAAATTGAGATGTAGGACATCTGGAGTGAAAAAGCTGAAGCAATTCAAGTGATATATATATATGTCAATTCTTGCACAGAAAGTATATAAAACACTCAATACAAACATACATCTCATGCCAAACGTCTTCAAGAAGCATGCTGTTTTTAGTTTGATCAATTAAAAAATGCTGAGGATCAAGACACAAAAATCCAAATTTAGAATGCACACCTGAAAGAAGTAGATCATTACATCTACCTAGGAAGGCGAATCTCTATGAAACCTCCATAAGAAGAAGAAATCAAGCGAAGAACTATTCTAGGATGGCAAGTTTTCAATAGGGCAACGTCAACCCTTAAGAACAAGAAAATTTCATTAGTTGAAAAAAGGTGGTCTCCAACCAATGCATCTTCTCGTTACTCATTTATGGAAGTATGAACCTTGACCAGAAGGTTGACCCTCAAACTGAAAACCATGCTACGTGCAGCATAAGAGAACCATGCTCAACACCGCATGGAGAGATTACAAAACAGTGCAGTATATTAGAGAAAAACAGGAATCAGGGATATCATATAAACACATTGTAGAAATTGTTTGAAAGCTCAAATGGCAATGGGCTGATCACGTTGCAAGAATATCAGACAACCGCTGGACATCATGAATTATAATTTGGATCTTTAGAGATCATATAAGAATCTCTTATCGGCAAAATATATGATGTGTGACGAAATAAGTAAGCTCAAAAAGTATTGGCTCCGCGAGTCACATGAAAGAGAAGTCTAGCGAGTGTTGGCGAAGGTCAATGTTTGACGACGGATGCTAAGAGGCTGCTGCTGCTGATGATGACCAAGCAGTCTGCATCTTCAAGAAGCTAGAATGAATACTACTGGACGGAAACTAATTGGTATCAACTTACAATGCACATTGAATCTCATATCCTTTAAAACCTATCTGACGAAAAGAAAGGAAAGGAAACCTCCGTCTTTTTTCTAGATGAAATGAGGAATAGATGTTGAAAACTTCTGCACTCCTGTACCGTTTGTTCAACCTGAATGCGTGATACATATAAAAATAGCTGGCCAGCCGGACTAACTGGATACACACACACGCACACACACACACACACACACACACACACATATATATATATATATATATATATATATATATATATGTATATATATATATATATCTTCAAAGGAGACAAATTGTGTTAAAATAGGAATTACTTACCAACACAATTGATGTTGTCTTCTGCTAGCTTATAACCAGCAGGACAGAAGCACTTTGCTTCTCCTTTTTCCATTTTGCAGCCATAACATTGAGTCATGTTGAATTTGTCGCAATAACCAGTTACTGCAAAAAAATCAAAACATATTCAAGCATCAGAAATCAAGAAAAGCAGAAATAATTGTAAATGAAATAAGACTAAAGAGTCGTTTGAATTTTATTTTGTCATTTTAATGATCAAAAGTAAATAATTTGTCTTCGTAATTCTTTGTTGAATAAGTGCTAAAGGCTTTGTAAGTTGCCCGAAAGAGAGTTTTACTTCAAGGAAATAATTCTGACGAAATTATTTACAAGCCATAATAGACATAAGATGTTGACTTTGTTGAAACCGTTGAAAATTAGTTTTCTGATCAGACAAACAGTTTGGATAATGATATTAAAATAATTATGCATTAATAATCTACTCTCAAATCATGACTGATTAAAGCAGTGATTCTGACCGTGGGGAGCATGCCCTACAAGGGGTCAATTCTAATATATTTGGCAGGGGACAATTTAGAATTCAGGTACAAAAAACGAAAAGCATTCCGTTGCAAAAAGCTGAGTTGTATTAATTCTCGGCCGATTAATTCACATTATACAATACGATTAGTTTCTAATTGCATAATGGTATCAATCATTGATTAACTATAGATTCCATAATAACTAATTCTCAACTCCTTCACTTTGTGAAATATGAAATTCATGAGGTAGACACATTGTTTCACTAAATTTCGCAAATAAAAGAATCATGAAAAATCATTTTGTGTTCTAATTTTCATTTATCAGTATTATTTTACGGAAAATCAAATAAAAACTTATTTCTTTTCTGTAATTTTCCACGATTAAAATTAATTTTAGCTAAATTTCTGAATTCAACATCACAACTTCTCAAGACCCATTTTTTTTATTATAGTGAGGGGGCATCAACTTTTTTTGAGCTGTCGATGTTAGGGATGGTGTAAAAAGTTGAAAATAACTGGATTAGAATAAAATGAATAATAAAATAAGGAATGAAAGAGATTATATATTTACCTTTGTTACACGATTTCTTATCAGGATTCAGTTCATAACCTTCTGAACAGAGACAATTATAACTACCATCCGTATTTTCACACTTGATTTCACAGTCATTGTCAGGACTTGCACATTCATCAATATCTGAATTAGAATTATTATAAAAAAATATTATCTTCTTTTATTTGAAATAAGACGATCAGAGGAAAAATGAATTATATCTAAGGAAAATCATCGACATTAACTGTTACGTAGGACTTGTCGGGAAGATAATAACCAATATTGAATAACTGTAGGCACCAATTCTCTGGAAAGTAAATATTTCTAGGTTATTTTTTACTCTATTTTAGATGTTTTCCTATGGAAAAGCCTGTGATGTCATAAATATAAATCATTCTGACCATATTTCTTCTCCGATATGACTACATATGGTAACAGTACGGTTGTTCAATTACTGACTGTGGTGGTTAGTTCAATTTATTTCCGAATTTGCAAGTCTCATTCCAAGCTATTCCAATAAACCAGTTTTCCCTTGCCATTAAGATGACGACAAAATCTGTTTTTTGCATTTCCAATTTTGTAAAATCTCAGAATATAAAGGGAAGATGTGAAATTTTTTTCAATTGAGAATCTATCATAGAATCCTATTATCATCGTGTAAAATCATCTTTCTCTCATCAATAACTAAATGATATAAGTCTCATAAGGGAAGTAACTGAGAGCTATTCTCCTTGAGTAATCGCAGGAAAAGAGCAACCAACATAAACTGCATATCATATTATATGTCAGATTGTTGATGGAAAATTCCTTAGGGAAGAGAATAAAGGGTGAGTGTACCAGAACATTTTGTTTCATCTGTTAACTGATATCCACGCGAGCAAGAACATGTGTAACCTCCCAAATTATTGGTGCATTCTTGTTCACATTCGGATATCATTTCGCTGCATTCGTCAACATCTGCAAAAATACAAAATGGATTTCTTGGATTTAATCGAGGAAATTTTAGTTCCAGAATAAATCATTAACAAACTATCACAGAGAAAGAATGGTACCAGAATTTAACCTCGAAAAAATTAATATCTGAAAAAAGGTGAATCGATGTACATGGGATTTGAGTGACAGTTTAGTCAAATGATTATTTCTACCTGAAATAAGATGACTGAATTATTATTCAGAGGAAACGTTCGATTACAAAAAATAAAAGAGGGATGAAATGTTACTTAAACCTAAATAAAGTTATTCAATTCAATATCACTTGCATAAGATATTTTTAAGTTATGAAAAGGATAAAATTATAATCAATAAATGTTCCTTGGAATGAATGAAAAGTTTTAGTCTCGTCTTTTATGTCTAAATTCAATGGTAAAGAAATATTTCGATAAACAATAATTTTTATTAAAAAATAAAAATTGGACTTACAAGTACCACCAGAATACACATGTCTCAACAAATCAACAAAACATGTGGTACTTAAAAGTACCGATATTACATAAAGAATTAATGTAGAGAGCTACTCACCGACGCATTTATCTTTATAAAGTCTGTAACCTTGCGTACAATTACAACTGTAGGTTAGTCCAAGTGTAGTCTGTTCATGAGGTTTTTTATCGATACACAGAGCCTCCCCAAGGCACGGGGATGAAGCACATCCATCATAATCGATATCACAAGATTTCCCTGGAAAAATATTGCAGATTAAGTGAAGAAATACGATAACATGTCCACATTTAACAGTTCTGGTTAGAGATTAAATAGAAGCCTTCATGTGGGTCAACATCTTTTGACAGCATGTCTTATCAAAGGTGATCAGTTAGAGAAATTGGAAACAGAAGTGATCAAGGAATAATTTCTGAATTTTCCAAAACGAAAAAAAGAAAAAAAAACAAGCATGAACGCTATCAGACGCAAACTAAAGGACCAATTTAGCAAAAGCACTCATAGTAAAACGAAGCCAGCATGAAACTTATTTGGGGGGTGGATTTTCAAAAGAATCATTTTTTTCAAGACTTGAGTAAATCCTTTGATAAGGCCTGAACGTGACACATTTGTACATACGGACACATTCACTTAAAACCTGAAAAAACCTATGTTGACTTTTTGACATTTGGTTGACGATTGATGATAAGAAGTTGAAAGAAAAACTGGTAGTGTAATAAAAGATGTTCCAACATAACATCTTCGCGTTGATTAAGTTCAAACATCGAACAGTATGTAAAATATGCTGTTCATAGATTTACACCTTCTGATAATTCCCTCTCATAAAGAATGTGAAAATGTGTAACAAAGTTAACCTTTGATTATTTTACATCATCTTAGTATTTACATTCTTGTGCTGGGGAGATTGCAAAAATACAAGTTTTTTTCTGCGTTCACTTTAGAATTGCAAGATTCCGCTTGAGCAAGTTCAACCTTTAAGGACAAGAAAACCGATGAGTCCTGAAAAGGAGGGTCTGCAGCATATCTTACCCATATTTACCCATGGAGCTGGAACATGAAACCTAACCAAAAGATTGACCCTCAAAATGAAAACAATGCAACGTGCACAGAAGAAAATCATGCTGAATGTCACGTGGAGAGATCATAAGACAGATCATAATGAGAAAAAAAAACAAAAAAAACAGGAGTCAGAGATATTATCAAATCCATTTGAAAACACAAATGGCAATGGACTGGTCATGTTGCAAACATATCAGACTACGTGGATCCCCAGCTATCATATGCGAAAATATGACCAAAAAAATATGACCAATTGACAAACTAGACAAATTCAGAAAGCACTGACTCCGTGACGCCCATGATAGAGAGATTTGGTGAAACCTGGGGAAGGCGTATGTCCTAAGACAGACAATAAAAGGCTGTTGTTGTTGCTGCTGCTGCTGATGATGATGATGAATGTAGATCATTGGAAGATGAAACTAAAAACAGCTAAACATGTTATTACTCTATTTGCTCTTAGCGGCGTAGTTGATAGGAGGATGCTTTTCGAATACGCCAACTGGAGCGGGGGAAAAGCATTATAAATAGTAGTCCTCTTTGCATATCTACTGACAAATGTCACTAAATTTCGGAGAGGGTCCTTCAAAGAATCAAGCACCCTCCCCCACTGGGCTCCAAAATCTCTAGCTACACCTATTTGCTTTACTGATTTACCTGCTTTGATTTTGAAAAATCCATCAAGTTGTCTCTGATATGATTCGGCTTCAAACATTTTCTTATAAAAAAAACAGAACTAATTCAAAAATTCTGATGTCACCACACATTCAGGGCTAGGGTTAGGCTTAGCGTTAAGATTTCCCCACAAGCAATAACAGAAAAGATGATTATCTCACCTGTATAACCGATATCGCAATTACACCGAACTTCGTGAAATCTTTCAGTTGAGTTCGAATCGAATTCACAAGTTCCATGTTTGCAATCAGGGCAAAGAATAACTTGAACTTCATGGATTGGTGCTACAGCTCCTTTGCTGTCTTTTGCCACGATCCTAAAATGATAAAAAAAAACTTTTAAAAACAATCAAAACATAATTTTCTTTAAATAACGGTTTCAGAATATAATGCTCTTCCAACATGGAATGGAGCCCTCTGGTGGATGAAGAATATACACGATAAATAAATATATCGCTTAAATTCAACCTCACTGACTGTCCAGTTCCGTGGAGTAGAAAGAGAATACCAGCCTCCGAGTCTAAAACTAAGGTTTCCACCCTGCCTCATGGTACTGGATGGGATAAAGGATAGTCTATAGCCACACTGAAGAGTTGTAATACAACGAAACAGCTGTCTGTGGATGACACAATGATAGGATCTCTCATCAGTTCAACGAAGCTGAAATAAGTGCAGAACCACACCTACCTAAACTACGTCATATCATCCAATGCCAGGCTAAAAAAAAGAAGCTAACAGTCTTTGGTAGAAACAAAACCTTTTACAAAGAATACAAAAAAAAACAAACAAACAAAAAAAAAAACGGGTGTAAAACCGTTATGTTACCAAACAGTCTTTATGGAACTTAATCCTTTGTCACATCCCAAAGCAATCATCACTTAATCGAATGCTCCCATCAGCATTGCACCTGTATCATTCTCAATGGTCACTAGGGTGACTTCGTCTCTAACACTGTAATCCTCAAAACTGCTAGGGCTGTAAACACTGAAGCTATTTTGCAAAAGATACATCTCTGATTGGCAGGCCACTTCGCTTAAATGGAAATCCGTCATCTTGCAGCGATCATCCAAACACCAAATTTGGATTCGTATCCAGAAAAATACAATTTCTTTTCATTTGCTCTCTTTTAAAAATGTTTTGGTGTAGTTTGTTCTCCGCTCAAACCGTTTTCGATTGTGTCATGGGGTCAAGTATACACAGACAATTGTTAGTAAGACCCACTTCCAGTTTGTCTTTTATATTGGACCATCGTTGTGTTTATGGTACCTGATATTCTCAAACTGTCACCCATCTGAATACCGACCAAGCTCGACATTGTTGAACTTTGGTGATTTTACGAGAACCAATGTATCCTATGTATTTTGATTGTAACCCTTGAGCCTCCAGAAGATTCCTTTATCCCAGTCCACCTGCAGAGTGGTTAGCGGGGTGGCATTGAATATCGTTTTAAAATCTTTGGTATGACTCAATTGTATGATTAGGAAGACCCACTGAACCAAAAGTAAGCATTCTATCACAGGGCCTAGGTGATCAGTAATTCTATTCGTATCATCTTTAGATTGATCAATACACATTTACACATATTATTCATATATAAAGGAAGAGAATCTATTATTATATGCAATGGATAAACACGCTTTTAGAGACTTTTACTCACCCAATCTCAACTGGATTTGTGTTGTTTGGTGTGTAAGTTAGGATTCCTGACTTACTCGTATAGTTATAGGCTATGTTCAAATTCGGATAATCTTTTACCAGAAAAACCATCGCTGAATCTTCATCGACTACTTTAAAGTTGAGCTTTGCAGAATTATTAACTTTTACGTAGATAACTTTCATTCCAACAATCAGAGGAGGTTGGTTTTCTGGTGATAGAAAAACCGAAAGATACAAGTTACAAAATTGCAGTTGACAGAAGATGGGAATTTTTCATTCATTTGTACAAATGTGTATAAAAGTGTACGTCTTCATGATTAGATATATTAAAAACATATTTTTCTTATAAAGGTAATTAAAAATATAACTTCTAAGTTGTGAAAATATAAAAACTTGTTCGTTGATTTTCGTAGACGGAAAATCACTGGATTAAATTACAAATTTATAAAAACTTTTCTGAAATCTTTTTACGGAAAGGATAATTTTTGGTGTGAAAAATCTCAAAGTTTACCTCTGAACTCTGAATTTTCCTCTGCATTTTCCATCACATTTTTAGTGTTTTGGGCAATCGCATCATTTTTGGTAGTCACATAGTCGTACATACATTCCATATTTTCATTGCAAAGTTCTTTTGCTTTCGTGTCTTTCATCAAAACGTTGCGTTCAATGAAATTGGGAACAAAATTTGGATGATCATAACTCGAAAAATTTTTACCAGCTGGGTAAATAAAACTTGGTTTTTTTGCTTTCCCTGAAAATACGTACAAAAAAAAAACAGGTCTGGTTAGTCACTCAAAAGAAACCATCACGTGACCAGTGTATTTTAGTAGGATATTGTGTTCAATTAAAAAATTGGAAAAGAAGGGATCAATGAATAAACCACATTTCTCGTTTATTGTTGGGTTATGATCACTGAAAAGCTCGAATTTCATTAATCAAGCGTGTACATAGCATGGCACAGACTAACGGACCAATTTATCATACATTTACATTGTATATTGAATCTCCATTAAAAATTACTCTTAGGGGGAAGTTTAAAAAACCTTTTTTTCGAAGCATAATGAGGAGCAAATATTTGAATTCTCAGCTCTTTGGTTACATTGGTGTTGTCTGTGAACGCAACTTATACATTGATGGGCAGCCGGTGGGATTCAGTTTGAAACTTAATAAACATAAATTGGCTGTTTTGGTTGGTGGTTCCCATTAGGGGCCATTGTCATTTCATTCACATGATTTATTTATAAATATTATGAACTTGCTGTTATCAGTTTACGTGAACAATTTAACACAATAAAAAGTATGAAGCATCAATAATCTATAAAAGTGACAAAATATTTTACGTTAGGATGTTCGTTTCTTAAACTAAAGACACCACGATTCTTATATATACCTTGTGGATTTGATTTGCTATTTTAGGGAAAGAACCCAAGAAAATGTTTAGCTTTTAAGATGAAAATTCAGAATTCATACGTAATCAGATTCCGAGAAAGAAAAGTTTGTAAAAAAGGATAATTACATAGCAAACCATAATTGTAGATTTGTCTATCTGTCATGTTGACAGGAAATACAGTTCCGTTCGGAGCTGTGAAATCGTTAGTAATATTCCCATCAACAACACCAAGAAGGCCGCTTGTTGTGGCTGTCCTTATGAGGTCAGGAGAAAACGAAACCGAAATGTCCAATACTCTTCTATAATTATGGACATTAACTGTCAAACCTAAAATATAGAAACATCAGGAAATTATGAATGATAATAAAGCATTTACGACATATCTTGTATGAATTTCGTTCGACTGGATGTTTTAATAATTGCAAGTGTTATTTTGGACTATTTCCCTTGTCTATATTGTTCCCAAAGTTAGGAAGTCCGGTGGGTATAGATCCGGAATACTGGAAAAATCATCCCTATAGCCGAGGGAGATAATCTGACTATACAATACATAAAATAAATTCTACCAACCTGACATGAAATTGAAAGAAATGAACAAAAGCAAATAAAAATCCATAAATTTCAACAAACAAAATTCAATTTACTCAACCCTGCTTAATCGATATATGATAAACTAAATGGAAATACATTGAGTGAAAGTATAAAACAACAAGATTTCATCAATGTATTACATTTGACTGTTTCTTCTCTTATAAGTATTTTCCCAACAATGTTATTATTTACGAAAAAAATTGATTTCATTTTTCTTACCTAGTTGGAATATTGCCTGAATTCCCCCATCCTTCATTTTTCTCAACTGCATAAAATCCATAACTTGGTAAAAATGCTCTTCGTCATTAAATTGAACGGTGAAATCAATGCCATTTGCTTGTACCACGAGTCCTGTGAATGAATTAATGTCGGAATGCATAGAGAAATGTTCTAATTAAAAATACTGAGAGTAATATAAAACTAGCTAAAAAAAAAACAAAACAAAACAAACAGTTAGGTCGGATTTTCAGCTATACCATTTCAACAAAAAACAAAAAAAAAAAAAAAACCAACCAATATTTATTGTACAACTGTACTTACCCTCTTTGTCTTGCATCATTTCCACCTGAAATTTGTTGTCATGTTTGTTGTCAACAGCGACGAAAGCAGTGAAAATGGTGGCGTCAGTAAGGGACCCAGAGGGACTTTTTGTTCGATCAGTTCGTCCTTGGAGCTCGAAAAGACATTGCGATGGTTCACCCTTGACGAAAAGTTTCATCAGTACAAACTCACCCCACCCATTAAATGTGAACAGTTTACCATCAATTGTTTGAATGTGAGGATCGCCAAAAGCACCACCTGGAGGAGAGAAACAAAATATTTCGTCTTCTTAAAAGAAAGATTCGAAGGTCGTCACTAAATCACGTAAAAGATTCGTTTTGTTTATTGAATAAAATCAAAAGTATGTTTAATCTTCCACATTAACTTTATTAAACAACGTTCACTGTTTTGTCTCATCATTTTACCATAGGTAGTTTAAGGCGGGATGTGAGGCTTTTGAGTAAGAAAATTAAAATCTGTAAAATGATGGGTTCCTAATTATTTTCGCTTGCTTTCTTTGAGTAACAAAACATATCAGCTGCTGCACATTTATAAAGCTAAATAATTCTGATCATGAAGGAGTTAAATTATAGGAAAATGAAATAATAATTTGGAAAAATTATCCCATGCTGTGACTAAAATAGAAAGGGAAGATTAGTGATCTTATTGACAAATATGTGAAATGACCTTGAAAAGGTTGGGAACCACTACTGTGAACTAATCACATGAGTAAACATATAAGCTTGCTATTTCGATCATTTAGATTTACGTTATATGTAGATTATTGTGTGTATGAATTTCATAATCTCTTACCTTCGACGGGCATTGAGTATCCTGTACAACTTGACACCGGTCGAACATCATTGAAAAGGCGACAGTAATTTGAAAAAGAGCAACAATTGTCTAGAGGTGTCTTGTCTTCTTTAATCCATTGTAATTTGGCTTTTCTAGGGTCATTGATGAAAAAACGACTCTCAGTTTGTTTAAATGCTTTAGAAGCCCCATCGTAACAGCAAATCTGAAAGCATACAAATCAGAATGAAGACCAAGTGATTCAACTATTTATTTGTTAACAAACGAAATTTCTTAGGTCAAGCAAATATTTTGTCAAACTCCATGCAAAATTTGGAGTTGCCTTTGTTTTTCTTCTATAACGAGATCAACAAAACAATCCTAATTAGATTTAGGGGTGAAGAAAAAATGGCATTCCTCTATGGCAATTTGAAATCACGACCAACTGAGTCGTGTCTCATACCAACTGTCCCGAATCAACATGCCTTACACATCCACTGAAAGGTGTTATTTTACTGATAAAATAACACATTTATATCATCAACATTTCTCTACTGTGATTTGAAAAAAAAAACGACCAAGTAATTGATAATCGGCTTTCTCACCGACTGAGCTTACCTACCAAGTGTTATATATCTACAAAAATTTATCTTAAAAATACGCAAAGGCTTATTTCACTCTTATAAATAAAAATATTCATAAAAAAAATCTATGATTTTTTTTTTCTATTTCAGAGTAAAAAAGTAGTAGTGATCATTTTGAAGAATGGATTTTGATCCTGTAGAAGCCAGGATTGTTATACATGAATGTGTATCATCATATACGTAATACTTTTATTTGTATGTCTTTTATGCAGAACTCAAATGGTAATGGGCTGGCCATGTTGTGAGAATGACAGACAACGTGACTCACGAAATGGGTCCCCCGAGATCACATGTGCAACCGAGGCCGGCAGAATATTAGATGAAGGGACGAGCTAGAAAAATTCAGAAAGTAATGGCTCCGCGACGCCCATGATAGAGAAATAGAGAAATGTTGCGAATCCTGGAAATGGTAAGTGTCCAACGACTGACGTTGAAAGATTGATTATGATATGCAGTATGAATGCAAGAGTTTTCATTCATTGAGTGACCGTAGCCATCAAAGGTGGTGATGGGGGTTCTATCCTTCGTTTTTGTGTGCATGTATTTGTGCGTTTGTTTATGTGTTGTGATTGTATGAATGTGCTCTGAGTCACACTGTTTTGTATACATGAAATAAGAATCCGTACTCCACCACATCCCGTCTATAAAATGTTTTTTCATTATTTCTGTCAAACAAAAATAAGTTTTTTGGACCCTTTGGGTCCTTATTTTGATAGGTTTATTTATGGCATCTAGATTCTCCAAAATCCAGATATTTCCAGATTTTTTTCCTCTATATTTTAGATCTTTTCCAGAGAAAAATGCCAATGATGTCTTGCATGAAATTAATTCTGACCATATTTCTTCTTTGGTGGAATTTTTCACCTGACTTCAATTTTTTGACGCTATGGTTGTTTAACTGGAAGATCCTATTGTCTTAGACACATAAAAGCATAACACTAATTGGTATCCTGGGTGACTGCCCATGTTATCGGTATCAAACCTGGCTTTGTCATCATTCTCATCACCACTGATCAATACTGATCTAAGATTTTTGAGAGGTTGAGTATAGCTCGTATGTTAGAGTGTAACTTTTTCATGATCTCTCACTGCAGTAAAATAGTGAAAAGACAAAATCAAGAGAATGGACATCACGCGTGCAAAAAATCTTTTTAGAAATATAAATGAACGAAGCATAAAAATATCTAAGCATGAACACTTTGAGACATTCGTAGGAAAAAATTTTCAAAAAATGAACTTACCAGAACGCCTTTAGATTTTCCATCGGCCGGAAATCTCGGTCGAACACAGTAACCTGAATCCTGGTAAAGTTCAAATCGTGGATCCATGAGTGCTTGTTTAAAGTTGCAAGGGCAATGTGGACTTAGTTTTTCCAGTTCAAGTACTGTTTTGCGTTCAGATTCGTAATTATTATTGTACCACTTCAAACAATTTTGTCCATAATTTTCTTTTTCTTTAATAACTCCGATATGAAACCGCCATAAACCATAGATACCTTAGAAAGCGAAAAGAAATATCTTAAAGACAAAATTCTAATGAATGTTATTGCTACTGCTCCATCATCATTTGTTAAAATGATGGATGGAAGCTAAAAATATGACAGCTTAGGAACTTTTCTGGATTAAGGAAATGATAACAAAATAAAATGGAAATCCTGACGATTTACGATCGCTTCTCAAAAGTAAACATAGGAATTCATAAGTAATTATATAAGTTATGTATTTGTAAATATCAGGATATTCGGAAAGTAATTTTGTATTTCCGTTTTCGGGAAGTAATCAAGTATTTTCAAATCATGATCGATTTTTTATAAACCTCTTAAACAAATGCTGGCATTTACGAACCTACACAGCATCAGGAAATACTTCACACAGGATTTTTTTATTGCCAGTGTAGCAGTGCTTCCATTTCTGAATTCAGTCAGCAATGGCAAATATTTTGCTCTTTAAATTCCCGATAATACATGAGGTTAAACTTTACTTTATATTATGAAGGACACATTCCCAGATAGAAAAGATGATGAACTAAATTCGAACGTCATTTTGGACCCTCTAAGTCCTGCCTTTGTTGGTTAAGGAAAAACGTAATCACTTTTCAAGTACAAAAATATGTAATCAATTTTCGAGCACGAAAATACGTAATAGCTTTCCGAACACCCTGATATATATATATATATATATATATATATATATATATATATATATATATATATATTCTTATATGCAATTTACATGGAAAAATATTTACCAATTAACCTTTTGACATGAATTATGTCCATCGCATTATTGCCTACTGATAATTAACATTTAACATTTCCTTCTTTCAATGAAATAATCTTCTTTTCTTATTCAAGAGGTCTGAAAATATTCAATAGAATGTACCTGTGTTTCCTTTTCTTTTATCTATGTCGAGAATATCTATGTCTTTCTTGGAAGTCAATACATAATTGATATCGTCAACTCCCCTGCGGTATCCCATTAACACATAACGAGAAGGAAGATTGAATTTATTCCATCTCATAGCTCCAGTCTTGTACAAGTAAAGCACATACGATTCTGTGCCATTTGTCACTAGAACAGCTTGAAATGTGTTTGTCTGCAAAGAGAAATGGAACAATTAATCATAAATAAGGAATAATTAAGTACAATTAAGTTAATACACTTTATGCCACGAGGATCTCTTAAGATATAGATTGTTAGTTTTAAGCACTCAGTTATGTTGAGTGTTAGACAGCTCAAATCTTTACCTATATCAAGTAATAAAAGCAACTCGAATAACTGAACTGATTTCGGAAATATAGTATTTTTTTTATAGATATTATTGTTTAGGTACAACATTCTTATCTGTATTTTAATGATAGCCTTTCACACGTTCATGATCCTCTACCCCGTATGGAAAGCTTACAAATTCGTACGTAATAGGTCAGCATTTCAATAACCACCTTCAGAAAAAACAAATGTGTGTATGAACAGAGGTGCTATTCTATTAATCAACACTTCATTCTTTATTGCTTTCATGCAATTTGGACAGACGCTTTGATGCAAGCCATAATAGATCTACACTTACGATTTACTATACCTGGGAAATTCATTCCTGTCTATCCATAGAAATATAATGCTTTCTTTTGACTATAATTTCACACAGAAAATATGTAAACGTTATGGATATTCAAAAAACAAAAACTAAAGATGCAAAATACAGAAAAATGTGTCTTTTCTGTCACTTGACTTTTAATTCAGTTTCTTGACTTTATCTGCATTTGATTCACTTTAAAAAGCTAGAAAGTGACTTTAGATAGTTTCAGGAATGGAAGTGTACATTTGCACATCCCTATATTATACGTAGCGGGAGACAGAAAGGAAACCACTGAGAGACAGAGAGAGAGAGAGAGAGAGAGAGAGAGAGACAGACAGACAGACAGACAGACAGACAGAAAGACAGAGAGAGAGAGAGGGGGAGATTGACGGAAAAGGGGGTAAGAAATAACTCTGTAAAAGCTCAAGAATATACCAAAATAAATAATTACTTCAATATTCCCATAATTTCAAACACAATCATTAAGTTAGAAAACTGATTTATTTACCTCTGACAAATCTAATATATCCCCTGGCAGGACGTTCCTCCATGTCACTATAAGTGCCCACGTGGCATTAAACCCATGCACTTCGAGTCGTTTGTTGACATTCTGTAAAACTATTTCTTCACTTTCTTTTCTCCGTCGGTTCAAAGGCCACATTTCGTACACGTCGTAATAGACTGTACTATTTCGGCTTCGCTTACCAGCGTCAGTGGTTGCATCCGCCCAAAATGGAGCAATGATAACTGTATCTTCCTCTCCGATCCCTTTTTTGGGGAGCTCATTAATCTTATAACCATCCGGCTTGAGGATTATGAAACCATCCGTATGAACCTATGAGAATTCAATATAAAATTTTGAAATGCTTCATTTGAACGGTAAACATAATACTGTATATCAGGAAAACAATGTCAGACGACCATAATCACACACTTTGACAATGATGAACATAATCCAAATCCTGAAACAAACTGAAAATAGGAATATACAATACGCAACTAAATTCCATAGGCTGTACATCATAGTCCCCTCTAAGCTGAGCACATCTGTATTCAAATACATTTTTCAACCAGCACACAAATGGAATTGATGTGCTCATGGAAGATTACTTATTCTGTAAATAGCTCACTGATTTTTTATCGAAAACATATTGAGTCATTATTCCGAATACGAAGGTGCACACATAGATTTGTTACAAGAGAATGATTTGCACAGCATAAGATTTCTACACACAATGACTTGGAAAAATGAGATGGAACATTCATATTCAGTGTAGGAACTTAGTTGGGCGTTTTCCAACTGATTCGGAAATCGTCATTAAAAAGGATCCGTTCTCAAATGCAATGATAAGTGGCACTTAAGCCTGAATCTGGAAGATTAAAGCTACTTTGTTACCTTAAAAGCACAACTTTCAATATCATTCCTGATAGCCGAATATATATTCTCATACGAAGCATATCTTGTAAACTTGAAAAATACTTACCCACATACGTTTCCAGACTGATGTCTTTGATATCATGGGAGGGAAACCAACTTGGCAAATAATCGCATCACTCATGACGTCATCCCCTCGAGGTAATCGCTTTGAAATTCCTGCACCCGAGTCCACGCCGTACATAAATAATTCTATTCGACAAATTGATACACAATTTGAAAAATCGAGTAAATTAGTATAGTCATAAGATCTTTTTTTTACGTTTAATAATCAAATCAAATAACTTCTTATTTTTTTGTCAACATTTTTATTTTAAGAGTTGAACAATGTTAAGTTTCTCTAATTTACCTCTAATTATATTAGGGCAACGCCAGCTCCAAAAGCACAGATTTGGAAAAGGTCGGAATTTACAGCTTCGAAGTATTTCGGATATTTCTCTTCAATGTTGTCAATTTATATATTTTATAGAGCAGAAGTCAATGGAGATAACGTGAAGATAATACGAAGAAAGATTAGTTTTCTAGTCATTTTTTTCGAATATCTTGGGAGCACTCATCCAAAAGAACTTCTAACTAGACATTGCACTGTTTTGTGTGGTGATGTATGTATCAGATGGAGTTAATGTCATATACCAACCAGTTATCGAGTAGTCACGTAACACGCATGCACTCTTATTTTTTTCGATTGTAGCGTGATTTCATTTTTTTTATTGATGATTTAGCAATGGCGAGTTATAATGGTCAGATATTTCAACATCTTAATCAAAGTATACAATTCTAAATTCCTTATCAAGAAAAAGTTTTTATGCAAAATGTTACCTGACAAAATGCTTCATACAAAACATGACGATTACGAACAAGAAAACAATAATCATTTGAGGAATTTAATTTCAGTGATTTCTATGCTATTTCATTAGTGAGGGTTTTTCTACGAAAATTAGTCAAAAGCTACGAGAATAGTCATAATAAACAATATAAAAATGTCCGTCTTACCTAAAGGTGGAATAATAAGCGTTGTTGTTGGGTTGATTACTTTAGACGTGGTGGTTATCATGGTGGTTGCTTGTGTTTTGTTTCTCTTATGAGGTGATGTCGTGGTGATTGCTTGTATTATGGTTGTGTTATGAAGTACTGACGTGATGGATGCTGGTGTAGACGTTTTGTTAGTCGCTGGTATCCTGGTTGCTCCTTGTGTTGTGGTTGTGTGATGAGTCGATACCGTGGTGGTTTTTCGTGGTGTATTTTTATTATTACCTGATCCCACGGTGGTTGCTCGTGTTGTGGTTTTCTTATCAAATGATGTAGTCGTGGTTGCTTTTGTTACTGTTTTATTATTAACTGGTATTTTGGTTGTTGCTTGGGTTGTGTTAGTATAATTAAGTGATGTTGTTATTGTTGTTTGGGATTTTGTTTTCATATTAGTTGATGTAGTCGTGGTAACTTGTGTTGTGGGTTTGTTTTGAGTTAGTGACTTGGTTGTTGCTTGTGTTATGGTACTGTTATTCGCTGGTGTCTTGGTGGTTGCTTGTGCTACGGTTTTATTATTAGATGATACCGTGTTAGTTGCCTGTGTTGTGGTTTCGTTATAAGATGGTACCGTGTTAGTTTCCTGTGTTGTGGTTTCGTTATAAGATGATACCGTGTTAGTTGCCTGTGTTGTGGTTTCGTTATAAGATGATACCGTGTTACTTTCCTGTGTTGTGGTTTTGTTATGAAATAATACCCCGGTGGTTGCTTCTTTGGGGGCTTTATTACCAGATGATGCAATGGTGGTGGTAGTGGTTGTGCTCTGATCTAATGTTGTACTGGTTCGTTGTTTTATAGTTTTGTTTTCAGCTGGTATTTTGATGGTTGCCTGTGATGTGGTTTTGTTATTTGATGATAATGTGGTGGTTCCTTGTGTTGTAAGTTTAGTGCTAGATGATGCTATAGGGTTTTTTTGTCTTGGGGTTTGGTATTGACGAGATTCTATGGTGGTTGCTTGTGTCGAGGTTTTGTTTTGCAGTAATGCTGTGGTGTTTACTTGTGTTGTATTCCTGTTATCAGATGATGGTATGGTGGTTGCTTGTGTTGTATTCCTGTTATCAGATGATGGTATGGTGTTTACTTGTGTTGTATTCCTGTTATCAGATGATGGTATGGTGGTTGTTTGTGTTGTATTTCTGTTATCAGATGATGGTATGGTGGTTGCTTGTGTTGTATTTCTGTTATCAGATGATGGTATGGTGTTTACTTGTGTTGTATTCCTGTTATCAGATGATGGTATGCTGGTTGCTTGTGTTGTATTCCTGTTATCAGATGATGGTATGCTGGTTGCTTGTGCTGTATTTCTGTTATCAGATGATGGTATAGTGGTTGCTTGTGTTGTATTCCTGTTATCAGATGATGGTATGGTGGTTGCTTGTGTTGTATTCCTGTTATCAGATGATGGTATGGTGGTTGCTTGTGTTATATTCCTGTTATCAGATGATGGTATGGTGGTTGCTTGTGTTGTATTTCTGTTATCAGATGATGGTATGGCTGTTGCTTGTGTTGTATTTCTGTTATCAGGTGATGGTATGGTTGTTGCTTGTGTTGTATTCCTGTTATCAGATGATGGTATGGTTGATGTTTGTGTTGTTTTTCGATTATCAGATGATGGTATGGTTGTTTCTTGTGTTGTATTCCCGTTATCAGATGATGGTATGGTGGTTGCTTGTGTTGTATTTCTGTTATCAGGTGATGGTATGGTGGTTGCTTGTGTTGTATTCCTGTTATCAGAAGATGGTATGGTGGTTGCATGTGTTGTATTTCTGTTATCAGGTGATGGTATGGTGGTTGCTTGTGTTGTATTCCTGTTATCAGATGATGGTATGGTGGTTGCTTGTGTTGTATTTCTGTTATCAGATGATGGTATGGTGGTTGCTTGTGTTGTATTCCTGTTATCAGATGATGGTATGGTTGTTGCTTGTGTTGTATTCCTGTTATCGGATGATGGTATGGTGGTTGCTTGTGTTGTATTCCTGTTATCAGGTGATGGTATGGTTGTTGCTTGTGTTGTATTCCTGTTATCAGATGATGGTATGGTTGTTGATTGTGTTGTATTCCTGTTATCGGATGATGGTATGGTTGTTGCTTGTGTTGTATTTCTGTTATCAGGTGATGGTATTGTTGTTGCTTGTGTTGTATTCCTGTTATCAGATGATAGCATGGTGGTTGCTTGTATTGTGGCTTGCTTATGAGTTGTTGCCATGGTGGTTGCTTGTGTTGTGGTTTTGTTTGTAGATGGTGCCGTGGTGGCCCCCTTTGTTGTGGTATTGTTTTCACGTGATGCAGTTGTGATTGACTGTGTTGTAGTCTTGTTATCAGGTGCTGTCGTAGTGATTGTTGGTGTTGTGGTTTTCTGATTAAGTAATGTTGTGACAGTCTCTTGTGCTGTTGATTCACCATCAAGTGGTGTCGTGGTGGTTGATTGTGTTAGGGTTCTGTGATGGGGCAATGTCCTGCTGGTTGTTGTTTGTGCTATGGTTTTGTAACGAGGTGATGATATAGTGGTTATTTGTATTGTGTTTTTCTTATCAGAAGATGGCGTGGTGGTTGCTTGTGTTGCACCAGTGTTATTAAGTAATGCTGTGGGAATAGCTTGTGTTGTAGTTTTGTTATGAGGTGATGCTGTGGTGTTTGCCTGTGTCGTGGTTTTTTTATGAGGTGTTGTTTGTGTTTTGGTTTTGTAATGAGGTGATGCTGTTGTGGTTTCTTGCCTTGTGGTTTTCTTATCAGATGTTGCTGTGATGATTGCTTGTGTTGCTGTTTTAATATTAGGAAATGCTGTGGTAGTTGTTTGTGTTGTTGTCTTGTGAAGAGATGATGCTGTGCTGGTTACTTCTGTTGTGTTTATTTTATCAAGTCTTGCCGTGGTGGTTGCTTGTCTTTTTAAAGTGGTTATTGATGATGTTCTTATAGTTTTCACCGTTGGTAATGTTGATTCCGAGGATGTAGATCTTACAAAAGCCGTAGATTTTGCTGTAATCGTTGGTTCAGTCGTAATTTTCGAAGTTGATAACAGAATCGTTTTATTTACACCACTCTTTTGAGATAATGTTGTGGCAGAAACTGGTTTTGAATTATGTGAAGTATTTGCCGTTACCTTTTTTGTATCTACAGTTGTTGTACTATCAAGTCCTGATGTAACTGGCAATTTGTTGCCAATAGTTGGAGACTTGGCTATCGTTGAAAACCTTGATGTTTCTGTAATAAGATCTTTTTCAGGTTTTGATGAGGTACTTGACCCCACAAATATCGTTGGGGTTGTCTTTTTCGATACTTTCATCGAACTCGTTGGGTGCGAAACATTTCGATTTGAAGTTGTTAACTCACTGGAAGATTCCTTAATTGGATACGTCGCAATGACACTTGTAGTTGATGGAAATAGTTTTGTTGAATCTGATTCCGTCTTTTTCTCGGTTACTGGTACCGAAGATGAAAATGAAAAATCTGATGCAAGTGTCGATGTATCCGATAGGATCGTATCGTTCTGTGACTCTGCGGTCCCTTTCGACGTAATTCCTCCTCTTGTTGATGTATTTTTTTTTGCATCTCCGTTCAAGGTTCTCTCTGAATTTACTGTATTAATTGGAAGTTCATTGGTTGTGGAAGAGTCACTCACTTTTGATGATATCGTAACCGTCGACGGCTCTGTTATTGTACTTATTGGCACTTTTTTACTTGAAGAAATAACTGTCAATAACGTAGCGGCAGGGACTTCCCCTAAAATTTCCGTGGTTTGTACTTTTTGGGGGGCCCTCATCGTTGATAGCTCAGTTTGATCCTTAATCGTAACAGTATTTTCAGAATCGTCTGCGATTTCTGTAGATTCCACGAGGTTTCTTGTTCTTGTTGTTAAATTAGATGTTACTGAAATGGTTGTGGCTCTTGTTGTTGTTGCTTTTGTTGATGAAACGTTAAATCTACTTGCAGTGACGGTTGATCGATTGTTAACTTCAGTTTTCATGTTGGTTTTTATTACTGATAATGTTGATCCAAGCTCAGATGATACGTTTGTTATAGGTTCTCTTTCTCCAGTTGTGGGCCTTCCACTTGTGGCACTAATTAACACTGAACTTAATCTAGTCGTTGGTGTTGCTGTGATTTCAGTTTTGGATTCTACATTAGTGTAGTTTCTACGTTCCTTCTCTACAGGCGTTGTTGTTGTTGAAAAAAGATTCATCGTAGTTACAGGGGCTGTTAATGGATTTTTAGCTCCTGAACTTATTGATGTAGTTACGATCACCTCAGCTGTTGATGCCGTTGTTGGTATTTTCTCAGCTGTTGATAACGTGGATGGTGTTTCACTTGTTATTGAAGTAACTAAAGCTTTGTGATTATTTGAACTTGTTGATTTTTCTAATTGTATAGACGTCAATTTTTTATTACCTGTTGTCCACGTTACCGGTAATTCATTTTTGATTTTGGTTGTCGCTGTTTCTGCTTGGATTGTTCTTACTGATTCCTCTCTCTTGAGTTTAGTTGATTGTTCTTTAGGTATAACCTTTGTTGTGGGTGTAGAACTTATTGAATCAATGGGCAAGGCTTCTGTATTTTCTGTTATTTCACTTTCGGTTGTTTGGCTAACAGGAAATGTTATTGTGTGTGCCAATGGCATTGTTGGTCTTGGAGTTAAATCAATGTTATTTGATGTTGTTCCCGTCACCATTGTTTCTGTTGCTTTAATTCGAGACGTTAGCATTTCCCTTGACATTGTGGTCGGTGAAGTAGTTTGGGATGTTACTGACGACGATATCGTTCCAACTGTATTTGGTACTTTTGTGCTTTGTTGCCCAAACGATCTTGAGGTTGCTGTTGGAACAGGACTATTTGTAAATTCAACAGTTGACTCCATTGAGGATACGTCTCCAAAAGATGCTCCATGCAGCGTGTTTGTTGGTATATTTGCTGTTGTGCTGACCGATTGTTTATCTGTAGATGTATCTGTTTTTGTAATGTTCATTTCTTTTGATTTGTCTGTGGTTGTCATTTGTTCCAATGTTTTTGTGACAATAGGAACATTTGTTGTGGGATAGACTGATGATATATCCCCGAGACTTGTTGGTTTTTTAGTTTTTAAAGTCACATGACTTTTAAATGTAGTCAGTGGTTCTTCAGTCAATTTTGCAATTGTTTCTTTTTTATTGCTTGTGGTGCCGTGAGTGACATTAACTGTTTGTTTTTCAGTTGTTTGTGCAATTTTCGTAGTTGTCTCTCTTGAGGCAGGAGTTGTTTCATAATTTTTAGTCGAGAGCAGAACATCTGGGTTAATTGATGTCGACACGACCGCTTTTCTTGAGCTGCTTAAACCAAGACTCGTTGAAATTGGATTTGTAGTTAATTTTGATGCTTCACTGGGTGTTGGTCTATCTGTTGTTAACAAACTTTCTGCTTGATTTTTTGTGGATTCATTCATCTTTCCAAAACTTGTTGTTATCTCTGGTGTTGTTGCAGGTTTGTGAGTAGAATTTGTTTCTGCGATTGTAACTGTTTTTTTCATGTTCCGTGTGAATGGGAATGTTTGTGTTTTTAGTGTAGATGAGGGTAAGGATCTTAAAGATGTTCCATCTATTTTAGGACCTGTTGTCTCAGTTGTAAGTGTCTTTGGTAATTCAGTTGGTTCGGTGAATAAGGTTTTTTCCGTCGTTGTTGTGAATATTCTTGTTTGTGGTGAAGATGTTGATACGTTTGAGGTACGTCTCGTTGGCGGTATGTCTGCGCTTTCTGACTTTTCTGTGCTTTTTAATATTTCTTTAGTTGTTTTTTCTGTGACTGTTGTTGGTAGAGTTATTTTCGAGATGGTTGTTTTGTTTCCTATTACTGGTAACTGGATAGAATTAGTAGATAATTTTGTAATACTTTCTGTTGAAGTTCTCGTTGGGATAGTCATCGATGGAATGATTGTTTTGTTTTCTGGTATTGGTAATTGGGTTGTATTAGTAGATATTTTACTTGTTTGTTTTGTAGTAATTGTCATTGATGGAGTGGTGGTTTTAGTTGAATTCGGAGATAATTCAGTTGTTTGTTCCAAAGTAATCGATGAGATTGATTGAGCCTTTGTCTTGAATTCTGTTACGGGTGATTGGGTAGCTGTTGTTGGGATAGTCGTTGTCACGATTGTTGTTTTGTTTTCAAATACGGGTATTTCGGTCGTGTTAGTATATAACTTTGTTGTTTCCTTTGAAGTTTTCGTTTTGGTTGTCACTGAGGGTATGTTTGTTTTGTTTTCGGTTATTAGTAATTGCGTAGCATTGATAGATATAGTTGTGCTTTCTGTAGTGGTCTTTGGGATAGTCATCGTTGGTAGCAGTGTTTTGTTTTCTTTTACGGGTATTTGGGTAGCGCTAGTAGACATATGAGTCGTTTTTTCTTTATTTGTCGTCAGGATAGTCATTTTGGGTGCGGTTGTTTTGTTTTCTGTTACAACTATTTGGGTAGCTGTAGTAGAAATATGAGATTTTCCTTCTGTAGCAGACGTTGGGATACTCAATGTCGTGATGGTTGTTTTATTTTCTGTTACAGGTATTTGGGTTGCACTAGTAGATAAATGAATTGTTCTTTCTTTAATGGTCGTTGAGATAATTAGCGTAGGGGTGATAGTTTTGTTTTCACTTACTGGTAATTGCGTAGCATTGGTAGATAAATTATTTGTTCCTTCTAATGTTGTAATTGGGGTAGGCATCGTCGAAAGTGGCCTTTGGGTAGCATTAGTAGATCTTATAATTGTTTTTTCTGTAGTTGTCGTTTGAATAGTCATTGATGGGATATTAGTAGATGACTGTGTTGATCCTTCGATTTTATGCTTTTTGGTAGCATTAGTTGATGGACTTGTGGTCCAATCTGTAACTCCCGGTGGTGAAATCATTGTGGGGATGTTTGTTTTGTTTTTTGTCTCAGGCATGTGAGTAGAATTATCAGATAGATGGGTCGTCCCTTCAGTGGTTGTAGTTGGGAGAGTCATTGTCGGGACGACTGTCTTGTCTGCTGTTACAAATATTTGGGTAACACTAGCTGCCAAATGAGTAGATCCTACTTTAGCGGTCGTTGAGGCAGTAATCGACGGAATAGTTGTTTTATTTTGTGTTACAGATATTATGTTGGCACTGGTAGATACATGAGAAGTTCCTTCAATTGTTGTTGTAGGGATAGTTATTGTAGGGATGCTTGTTTTGTTTTTTATTACATGTATTTGGGTAGCATTCGTAGATGATGTAGTTGTTCGTTCAGTATTTGTCGGCAACACAGTCATTGTTGGAATGGAAGTTTTATTTCCTGTTACTGGTATTTGGCTAGCATTGATAGACAGGTGAATTGTCCTTCCTGAAACCGTGGTAGTTGGAATCATTGTGCTAATTATCTTGTACTTTGTTACAGGTAATTGGGTAGCATTTGTTTGAGTAGCTGTTTGTTTTTCTGTTATAGGTATTTGTGCAGCAGTAGTAGATGAATGATTTGTTCTTTCTTTAGGTGTTGTTGGGAATGTCATCGTCGGGATGGTTATTTCGTTTGCTGTTGTAGATATCTGTGTAGCACTACTGGATAAACGAGTTATATCTTCTTTGTGTGTCGTTGCAGTGATGGTTGATTTGTTTCCTTTTACAGTTCCTTCTGTAGGTAACATTGATTTGGTTTGTGAAGGGACGGTTGTTTTGCTTTCTTTTACTGGTATTTGGGTAGCATTCGTAGATGATGTAATCGTTCCTTCTGTATGTGTAGTTGGATTGGTCATTGTCGGCATGATTGCTTTCTTTCCTGTAACTGACACTTGGCTACCATTAATAGACGGGTGAGTTGTCCTTTCCGTAGTTGTTGGGGCCATTTTTGTTGTTGTTGCCGTGTACTTTGTTCCAGGTATTTGGGAACCATTTGTAGATAATTCTTTTGACATTTTTGTTACAGTTTTTTTTACAGTCCTCGTCGAAAAGATTGTATTCCTTTCTATCATCGAATGAGTAGCATTGGTAGGTAATTGAGTCGTCCCTTCTTTACTTGTCATTGGGATAGTTATTGTCGGGATAGTTGTTCTGTTTTCAGTAGCAGGTATTTGGGTAGCACTAATAGATACAAGAGTTGTTGCTTTTCCAGTCGTCGGGATGGTTGCTTTGTTTTCTGTGGCAGGTATTAGGGTTGCATTTGTGGATGAATGGGTTGTTCCTACTGAAGTTGTCTTTGGTGTGGTCATTGTAAGGACGGATATTTTGTTTTCAGTTACAGATATTTGTGTAGCACTAGATGGATGAGTTATCCTTTCTTCATGTGTTGTTGGAATGGTCATTGTCGGGATTTTTGTTTTGTTTGCAGCTGTAGATATTTGTGTAGTATTACTAGATGAAAGAGTCATTCCCTCTTTAGGGATCATTGTAGGGATGGTTGCTTTGTTTTCCGTTACATTTATTTGGGCAGCGCCAGTAGATAAAAGCGGTGTTTCTTCTGTAGTTGACATTGGGATGGTTAGTGTAGAGACAGTTGTTCTATTTTCTATTACAGGTATTTGAGTAGCATGTGTAGATAGTATACTTGTTCCTTCTGTATTTGCCGTTGGGACTGTCATTGGAACAATTGTTTTATTTCCTGTTACTGACATTTGGCTTGCATTAAGAAACCGGTGAGATGTACTTTCTGTGGTTGCTTGGGTGATTCTTGTAGTAGGTGTTCTGTTCACTGTTGCGGTTATTTTGGTACCATTAGTAAATAGATCTACTAAACCTGGTGTAACGGTTGTTCTTGGGGTTATCGTCGATAAGATTGGTTTGTTTTCTGGTATTGTAGGAGTAGCATTGGTAGATAAATGAGTCGTACCTTTAATTGTCGTTGGGAAAGTCACTATTGGAATTGTTGTTTTGTTTCCAGTAACAGATACTCGGGAAGTACTAGTAGATACAAGATTTTCCTTTTCTTCAGTTTTGTTTGACAGAGTCATTGTCGGCATGGTCATCTTGATTTCTGTTACAGGTATTTGAGTAGTATTGATAGATGAATGAGTCGTGACTCCTTTATGTGTCGTTGGGATAGTCATCGGTTGTATAACTGTGTTGCTCGTTGATACAGACATTTGTGCAGCACTTTTAGATTGACGAGTTATTCCTTCTTCGGGTGTCGTTATTGGTGTGGTGGCTTTGTTTTCGGTCACATTTATTTGGGTAGCACCAGTAGATAAAAGAGTTGTTTCTGTTGGAACTGACATTGGGATAGTTAGTGTGGGGATGTTTGTTCTGTTTTCAATAACAGGTATTTGGGTAGCATTTGTAGATAATATAAGTGTTCCTTCTGTATTTGGGACTGTAATTGGGATTATTGTTTTATTTCCTGTTACTGACATTTGGCTACCATTAATAAACATATTAGTGGTTCTTTCAGTGGTTGTTTGGGCCATTTTTGCGGTAGTTGCCTTGTACTCGGTTACAGGTGTTTTGGTATCATTGGTAGACAATTCTATTGTACGTTGAGTTATCGTCGATGAAATTGTCTTTCTTCCTGTCATTGTACTGGCAGTATTGGTAGATAATTGAGTGGTTCCTTTAATTGTAGTTGGGATAGTCACCGTCGGTATAGTTATTTTGTTTTCTGTTACAGGTATTTCGGCAGCTCTAGTAGATGAGAGAGTTCTTCCTTCTTCAGTTGTGGCAGGTGTAGTCATTTTCGGGATTGTTGTCTCTTTTTCTGTTGAAGATATTTGGGTTGCATTGATAGATGAATGGTTTGTTCTTACGGAGGTTGTTGTTGGCAGAGTCATTATTGGGACATTTGTTTTGTTTTCAGTTACATATAATTCTGTTGTCTTTTCTGTATCACTTGTTGGGATCTTAATTGTCGGGATGCTTTTTCTGTTTTCTGTTACGAGTGTTGGGGTTGTATGAGTTGATGAGTCAGTTGTTTCTTTCGTACCCACCTTTGGAATATTCATCGTAGGGATGGTTGTTTCATTTTTGGTTAAATATATTTGAGTGGAGTTGTTTCTTAGAGTCGTTTCTTCTGTAGTTGTTTGAATAGAAGGGATGATAATTCCGTCATCTGTTACAGGTTGATGTAGAGCATTAGTGGATGATAGTGTCGGGATTGTTGTTTTCTTGTCTTTTGTAGATAGTTGAGTAACACTAGTAGGTAGATGAGTTGTTACTCCTTTAGCTGTGGTTGATATTGTCATTGTTGGAATGGCTGTTTTGTTCTCTGTTATAACAACCTTGGCAGCAGTAGTAGATGAATGAGCTGTTTCCTCATCAATTGTCGTTGGGACAGTCATCGGGCTAGTTCTTTTGTTTTCTGTAAGAGGTATTTGCGTAGCATTAGTAGATAAATATGTTGTTCCCTCTTTTGTTGTCGTTGGGCTAGTCATTATTGGGATAGTTGTTTTGTTTTCTCTAACCGTTATGTGGGCTGCACTAGTGGATACTTGGGTCGTTTTTTCCTTGGCTGTGCTTTGTATAGTCAGTGTTGGAATGGTTGTTATGTTTTCTTTTATTGATATTTGGGTCCCACTAGTAGATGAACGAGTGGTTTTATTCGTAGTTGTCGTTTGAATAGTCATTGTTGGGCTTATTTTATTTTCTGTAACAGATATTTGGGTAGCACTAGTTGGTACAAGAATTTTTCGTTCTTCAGTTGTGGTGGGAATATTCATTGTTGGAATGGTTGCTTCTTTCTCCTTTGTAGATATTTGGGTAGCACTAGTAGACGAATGGGTCGTTCCCTTTTTCATTGTCGTTTGGATAGTCATTGTGGGGATAGTTTCGTTTTCTCCAAGTAATATCTGGGTAGTACTTGGAGATACGTGAATCATTCCTTCTTTAGTTCCCGTTGGGATGGTCATTGTCGGGACTGTTTGGTTTTCTGTTATAGCTATCTTGGAAGCAGTAGTGAATATATTAGCTGTTCTTCTATTAGTTGTCGTTAAGACAGATATTGCTGGACTGGATGTTTTGTTTTCTGCTACAGAAATATGCGTAGCACTAGTAGATGAATAAGTTGTTCCGTCTTTCTTTGGGCTTGTCATGGTCGGGAAAGTAGATTTGTTTTCTCTATCCACTATCTTGGTAGCACTAGTAGATAAGTGAGTTGCTCTTTCCTTAGCTGTGGCTGGTAAAGTCATGGTCGGAATGGTTGTTGTGTTTTCTTTTGTAGATATTTGTGCCTTACTAGTAGATGAACGAGTTGTCTCATCTTGCGTTGTTTCTGGGATGAAGGCTGTATGACTGGTTCTGTTTTCTGTTTCAAGTATTTGAGTTGCATTAGTAGACAAATGGGTGGTTTGTTCTACATTTGTTGTTTCAGTAGTCATTGTCGGGATGGTTGATTTGTTTTCTGCTACAGATATTTGGGTAGCACTAGTAGATAAATGAATTGTTTCATTATTAGTTGTCATATTAGTCATTGCCGGACTATGTGTTATGTCTTCAGTTATGGATATTTGAGTGACATTTGCTGATACGGCAATTATTCCTTTTTCAGCTGTGGTTGGAATAGTCATTGACGGGATAGTTGCTCTGTTTTCTCTGACGGATGTTTGTTCAGTCTTAGAAGATACGAAAGTTGTTCCTTGAATAGTTGTCATTGGAATAGTCATCGTCGGGACGGTTGTTTTGTTTTCTGTCACAGCAACTTGGGTAACACCAGTAGATAGATGACTTGTACCTTCTTCAGTTGCCATTTGGACAGTCATTGGGTCAGTAGTTTTGTTTTCTTCTATGGATATTTGGGTAGGTCTAATAGGTAAACGAGTTGTCCCATCTTCAGTTGTCGTTAGAATAGTAATCATCGGTGTGGTTATGTTTTTTGGCGTTACAGATTCCTGGGTTGCAATAGTTGATGTATCGTGCGTTCTTTCTTTAGTTGTCGTTGAGATATTTATCGTCGGGGTGGTTGTTCTGTTTTTCTTTATAGATATTTGGGTAGCACTGGTAGATAAATGAGTCATTCCATCTTTAGTTGTCGTTTGGATAGTATTTGTGGGGGTAGTTATTTTGCTTTCTGTTACAGGTATTTGAGTAGCACTAGTAGATAGCTTAGTTGTTTCCTCTTCAGCTGTCAAGGGAATTGTCATTGTCGGGATGGTTGTTTTGTTATCCTCTATAGATATTTGTTTATAAGTGGTATATGGATGAGTTGTTTCATCCTTAGCTGTCGTTTGGATATTCATTGTAGGACGGCTTCTGTTTTCTGTTCCGGGCATTTTTGTAGCATATTTAGGTACTCCTGTTGTTGGTTCTGTGATTGCCGTTTGGATAATCTCTTGGGTAGCAATAGTAGATACATTTATTGCCTCTTCTATAGTTGTCGTTTGAATAGACATTGATGGGCTAGTTGTTTTATTCTCTGTTACAGATATTTGGGTAGCACTGGTTGGTATAACAGCTGTCCTTTCTTCGGCTGTTGTTGGGATACTCGTCGTCGGGATGTTTGTTACGTTCTCTGTTACAGATATTTGGGTACCTTTAGTAAACAAGTGAGTTTCCCGATTCTTAGTTGTCTTTTCAATAGACATAGTGGGTTTAATTGTTTTGTTTGGTGTTACAGACATTTGGGTGGCATTAGGAGTTGTACGAGATGTCCCTTCTTTAGTTGAGGTTGGAATATTTAGTGTCGGGATGGTTGGCTTATTTTCTTTGTCAGATGTTATGGTTGATATAGTAAACATAGGAGTTGTTCTTTCTTTGGTGGTCGTTTCGATACTTTTTGCAGGTGTAGTTATTTTGTTTTCTGTTACAGGTATTTGGGTAGAAGAAGTAGATAAAAGAGTTCTCTCTTCTTTTGTCGTTAGGTTTGTTACCGTGGGAATGGTTGTTGTCTTAGATATAATCATTGTTGGGGTGGCTGTTTTGTCTTCTACATCAGATACTTGGCCAACCGAACTAACGAGAGTTATTCCTCCTTTCGTTGTAGTAGGGACAGTTATCGTTGTGATAGTTGTTTTGTTTTCTGTTACATACGATATAGTAGCATTATTAGATAAATTAGTTGCTCTTTCTGTTGTTGTTTGAATAGTCATTGTTGGGATGTTCGTTTTGTTTTCTTTTACCGTTGTCTGGGTTGCACTAGTAGATGTGAGAATTGTTCCTTCTCTAGTTGCAGTCGGGATAGTCATTTTCATGTTTTCTGTTACACCTATTTGCGTTGCACTAGTAGATGAATGTGTTGCTTCTTTCTTAGTCGTCATTAGATTAGCTTTTTCTGGGGTGGTTGTTTTGTTTTCAATAGTAGTAGATGAGTGAATTGTCGCTTCTTCAGTCGTCGTTCGGGTAGTCTTTTCTAGTGTAGTCATTTTATTTTCTGTTACAGGTATTTGAGTAGCGTTCGTAAATAGATGGGTTCTTTCTTCTTCTTCTTCTTTCGTCGTTAGAGAAGTCTTTGTGGAGCTGCTAGTTTTGTTTTCTGCTACAGACATTTGCGTTGCACTTGTAGATGAATGAGCTGTTTCTTCTCCAGTTGGGATACTCATTGTCGAGATGACTGTTTTGTTTCCTGTTACAGATGATTGTGTTGCATGTGTAGATAAATGACTTGTTACTTTCTTTGCTGTCGGTGAGACAGTCATGGTCGGAGTAGTGAACTTGTCTTCTGTCACATTAATTTGGGTAACATTATTAGATAAATGAGTTTCTTCCGTTATCGTTGGGATAGTCATTGTTGGTATGGTTGTTTTATTTTCTTTTATCAACATCTGGGTAACACTTGCAGATACATGTGTTGTCTCTTCTTTACTTGTTGTTGGGATAGTCAATGTTGCTGATGTCTTGTTTTTTGATACAGATATTTCGGTGGTATGAGTAGATAAATGGATTCGTTCTTCGTTAGTTGTTGATGGTTTAGTCGTTATGGTTTTGGTTATTTCGTTCTTTGTTACAGGTACTTCAGTAAAAGCTCTAGAAAAAAAGGTTCCTATTCGAGGGCTCGTTTGGATAGTTATAGTTGGGGTGGCTGCTTTGTTTTCTGTTACGGCTATTCTGGTAGTACTAGTAGAAGCAGTTCCTGCTTTAGTTGTCGCTGGGCTAATCATTATTGGGCGTGTTACTCTATTTTCCGTTGCAGATGTTTGGGTAGCACTTGTAGATAACTGATTTGATCTTTCTTCAGTAGTGATAGTCATTGCAGGGATGGCTGTTGTATTTTCTATCACTGATATTTGTGAGACACTTGTAGAAAGATAAGCTGTTCCTTCTTTAGTAGCCGATGGAATAGTTATTGTCTCAATAGTTGATTTGTTTTCAGTCACTGGTATTTGGGGTGGACTATTAGATGAATGAGTTGTTGCTTCTTTAATTGTCGTGGGGAATGTCAATGTGGGTGGGGTTGTTTTACTTTCTGTTACACTTAACCTTGGGACATTATTAGATAACTCAGTTGTCCCTCCTCTAGTTGTCGTGGGGATTGTTATTGTAGGGATACTTGTTCTGTTCTCTGTGACAGATATTTGGGTAGCGTCAGTAGATTCATCAGTTGCTTCTTCTTCAGTTGTTGTGGGGAAAGTTGATGTGGGTGGGGCTGTTTCGATTCCTGTAACAGGTATTTGTGTAGCACTTGTAGATAAATGAGTTGTTTCTTTGGGGTTTGTTTGGATAGTCTTAGTGGGTGTGGTTGTTTTGTTTTCTGTATCGACAATTAGAGTGGCACTTGTAGATATATAAGTTGTGTCTTCTTGAGTTGTTTTTGAGCGAATCATTGTCGGGTCAGTTATCTCATTTTTTGTCACAGATATTTGAGGAGTACTCGTAGATAATCTATTTGCTCTTTCTTCACTTGTAGATGAATGAGCTGTCCCTCTTTCAGTTGTTTTGGGGATAGTCATTGTCGGAATGATTGTTCTGTTTTCTCTTACAGATATCTGAGTAGCACTAGTAGATAATTGATTTGCTCCCTCTTTTGTTGTTTTTATACTTTTCGAACTGGTCGTTGTTCCGTTTTCTGCAACACTTATTTGCGTAGCACCTGTATATGAATGAGTTGTTTCTTCTTTAGCTGTTGTTATCATATCTATTGTCTCCATGGTTGTTCTGTTATCTCCTTCAGGTTTTGGGGTAGCCTTAGTAGATGAGGGAAGTTTTCTTTCGTTGATTGTGGTTGGAATAGTTATTGTAGGGATGTTTGTTTCATTTTCTGTTGCAATTATTTGAGTAGCACTAATAGTTAAATGAGTCGTTTCTTCTTCATTTGTCTTTGTGATTGGTATTGTCGGGATGTTTGTCTTCTTTTCTGTTTCAGATATTCGGATAGCACTAGTGGTTGGAAGTGTTGTACCTTCTTTAGTTATCGTTTGGATAATCATTGTTTGGTTAGTTGTTTGGTTTGGCGCATCACTAGTTGATAGATTAGTTTTCCCTCCTGTATCTATCGTTGAGATAGTAATTATTGGGGTGGTTGTTTTGTTTTCTATTACAGGTGTTTGTGTTGCATGAGTAAATATATGACTTGTACCTTCTCTGATTGGCGTTTGAATAGTCATTGTTGCGATATTCGTTTTCTCTCCAGTTATAGGTATTTGGGTAGCATTAGTAGATATTTCTGTATTTTGTTCTGTAACTGTCGTTGGAATAGTTATTGATGGTTCAGTTTTGTTTTCTGTTTCAGGCAATTGAGTTGCATTAACAGATAATTTCGTTGTATCTTTGGTAGTTGATATTTGAAGAGTTATGTTTCCCGTTGTTGGTATTTGGGTAGCTTTAGTAGACAATACAATTGTCCCTTCTGTAACCGTAGTTGGAATTTCTGATTCTAATGTAGATATTGATGTTGCCAACTTTCTTTGGTTCTCTGCTGTTCCTTTCACTGTTGCAACACTTTCCATCGTATCAGACTCCTGGTATGTTGATAAATTGTTCTTAAGTGTTACTGTTGTGAATACATCCGTTTGTTGGCCTTTTTCTTCCTCAGTTGTTGATGCAGTTGGGGAGATTGAGCCAGTGATTACCTCGGATATTCTATCCGTGGATAGTTCATCGTATCCTTTCGTGGATATAGATGGTACGACAGTCGTTTTCAAAACTTTCTTTTCCGATGTAGCTGAAATCGTTGAGATTGTAATTTCTTTTTTTGACGTTTCAAATAGAGGCTGCCCAGTGTTTGGCTCTGCTGTAGTCAATAATATTGTACTGTCTCCTATGGGAACGGATGATGTTACTTTTACAGTATTCTTTGTTTCTGTTTTGCGTGTTTTTATAGTACTTCTGTACTTTTCATCTGTTGTCGCTTCTGGAGGGGCAAGCGTGTCTGGTAAATCTGTAAAACTGTGACTTCCCTCTTCTGCATCTGTCGTTTTACTACTTTCTCTGGATCCTGGGGTAACCTGTTCTGTAGCAAGAGAAGGACTTGACTCATAAACCGTATCTTCTGTTTGAGACTGAGTAGTTGCTGTAAAGTTACTTCCAGATGAAAAAGTGGTTAAATTCCTGTTTGATGGAGTGCGATGTTTTGTCGGATGACTGAATGTTGTTGTATTTTCGGTGGACACTGACCAGTTATTTGTATTTAATGTAGCTGTAGTACTGGGGATACTAGTTTGTGTGGGTAATCCTGTGGTAGTATGTAATATTGTGTTTGTAGTAACTATAGTCATTTTCGGGAAGGTTGTTATGTTTTTTATAACAGGCATTTGGGTAGAATCACGAGATAGATTAGTTGTTGACTCTGCAGTTGTCTTAGGGATAGTCATTGATGAAACATTTTTGTTTTGTGTAACAGGTAATTGGGTAACGTTAGCAGATAATATAACTGTTCCTTCTATAACTGTAGTTGGAATAGTTATTGAGGGAATTGTTTGGTTTTTAGTGAAAGGTATTTGGGTAGCATTAGTAGATAATATAGTTGCTCCTCCTGGAATTGTCGTTTCCATACTCATGATTGGAGTGGATGGTTGATTTTCTGTTATAGGTAAGTCGGTAACATCTGTAGATGATTTAGTTGAATGTTCTTGTGCTGATGTTTGCATCGTCACTGATGGGACAATTCGGTTCCTTGTTATAGTTGATTGGGTAGCATCTGCAGATAAGTGAGTTGTTTGTCCGGGAGTTGTGTTTGGGACAGTCATTTCAGGGATGGTTATTTTGTTTTCAGTTACAGGTGATGGGGTAACATAATTGAATGACTTAGTTGTCCCTTCTGTAAGTGTTGTTGGAACAGTCATTATTGGGATAGTTTTGTTCCGTGTTACAGGTATTTGAGTAGTATGAGTATATGATTTAGTTGATTCTCCTTTAGTTGAAGAATGGGTAGTCATTGATTGGGGTGTTTTATTTTTTTCTGTTACTGGTATTTGGGTGTCATTAGTGAATAAATTAGTTGCCCCTTCTTTAGTTGTCGACGGAATAGTCGGAATGGATGTTTCAAGTGATTTGCTAGAATTGGTAGATGATATAGTTGTTCCTACAAATGCTTTAGTAGCAATAGTCATTGATGGGATAATTTTGTTCTCTGTTACAGGTAATTGAGTAGCAATAGTAGATGATATAGTTATTTCTTCTATAGGACTCGTTGGAATAGTTACTGTCGTGTTGGTTGTTTGGTATTCTGTTGCAACCATTTTGGTAGGATTGGTGGATAATTCAGTTTTTGTTTCTGATGCTGTTGTTGATACAGTTATATTCGGACTAACTACTTTGCTTTCTGTTACAGGTATTTGTGGGACATTAGTAGATGATATTGTCGGCTTTTCCGGAATTGTTTTCGCCGTAGTGTCAGCTGGGGTAGATGTTTGGACTTCTCTTGTTTGGTTAGTAGTTGTCATTATCGTTGGGATAGTCATTTTAGGTATAATTTTGTTTTCTGTTTTTGGTTTATTGGTAGGAGTAGTTGGTAACGTTACCTCTGTCACTGTCGTTGGGACAGTGCTTGTAAATATTGTTCTGCTCTTTGTTGGCGGCATTTGGGTAAAATTTCTATGTGACGTTTCTTCTGCTACTGTCATTTGGTCAGTAATGTTGACTTGTGTTATTGGTATTTGAGTAGAAGTAGCCGATGTCTTTTCCTCTATCATTGTCGTTCGATCAGACTCTCTAGGTTTTGTTGTACTTTCGCTTATAGGTATTTTAGTCGAAGTATTAGGTAATGTATCCTCAGTCATTGTCATTTCGACAGTTCCCCTACGTTTTGTTGTGCTTTCCGTTATAGGTATCTGGGTAGGTGTTTTAGGGAACGTTACCTCTGTCATTGTCGTCATTGGGACTGTCATACTTTCTGTTACAGGTATTGAAGTTGTAGTAGTAGGTAACGTTCTGTCTGTTTCTGTCGTTGGGACAGCTACTCCAGCTTTTGTTCTGCTTTCAGTTATCGGTATTTGAGTGAAAGTAATGGGTAACGTTTCCTCTACCCCTGCCCTTGGGCCAGTTCTTCTAGGTGTTGTTGTTAATTCTGTGGTAGGTATTTCCGTAGTAGTAGGTAAGGTTTCATCTGTCACTGTCATTCGGACAGTTGTTGTAGGTATTGTTATGCTTTCCGTAGAAGGCAATTTGGTACTACGTAACATTTCCTCTGTTGATGCCGTTAGGAAAGTCCTGTTAGATACTGTTGCGCTTTCTGTTATAGGTGTTTGTGTAGTAGCAGTAGTATCAGTAGTTGTAGTAGAAGAAGTTGTAGTAGCAGTATGTAATGTTTCGTCTATCACAGTTGTTGGGACAGGGCTTGTTTGTATTGTTCCGCTTTCTGTTCTTGCCATTTTAGCAGAAATAGTTGGCAACGTTTCCTCTGTCAACGCCGTTGGGACAGTATTCCTAGATAGATTTGTGCTTTCTGTTATTGATATTTGTGAAATTGTATCCTTCATAGTTGTTGGTATAATCCGTTTGGATATTTTCATACTTTCTGTTATTGGTATTTGGGTAGAGGTAGTAGGTAACGTTCCTTCTATCACTGTAGTGGGACTTCTCATTCTATTTGTTGTGGTCTCTGCTATTGGTATTTGGCTTGTAGTTAAAGGTGAATTTCTATCTATCACTGTCTTTGTAGATATAGTGATGCTTTCAGTTTTTGATTTTTCAGTAGAAGTGGTAGGAAATACGTCATCCCTCACTGGGAAAGTCGTTGGGAAAATCCTGTCAGACGTTGTTATGCCTTCTGTTATAATGATTTGAGTTGGGGTAGTAGATGACGGTTCATCTGTACCTGTTGTTGGGACATTCTCGCTTTGTATTGTGCCCTCCGTTATAAACATTTGAGACGAAGTAGTAGATAATGATCCGTCATTTATTCTCGTGTGGTGTGTCTTTCTAGATATTATAGTGCTGTCTGTTATAGGCATCAGAGTAGAAGTAGTTGGTAATTTTTTGTCCGTCAAAGCTGTTTTGACAGTCTTACTATGTATTGTAGTGCCGTCTGTTAGAGGTATTTGTTTAGTAATTGTACGTAACGTTTCTTCTCTAACTGTACTTGGAACAGGTCTTTCAGATGTCATTGACGTTTCTGTTATAGGTACTTTGGTTGTGGTATGTAATGTTTTATCCGTCACAGTCGTTGGGAAAGTCTTCCTATGTACAGTTGTCTTTTCAGTAGTAGGGGATCTTTCCTCTGCCACCGTCGTTAAAACAATCTTCCTACGTGTTGTTGGGCTTTCCGTTTCAGGTATTTGAGAAGAAGTGGGGATAGTTTCATCTGATGCTGTTGTTTGGACAGTGCTTCTCAGTATTTTTGTGCTTTCTGTTTCAGATATTTGGTGATAAGTTGTGAGAAATGCACCCTCTGTGACTGTCTTTGGGACAGTTCTTGTGAGTATTTTTGAGGTTTCACTCATTGGTATTTGTGTAAAAGTAGTGGAGATCGTATCTTCCGTCATAGTTGTTTGGGAAGTCCTTCCGGGTATTGTTGTACTTTCTGTTATTGGCATTTGAGTTGTAGTGGGAAACGTTTCTTCTCTTATTATAGTGAGGCCTGGTTTTTTAGGTGTTTTTGGTAGTTGGGTTGTAAAAGGAAACATTTCATTTGTCACCGTCGTTGGGAGAGCCTTCTTATGTATAGTTGCGCTCCCAGTTTTAGGGATTTCCGTAGAAGTAGTATGTAATATTTCCTCTGACACTGTCGTTAAAACAGCACTTCTAGGTATTGCGCTTTCCGTTATAGCGATTTGAGTAAAAGTAGTTGGCAATGCTTTGTCTGTCACTGTCGCTGAGACAGTCTTATTGGGTATGGCTTTACTTTCCGTTATATATTTTTCAGTGAAAGCAGTAGGAGCCAATATCGGAACAGTTCTGCTAGGTATTGTTGTGTTTCCTGTAGAAGTTATTTGAGTAAAGGTTGTAGGTGAAGTTTCCACTGTCACTGTCGTTGGGATAGTTCTTTCAGTTATTGTTGTGATTTCTGTTATAGGTATTTGGATAGAAGTATTTGCTAATGTTTCTTCTGACACTGTTGTTGAGACAATTTCATTGGGTGTTTTAGTGATTTCTGTTATTATATGGTTGGAAGATAGTAGTTCATCTGTCATTGTCGTTGGAGTAGTCTTCCTAGGCATTGGTGTGCTTTCTGTTATAGGTGTGTGATTAGAATAAGTAGCGGTATTTTCTCCAGTCATTGGGACAGTTTCTCTAGGTACTGCTGTACTCTCTGTTCCGAGTATATTTGTTGGACTAATAGGTAAAGTTTCCCCTGTCACTGTCGTTGAAATATTTTTTCCTGGTTTTATTGTTCTTTCCGTTATAGGTAATTGGCTAAAGGAAGCAGGGGATGCTTCCTCTGTCATGGTAGTTGACTCAGTTATTTTAAGGGTGTCTGTAGTAAGTAATGTTTCTTCTGTCAATGTAGTTGGGATTATTCGTTTAGGTGTTGTGATGTTTGTGATTGGCATTTGGGTCGTAGTATGTAACGTTTCATCAGTCGTTTGAACATTCTTTCTAGGCATAGTGGTGTTTTCTGTTGTAAGTATTTCGGTTGTATTAGTTGGTAATATTCTCTGTGTCGTTGGGACAGTATTGCTAAGTATTGTGCTTTCCTTTTGAGGTTGCTGGGGAAACTTCGAAGTTAATGTTTTTTCCGCCTCAGCCGTTGGAACAGTCCCTCCAGTTATTTTTGTGCTTTCAGTTAGAGGTATTCCAGTTGAGATTGTAGGTAACCTTGACTCTGTCACTGTCCCTGAGAGAGTCTTTTGAGGTACTGCTGTACTTTCTGATATCGGTATTTGAGTATACGCAGTAGGTAACGTTTCCTCACTCTCTGTCGTTGGAACAATTTCAGGCATTAGTGTGCTTTCTATTAGAGGTATTCGGGTAGAAGTAGTAGATAACCTTTCCTCTGTCACAGTTGTTTGGACTGTCCTGGGTATTGTTGTACTTTCTGTTAATGGTATTCTAGTAGTAATTGACGTTTCTTCTCTCCGTCCAGTTCTTGAAGGTATTGTGATTTCTGGTATTGATGGTTGGGTAGTTGTAATAGACGATTTATCTGTAATTGTTTTAGAATCAGTCATTCTAGGTTTAGTTGAACTTTCTGTCACGAGGATAGTAGTAGATGATATTCCCTCTGTCAGTGTTGTTATAACTGTACTGCCAGATATTTCTGTGCGTTCTGTAATAGATTTGGGGGTAGATGTAGTTGGTAAAGTTTTTTTTGTTACTGTCGTTGGGGTAGTTTTATCAGATAGTGTACTTTCCGTGACATGTATTTGAGAAGAAATGGTTGATAACGGTCTGTCTGAATCTGACGTAGGGACAGCCTTAGAAGTTGTTTTGCTACTTGATTGGCGTATTTGGGTAGAAGTATTAGGTAACGTTTCTCTTGTCACTGTCGTTGGGGCAGTCTTTCTAGGCATTGCAGTGCTTTCTGTTGTAGATGCTTGGGTGGAAGAAGTATTCAATGTTACTTCTCTCACCGTCGTTGAATCTGTTCTTTGAGGTGTTCTGGTTTCCGATATTGTTCTTTCACTTGTGGAAAGTAATGTTCCATCAGGCAGAGTACTTTCTGATACGGGTATTTCAGGAAAAGTATCAGGTAATATTCCAGCTGGCTCTGTTGGGACAGTCATGCTAGGTATTGTACCGTTTGCTATAGGTAATTGGGTGGATGTATTACTTAACATTTCCCCTGTGGCTGTAGTTTGGGCAATACTTGTGCTTTCTTTGATTGATTTTTGGGTAGATGCACTTGGGATCATATTCTCTGTCAAAGTTGTTGGTACCGTCATTCTAGGTATTATTGTGCTTTCTGCTATGTCTATATGGGTAGAAGTATCAAGGAATGATTTCTCTGCCATTGATGTTTGGATATTCTTTTTATTGGTTGCTGTGCTTTCAGTTATAGGAATTTGGGTAGTATTTGACGTTTCCTCTGTCGAAGTTGTCATTTTTGTTTCTTTTATTGGTACGTCGGTTGAACGGGGAATCATTTCATCTATCACTGTCGTTGGGACAGTCCTCGGTGTTGTGCTTTCTGTTATAGATATTTGGGTTGAAGAAATTTCTTCTGACACTGCCGTTGGGACTGTTTCCGTAGTAGTGCTTTCCCTTCTAGGTTTGTGGTTTGGAGAAGTTGGGAACGATTCTTCTTTCATTGTCGTTTGGACGATATTTCTAGTTATTGTTGTTGTGCTTTCAGTTAAAGGTATTTGTGTAGGTATAGTATTTAATATTTCTTCTGTAATTGTAGTTCTTGATGTGGTTTCGGGTATTGATTTGGGGGTTGGTGTAGTAGAAAATGTTTCCTCTATCATGGTTGTTGGGATTGTCTTTTTAGGTTTTATTGTGCTTTCTGGTATAGATATTTTGGTAGATGTAATACTTAATGTTTCTTCTTTCACGGTAGTTGGGCCAGTCCTGGTGATTTCTGGTGATGGTGTCTGGCTAGTAGAAGGTAACATTTCGTTTGTAAGAGTTCGCCCTGGGACAGGAATTTCAGACGAAGTACTGGGTAGCATCCCAACTGTCACTGTGGATGGGACAGTTGTACTAGGTATTACTATGCCTTCCTTTATAGTTATTTGGGTTGAAGTAGTAGGTGACGCTTCCTGTGTTACTGTCTTTAGAACCGTCTTTCTAGGTATTGTGGTACCTTCTGTTATAGGTTTGTGGTCTGAAGTGGGGATCGATTCGTCTACTAATGACGTTTTGATAATCTTTGTAGCTATTGTTCCACTTTCAGTTGTAGGTATTTCGGTAAAACCAGTAGGGGACGTTTCGTCTGTAGCTGACGTTGTTGAGCTTCCCGTTTCAGATATTTGTGTGTAAGCAGTGGGGAAAGTTTCCTCTGACATCGTCGTTTGGAGAGTGTTTCTATATATTGTTCTGTTTTCTGTTACAGGAATTTGGGTAGAAGTAGATTTTAACCTTTCTTCTGTCACATTTCCTTTAAGTGTTGCGGTGTCAGTTATTGATAGTTTGGTTGTACGAGGTATCGTTTCATCTATCACTGTCGTTCGGTCAGTCCTTCTCGGTGTGATTTTTTCTGATATAGATACGTGAGCAGAGGTAGCAAGAAATGATCCCTCCGTCGTTGTTGTTGGGACAGCCTTCCTAGTTATTGTTGGGTTTTCAGTTGTATGCATTTGGGTATTTGTAGAATTTAAGGTTTCTTCAGTTAAAGTTGTTGGGGCTGTTCTTTCAGGTGTTGTTGTTTTTATTGGTATTTCGATAGAAGATGTAGGGAATGTTTCCTCTGTCACTGTCGTTGGAACAGTCTTTCTATGCATTGTTGTGCTTTCTATTGTAGGTATTTGAGTTGAACTAGTCGGGAACGTTTCCTCTGTAACTGTCGTTGGGACCACCCTTTGATCTATTGTTATGCTTTCTGTTAAAGGTATTTGGGTAGATATATTATCTACCATTTCTTCTGACACAGTAGTTGGGACAGTTATTCTAGGTGTTGTTACGGTTTCTTCTGTTGGTTTGGGGGTCGAAGAATTAAGGAATGTTTCCTCTGTCACTGTTGTTGAGGCATTCTTTCTATGTGTTGTTGTGCTTTCTGTTTTAGGTACTTGAGTTGAACTAGTAGGGAAAGTTTCCTCTGTAACAGTCATAGGGACCACCCTTTGATCTACTGTTGTACTTTTTGTTCTAGATATTTGGGTAGATGTAGTATTTATCCTTTCTTCTATCACAGTAGTTGGAGCACTTTTCCTCGGTGTTGTGGATTCTATTGTTGGTATCTGGGTTGTACTACGCAGCGTTTCATCTGTCTCCGTCGTTAGGTCAGTCCTTCTCTGTGTTGTGCTTTTTTCTGTAGTCGTGTAGTTAGAAGTACCAAAGGACAATTCATCTGTCATTGTTGTTGGTCCGGTGTTTCTAAATGATGTGCTTTCAGTTATAGGGATTTGGGTAGATGCAATATCTAATGTTTCCTCTTTCACAGTACTTACACCAGTTCTTCTTGGCGTCTTCGTGTTAACTGTTGCTGGTAGTTTGGTTGTACTAGGCAGCGTCTCATCTGTCTCTGTCACTGGGTCAGTTCTGCTCGGGGTTGTTGTACTCTCTGTTGTAGATATGTGAGTAGAAGTAGCAACAAGTGGTCCCTCTGTCATTGCCGATGGTACAGTATTTCTAATAGGAGGTTTTTCAGTTATATGCTTATGAGAAGATGTATTGATAAATGTTTCTTCTGTTGAAGATGTCGGGCCTGTTTTTTCTGGTGCTGTTGTGTTTTCCGTGGTAGGTATTTGGGTAGAAAAGGTATGGGTATCTTCATCTGTCACTGTCACAGGGACCGTCATTTTACGTAGTGTGCTTTCATTTATAGGTGTTTGACTTGGTATTGTATTTAAAGTTTCTTCTGTCGAAGTAATTAGGACAGTTTTTCCTGATGTTGTGGTCCCTATTTTTGGTGTTTGGCTTTTACTAGGTAAAGTTCCCTCCGTAACTGTCGTTTGGGCTATCTTCCTCTGTGTTGTACTTTCTGTTATCAGTGTAGTAGAGGTAGCAAGGGACGATTCCTCTGTTATTGTTGGGCTTTCCGATAAAGGCATTTGGGTAGGTGTGTTTTTTAACCCTTCTTCTGTTACAGTAGTTGGACTATTTTCTTTAGGCGTGGTTATGATTTCTGTAAATGGTATTTGGATTGAAGAAGTAGAGAGCATTTCTTCTGTCAATGTCGTTGGCACAGTCTTTGTAGGTATTGTTTTGCCTTCTGTTGTGGGGATTTGTTTTGGTGTAGTACTGAACATTTCCTCTGTACCTGTCATTGGGACAGTCTTTCTAGGAATAGTATTGCTTTCTGTCATAGATATTTGGGTAGAGGCAGTGGGGAACGATTTGTCTGACACCGTCATTTGGACAGTTTTGCCAGGTATTGTTGTTCTTTCCGTAATAGGCATTTGTATTGAAGTAGTTTCCTCTATCACTGCTGTTACCACAGTCTTGCTTGGTATGATTGTGTTTTCTGTTGAGCTTATGTCGGCAGATGTTTCTTCAGTTGAAGTTTTCACGTCGGTTCTTTTAGGTGTTGAGATAATTTTTGTGGTTCGTATTTTGGTTGTGCTAGGTGATATTTCATCTGCCGCTGACGTTGACATAGTTCTTGTTGATATCGTTGTACTTTCTGTTATAGGTTTATGGATAGGAGTAGTATCTAACGATTCCACCGTCACTTCTGTTTGGACAGTCTTTTTAGGTATTGTAGTAATTTCTGTTATAGGTATTTGGGTATTAGTAGTAGGGTACGTTTCCTCTGTTACTGTCGTTTGGACTGTCATTTTCGGTATTGTTGGGCTTTCTCTTATAGGTATTTTGGTGAAAGTAGTATGGAAAGTTTCCTCTGTAACTGTCGTTGGGATAGACCTACTAGGCGTTGTTGTGCTTTCTGCTGAAAGTATTTGGGTAGATGCAATAGAGGACATTTCCTCTGTTATTGCAGCGGTATTTCTACGTATTGTTGTGCTTTCTGTTAAAGGTATTTGAGTAGATATAGTATTTAACTGTTCCTCTGTCATTGTAGTTGGAGCAGATCTTCTAGGTGTTGTGAATTGTGTTATTGGTCTTTCAATAGATGTAGTAGGGTGCGTTACCTCCGTTTCTGTTTTGGGGACAGTCATGGTAGGTACCGTTTTTCTTTCTGTAGTAGGGATGTGAGTAGAAGCAGCAGGGAACGTTTCTTCTGTAATTGTTGGGGCAGTCATTTTTGTCGTTGTGGTATTTTTAGTTATAGGCATTTGAGTGAATGTAGTATTTAACATTTGTTCTGTCATATTTGTTCCCTTAGGTGTGGTCACGGGTTCTGTGATTTGTATTTGGGTGGTAGTAGGAGGTATTTCATCCGTCGCAGTCTTCGAAACAGTCTTTCTATCTATTACTGTACTTTCAGTTATAGGTTTTGGGATAGCAGTAGTATTTAACGACTCCTCAGTCACATTCGTTTGGACAAGTATTGTTTTGCCTTCTTTTATAGATACTAGGGTAGAAGTAGTTGGGAATGTTTCTGTTGTAACTGTTGTTGGGACAGTCTTTCTTGGTATTGTGCTTTCTCTAATTGGTATTTGTGTATTTAACGATTCCTCTGCCATTGTAGTAGGAGCAGGTCCTCTAGTAGCAGATGTGATTTGTGTGATTGGTATTTGAGTAGGAGTTGTTGGGGAGGTTTCTTCTGTCCCTGTTTTTGGTATGGTCCTGCTATGAATTGGTGTGCTTTCTATTATAGGTGTCTGGGTTGAAGTAGCAAGAAACGATTGATCAGTCATCGTCATCTGGACAGTCTTTTTAGGTACTGATGTACTCTCAGTTATAGGAATTTGGGTAGATGTAACATTCAACGTTTCTTCTGTCACATTAGTTGGGTCTGCTCTTCTCAGTGTGATTTCTGACATTTGTTTTTGGGTTGTACTAGATGGTATCCCATCTGTTGTTGTCGTTTGAACTGTTTCAGAGATTGTTGTACTTTCAGTTGTAGGGCTTTGGATAGATTCAGTACTTAGAGATTCCGCCGTCACTTTCGTTCCGACAGTCCATCCAGGTACACTTGTGCTTTCTGTTATAGGTATTTGTGTAGATGTAGAAGAGAACTCCCCCTTTGTCACTGTCGTTGGGAACGTTGAAGTAGCAGGTAACATTTCTTCTGTAACAGTAGTTTGGTCAGTTATTTCAGGTGGTGTTGAGATTTCTGTTATTGGTACTTGAGTTGTAGAAGATAAGGTTTCATCTGTTACTTGAGTTAGCACAGTCTTCGTAGGTATTATTGTGCTTTCTTTTATGTGTAAATGAGTGGAACTAGTAGATGACGCTTCCTCATTCACTGTCGTTGAGGAAGTCGAGCTTGGGGTTTTTGTGCTTTCTGATATAGACTTTGTGGGGTAAGTAGTAGGTAATGTTTCTTTTGTATCTGTCGTTTTGTCATAATTCCCAGGTATTGATTTGCTTTTTGTCATAGGTATTATAGTTGAAGTAGTAGGGAACATTTCCTCTGTTACATTTGTTGGAGCTGCCTTTTTTGGTATTGCTGTACTTCCTGTTAAATGTATTTGGTTCAAAGTAGAAGGTAACGTTTCATCGTCTTCTGTCGTTGGTACAGTGACTTCAGCGATAGTTCTGCTTTCAGTTTTTGGTACTTGCGTCGAGGAAGTAGGCAATGTTTCCTCCACCACTTTAGTTGGGCCAGTTCTTGAAGGTTTTGTTGTGATTTCTGTAGTTAATGTTTTGGACGTGGAAGGTAATGTTTTATCAGAAAGTGAGGTTTGGACAGTCTTCCTAGATACAGTTGGGATTTTAGTAATAGGTATTTGAGTAGTGATAGGGAACGTTTCCTCTGTCACTGTACCAAAAACTGTTCTTTCAGGTATTGTTGTGCTGTCTTCCGTTGTTAATTGGGAGAATGTATTTGATAACATTTCCTCCGTTATAGCCATTGGGACTGTTCTACTAGGTTTTTCTGTGCTTTCCCGTGCAGCTGTTTGGTCAGAAGTGGTTAGAGTCCGACTAGCTACCGTTCTGCTAACGATTGGGGGTATTTTGGTAGATGTAGAAGATAACGTATTCTCCGTCACATAAAAAGTTTCGTCTGTAGCTGTCGATGGAACAGTCATTGGAGGTACAGTGTTGCTTTCTGTTTTTAACATCTGGGTAGAAGAGGGTGAAGTATCGTCTTCGACTGTTGCTGGGACAATTGTTTCACTTTTTGTTGTTGGTATTTCGGTTGATGTATTATCTGTAACTGCCGTTTGAAATGTCGGTTGTGTTGTGCTTTCTGTGATTGTTTCTTTGTAAGAGGTTACAGGCAAAGGTTGGTCTATAGTTGTCGTTTGGTTAGGCGTTACATGGATTGTTTTGTTTTTTTCTATTGGTATTTGGGTTGAATAAATAGGTAGCCCTTCGTCTATAACTGTTGTTGGAACGGTCGTTGTAAATATTGTTGTACTCTCTGTTATTGGTATTCTGGTAGAGATAATATGTACCGACTCGTCAGTAACTGTTGTTTCAATAGTTGTTCCAGGTATTACTGTGCTTTCCGTTACTGTTTCTGAGGTGGAAGTTGTAGGTAACGCTTCGTCAGTAACTGTTGTTTGCTCAGCCGGTCCAGGTATTGTTACGCTTTCTGTTTTTGATATTTGAGTTGGTAAAGTTTGTTCTCCCTTTGTAACTATCGTTGTAGGAAATGTGCTTTCTATTTCTGGTATTTGGGTAGAAATAGTCGGTAACATTCCGTCAGTAACTATTGTTTGATCATTCGTCATAGGTATAGTAGTGATTTCTGTTATTGCTATTTTGGTAGAAGTAGTATGCAATGTTTGTTCGTTGACGGTCGTTGGAACGGTCGTTTCTGGAAGTGTTGTGCTTGTTATTTCTGGTATCTGGCTCGATATAGAAGGTAAAGATACGCCCGTAACCGTCGTTTGATCAGCCGTTCCAAGTTTGGTGGCACTTTCTGTTTTTATTTGGGTAGCTGTGATAGGCAACGTTTGGTCTGTTACCGTTTTTCGCCCACTTGTTCTAGTTATAATTGTGTCTTTTGTCATCGGTATTTGCGTAAGAGTAGAAGATAACGTATTGTCTGTTGCTGTTGTTTGATCAATCGCTCTTGGTATAGTTGTGCTTTGGGTAATAATAGGAGTTGAACTGGTAACTTTTATTGGAACAGTAGTTTTAGATATTGATGAGCCTTCTGTTACTGGTATTTCAGTAGAGATTCCGGGTAACGTTTCCTCAGTCACTTCTGTTGTTTTTGATATAATTTTACTTTCTGTTATTGGAATTTCGGTAGAAGATGCATATGTCTGTTGATCAATCCTTCCTGGAATAGTGGAACTTTCTGACATTGATGTTTGAGTTGAAATAGGTAACGTACTGTCTTTAACTGTCGTGGAAACCGTCGTTCTAGATGTTGTTGAGCTTTCTGTTATTGGCAATTGGGTAGAAATAGAAGTTGTACTTTTCCCTGACAATGTTTGATCAGTCGTTTTAGGTATAGATGTGCTTTCTGCTATTGATATTTTTGTAGAAGAAGCCAGAAACGTTTTGTCGTTAAGTGTCGTTTGTTCAGTCGGTTTTGGTATTGTTGTGCTTTCTGTTATAGGAAGTGGGGTATAAGTAATGGGTAATGTTGGCTTTGTCTCTGTCGTTTCATCGGTTCTTTCAGTCATAGTTATGCCTTCCGTTATTGGTATTTGAGAAGAAATAGTAGGTTGAGATTGTTCAGTAACCTTGGTTGGGACAGTCGTTCTATATATTGTTGAGCTTTCTCTAATCGGAGTGTGGTTAGAAATAGAAGGTGACGATTCTTCTGTCGTTGGGACAGTTGTTGTTGATATCTTTCTGCTTTCTGTTATTGGCAACTGGGTATAGGTAGTGGATAACGTATCGTCTGTAACTTCCGTTTGTTCTGTATTTCTAGGTATACTTGTGCTGCTTGCTTGTATTTGGATAGTAGTAGCGGGTAATGTTTTTTCTGTAACTGTCGTTTGGTCAGTCGTTCGAGGAATTGTTGTGCTTTCTCTTACTGGTATTTTGGTGGACGTAGCAGGTAGCATATCGTCTATAAATGTTGTTTGATCCCTCATTCCAGGCGTGGTTGTCTTCTCTGTTATTGTTTTTTGGGTGGAAGTAATAGTTGTCGATTGTTCTCCAATTGTCGTTGGTACAGACATTGTTGCTCTAGTTGTGCTTTCTATTTTTGGTATTCGAATAGAAGTTGTAGGTAACCCTTTGTCTGTAACCGTCGGCTCATCAGTCATTTTATACGAAGTTCTATCTGATTCTGGAATTTGGGCAGAAGTTATAGGTATTTCTTTGATTTTAATTGTTGTTTGATCGGACTGTGTAGGTTGAGATACGTCTTCGGCTATAGGCATTTGGGTAGAGGAAGTAGGTATCGTATCACCTGTAACTGTCGTTTCATGAATCGTTTTTGGCATACTTGAACTTTCTGTTATTTGAATTCTGGTTGAATTAGTAGGTAATGTTCTGTCTGTAACTGTCGATTGATCAGTCGTTCGAGGTCTAATTATATTCTCTGTTGTTGGCATTTGGGTAGAAGTAGTGGGTACAGATCGTTCCCTATCTGTCGTTTGATCAGTCGATATAGGTATCATTATGCGCTCTGTTATTGGTATTTGGGTAAAAGCAGGTAATGTGTTGTCTGTAATTAGAGTTTGATCATTTGTTGTATGTAAAGTTGTGTTTTCTGCTTTTTGAGGAGAAGTATAAGTTTTGTCTGTGAATGCCATTTGTGCAGTCATTTTATGTCTACTTGCACTTCCTGTTGATGGCATTTCAATAGAAGTAGTAGGTACTGTATCGTCTGTAACAATTGTTTGATCAGTTGTTCTAGGTAGAATGTTGGTTTCTGTTATTAATATTTGGGTAGAACTACTTGGTAATGATTGGTCTGTCGTTTCATCACTCGTTTTGGGTATAGTTGTGCTTACTTTTATTGGTATTTGGATAGAAGTAGTAGGTAGTATATCGTCTGTAGCTGTCGTTCGATCACTCGCCGAAAGCTCAATCGTGTTCTCTGTTATTGGTATTTGAGTAGAGGTAGTGAGTATTGGCGATTCTCGAAATGTTGTTTGATCATTCGTTTCAGGTATACTTGTGATTTTGGTTATTGGTATTTGGGTAAAAGTAGTAGGTAATATCTTATCAGTAGTTGGCGTTTGATCTTCTGTTCTATGTTTAGTTATGCTTTCTGTTTTTGGTATTTTAGTCGAGGTACTTGGCAACATTTCGTCTGTGAATATTTTTTGTGTAGTCGTTCCAGTTATACCTCCACTTTCTGTTAATAGTATTTTATTTGTGAGTAACGTTTTGTCTGTAACTGTTGCTTGATCAGTCAGTCTAGTTTTAGTTGTGCTTTCTGTTTCTTGTACCTGTGTAGAAGTAAGTAACGTTTTGTCTGTAAGGGACGTTTGATCAGTTGTTCCAGGTAATACTGTGTTTTCTGTTATTGGCGCAAGGGCAGACGTTGATGTAGATACTGATGGGCTTTCTATCATCTGTCTTTCGGTAGAAATAGGAGGTAATGAATCCACCGTCACTGTTGTTGGGACAGTCGTTGTAGATATTTCCCCGCTTTCTGTTAATGGTATTTCGGTAGAAGTGGTGTGCAACTCACTTTCTGTAACTGTCGTTGTAGGTATATTTGTGCTTTCTGTAATCGGTATTTGGGTAGAACTAGAAAGTAGAGTATCGTCCGTAACTGTGGTTTCATCGATCGTTTCAGGTATTTTGGAGGATTCGGGTATTTGGCTTGAAGTAAGAGGCAGCAGATCGTCTCCTGATGTTGTTTGATGTATCGTTCTAGGTACAGTTGTGCCTTCTGCTTTCGGTATTTCGGTTGGAGTATTAGATAATATTTGTTTTGTGGTTGTTGTTTGATCAGTAGTTGCAGGTATAAGTGTGCTTTCTTTCATTTGTACTTCGGTGGTACTACTGGTAGCTGACGTTTCGTTCAAACCTGCTGTTTGATCTATCGTACTTGCTCTATGTGTGCTCACTGTTATCGGTGTTTGGACATAAGTCGTAGACAACGTTTGCTGCCGTAATGTCCTTTGATCAGTCGTTATAGGTATAGTTTTGCTTTCTGTTTCTGATATTTCGGTAGGGGTAGTAAGTAACGTTTCCTCGGTCACTGTCGTTTGGCTACCTGTTCTAGATGTTTGTGAGCTTTCTGTTATTGGTGTTTGGGTAGAAATAGTAGACAACATTTTGTCTGTCACTTGTGTTGGCAGAGTGTTTCTGGTTAAATTTGTGCTTTTTGTTATTCTCATTTTGGTAGAAGTAGTAGTTAATGTTTCGTCGGTGTCTATCGTTTGATCGGCCGTTCTACTTGTGTTTTCCTCTTCTGGTAATTGTTTAGGCGTAGTGTATAACTGCTCATCATTATCTGACGTTATATCAGTCGTCCTATGGATAGTTGGGCTTGTCGTCTTCTGTATTTGGGTAGAATCAGGTAAGATTTTTTCTGTACTTGTCGTTTGTTCAATCGTTTTAGATATTGTTGGGCTTTCTGTTATTGGTAATTGCGTAGAAATAGTAGTTACTGTTTCTGTCGTTAGGTCAGACGTACTAGTTATTGGTGTGCTTTCTTTTATTGGTACTTGGGCAGACATCGTAGTTGATATTTCTCCAGTAACGTTCGTTCTGGGGAAATATGGGTTTTCTACTGATGTTACTCTGGTAGTTGGTAGCGTTTGGTCAGTAACTGTTGTTTGGTTAGCATTTATAGCTATAGTGATGCTTTCTGTTATTGGTATCTCGATGGTGGTAGTTGGTGATGTTTTGTATCTAACTGTTGTTGTGTTTTCCGTTGTTGGGATTTGAGTAGAAGTAGTATGCAACGTTTGGTCTGTAACTATCATTTGATTTTTCGTTGTAGATACTATTGTGCTTTCTGCTACTGTTACTTTGCTAGTGCGTTCTTCTGTCATTTTTGTTGGAAGAGTAAATCTAGGTATATCTGTGCTTTCTGTTATCGTAATTTCATCAGAAGTATTTGGTAACGTTTCGTACGCAACTGTTGTTTGGTCGGTCGTTGGTATGATTGTGCTTTCTGATTTGGGTACTTTTGCTGAGGTTGTGTGTAACGTTTTATCTATATCAGTTGTTTCATCAGTCGTTTCATGCACTGTTGTACTTTCTGATATTGGTATTTGGGTAGAAGTAGTAGGGAACATGTTTTCTGTAACTGTCGATTGCTTTGTCGTTCTAGATATTGATGAGCTTTCTGTTATTGGTATTTTTGTAGAAGTAGTAGGTAACGTTTCCACTGTCACTTCCGTTGGGACTGTCAATCCAAGTATAGTTGAGCCTTCTGTCATCGTTATATTGTTTGAAGTATTATGTAATGTTCTATCTGTAAATGTCGTTTGGCCAGTCGTACTAGGTATGGTTGTGTTTCCTGTTACTTGTATTTGGGTAGAGGTAGTCTGTAACGTTCTGTCAGTAACTGTCGTTGTGGCTGTCGTTGTAGATATTGTGTGGCTATAGTTTATTGGTATTTGACTAGAAACGGTGGGTAAGGTTTCTGAAACTGACTGATCTGTCGTTGTAGTTATAGTTCTGCTTCCAGTTGTTGGTATTTGGGTAGAAGTAATTGGTATAGTTTTGTCTGTCCGTGGAACAGTCGTTCTAGATGTTGTAGAGCTCACTATTATTGGTAAATGGGTGGATATAGCAGATAACGTTTCTTCTCTCACTGCCGTTGAGACAGGGGTTTCAGATATTTCGGAGCTTTCTATTATTGGCATCTGGGTAGTGATAGTTGGTACTGTCTCCTCTGACACTGCAATTGGTGAAGTCGGTCTTGATACCGTTGAGCTTTCTTCCATTTGTATTTTGGTTGGAAGTGTTTCACTTGTTGCTGTGGTTGGAACAAACGTTGTAGATGTAGTGGTTTCAGCTGTTGGTATTTGGATAGAAGTAAAAGGTAACCTCCTTTCTGTAACTGTCGTTTGGCCAGTCGCTGAATGTATCTTTGGACTTTCTTCTATAGGTATTTGGGTAGAAATAGTAGGAAAGATGTCGTCTCTAAGTGTCCTATCATCAGTCGTTCTATGCATAGTTGTGCTTTCTCTTATTGGTGGTTGGGTAGAAATATCTAGTAACGTCTTATCTGGAATGTTTGTAGGGATAGCCGTTCTAGATGTCATTAAGCTTTCTGTTATTGGTCTTTGAGTAGAAATAGTAGATGATGTTTCATCTGTCAGTATTGTTGAAATGGATGTAGGTATAGTTATACTATCTGTTATTGGTGTTTTGGTAGAAGTAGTATGTAATGATTGGTCTGTAACTGTTGTTTGATCAGTTGTTTTAGGTACAGTTGTACTTTCTGTTTTTGGTATTTCAATAGGAGTAGTAGGTAATGGTTTGTCTGTAACTGTCGTTTGAACAGTATTGCTAGATAGTGTTAAATCTTCTGTTATTGGTATTTGCGTGGAAATGGAATTATCTGTCTCCTCTATCCCCGTTGTTAGACTAGAGGGTGTGTGTGTAACTGTCCCTTCTGTTATCGGTATTTGTGTAGAAGTTATAGATATCGTCTCGTCTGTAACAGTCGTTTGATTAGTCGTTCTAACTAAAGTCGTACTGTCTGTTATCGGTACTTGGGTAAAACTAGTAGGTAACGTTTCTTTTATACCTATCGTTTGAGGAGTCGTTCTGACTAATATTGAACTTTCTGTTACTGGGGTCGGGGTAGAAACAGTTGGTAACGTTCCCTCTGTCACTGTCGTTGGGACATTAGTTCTAAATATTTTTGAGCTTTCTGTTACTGGTATTTGGGTAGAAATAGTTGATAATGTTTCCCATTTCTCTGTCGTTGGAACATACGTTGAAGGTATAGCTGTACTTTTAATTATTACTGATTTTGAAGAAATGGTAGTTGTCTCTTCATCTGTATCTATCATTTGATCTGTCGTTTCAGTTGTGCTTTCTGTTGTTGGTATCTGAATAGAAGTAGGTGGAGCTTTTTCTATATTTGTTGTGGATATGGCCGTTGTAGACATTCTTGAACCCTCCGTTATTGGTATTTGGGTAGAAATGGCAGGTAATGTTTCCTTGGTCACTGTCGTTGGAGTAAACGTCGATATAGTCGTACTTTCAGGTATTGGTATTAGGGTAGTAGAATCAAGTAACATCTGGTCCGTGGCAGCGGTCGGCACATCCGTTTCAGATATCTTTGAGTTTTCTGTTAATGGTATTTCAGTAAAAATAGTAGGAGATACTTCACCTGTAACCACCGTTTGATCGGTCGTTCTAGATATAGTTGTACTCTTGGTTATTGGTATTTGGGTGGAAGGAATAGTGACCGAATCGTCTGTAACTGTCTCTTGGACAGTTATTTCAGATGTCCTGGAGCTTTCAGTTCCTGGTATCATGGTAGAAATAGCAGATAATGTTTCTTCTTTTGCTGTTTTGGGGACGGATGTTGTACGTATAGTTGTGCTTTCTGTTATTGGTGTTTGGATAGGAAAAGTAGTTTGTGTTTTGCTTTTGATTGTCGCTTGGTAAGTCGTTCCAGGCGCAGTTGTGCTTCCTGTTATTGATGTTTCGGTAAATGTAGGAGGTGACGTTGTGTCTGAATCTGTTGTTTGACCAGTCAGTTCAGGTGTATTCTCGTTTTCTGTCATTGGGATTTGGGTTGAAGTAGTAGCTAACGTTTGATCTGTAACTATTGATGGAACAGTCGTTTTAGACATTTTCTTGCTATCTGTTTGTCGTATTTTTGTAGAAGGAGATATTGTTGAAGCTCCACTATCTGTCATTGAAACAGTGACGTCAGATTTAGTCTGGTTTTCCACCTCAGTTATTTGAGTAAAAGTCGTAGATTGATTTGGATCCTTAGTATATGACATTTGTTTTTCCATATCTTCCGTGGGAATAATCGTAGGACTCGTTCCGTTTTGTCTTACTGGTATTTGCGTAGAAGTTGTAGATACGGTTTCTTCTATATCTGTTGTTGGAATTACCATTGCGGGGGTAGATTTGTTTTCCATTATTGTTGTTTGAGGAGAAGTAATAGACATTTTTGTTCCTTCTGCATGCACTGTTGAAAGAGCCATTTTAGCGGTTACCGTGTTTTCTATTACTGATATTCGTTCAGAGGTTGTATCTAATACTTCTGGTTCGATATCAGTTTTGGGGATAGTCATTGTAGAAGTAGATTCGATATCTGCTACTGTTATTGGTATAGAAGTAGACGTTAATGTTGTTTCTTCTATATCCGTCGTTGGAATAACTATTGTAGAAAGCGTTTCATGTTCCCTTTCTGGTATTTGTGCTGAAGTTGTAAATACTGTTTTACCCTCTGTATATTGAGACGATTGAGAGGTTGATGAATGCTGAGGTGTGTGCAAGTCACTCACTGCTGTTGACATAGGTCTTTCTGGGGTATTTATATCAATCTGTTCAGTTGCAGTTATCGGAAGTTTATCAAAAGTGCTTAGAGATGTACTTTCTAAATGTGTCTCCGTACTTGAATGATCAGTTATTACATCATTTGTATCAATAGTTGGAGTTGTATGATCAACTGAAGACACCAAAGTATCTCCTTGTTCATGGGAAATTTCTGTAGATGACGCAGTAGTTGTTTCAACTCCTTCGGTGGTGTATTCCGTTTTGTCATTGCTAAAGTAAGGTTGGGATGTTTCTATGGCACTTTCAGTCACTTCTTCTGAATGGGCATCTGGTGTACGGGCAGTGTTCCGATTAGGTGACTGGGTTACAACTGTCACCATAAATGTGTTTTTATTTGGCGTATAATATTGGGTTGATGGGCCCTCCGTGGATATTTTTCTTGTTCGGAAACTTGGTGTCTCAGTCGATGTTATCAACGCTGACTGATCGCCCATTTCAACTGACGTCACACTTTGCCAGAATTCCGTTGTTCTGTCTGTTGTATCCGGACTCGTGCCTGTGAGACCACTCTTTCCTGTTGAACTAGAGACTTCTTGAACATTACTTTCGGTTTCACCAGAAAGTTTTGTTTGGAGTGTAGGGGAAATTGAGATATGACCAGCCGAGGTATTGATGGGTTTTGTACTCTCAAAAGAGTACAACTGGTAAGTACTCAATGCTTCGTTTCCGGCAGCAGGAGATGTTTCTTCAGAAACTGGAGTGCTGTCTGTCCATTCCAGAATTTCAGAATCATTCCCTCCCGATAGACCGGAACCAGCCTCAATTTCTTCAGGAGTGGAGTTCGGCAGAGTCGATGTCTCTAATTTCGAATGATTATCTGTTGAAGGAGATGTTGTATTTGGCAGACGGAAATTATCAGAACGAGTATCTCGTTTTTTACGATGAAATTCCGCCTCGGTGTCATCCCGAGATGAAGCCATTTCATTACCACTCGATCTTTTACTGTGTTCTACACTTGATCTTTCACGATTGACAAAACTGACGTTAGGTTGATTTTTGATTTTTTTGGAGGCGACAGTTTCCAGGTCCCTTTCGTTTTTTGGCTTTGATATGAAACGTTTTGAGTTCAGTCGATGACTGTTCGTGAAATCAGCTGAAGTTCCTGTTGTTTTAGTCGCTGGAGTCTGAAATGCGTCAGTATAATTGATTGTCGATTTAGTTGCCTGCGTTTTCTGGCGATTTTCTTCGTTGGCCAGACAGACTGTTAAAAAAGGAAAATGGATTGAATATTTCAAATAGAATGCAAAACACTACCCACTTAAGCAGAGACGCAGCTAGATATTTTTGGGGCTTGGGGAAATCGTGGGGGTTGCTTCAAAGATTTAGTGATATTTGATGTAAATTTGCAGTAAATAGAAAATCATCATTACTTTATTGGCAGAAAACAACGCAATGGTAGAATTATTCCTGCATTTAATGTATATACAAATATATTCTTGTTATTGTATGATTTCAGTAAAAATGCAGTCGGTGAACTGCTGTTTATAAATGCAATAGGGGTGGGGAGCTTGTGGTGTTTTCAAATAGCCCCCTCTTTCTCAGCTACGTCTCTGTGCATACGATCAACTTAAAATTTGTGAATTCTATTCTATCAAACATAGATTTCTTTTGAGGTATGTGCAAAGTCCTCAGTTATGCTAAAAGTAGCCTCAACCTTTACTCATACACTCAAATGTGTATCATTCAACAATACGCACAGACATACATATATATACATATGCGCTTGCGTACACACTGACACGTACGTCCTCACACAAGCACAAACAGGCATGCGCGCGGGGACACGTGCACATGGATATTCACTTCTGCAAGATATGCATTTTCATCCAGGTATAAACTTTCAACTTTGATTATTCCATTGAACTCAATAAATCAAAAGATTCGAATAATGAATCCATCAATATTTGAGTACATTTTATCTTTTCATGAATTATTAACAACCATCTTTTCTCGTCATAAACATGAAATAAATTCTTCAACTGTTTTTGTGGAAAATATATATCTTCTCTCCGACAGCTCGAACTTTTGACAAGGTGCCATGCGACGATAATAACACCCGAAACTTGTTGATATATAAATTTCATTGTAATGATTTTGTGACATTCGTAAGAAAAATAATATAAGATAATTACTTCCCAGTCTTTAGAACTTAAGATTATGAAAAGTTGTTCACATTGTGTTAACAATGGGGCAAATTAATTTTGGTCATATTTTTCACGGCAAAACGCATCGAAATTTTTTTTAAGATTACTAAAAATCAAATAATGATCAGATGTCAATAAACGTTTGGGTTGTTATTTGTTTATGAATGAATGAATGAATTTATTTTCTAAATACTTTAGGTATAAACAATATGGACGCAATTTCATCGGAATATTGACACTTGAAAACTTCAAAAATCTGGCAAAAAGCAGCATATTATTAGATTTCAATATAATGTTCGATATTTAATCGGTTAGGGATGAATTTTTATAAAATGTTTTTTCATTCCAAATATCGGAAGAGATGATATTTTCATATGATGCTTACTATTTTGATGATTAATCTTACAAATAATTTGCTCCTTTCATTATTTTTACAAATTTGAGAGATAAATCACTTGTGATATTATGTTTACCTATTTTAGAATAGCGCCCCGGAATCATTTTAACTGAGAGTCTCACTTTGGGAATTAAAAACAGGAAAATTAAGGAAAATTTTTCTGTTTTCGGTATTTTTTTTTTTTTAGTTTTATTCGATTAATCATAATTTAGATTTTTGATCTGGAAAAAAAAAATCTTTTTATTCTCATTTTTATCGATTGCATTCTGCTCAGGCAGTTCTTGGGTGCTTTTTTGAAAAGTTAACCAAATCTTGATGGATGTATTTATTGATTGTGTAAAAAATCATTGGAAGCATTAAAGTATGAATAAAATGAATCATCAAAATAATAAATTGTGGGGTAGGGATCATATGAGCAAAGTCTCCTTTGCTGATAATTAGAATGATTTTTTTTACATTCGTATCAATGTATAAGTATCAAAAAATTTATCAAAATCGGAGAATGAGCTGATTTTCGGCAGGAGTTTTCAGATGTTGATTTTCAGATGGAAATAGTATTCATATTGTTCATACCTATGTAAAGACAATCTTTATTTCATTTTATGAAAACTCAAGATAATATCACTTGGAGGCTATTTGAAAAAAAATTTTTTCTCTATGAAATCCTAGGAAAATTTAATTAAAAAATATCGATTCAAAATCTCATTTGGTGCTGTAAAAGTTATGCCCAGAATCAGAATCTTTGGGTGCTTCTGAAACGATTTTATTAAGTAAAATTTCAATAAACAAAAAATTTACTGTTGAATAAAATACAATACATGGATATCATTAATAGAATATTTCATTTTTTTATTATTTCGTACAAACGTCATCCAATTAGCGATTGGGGAAGATTAGGACGGTAAGAAATATTTTTATTATCTCCCTTGGCTATCCTTCATCATTGATTTGCCGCTTTTCCTCTCCAGAGCAAAAGAAGTGCCGTTTATCATTCCATCATGATAAAATGAGTCGACTCTTCTCGCTTTCAGACGTGTGAATAGTATCGCAATTAAAATGATTAAATTAATTGTTCATTTTTCGAGTGGTATGTTTCTTTGAAATTCAATCTTGTTAATTGGTGACAAGGCGTAATGAAAACGTTTTTTTTTTACATTCCCAGTCGTCGATACTTTAACTGTCAACTGTAACATAAGCTGCGCAGTAAATCCACGCAGACCCAAAGAAGTCGTTGATAAGGAGGGTTCATTGAATTACAACTTGACCCTTGGACTATGTTCATAGGTAAACAAACACGCCCTATAAACAAGTGGATATATGACCATATTTATCGTAAAAAGTGATACTTTCCTAAAGTCCTCCTGATTGAACATTTAAGTGAATAATTTTCTCGAGGCTAGATTTTTGGATGATTTAATTTTCTTCAAACACATCCATCCATCATGGCGTAATCGAAGTATCTTTTTCATGAAAATGCAATAAAATATCTAAAAACACCCTGAAACCAGTTTCAAGATCGTAAGAGTATTTTTTCTTTTTCTACAATTATCTCATACAATTTCAATGCAATAAAAACAAGAATTAAAATTCCAGAGAATATATCTAATTATTACAATGCATTTTAAAGATACTTCCAAAATGTTCAATAGGAATGCGTGCAAATACTCACTTGATCATTTTTAGCAAAAGTTGAAAAATAGATGACCAATAGATGACAAAATGAACTTTTGAATTTGATTAGATATAAAAGCTTATGAAAATTGTGGACTCACCATTGAGTGTGATGCAGAATAGAATGAATGTTTCACGACCAAAATATCGAAATAGCATCTTGTTCTGCAAGAGATGAAAATCGGACCCATTAATTTCAAAATGTTAAAAATAAACCGCAATCTTGATTAAACTGTTTACCAAATAGATTTTTGAAACTGAAAGGTATTTATGTCTACATAGTTTCGCAAATTGATTTCTTCTAAAAATGTTAGAACTGAATTGATGATAAAGTTATTGATGTTTTTAGTTTTAATTGAGAACCATTTTAATTTCATTAAGATTACTTAATTTCAATAAGAATACTTTCAGTATTAAGAGAGTACGTGAATGACCAATGGAAATAAAACAGGAAAACGCACCATTTCAGTCACCAGTAAATTCTTGAAAGAAAATAAGAAAATAAATTGTGAATTTTGATCAGTATAGAAAGAATTTTACACTCTTTTCTCTTCCAACTTTTTCCAAACCAGTTGAAGCTCCTGATATCCCAATAGCACCCACCTAGGTTCTCAACGTAGCTGACGAATTGAATAGTATTTTACCGTTGGACAAAAATTCGTCAGAACGTTGATTGAAGATGACATTTTGTGTCGTGTCTTCACAAAGAGTTCTCAATCAGTTTTTTTTTCCTTTTGTTGATTATATCTTAATTTTCCACAAATTTTGCGCGTTTTGTAACCTCGAAAGCAGTAAAATATATGACTAGTCTAAATTTATAAAGAGATTAATAAGTGGTTTTTTATCAAATTCAATAACATGTTGAGATAACCCGTGTAAAATTCTCCTCTATACTGATCAAATTGCACATATACAAGTTACGTATTTTTAAATAGATAATTCATATTATAAATTCTCTCGAATAACCATTAAATTTCATTGTTCACATTCAAATTTGCATAAAGAAATTGATTGTGGCAGATCATTCGTGAGTGCAGGACAAAAGCCACGGGAAAAAAAGTCTGGAGAGTAAAAATGTACCAATCTGAACGAACCTCTTCGGTTAGATTTTAATAGCAAAAATTCCAGTGACTGGTGACCGTATGAATATTTTTATTTGAGGTCATATTCTAGATATATAAAAAAAACCCTCTTCTTACTCATCAGATAATAATAACATAATACCTCATGGTGCTAATTCTTTTTGCCTGACCTCATACTCTAATATCACATTTTTAAGGCTTGATATTTTTGGTAACCAAAAATCAAAAAATAGTAAAATGTAGTATTATATTTTTGACCTTGCTTCATGTTTTGAACATATGCTATGAAGCTTTTCATGCATCCAAAAATCAAAAATTGATACCAAGACATCTGTCTATTATTTTAACTCAAAAAAATGTTTACGCAGCCTCATATTCTAATCACGCATTTTTAAAACTTGCCATTTCTGAGACATCTATCAATCAAAGAACAATACCTTCACAATGGATTCTCGGAAAGCGATGGTGATAATCGATCAGGATTTTATTCCTCTAAATTATTAAAAACATTTTCCATGAATAAATGAGAATATTTAATTCAATATTTGACCAGGGTATCGGTGTGGATTATGGTTAATCCATCAATATGAGAATGGAATGACAATATCAGAAAGCTATACAATATAAATGATTTCTTTTATTCACGTCTGGCTTGATCAAGAATGTGAAGGTTTACAAGACATTGTCTTTTAAAAAGTGATCTGTGTCTTGTAGTGAACAGGATGTTAATCAATGAAGAGGAATCCTCAGAGTGTGAAGATTAACAATGTCTAGACAGAGATATGTGTCAAGTATACTTTTATAAATGCTGTTCGAACGATTATCCGACATGTTTTATTCTTTTTAAGAATATCCTCTTTTCTTTTGACACACTTTTCCAATGACTGGATGATATGTCGTTAACTTGGACAAAAAATATCGACATAAGCTTTTACGTGCATCATACAAAATTAGACTTTGAAAACTATACAAGAATAAAATTGCTTCTTTTAGTAGTTGCAGAATAAACTTTTCTGTAATCTTTCCGACTTTACAGGTGATATTTTTCATCACAATACACTACGTAGATTTTCAATGGCCGAGTTTGAGTTATAATTTGAATTGTTTAATCTAATAGACCAACGCATCTGATAAATAAAACTCGGAGAAAAATCTACATTGATTCAATACAAGTCGGAGTATTCATCTCAGTTTCATCCATTCAAATCATGTTCTGCTTCCAATCAGAGAAGAATCAAGTATATACAAGACCAGAGCAAAGGTTTCATGTGCCCTAAATGAGATTTAGAATTTTGGTCTAGGTTGTATTCTTATGATTATTTCTTCAGTTTGGTGTGTGCCCTTAGGAAGTAGCGGCCCAAAGGGGCGACTATTCCCAGGTGACGCCATCAGAGGAGGGACACCGAGATGAATCCATAAAAACTTTCTAAAAGAGTTTCTGGGAAATCTTAATGAGACATCTGTCCACCCATACAATATTTAAAGATATTCAATAAATTTCAATTAAATTTTGTGGAGAAGTGGGCAACGGGATAAGAGCAAGTTGACTGAATTTGGGGGCAGACAAGGGAATATTTTTCGGTTGAAAGATATGATTATGGACGTCCATACGGTATCTACATAAGTTCCCAATAGCTTTTAGGCTTATGCCAACACTAATAATATGGGAAAATCATGATGAATAATGAATAGTATCGGCACAAAAGATCACCCAAATTCTCAATATCCTGGGAAGAGAGCAAAGTTGGCAACAACATGAGATACCGTAAGTTAAAGCATCGTTTTGACACAGATGAAGCATCACTAAGTCAGCCATAAGTACACAAACTCAGTAACAATGACTTGCAAGACTGCCAAGATGAAAATACATACATGTTTCATCGGTCTACGCATCAACAGTGATACAGAAGTTTGGTACACATGGGCGATTGTTAGTAAGACGCTCTTCCGGTTCATTTAAGGCCATGTCAAAGCTCCTGGTATTCCCCAATGATCAACCATCTCGGTATTGACCAGGCTAAATATTGCTTAACTTCGACGATCTTACGAGAACCAGTGCATTCAACCTTCCGCAATCATAGTCCTTGTGTTGAGTTCTTAGCAGAGAAGCATATAGAACCATTTTGAAGTCTTAGGTATGATGGTAGTGGATCAAATCCATGGCCTACAAAACCACAGGCTAGGACTCTTCCGCTGAGCTACAGTGACCAATATGAACACTAATTAAGTAAGCGTATGTATAGCTATGTAATCAAATAGGTGGAAAAGGCGTTTATACGCAATAAATGACGAAATTTATGTTCATATATAGATGCTTCTGTCGTCCGACTTCGGTCTTGATAAGTGTGACGAGTCTTGTGATGACCAATAACTAAATATCAAATCGATGCATGGAAAGATAATATTTAAAATTGTTACGTCATTCTGGGTCGTATCATTCTATCTTTAGATCTCTCTCTAAATAAAAAATAAGTGCAAGAAAAAAAAAGATAAAGAAAGAAATCAGACAATACAATTTATTTTACTTTTAAAAGTTTCACTTTTGATGCAATCATCATTTTTGTTTCGGAAGTTCTTTCAGGGATCAACTTGAAAATTTAATTGGAAACAAATATGGAGACAAATGCTGTCAAAAAATCTATATACAATTATATACAGCGTAGTAACTTTTTAACTGTCTGTTCTTTTTTTTTGTAGTTAAAAACAGCCAAAAAGGCATAAGTTGCGCGCTGTAATAAGTCCGTATCACCATTGATGTTTTAGAATAAGTGAGGGGACACATGGTTACCTGCTTTCGAAGGAGTGGAGGGATTTGCACACATCTCACTTGAATTTTTTCGAAACTCAACTAATTTCAGAGACTTTCTAATGCTCCATGGGTTGAGTTTTTGGACTTATACTATCTAATTGTTCTTACAAGTGAATTGTTCGAACGGGGAATTTTAGTAATGTATAGATAATGAGAGAACGTTGTTTCTTCCCCCCCAAAACGTAAAAGATCAGCATTTTCTTGCGTTCCCAAAGAACTAGATCACTGCGTATGAACCAATGTCAAAGTACAATAATGTTTCATTTAAACCTACCTAACAGTCACTCAAGTAATGAAAGTGAAATCCGGATTGAAAATCGCGCAAACAACTGATACTTTTGCCTAAATCTACAAAACAGAATTATTGCTAAGCATTGTTTCCCTGTGATGTAATATTCAATGAAGCAAGCAGTTTGTGTCGAATGATAAAATAGTTGAAAAAATCCATTGACAAAATCATGTTTTCCGTCTTAGATATTCTTTCGTTCAGTGATACATTTCCGAGAGCTGGGGATTAAGAAACTGTTTGCAATGTCTACAATTTCAAAACTACAACTAATAATAATAATAGTTAGCAAAAATTCGATGAAGTATAACCAGAATTGAAAGTGCTATAAGTACCAATGGACGATTCTTTTTTTACGTTACTTGTCTACAACTAATGCAGCCTCTCGATAGAGAGTTCAGGCGAATCTTTGGGAAGGTTTATGTCCAGGGACGGACGTTAAAAAGGCTCTTAATTTATGATTAACCCGGGAATCTACGGCCCTTGAATTTAGAAGAGACGAAAAATAGAAGCTTTAAAAGATGAAAATGATATAGTAAAAAGAAATCAGAACATCTCAACGAACACTGAGAGGTTCTGTGGGTAGATACACCAACAACACTTCAAATAGCTGAAATCAGCTTTAAGCAAATGAACGTAAAATATAATTTTCTATTCGGGGGTTTGATATTGACTTTTGATGTCAAGGCAGTGTTAGGGATGAATCCTTTTTGATCGATCTGCAAATTAATTCCCATTCAGAATAGAAATAACATCGCAAGCAATTATGTCATTATCACTTCTTCCTGCCAACATCATCATCATCATCATCATCATCGAGAGAGAGAGAGAGAGAGAGAGAGAGAGAGAGAGAGATCAGCAATAATAATTATAATAATAATAATCATAATAATAATGATATGCTAAATGAACTGTCGATTGTGGATTTCCTTTTTACCAGATAGTACATCAAATAGGTTTGTTAATTTAAATAATTGAAGCTATTTATCTAGCTGATGTCCCTGCCCAGCCTTCCTACATTATGTTTTTGTTGGACACAGATTGCAATACGTGAAAAAGACGTCGAGGTGACCAGCATCTGAAGTGGTTTTTCTCACTTCACTCCTCTGGTATTCACATGCGGTCACCCATCGAGGTACTGACCAGGCCCAGCGCCTGGGGCATTTTTTTTTAGATTAACAAACCCTGCAAAAAACCCTGTCATCATTCGGCTTCTTCACCGATGACTGAAATTTGAAAAAGGGTAAATAATAAACTCGATCTTTGCTCATTAATTCAAATTTGGTTTGGGGATAAGTTATCCGAAATCGATTTTATTCTCTGCCAAAGAAAATGTGACAAGGATATCATCTCTTTACTATTTTTTGAAATTTATTTGGAGGTTGTATAATAGTCAGAGCGCTTCAATATAGAGTTCATTCAGACACATTTTTTTTTGTTTCATGGTATTTTCCTGTTTCAAACTAATGCATGCTCCTCTGGCAAATGGTGTGCTTTTGTTCGTCTCTCTTTATTTTGAAATTATTTGTTATAACGCCATTATTTTTATGCTTTTTTTTTAAAAAGATTTTCATGAGATAGATCATAATATAAAAGATTCCGAGCTAACTCTGCCCTGACGCAAAATAATAAAACCAACAGCATAAAATACACAAGAAAATGCAATTTTTGTTTAGAAGTTGAGATAAACAAACATCCCTGAAACCACGAAAATTTGAAAAAAAAAAAAAGGATTGATCTACGTACAATACATTATGATTATATCTTATACGAAGTTACAAAATACATGTAATATGACGTGAGCTTTATAATCAAATTATAGCTGAAAGGGAGGTGTCATGTCAATATAAGTGTTTTGTTTTAAATCCCTGGAACAGTTATATGGTAAACAACTGATGATCCCAACAAGGAAACATTGATACATAGTACCATAATACTAAAGTCTGTGCAAAACAACATATTATTACATTATTACAAATTGCATGAATTACGTTGAGAGAGATTGGGAAATGAGTGACTGAAGTGACACTATAATGCCCCTCTATTCAGGGTTGAGAACTCTTTGAGTGAGGTAACTCATCCATTGTAAGCTTATGCAATGCTCTTCCACAGGAATAGAGCACTCTGGTAGATGGGGAATTTATCTGCAAATAAATATATCACTTAAATTCAGCCTTACTGACCGTCCAGTAAGATATCGGCCTCTGGGTCTGAAGCGAAGGTTTCAATCCTGCCTCGTGGTACTGGATGGGATAATGGAAAGTCTATAGCCACACTGAAGAGATGTAATACATCAAAACAGCTATCTGTGGATGACACAATAATATATATATATATATATATATATATATATATATATATATATATGACAATTTCTTTGGTGATGGACCGTTTCATTTCTTTAATCTATTTTGATTTTGATAAAAGAGGTGCCAGCAGCACTGAACTCAGTACCGACCGTCGTTCAATCGTTGTCGTAGGATTACGATCCGATTCAAAATTTTGACAAATGCAACTGAAAAATCAGGATGAAGGAAAAAAAAGTAGTAAAAATTCATTATAATGTTGGAATACATGATCCAAGAATGAAATTAAAGAAAAATACAGTACTGAAGACAAAGACACGATTTTTCACATCACGAGGCAAATATCCGACTGAGATATCAGTCTCTTATCAATCGAACCTGATTAGAGGATCTATATTCTTGCATCAACATCACGATGAATATTTCACCTGATTCATTTTCATTATTGGGGACTTCTTCATTCTATTTACTAATATCACTCCACCGAACATGATAATCGTGTGTACCCCTCCATCAGTTATTTTATCAGTATAATCCTGGTCATCATAATTTTTTTGCTTTTGATTTTATGCATTGGCGATGATTCGTCAAATGCAAAGTACGTGGTACAGTCATGAGAAAACATAGACCGTAGAACAACAGAAGAGTTGTTCTGCCAAAAAGACTCTGGTCGTTTTCAGATTGCCATCTCTGAGTGTAACAGCTTGATCTTTGAGTTTTAGTTGAACAGTCTGTGAATTAGCACAGAATGTACAAAGTTTCCCCCAGGAAATCAGATCACAGATCGGTACTTCCACATCCAGCCTTGCATTTATAGATTCATCATACAGCCTTTAACCATCCTCCTTTATTTCTCAGAAATTCCTCATATTTTTTTGTAAAAATGATTTTGTCACGATATTGAAACCTGATTTCCTTCACTAAAGTTCGAGGCTTTTCATCGCCAGTCAACTGATAGATGATAGAGCATTTCTTGCTATATTCTCTCAATTTAAAGAGTCGCATTAAAATAAAATTTTTCAACTCTAGAATGACAAGAAAGCAAGTTTCTAAAGCAAAAGTTTTGATCCCAATTCCATCTATGCCACTCATAATCTTCACTGATAAAAAAAAACAAACAAATGCGATAAATTTCTGCATTTCGTTGTTTAAGATGCACAACTACCTTGTGAGATCTACGTCACAATCGAACGCAGAATGGTAAAATAGAATTAGTGAGATTGTTTCCTGCTGAGATTGGAAGAATACCGTATTTGAAGGGAGACAATTAAAATTAGCTGGGCAAAAACTAACGGACCAATTGAATGAAATATAACCATTAATATATAATAAGAATCAGTTTTGATGACGCAGAAAAGAAAAAAAGACATTAAAAAGTGTTTAATTCAAACAGAATTATAAGAACTCTTGATACAAACTTCTTCGTTTCAGATTTGATTTCTTATACTTAAAATTAGCCCAGATGTTTCTTCGATTCAAACCATTTCTGAAGTATAAACTTTTCATCAATAATAAAACAACATAATGTTAAAAAGGCACAATGACTAAAGTAGGATGACTGTTACGTCAAAATATTGGTGGGCAGAAGCTGTTGGAGCAGACTAAAATGTGTAATCTGATCTATCATAGGAAACATTGATGCCATGTCTATCAGGTGTGCGGGCAGCCAACCGTGACCACCGGTATTGAAGTCAAAAAATACTTTCAGCTCGGCTACTTTTTGCTCTGATAAAATTTCAGTTTCAAAAGCAATTATTTGTATGTAGATTCAACCACAAATACACATGCACATACATACATAGGCATATATGATACATACCTTTGCATTCAAATAACCATTTTTATGCATACACGATTTTCAGTTTCTTACACTTGAAGAAGTTTTAATTGAACGATTTCGCAGGAATTGTAAAACAGTATCAGCTGATTTTTTCATTCACAGTTCAAAAAACGGCATCAACAACTTGGCAGCGGTACTTTTGAAGGAAAACACACACACACACACACACATACACACACACACACACATATATGTATATATATATATATATATATATATATATATATAGATAGATAGATAGATAGATAGATTGATATTGTTGCCAAGAAATGTTGATGCCACTTTTCGAACTATATATATATATATGTGTGTGTGTGTGTGTGTGTGTGTGTGTGTGTGTGGCACAGAGAAATCACAATATATATATTATTCTATAGTATTGCAGCTAAGAAATGTTGGTGTTGCTTTTGGAACTGTGTATGAATATATATATATATATATATATATATATATATATATATATATATATATATATATATATATATATATATATATAAGTTCATATATATTCATTCACACCCAGACACACGCACACACAAATATATATATATATATATATATATATATATATATATATATATATATATAATTCAATATAAGTATTACTCATTCTAATTTAAAGGCAGTCCGAAATAATTTAATATTGGCACATATTTTTGTGTGTAACACTTTTCTAGGTCGTCAGCAGACTTTATTACATAGGGATGGGCGATTTGTCCTTATCTATGAAGGTGACACTTTTGGTGTCATTGTAGAAATAGAATTTTATGTTTAAAGACATATTTAAGTATATGTATACATTGAAAATTAGTTTCATTTATTCAAATCGTTTTCATTTATTGCATAGGAATAATGCAGATGTTCATTTGTATCTTTAATTAATTTTACCGTCAATTTAGTTCAATATTCAGAAAGTATAGAACGTAAGAAAGAAAATACCGAGCAACATACAGTACAATGCACTTGGTTGCTTCTGACGACACAGATAAACTTGTAAGTACATAACGCGTATGAATACAATTTGTCTGTTTAACATTTACAGCGTAAAGATTATTATTTATTCAGGATTTAGAACTGCAGTTGTGCAATCAAAAGCAGTCTGTCATACGATCTCCACCAAACATGTAGATGTGTTCGCATTAAACATGGAACAAAATGAATTGTAAGAAAAAAGTGAATATTTTCTTTTGGCTTCTGATGCACGGAACGCTTTCTTCCCAGTAACGTTTCCAAATTTTCCTCATCTGAACATATTGAATATAAATATGTGAGAAATTGACATGTCAAACAATTTGAGCAGGACATTTTTTGTGGCAATGGCCGAATTAAACAGGCAGTAATGAAGTATACACACATGCACACATACAGGTATACATATGCACACGAATACACTTGCAGATACGCACAGATACACCCATGTACACCCAAAGATACGCAAAAGAGACCACAAGACAGCGTAATACGTCCGGGATAAGACAGGAGTCAGGGACATCATAGAATTCATTAAAAATCTCAGAAGCTAGAAAAGTTCAGAGAGCACTGGCTCTGCGACGCCCACGATAGAGAAGTGTGGCGAAACCTGGGGAAGGTCTATGTCCAACGACGAACGTTAAAAGACTACTGATGATGATGATGATGATGATGATGATGACGATAATTTACTCTTCTGAACAGATACACACGCGTACAGATAGCCAACAGATACATACGCGTAAAGATACAAACGTACTTACAAGCACAGGTGTAAACATACACACATATTCAAAGAATTCAGTGGGGAAAACTTTAAACCCAAACAAAAGAAAAGGGGAATAAAAAAATGAAATAGTCTTAGATTAAGAGTATGTTTATTTCGCAAGATTTCTTACTTGCAATTATACTAAGTACTTCATTGAAAATCGTTTGTACTATTATCAGTAGTTTAAAAAAGTGTAACCTAAAACAGGTTGTTAATATTTGACTGTATTGTACATGGATATGACCATAATACATTATCATTTTTTTTGTCGGATTGAAACAAAAATATGTTTGACACAGTCAATAATTGAAAAACTGTAACGAAAGACTTGAAGTCAAGTGAACAGATTTCCGTGGGAGAATATATACGGTCAGAATAAATTTCATTTATATCAGCGCAGGTGTGTTACATATTACATCAAAAATAGAATAAATAAACCTCTAGAAACATGTTATTTCCCCCGGAATTAGAATATAATAAAAGAATTCTGGGGAATCTAGATAGTATTGGTAACCCAGCCAAAATAAGGTCATGAAAAGGACAAAATGGCTTTTTTTTTTCTTCTTTAGGGTATCTTGTGTATTCGTAAATTTTTAGTCTTCAGACACAACGATTTGTTCAGAGGCGGTAGAACGCACAATCATGCACATACATTAACCTTCATTTTTAGAAATACACATTAATGCATAAAAATACATGAATCCGTTGGTTTGATTACACAATTGTGATAATTCAAATGCATTAGTGACATCCAATATAAAATCACAGAAGTCTCGATTATTTTTGTTCAGGAAATTGTAGTATGAAGATGATAACTTGGACCATGAAACCTGAAACAAGATCTAATTTGTTCTAACAGATAGTTTTTAATTTTGATTGTTTCTTTCAATAATCTATCAATCATTTTACAGTGTAGGATGAAAGTAGAACAGTGGAGATTGTACACTTATATACTCATAAAACTCCAAATATTCCAATATATATATATATATATATATATATATATATATATATATATATATATATATATATGTATATATATATATATATATATATATATATATATATATATATATGTGTGTGTGTGTGTGTGTCTGTGTCTGTGTATGTGTGTTTGCGTATTTTTTGGAAAAAATAAAGTGCTCCATATTTTAAAAAAGGATCATTAAATGTAAATGATAATTCAATAAAGCAGAGCATATGAAATATCATCATTATATGGTTCACTACATCCTTATCTGATGAAGTAATCTACATAAAAACTAATGATGATGATAATAATAATAATAATGATAATAATAATAATGATAATAATAATAATTATAATAATATATATATATATATATATATATATATATATATATATATATATATACGAGTGCATGTGTTATGCATGTATGTGTGTGCATGTATATATATTAGTGGGAGGTGTCAAATCGACTGCCTTTCTCTCCAGTTACGGGAACCATATGAACATGGGTAGAACCTAACTAAAATCTTACATCTATACTCAATGTGCCTATGCAGGAGGTTTTTAAGTAAAAAGCTTGATTTCTTTTCAAGTTTTAGAGGTGGGGTCCTGTATTATAATGTTTAGAGGTGGGGTCCTGTAATCATAATGTTAAATTTGACCCTTACTTTCATTTCAATATACATATATACATATTTTCTTATGTTATACATTCATACATAATTCTCCAGCTGGTCAAAAGCGAAGGAAACTATCGTCTTACAAATTGTTACAAGTGAAAGCAAGTGAAGGATAATGGTGCAAGATCATTTGTATCGTTCTGGCAGCACCGCAACTGCAGCAAATAAAGGAGCAAAAAACGCTAGACTAATGTCAGGATTCAAAATTGAACCTTTATTTTTCTTCTTTAGCCGAACGAAAATACGTCCATAGTCTCTGTTTGGAGACCAAACTAAATTTTCACTCACACAGAGACAAAGAAAGAAAGAGCTTGTGAGCTTATCGAGAGAGAGAGAGAGAGAGAGAGAGAGAGAGAGAGAGAGAGGATAGAGAGAGAGAGGATAGAGAGTGCTTATCTTGTCTTGTCGAGAGAGAGAGGGAGTAGAGGGAGTGTGTGGTTTATGTCTTTCTATTGCCAGTGCGCAGGGGCCGGTGGTGCGTAAACCGTTCGATCCTTATTCTCTATGGTCTGCTACTATCGACTGCTCCTCTACTACTATACTACTCCCGTCAAGTGGTCTACTACTATACTACTCTGGTGATCAACCTTTGACTTCTTTTTCACAGACAAGGGTCCCTTCTCCTTTGCTATTTATTTAACTTGATTAAGTTACCCTCCCCTTTTATCTGATACCAGAACTGAAATTATCATCTACGCATTCATCTTCTATTTTCCTTTTGCTTCGTTTCTTACTTCTGCCATCAGAATCCTTATACACTTTCCTTTTTTCATCAACCCCTGTTCACTTTCTTTCTCCTAATGTATTTTAATTAAATGGCAGTGACTGGCTATCCATCTGTGGGGGTTTCAAACGACCACGCTTTATCTTTTCAGTAAATCTTCTTGAGATGTATCTATCGTCCTTCGGGCGTCTGAAAAGGGTTACTCTGTTACCCATCTTATCTCTGACTAAGAATGTACGTATACTTCACATACACCCATGCAAAGAACATTTTTTAAATTTAAAAAAAAAATTGCAATTCAAAAATGAATCAAATATTTGAGAATAAAATGAAATATTCAGTTAAAGAGTCCACATCAGCCCACATACTGTATCACATACCTTTTTACCCTTCAAATCAAAAGTGTATGAGGACTTTCCCCCCTTGGAGAGATCAAAAGTGAAGGGAACCTTCTTTTCCCTCAAGGACATAAAAATGAATGGAAACCATTTTAGTCAGAAAGCTTATATTTTTCGTTCCTTAAACTCGGTGTAGACGTTTACTTCAGCTTATCATACTCCCTCTAAATATGGTTCTCTTGAAAATTCATACGTTTTTTAGTGATTACTGAGCAACTGTAACTTATTTATTGATCACCCCTTTTAAAATCTTTTAGTTGATCACCCCACAATGGCGTGTTGCCAAAATGCGTTGGTTACGTAACAGTTTCCATTTAGTGACTCACCTGACCTGTTGTTTGACTATGTAATCCGCATGAAAAACTCGCACATATAATCGTATTTCTATGAAGTGACACTTTTTAGAAAAGAAACCCTTGAATTCGTTTTAGTGGAAGACACCATTGATTTTGATTGTATGGGAAAGATATTTCTAACTGCAAAACTGTTACCTTTGAGTGTTGGAATCTATTCTTATGAAGTGCGAAATATCAGTCTGTTTGTTAATTTAAGTAGACTGTTTGAATTAATGATGTTGTTAGCTAATTATTCTCTCATGCGTCCTCGCCTTTTTTCTCTTGCGTACGTCGAGCTAGATGCAAGTACTCATATATTCTCAGAAGCTCACTCATACGAATATGTTTATTTATACGTACAACAAAAAATATTTAAACAACATCAAATTGAGAAGTCGGATATATATACTGAATATATAGCTAAGAAGAAGCTAATGCCTAAATGTAAATCTACATACATACGTACATACATATAAAAGTGAGAAGTTCATGAAGTATTTTTAAGAAGTTACTAAACATAGCGAAACACATAGTCGTACATGCAAAAACTACGCACGCGTAGCTACGCCCACAACAACTTGGGTGTTAACACGCGTTTGTAACCATGTATTTAAACATTACTTACACGACTTGGGAGCGAATGATAAATGTCTCCCCCATTAGCACTGATTGACCCATCCCAACTCTAGCTACAACTTATAAACCCTTTGTCATCCACCCCCATAACACCCCACCCAATCTACACCTATTAGATTCTCGCATACCTACCCTGATTCTACCTCTGTCATTTCAGCATAGATACTTGTAAGAGATATATCTCTGGAAGGCGCGCTGACCTACTGCATCTACCTTGTTTTTTTGCTTACCTTCCAATCTTAATCTTGTTTTCGCTCGGTTCTAAGCACTTGTGTTTTAGAACGTGCTCTCTGAACGACGTTTTAAGATTCACGTATTTTCTAGAGTAAAAAACTATTTTTTGACACCAGGCATTGTTGTCGAACTGAACCGACCATGACAGTTTTTATTTATTTATTATTTTTAAAACTTGTGCTTTTCAAACAACATCATAATGATGCATGCAGTTTTCTAGTGTAAAATTCTTTTTCAATACTCGGCATTGTTATCGAAAGCCAATTGAACTGACTATGACATGGCTATAATTCCCTTTAGAATTTGCTTTTGAGGCCAGGATCTTACTTCAAAAAGTAAAAATAGGTCGCATTAGTGATATTTATAAAACGTGCAAATGGGATGACAGAGCTAAAACTCTCTTTTAGCAGTCAACCAAGAGCTTTCAATATTTCACTTGCATGAGACGGTCACAACTGAACATTGCAGATAAGTATGCATTATGCAGGCCATGAAGTCCTTGATCAGAATGTTACAGATTTCTGACCAAAGGATTATCGATGAAGTGAAAAGAGCAATCTGTAATGAACGATATGATAAATGACTATGAGATAGGTTTTCAACAATTGTGAGTAATTGCGAGAGACCCATGCTTAGTGTAGCAATGTATTTTAAAATTTCCTGATTAGTTTGCACAAAATTTATTGGCTCAAGAACCATTTGATTTAAAATCTATAACCCGGATAAGAGAAAAATCAGTAGACGTCAGGAAGCGGGAGAAAGGAGACGTAGAAGAAATGTCATCTATAAAGAAATGATTGGTTACTATGTATGTAAGTAACTAGGATAATACAAATCATTTGAAATAACACGTAAGTTAGGGTGGAGTTTTTCTCCGATTACACCTCAAATGATACATGAGTTGGGGCGAATTTTCACCTAATAATACACACATTTTTATGGATACATTCATGAGGACCACCAGCGAAGAAATCTAAACACCTTTCCAAAGCTGCATTGAACAGTTCAAGTAATCTGAGAATCGCAGACAAACAGATCTGATTAGTCAGTCAAATCGGAACCGTCACATGATCAATGTCTTGATAGCATACAGTGTTGGAGATGATTAGTAAAATGAAAGAGCTGATCAATGAATAAAATGCTTTTTTGGCCCTTTGCTGGGAGGTGATCACTAAAGAAGTCTGCATTAAAAAGAAAACAAGCATTATCGCTGCCGGATACAAACATTCTCGCGCCTAACATAGATTTACATTTTAAATTAAACCTCTGCCTCAATAACGTCTTTTTCGGGCGGGGGTTGTTTTTGTAGACATATATAGACATAAGAAGTAAATGTTTAAATTCTCAGCCTTCTAGCTCCATTGGTGTGGACTACATTCGCGGCAAACATGCACATACGCACACGCACACACACACACACATATATATATATATATATATATATATATATATATATAGAGAGAGAGAGAGAGAGAGGGAGTATCAACTGGCATGCCAGCCAGGAAGACTGACTTAGAAACTGAAGAAACCTATGTTGACAGTTTGGTTGACAGGGAAGACCTAGAATAACAAGTGGTACCTGTTTTCTGAAAAAAGATTAAATTTCTTGTGGTCTACGCTAATGTTTCTCAAACAAGTAAATGTTCAAAGCAAGGATGGATTAAATCATTTTGGAAGTGAATGAGAATACAGAGTGAATGCAACAAATAAATAACTTAATTTATTCAGATAGGAATGGGTAGTCACTAAATAGAAACTATCCTGTGACCCACGTGTGCCCTATCGAGAGTAATCAATTTGAAAATTTGAAAAAAAATGTTATCCATCCATGTTACTCCACCGTCTTAGTCATTGATAATAAAAAATATATAAGTAAATGTAGAAATAATCAGCTTAATTTTTCGTGATAAACAATCAGAAAGTGTTGTTTCTAATAATCAAAATGTAAGTTCTTTGGCTGTTGTTTACAAAGTAATAATTTCCGTATCTGTTCTCTGCATATCTTCACGATATTCAAAAACACAAATGAAATGAAAATTCAAGAAACTAGCCCTCACAGTCAATAATTCAACAACTGTAGCGTCAAAATTTGAAGTCAAGTAAAAAAAATTCCATCGAAAATAAACATCTTGAAAACATTAAAAACATCTAGAAGCATCTAGATTCCCAAGATGGTAAACTATACCAGTCAGAATAAGACCCCAAAAGCTTCTAAAATAAAGATGTCTGTGGAAAAAAACGGTGTGGCCAGGAGCGCTGGACACATGCAAACCAACATCCAAACACACGCACATATGAAAAGGGAAGATCTCTCCGCCACTTTTTGGGGCTACACTGGTCCATTGTGTTGATTTATGTTTTCCAGCCAATGATCCAACCCAAGTGCGTATCAAACGAGAATAATCAAAATCATAAGGAAATTCAGTTGCAGGTGAATTAAATGTTGTGGGAAATATATTTGGGTGAATGACACCTGAATAGTTGAAGAAATATTGATTTATTCAACGGATGGTGACCCTTGGAAGAGATTAGCCTGCAAGAGCTTACAGAGGAGCATGGGGAGTTGACTGCTAGTTTTATAAGGCGAGAAAATAATACTAAAAGATCTATTTACTCCATTGATATCGTCTGGAGTAGAGTTATTCGTCAAGAACTAGACACACGGAGAGAGAGAGGGAGAGAGAGAGAGAGAGAGGGGGCGGGATAAGATAATGTCTCGATTCTTCATGAAATGAGTTGTCTGTCTTTACGACTCTCTTTCATTTTCCACATGCTATTTTCTATTGCTTATCTTCATAATAACTTCATCTGTTTCCTTTCTATCGATTTCCCGCTTAAAAAGCAACTTTTTTTATAGTTTTACTCGTTGATTACAACACAACTTTGTATGTTGGAGATTAGATCGTGTATGTTTTTGGTAGATGAAACCTACGAAGTTGATTTTAGTCGTGATCGTACATTTTCTCCAATGGCTCGTTAACAGCAAGATCACAAAATATCGATGCACATGCATTCTATCATTATGCCGAGAATACATCTGAAGAATGTACATAAAACTCGAAACAAATTCTCGTCCTGATATGAAAATTTTTACTGAGAGTCCAAAATCATGGCACCAGATGAACAATAACCTGTGAAAACCCTGGTCGTACGTTACTCACTTTCCTCGGTAGTAATGTTGTACATCACTGTCAGAGCTAATCAAGGAAAGAGTTGTGATCAATGCTGATATACATGCCACTCCTTTGCACAAATATATAGAGGAATACTCAAAATGTATATGTATAGATGAACGTATACAACCCCTACTATCACACATGCATGCAAACACACACACATACACACACACATGCATATATATATATATATATATATATATATATACACACACACATACACATATTATATATATATATATATATATATATATATATAGAGAGAGAGAGAGAGAGAGAGGGAGAGAGGGGAGAGAGTGAATGAGAATAACAGTGTTGTTGTTACTAATCAGCTTCGCGTCATTGCGATCAACAGACTACTGAGTTTTTTTTCTGTTTTCATTTTGCCGCCAGGTTGAGTTTAGTTTTTTTGGAAAATTTTTCTGAATTTTCAGAGTCATTTTTTTATTTTTTTATCGTTGTCTGTTCCTGATAATGTGCGTGTCGGGCAGAGGTGTTGTTTTCTGTCAGGTAAGGGCTCTTTGTGATGTCACTGATGGATTGGTATTTTTGTTGATTTTGATATTGGAGCTATGTTAATCTTAGAAAGTGGAAATGGTTGGTTGGCTTCCTCCGGATTTTCATGCATTGATGTTCCAGGTTTGTGTATAGTTGATTTTTCCCGTGGTGAGATATTCAACCCTCCTCTCATATCGTCCTCACCTATCACAGCAAGGTTGTGGTTTGTACCAAGCCTTTTTCATAGCTGTTAGTTAATTGTTTGCAGCTTGGATCGTAGACTCTCCTCAGAATTCTTGCAGTCCTTAGTCGTATTGTGGGCTATATAGTCTCAATCCTTCCCCTCAACTCGTTTTTAGTATCTTTTGGTACGTTTCCAAGTGCACCTACTATTACTGGTACTACCCTGATTTTCATATTCCACACTTTCTTCAGTTCCCTTGCCAGGCCCTGTTATTCATCGAGCTTTTCAATCTCTTCTGCATTTACTCAGTGATCTGCAAGTACGGCCACGTCTACTATTTGGCATGTTCGCCTTCCTTCGTCCACCATCACCAAGTCTGGTCTTCTCGCTTGGATGTCAAAATACCAGATTAATTTGTGGCTCCTATTTTCCAGGGCTGTCTCCGGTTTGTGCTAATACCATTTTTTTTCACATGGTCGGAACCCATTTGTCTGTTCATGGGTGGTATTTGCTGTTTGTTTGCTCGGTCGATTTTCGACTTGGGGGAGGGGTGTTGGTTTCAGGAACATAGATTTAGGAGGATTTTACATGTCTGTTGCATTCCTACAATTCTCGGCGATGCCAATGTGGGAGAGACAGGATTTTTTCTGCAGCGACTGCAGGAGAATGTCCGGTAACCGGAAGGAACTCGGATTTTATGGTGCACTACTTTTTGCTCTCGTTCCACGTTCCCCCCCCCCATCACCCATCTCCTTGGTAGACTATTTCAACACCATGCTCTGAGCAAGCACATAACCTTGCTTGACACGTGCGATTGGAAAAGGTTTGGGTAAATTGCTGTTGTATCTGACTCGAGATCTAACCTGCTGACGGTGTCGAACGCCTTTGTTGTGTCAACAGACGGCATACAGCCCTACTTAATTCACGGCGTTTTTCTTTGATCCGTCTTAAGATATGCCGGTTTGGCTGGAATTAGCTATAAAGCCACTTTGATTCCCTGGAAGGTGATTTTTACCTTATGACTTACTAATCCAAATAGTGGAATAGCTGGATAGATTTTGACAGAAATTAAAAGCAGAATGATACACCGAACGTCTGACCAGTTTGACATTGAAGAACTGTAACCACCAAAGATGGCAAAAGGTTCTTACCTTTTTAATGTGTGCGTGTGTGTGTGTGTGTGATAATTGATATCTGCACTCTTCTAGCCCCTTCCTGACTTTTTTCTTTTTTTTCATTAATTGAAGAAGGCTTTTTTTCTTTTACTTTCCTTTGACAGGTTTTATTAATGACATCCAGATTCTCCAGGATCTAAATGTTTATAGATTTTTTAAAAAGTCAATCGTAAATGTTTTCCGGTGGAAACGCCAGTGCTGTCATAAGTATGATTTATTCTAACCATATTCATTCTTCGATTTCAACATAACTTCAAATGTTGATACTACGGTTGTTCAATTACTGACTCTGATGGAGAATTACTTTTGTGTAGGGTTATGGTAATTATTTTGAAGGTTTTTCCCTGGTACTAGAAGCTAACAAGAGAGTTCACGGAGCCTTGCATACTGAATAGTACCTTCATATTTCCAGATCTCTTGAAGGATTACATCAACACTTACTTGTTTAGTGCCTTACTTATTTTCAATTTTGTTGGCTGAAGCGGTTTGCAAACAAACAATTGGAGTTTGCAGATCACGTGATCACCAAAGAACAGTGTGTGAAATGAAAACGGATTATGATGGATTCTGTGCTGCATAGAACCATCCATGCTATGCAAGGGGCACTGAACCAGGGAGAAAGAATCTTGAATTGCCTTTAGGATTTGGTAAAAAAAACAACGTTTTTGACTATTTAGTGCCCCTCCGACGACCCTTATGAAATCCCTGGACGCACATGGTCCAATGCTCATTAGCACCAACATTCCCAGCTGGGTACGCTTCTAGCCCCGGCCCCTGCAGCTGACTATTCTCTTACTTTCCTCCTCCCTGGTCCAAGGCTCATTAGCGCCAGGACCCCTAGCTGGTCATGCCTCTGGCTCCGGCTTTTGAAGTCGGCTACTCTTCCACTCTCTTTTTCTATCTTCCCATCTCCCTAAGATGATTATGGTTTCGCCAACCCACTGGCCGATCCGATCCTAACCATTCTTCCTCCGTGACCTATCTCTGTACAAACTTTGCCCATTTCACTTTACCGATATATCGAGCCTCACAGCTACACGAAGTCGAACTAGTCACGTTCCCTTTTTGTGGATAAACCGAATACATTTCCGAAGGTTTTCTCTGACGGATGGTATGTGATTTCAGAGCATAGAACATTCGGCGGGGATAACTGGCAATTGCAAGTCCAGCATCTTTCGAAAGACCGTGGTAGTTTCCCTGTTCTGGAGGCAGCCGGCTATATGGAAGATCATGGGTGCTACTGCACACACACAAATGCGAGCGTGCGCATACACACACACACAAGTACGCACATACGTGCATGTGCACATAAAATTATAAGCATACATTTACATGGACACATATATATATATTAATTCATGTGTGTGCGTCGTGAGTATTTATATATTCACTAATGCTTACAGCGATTGATATTGTCAGTTTTTGTAAGAAAACTGAAAGAAGGAATTGAAAATTGATACAAATCTAAAGGAAGGCTTATTATTTTTATTAAAAATCATAAAAATAAAATCATTAAAAAGTCCGTTATTCTGTTTTTACATTCGATTATTTGTCAAACGCATGAATTCACAATCCAACAGAATAAACACGTCTACACCAATGTGTACATTAATTGTTTTTTCACGAAATAAATACCCTACTCGTTGCAATTGTGAATTACATCAGAGAAGATTTTGGGTGATCACACTAGGCAAAATATTTATATTTTATTTTTTCCCCTAATTTATAAGTATTTCCTGGTTTATTGTGTCAAAAAAGTATCGAAAATATCGCTTATCCCCTTCAAACTTTGTTTTGTGACCTGGACAGTGATAATTTAAAATCTCATTTCCATCTGGACTATGGGCGAGTTTACACATTTTTAATCACTTGAAGTAAAAAACAAAAACAACTATACGTGGATATCAATGTTCTAGTCACCAAAGAAGGGGATGAAGGGGATAATATTCATTTTCTGTACTTTTTACACAAAAGAAACTAGAAAACAACACTATCCAGGAAGGAAATCGATTTACTTCTATGTTATCTTTGTATGTATTATACCTACTTGTATAAAACGCACATACACTCACACACACGCACACCCGTAAACGTGCATTCTTCTGAAGTTTTATATTCTTTATTCAATTTTAGATCCGAAAAATCAAACGCAAAAACTGACCTCGAGACCAAAAATCATGGATAGAGTTTCTTTGAGATACCATTAACGATCCTATACACCCACACATGCTCACATAATCATGACACATTGTATATCTAAGCAAGTAAAGGAGTAAACGTATAAAGAGTCAACATGTATATGCAAATTCCATTTTGCAAAATGCGATCAGATTTACACGCACATACATAATACACACTCATAACAACTCCATCTCATTAATAATATTTCTTGATTAATAACCGAATTAAACTGTAAGCACCCAGTTTCATTGTGAAGTGATTCTCTCTTTTGAAATGTGAATTAATGTTTGGGCGTTGGCTCCTTCGCGCATCAAAGCTTCGCCCATCGAAGTGTGTCCATTTTGCGTCTCCTCTGCTCAGCGCACCTTTATTCGCACGGGTCGCCTTCCTGACCTTCCGTTCCATGCTACTTTCTTTCGAAGACACAAAATCAGAAACGCCCTTTTCAAATTTCTCTCCCTTTCTTTCACCTGGACATTCACCAATCCACCCAGTCATCTGACCCGCTGTCAAAGGAATTTTTTGACATAAATTCGTGGCGAAGAAGCCTAAAATATTGCCACCACAACTTACCTTACCTATGTATATATACATTAATTTGCATGACGCACACCTTGTGGAGAAATGGAGGAATAAATGCTCATAATTGTTGAGAACATATCTTCATTTATATTTATAAACGAGCAATTACATTGATGTACACATTTCAAAAAGTTATATAACAAACATATGTATACTAGCATGTAACCGTAAAAAATGATGAGTTTATTTATGTGTATATCGGTACTGTGGGCATAAAACTATATTATTAGGTGATTTATTGTTAAAAAATAAAGTTTTTTTCAAGTCTAAACACAACATTAAACATTTCTGCCATTCACTTACAAATCCATTTTAACTTTTATTTTAGTTTCAAACGTCCAGCGATTCATTGTTGTTATTACAGCATCCCATTTCATTTCATACAGACCATATAATTGTGATTTTCAGTTATGTTACTCTATTTCACATGGACTAATCCATTATAACTTTGTGGTGATAGCGGGAATTGAATACTATAATCGGACAACAATATAGCCAAATATACAATTAAACAACTTAATCTGCATATATGTTTTTATTTGAATAGATTTATATGCATACATTGTTTTAGTTATGTGCAAAGGTTAGCTTAATCTGGCACAAGATCAAAGTAGTGGAGTACTCATTAAAGATCGAATCTGCTACATTCATGATTTAGTTGAAGAGATGAGCATGATAACCATCGCGTATGGATGGAAATCCTATAAACATATTCTTATAGACATACATTGAATTGTAATTACACGTATTAATTGCATTAACTTTGCAGATCAAATTTTCCCAATTACACGAAGTTACGGGGATGAGGATAAATAATTGCATGTATATCAGAAACCATCAAACAAAACAGTCGCTAAAACAATCAACATTGTTATCTTCAGTTTTCAATTGGGTCTAGCTGACTGGCTTACAATTTTTTATGTGTCGCATGCTAGAGGGCTAAAAATTAAACATTTGCTCTTTATTTAGCTGGGAAAAAATTCTTTTGCTTTTTTTAATTCATCCCCTAAATAAGTTTTTAGTGGTGGTTTAATCTGTAATATAAGTTCAGATTAAACTGGTTCTTTATTTTGTGTCCGGTATCATTCACGCTAGTTTTTTTTTTTTTTTTTTTTTTCCAATTGTGCTTTTTTAGTGATCCCCCCCCAAAAAAAATGCAAGAGAAATTATTCATTGATCAACCCTCTTTCCATTTTTTCCATTGATCACCTCATTACGACAGGCTGTAAAAGGACATTTGTCGTATTTATATTAATCAGACCAGATTCTTCATCTTCAATTTCCTAAGAATGATTATTCCCCTTCATCTGACCAATTCTTTTTGGAATAATACACAGCTTGAAAGTGATGGGGAAAGAGAGAGACAGAGATAGAGACAGAGAGAGAATGAGACAGAGAGGGGAAGAAAAGTAGGGTGATAGAGACATTAAGATATGTTTGGTTAGTCACTCAATAGGAACCATCATGTGACAAATATCTCTTTTAATATGCAGTGTTGGGAAAGAAAGAAACAACAAAAATCAAACGTCAATATAGCCGGACTAAAACAAAATGACAAATTTAACATGAACTAACATGGTAAATTGGACTCCCTCTAAAAACTATTTAAGGAGGTGACTTGGACAAAAATATTTCTTCAAGACATAATAAGGAGTAAAGGTTTGGTTTTATAACTACCAACCTCCATTGGTATCATCAATATGTGCGACGTACGCATAGAGAGACAGCCGGAGACACAGACTCAATCGAAAACTTAAAATCGTATCCATGTTTTATTTAACGTAATTCATTAGAGTTAAAACACCCGACGCTTTTCGGCAAATTGATAATGATTTCTCTCAACATTAATTTGACTAATCCTAGCATAGCATGGCAAATAGCTGAAAAGGGAGAAAAATCCTGTGCTGCATCAATCTTTTGAGCGGAATGGCTTTCCTTGAAATGCAGCATCCTAGATCGTTGCTGTTATCTTGGCCACTAAATACTCGACCTCTTGACTCACCAAGTAAGTTCATGTACATATATCCATTAACACATACATGTTTGTACCAACATACGTACATACTAATTTCTGTTTATACAAACGTACAGTTGAATATCTATGTACATATATCTTTATATATAAATTATTACATGATGTGTTGTATAAAATAGTATCCATATACAATATATTATAATTATACCATATGTAAAAAATAAGCTACATGTATTACGACCCGGCTCTAAAAATAATAGAACAAAGCTGAATATCAAAATCATAGGTTAAGGAGAGGTGTTTTATTATCAACACTGATAGGGACCGTTTTGTTTTAAATACCCGAAACGGTTACATGGTAAACAACTGATGATCACAACAAGATAGAGTCACACATAGTACCACACTATCTACTTCTGTGTAAAACATGAAACACATTGAAAAGCTTCCATTGATTACATTAAGAAATAATTGACTGAAATGGCAATATATATATATATATATATATATATATATATATATATATATATGCTTTAATATCTTTAATTCCTGAAACTGTATAGAATATATATATATATATATATATATATATATATACATATATATATATATATATATATATATATATATATATACATATATATATATATATATACATATATATATATATATATATACATTTATATATATATATATATATATACATATATATATATATATATATATATATATATATATATATATCTACGAAAAAAAGTGCTTCACTGAAGTTTAAATATATTCTCACTAGCTTCTGATTTTTCATCGGTTTGTATTCCTTTTGAAAAAAAAATGATGTTCCAATATTTTATTTCTTTTTATTCTTTCCAGTTTCCTTTCTAATTTTCCTCTATTTTGTCGTTTTTTTTCCTTCTTTCTTTTTGAAAAACAATTGTTTAATTACCTGTCGACTACAGAAAACATTTTCGCACCTTTTTTTCATTCATATTTTTTATCAGATAAAGCAATGATAACGATTTTTGTTCATGCTAGATGAGTATTTTCTTATAAACACCTACGACGAAAGGAAATACTTGCAAAAAGTAGATTAATGAATGCTAGTTTTTCTTTTATAACAAACTATATTCACACCTACAACTTAATTCTTCCATGACAATTAGCTCACATCTTGGACATTTCCTCTTTTTCGGGCTCCACTGAGCTCCCAGAAAATAACTGCTTCATATATCACCAATTGTATTGTGTCACGACGCCTTATAACTACTTATTCACTCATGTATTTCTATACGACTCACAGTCTCGGGTAAACAAGCAGTTATTTCACCTCGCTTCTATACGCAGGTCAATAAAATTTAGAGCATTAAATGTTAGAAATAAAGACAATAAGTGAAAAAATGCTATGATAATAGCTTAGGACAACCAAAAATAACGAGATGATAGAAAAAAGTTAATTATTCATTATTAGCTTGTCATTGCTTCGGACTAATTGTGATAAAAATAATAGATATTGATTTGTTTTGGTAGTAGATATTGGCATTCGTATTTTTTTAAAATAGGGAGTAAATCAGAATTGTAAGAATTATGGCGAAATAAACTATACCTGGAGTCAAAAAATGTTGAACGCATTTTGTTCCGTGGAGTTCACAAACATACAATTTTATTGGGTCAATTATACATTGAAGCTGCGTGAACTCGCCATTTTTGTATGGGCAGTGTAAATTATTTTTGATTCTATTGGCAATTTGTTACAACTACAGATCTGTCCTTCACATATCACTCGGAATTTCAGTTGCAAAAAAGAAAAGAAAAGTTTATTGTTTTCATTTCTTCCGTAATTTATTCTATATTGACTTATACAACCTCAACCCTAGCCATAACCCTAATCCTTACATTAACCTTAACCTTAAACCTAAACTTATACTTGACCACTAACCCTAACGCCAACCCTACAAACTAACCCTAAACTTAACTCTGACATATCGTTTGTAGTTAAATTTAATAAAATGCAGTTTCGTTTACGCCCCTTCCGATATATCAATGGACATAATGACTGAGTTTACGCCATTTCAATGTGTGAGTACCTCTTATTGATACTTACTATACTTTCCTTAGTATGGCTCATTACCACAAGCGAAGGTCATCCAAACTCACTGCAGCAGTTAACAGTTTGGGAGATGAACTTGTTAACCACTACACTATTTTCAACAAATTAGAAGAAATTTTCGACTGAAATATACATGACGATCCATTTGATAAAAAATACGTGTTATTTTTCTCTGATTTTTTCAATAGTTGCGTCCAAAGAATAATTAGTCTTCTTAATGGAGCCGGTTTATAGAATAGTTGGGAATTGATTAGATTACTACTAGTATGCACATACAACTACGCTGCCAGATGTGATAACTAATGATTGCACAATCTTTGTATTAGTAGATAATTTCATACGGTCAGCCACTTGAAATTATTTAGCAAAATATTCGTTAATTTAGGGCAGAGAAATGGTGTAATGTCGATAATAATAAATCGAAAATCAGTGTCAACCACTATTTACACTTATTGTAATAAAATATCAAACATCACATCTTGAACAAAATAATTTTCTAGTATAAACCAGGGCTTCCCTAATTTAAAAAAAAAACATGACCCATTTTTGACAAGCCATATACATACATAGAAACACATGAAGACCTAAAGTGTCAAAAATAGCCACAGCATATTCATAATACATGTTTTACGGCGTCATTACAAGAAAAATGACTTTTGAAATAAATTGCTAAAGTGTCACATTTAAAAAAATAGTGAATAGCATTGATCCATTTACAATGAGAATCAGGAATAAATTTACATGATAATTCTTTAAAGATTTTCAAATATTTCTGCGATCCTCAATAATCTTCATACGACTCCCAGGGGTTCCTGACCCTCACTTTGAAAAGCCCTGATACAAACAGAGACAAATGCTATTAAAAAGGATGAATAAATGCAGCAATAACCAAAAAATAGTGAACGTCTAATCAAAATTATACGCTGTTGAATGGGGACAAGTTTTCTCCATGTGTTGGGTCAGTCTTCAGTGTCAGTAACTTATTAAAGGTTGATACTGTAAACGGAGGCTTGCGTCATGGGCAATCCTACCTTACAACATGGACTATTATCAGCCAACAGTGTTCCTTATCAAACGACAAACTCAAATTTGCCAGTCTTTTCAGCACATTACCCCAATTTTTATTCTATTTCTCAGGTGACAAAGCGTGTATTACGCTTTTGAGACAGGTAATAAGTACGGCTAATGCTACACGGGCAATTCTGACAGTAAATCACATTTTTTATTGGTTTTATTGGCTAAATTGAATGCAGGTAGTAAAAAGAGAGCGGAAAACAGTGAGTGAAAGATAGGGACGAAAAAAGAGAGACTGTAAAGCGGCAAAAAGCTGAAAGTTTGAAAAAGAAAAAGAAAAGGAAAAAGAAAGGAAAAAACAGAGCAGCAAGGATTCAATTAGTTTTGAATGTTCACAAATATTGCCGATTATTTTACTTTCTCTTTTCACCTATTCTATATGCCCTTACAATGGATATGGCTTTAGTCGTTTCTACTTAGGCTACACGCATAAAATTACTATTTACTTGGCCTGTTCGTGATATGAGAAGTAGACTTAGAGGAGACAAGCGCCCGAAGAGGCTTTACTCACTCCAACCTGTGTTATTTTATCAATAGCTGTGGGAGAGGTGGATTCATGCCTACCCAAACACCAGCAACTTTGAGTTTGGTCAGTACTTGGATTAGTAACCATCTTGGAATACCAGGTGCCTGAGCACTCAGACCAACTGGACTGCGAGAGACAAGAAATTAATTAATGAACTGAAAGTTTCACCGAAGAATAAATAAATAACTGCAACAAAATAAAAAAAAATGATACCAGAAGACCTATACATATTTCCATTTCTGAGAAATGTAGACTGAACAGAAAAGATATTTAATTGAGAAAATGAATAGATTACTAAAATATGTAGAAGCTGTCAATATCACTGAACTTAGCCATCCAATACATGCAGGAACAGAAATAATTACTCAAAAGCTTAATGTTCAAATCAAAGACACATTAAAAAAAAAGCAGGTCAAGAGATGAGACCTGAATAACAAATGAAAAATTTACGCTGAAAAAATGAATTTACAAAAAAGTGAGAATAAAACAGGGAGGGTCTAATCCTGTGATAAACAACAAAATAGAAAACAAAGCAAAGTAGAAGAGCAGATGTAAGAGAATAGAACAAATAAATTAAAACATTTCAGGCAAGGAATTTAAATTTAGATTTAATTCATGGGATTAAGCAATGTAGGCAAAAATGGAATGTTTCTGTATGTATCATTGTTCTGTGTTATCGAAGGTGTCGTAGAGTTTGGTACAAGAGGATGATTGTTAGTGAGACCTACTTTAGGCTCACCAGGCCTTTTCAATCTGTTTACAGCACCTGGTATTCCCTATTGGCTACTCATCTAGGCACTAACCAGCCTCAACGTTGCTTAAGTTCAGTGATCTTCCAAGAAGATATGTATCCTACGTGATTTAAACGTAACCCTACACCACGAGATGATATAACATATATAGTAATTGGGAAGAACTGTAAAGAAAAATATACAAAAGGTACCAATCCACGATCCATGGGGTCCCGCTTCAAGATATTTACTGTCGTATACAAAAGACTTGTCTAAACTTAACACGAATGCTCAACGAGAGAAAAAATTCTTGAGTGGATGACAAAAGGCAAGACAATTCTGATCCTTAAAAACTGCTTGAAAAGTTGTAAGTGATTACATGCCTATAATGCACTTGTCCAAGGTATAGAAAACCTTCACAGGACAATCCATAGATAGAATATACAACTCACCGAGATGCCAATCACTTCAACCAAATGAACAGAAATGAGGCTGAAAAAGGGCAAGATGTTCAAATGATCTATTGTCTATAAAAAAAAAACAACAACAAAAATCCTGAAATATGTTAAATCAAGGAAGAAAAATCTGGACTTGGATAGCGTACAAAATCCCATGCCATAATCCTACGGCCTGGGGTCTTTGAATAAATAAATATGTCAGAAACATCAAATCATGAGCTGAAGCCTATAACAAGTGTAATGGAAAACTGGTGAGTTGAACTAACCGCAGAAAAACAATCCCTGATTGAGATCGTTTCCAAGAACACTCTTTATCACCATTACTTCTCATATCGATGATACAGCTGAATTGTATCTTCCAGAACTGTAATGAAGTGTATAACATTACAACATCTGAGGGGAAAATCAACCACCTGATGTATATGGATGACTTCGAAATATGTGAAAAAAAGGAATTCGATCTTCAAGCAGGATATCTGAATTGAGTTCAGAATATAAGGAAAGGGAGGAATCAAATAACTCAACCAGAGAATTACCAGGACAATAAATCGCAAAGAGAACAATAAGAATCCAGACATACTGGAAAGAAATTCAATCAATCTGTATGAAAATAAGAAAAATCAGGAAAAAACTCAAAATAACAATAGACTCGGCAGTAGAAATACAACCAAAGGAAAATATTTTCCTTTCACAACACAAAAAAATGAGAAAAAATTATTTACATTATGTACATGTGTACCTATTACTAAAAATATTCGGATGCAGTTGTAACTGGAAAATATTCTGATGCACGAAAACAAAAGAAATTATGCCTCTACTTAGTTTGACAGGGTTTTTGGAAAAATAAGACTAGGGTGATAGTATGAACAAAATTATATTGGGGGAGATTTTTGTCTGAAAATTGTTCTTCCAGGGTTGCACAACGTTTTTCAAACAACAAAAAAAGAAAGTCAAGTTTTAGAGAAGAAGCTTTCAGTCCTTTTTGTTAGTCTGGAAAAAAGCTATTTTAACCAAAAATTGACCTTCAGTGACCTTTAATTCCCTTGCAGGTCAGTACCATCTATCTTATAATGTCTTTCTGTACGAGCTAACCCCGCGTATTTACTTCAAAGAATCCTTGCAATTGCAATGGCTGTATTATGACTGAAATAACTTTTAATTCGAATTGACGTTTGGTGACCGCCAATGACATCGGGGGGCAGCACCACAAAGTGTATATAATTTGATCTTATCAGACCTACCACTTCTAAGATCGAAAACATTTTGGTACTTCATAGCAAGCTCAATATCTCCATCTATTTTGCTAGCAATTGGTTCAATTCAGGTAAGCTCAAGTGACTTCTAACGTCAGTCTAAAATAGTTGATGTCATGAATCAATGTCTTTTGAGGCTTCCCAAGAAATATTAATGTCAATAAATCTTCAGCTAGAAATAACTAGAAATGACTTCTCGCATGTTCAAACATCCTCTGCAGTAGAACTTGCATAGTCCACGTCGTAACCAAATGTCTTATCAGTGTTCATGCCAAATATTTGATTAATGGGTCTTGTAGTTTTAGCGTTATAGTGGCACAAACAAACACACAAACGAAAGGCCCCGATACCTTATTTTCGTTATCTCATAGAAGATGAACAAAAAATGCGTAAAATTAATTAAATTCCCTTCACTCAACAATGGCTTAGAATTGAGAAGACGCAGTGAAATATAAGACAAAAAGGAATAACAAAAGCACTCTTCTGTTTATTATCTGGGAAAATATTACATGCTTGAATTTATACGGAAAATTTCATTAAAACACAACTGAAATAAACAATTATTTATTCTTTTTACGCATTCTAATTTTTTTCTATAAATTTCAAACAAATGAATCATTTAGGAGTGAAAAATCCACCTGCAGCATTCACAAAAAAGCTGTTCATATTAAGGTTAAATTTCGTTAATCCATTGCGTTTCCGGTCAAAATGACGAGTGAATATCAGGAATGTGTCTTGATGGATTCCAACAAATCAAGAAGGAAAAATATCCGCTTACACACTCCCTTTCATTTTGATTTTCCTTCCTCTTTCCCCGATAAACATAGTACAAAGGTTAGATATACTGTAATTGTGAATACGACTTCAATGTGCGTAGGAATCAGAAAATGAAACAGGTCTGGTTTGTCAATCAACCGTCATACCTGTTAAAAAAGGAAAAGAACAGCGAGGAACATCTTCTAAGGGGGCGTCTGGAGCATGATTCATCCGGAAAATCAGAAAATTATTTGGCCAACATCGGCTACAATTGTGTTTCAGGACATATCAGCCATTGAAATTAAGTTTTGTTTAGACTTCTATTTAGAACTTGTTTCATCTGACATAAGTTTTTAAGACGCCATTTGAAACAATTTAATAAATCTTGATATATCTGGAACATTTTTTTTAATAAAATGCGTGAGGATTTTCCTCTCATGCGAATAAGCGTGGTAAGTTATCAAAATACCTGTCTCACACATTATGCATGAGATATGGAAGGTCGGAACCTTCACATGACCAACGTTTTTCGGCAGCATGCTGATCAATTGGAAATTGAAAAAAGGGGTGATCAATGAATGAATTACTTCTTGACTTTTGTTGAATAGCTATCATGGAAAATATCCCAATAATTTTCTAAAACTCATGATGTTTTCGGATCAATTTAGCTTAAACTTACATCGTAAATGGGACCCCCACAAAAGCCTCTGGATCAATCTTCAACAAAAAAATCTCCATTGGTGTAGTCTGTCCGTGATATACATCCATAGCCAGCTTGAGAGTCAGCCAGATTTACTGTCAGACGTCGGGTGAAAGACGCTCCGGATATGACCGTAACACAACCAAAGTGAATTAGCAAATATAACATTGATGATTTGATAGATTTTAGGGAATTATCAACCTTCACTGCATGATAAGAAATGGGACTGGCCATTGATACGGCGTTCATCAGGTATCATCTAGTAACGAACCGAACCCCTTTTTTAACCGACGGGGGTATATTGACCCTATTAGCATTAGTAGTATTATTAACTTACACTGGGATTGAACCTAGAACCATTAGATAACTTACAGTAATTCTATCTGATTCTGATTCTGTAACCACTACGCTATGTGTCTATGTAGACAACCGGTGCTAATTTTTAGAAGCCTTAAATCTCAGGTGACAGTTTTTGATATTTGATGTTACCGTTGAATACTTGTAGCCTGGAGATTGTATTGCGCCGAGCATGAAAAATCGATAACACATCAAGGAATTCAAAGAGTTACAATCAGCTTGTTTAAATCAGAGATCACACACTTCACTGGTGAAAAATGTTATGTAAGAGGGAAAAGAGATAAAAACTTCGAATGTTTGGGAATGTGTCATACAGTTGTCTAAAATAGAGTTGCAAAACGTTGAAGTAAAAACTTTCATATCGATCAGTTGAATTGTAATACATATTCAGTTAAATGTAGTTTTATTTTTCAGTTTTTGGTACAATTTGTGTACCGGCATTCTTGAGAGAAAAATGTGTATTTTCTGGCGAAATATAAAAATATGCTCTATGATACTTACAAAATCTCTTAATTAGGTCAACATTTTGCTAGATTTCAAACATAACCTATTTAAGAACTTTTCCTGCTATAGTCAAATAGTTAAAAACTAATGAAACCTTCGTTGACAAGTCTCTTATGAAAAAAGAAAAGAAAGTCTTATTCACTTCAACTTGAGCAGCAACTGATCCCTCAAAAATCTTATTGCGTGGCTTGTAAGTCGATTAGGAAAAATCATCCTTTGGTGAAATTTGTTAGACTGCAGAGAATGAACTGAGCAGAAAGCAAAAGATTTTAAGCTTAGGAATGACCACCGATATAACTTTAACTTGGTCTGTTGCTGTCGTCAACGGCCATAGCTGTCAAATTTAAAGGTCCATTGAGGTATGAATGTCTAGTTATACACACATAGCCTCATACCCAAATAAAAACTCATATAGCCTCACACCCAAAGAAACACTTGAACGAAGAAATGCATAAACCCAGACAACGCCCACATCTTTCGTGCGAATAAAATAGAAAAGGCGGCAATAGCAACTTCCTTCCACTTGAATGATTAAAAAACACAATTTCAATTCTTATTCAAAAATGACGTAAGGTCAGATCAAAAGTAACTCAATCTGCAAACGAGTGTTACAAAGCCTAACCAGTAAAACTTGTCCACCCGACGAAGCTAGTGCAAATCTCTTAGCTTTAACGAAAGCTTCATACATTTTAAGCTAAGTTGTATGCACCTAAATTTAGCAATGGTTTAATTTTTCAGCCTTATTTGTTATGCTAATTATTAGTTGTTCTTTCGCCATTAATTAGTAAATGTCTATATCTAGAAACTGTGCCACGATGTATGTGTGAATATATATTAAAATTAGAAAGATTAGTATATGATATCATAATATCAAGATACGAATATATTTTTTAACTTATACGACACTTGATATAGTATTAGTTGATACTTTCTTTTTTCTTTCCTCTTGATTAAATCTCATAACATCATGGAAAAGGAACAAATTGATTCATCTAAAATTTGGCATACCTATATAATAGATCTGGAGGAGGTTTGGAAACAAAAAAGTTTTTAGAAAAATATTTTTTCCAAGGGTTTTGAAGGCTTTTTTTCTGAATTTACAGTGTAGTTAGAATGCCAAAGTGGAACTTTCTCCCCGCCCATATATATCTCCCTTTATCTAAATGTTTATGCATAATTCGTTAAGAGATGTACAGTGAATGGAAATCCATCCTTTGAAGGGTCAAAAGCAAAAGAGACATTTTTCATTAATTAAAGTCAAAATAAAAAGTTTAGAGAAAAAATATTTTTGACCATTTTAGTTCATTCATAATGTAAATATAATGCTATGGAACCTGTTCCTTTTTCTCAGTTATATATAGATGACTAATCGATCTTCCGCCCCTAGGATGGGTATTCAGCTAGTAATGAGTCCGTTACAGTTTTCTAGAAAGGAAATATTTACTCAAAAAGACGGACCCAGCCACAAATATACACCGTTTTGTGAGTATTGTTTATACAGATATTCCATCAGAGAAGCACTTGATTAATTTGATTATCAGCATGTGAAATTCTGATTTTTAATCTGGATTTGAACACTCAGCATTGGTGTCAGTGAGAAATACGCAACCAATTCATCCATAACACTTTTTTTTACAATAATATCATTTCTACGTTAGTTAGCGTGAAACGCCTTCCCCTTCTGTGTGTTCTGATTGTCAACAACCAAAAGCTTTTGAAGCTATCTCATTTAAATCTGATAAATTGTAGCGAATTTAGAGAAAATGATCTGGATGGTCAGTAAACTTTGTTGGTTGTTTCATAAATGGCATTAATGGAAAATTAGCATATGTATCTGTAAACCAGACATGGATGCTGAACTGGCAAAACTTTTTCAGTGTTGACAGCGGTAAGATTTGGTTATTCGTCTTACTTTCTAATGCTGTGTTCAGATGGTTATCACAGATTATGAAAAAGTCCTCGACGAGCTACTACTTCCATATCTGTCTTCAATTGCCTCATTTACGCACGACAGAGCCAATGGTCACTTGTTATAACATATGCCCTTGGCAGCAACAATTGATTCCTAGTTGATATCTTGGGGTTAACTGTTACAGTTCTTGAGGGCCTGGATGTGAGGTTTTCTTGGCATTTGAAACAAAAAAGAGTTTTCAATACCTAACATTTCATGGAATTCCTTCAGGGCCAGGCCATGAGAGGGAATATGAGCATCCATTGTCTTATACATTGGTAGTCCATGACTCTATCTCAAGCTTTGCTGACCATGGAAAAAATAACATGGAATATACAGACTGTCTGTCCAGAGCTTATACATACTCTGTTGAAACAATCTCCTGCTCCAGAAGACACGCCATAGGTCATGATAGAGAAGTGTATTATCCTACTGTATGCAAAGAAATAGACAAGGTCATAGGGGAGCTCTCTGTGAGAAAGTAAAATATACAGTCAATCCCCCAGCAGAGGTAGCCATAAAGGTACATGTCAAGATAGCAGTGTACTAAGGGAATCATGTGTGGGGTCAAATGCTAGTGTCTGCACTAGAAATAACTTCACCGTGTAAATGAGGCTTGTCAAAGACATCTTGGGTATATTATGAACCCTTCTGGATACACCTACCGGATGCAGGAGAGTCTAGGTAAGAAACTGTCTCCTAAAAGTGTGAAAAAGGTTTTGTTAAGTAGTGCAAAACCTGCCTAAGACTGCACATATCTCCGTTACTCAGAAGGAAACTTCCGAATAAACTTTTCCGTGATATATTGTTATCACTTATTTCGAGTTTTGAATTGTGAGGAGACTTTTAGACAATTATAAGGTTCTGAATTCAGCATCATAATAATAAATGGTCTGATACCGAGACCATCCTTATCAGACTAGTCAACACAATTGCAATAGCTAACTTCATACCAGCCATGGTTGCCACCTTGAATCTTTCAAAGACTTGCATGGATTATCCAAATAGCAATTTCCAAGATCTATGCATACTAAAAAAATAAAAATGCAATTAATTAAGTCGTCAATATCATATGGTTTCTATCGCTGATAAAATTTATTTAAAAACACTTATCGCCGGCGTCATATTGAAAATGGCCAACATATCTAAAATTCATGATAGGCCGATATCCATTTTTAATGCGTTTGGCTATAAATGTAGCAAATTATACGCTTTTATCACAAAATGCACAATTGGGTTGATATTTCTGGCTAAGCGTATCTCAAATAATTACTAAGTGATAGTAAATATTACTAAGAACGTTGCTAAGCTAATTCATGAACGATTTAATAAGTAAAATGAGAGTCTCTCTGATTATTTATGAGTTTTTGGCAGTCACAATATCTGATGAATTGAGAAAATAGTGGAAAATGGATAAATGACAAAAGATAGCTAATATATACGCCACTAAGTTAATATATTGATAGATATAATTGAGATAGATATGTACATATCTAGATAGATATAAAGAGACTGGGATAAATGGATATGGACTGACAGATAGATAGAGAGATGGATAGATCGATGCGAACAGACTGAAACAGATAGAATAAAAAGCGCTTTTATGCATATATATATTTGTGTGTGTGTGTGTGTGTGTGTGTGTGTGTGTGTGTGTGTGTGTGTGAGTTATATTATATTAGGATTCTTAATAGTGATAATATATGTGACGACATGATTTGATATGTAATTCTGTAAATAACTTCCCTGGGTTTGTTTTAACTGGATGTTTCAGAAAAAGCTGCATGCACCAATTCACAAATGATCTTTCTCTGATACTCTCATGCCCATCAATAAACGGACACATAACTGTTTAACAGGATATGAAGTCAGGTAAAAATACGAATTGAATATAACATGCTGTAAGTACATCAATTTAAAACGAAGAAAATGATGTCAATAATGAAATGTTGATTGCTTACAACCCAATCAGTCTAGATACATCGGCTAAGTAGCCTCAATACTCGTCGGACGGGTGATTATCAAGGGATACCAGATGCCTTAAGCAGAAATGGTGAAGTGAATGACACCACATCGGGTGCTTGTCGCCTTTAAATATAGTTCACATATTACAAGCAAAGACAAGAGGAACTTGTGATACGGGAATTCTGTGAAATAACGAATGATGCCGTAGTCAAAGAGCACAAGCTAGTTGGCCGAAAATTCAATCCTATTGATGAAACCTGTCCATCGTTCATGGTTCCGGAACTGAGTACCAGGTTTTCAGTCTCCTGTACCGCAGGAATACTCATCTTTTCACGGGTAACTGGATGGATCTCATACCCTTTCTAGTTTCCTCAATCCAAGTCTTTATACTTTGCAGAGAGGCACCGAGTACCTTTTTTAAGTCTTTGGTATGACGCAGCGATGGATTGAACCTTTATCTAACAAAACGCGAGCAATCTACGACTGGGCAACGGTGATTGGTAGGAAACTTCTAAAATTTCTCTCTTCTTCACTTCTTTGCTTCAAGCCAAGAAAAGTATATTTCCATGTCAGCATGAAATTCTGCAAACTTCTGTGTAGACAATCTACATATAAACATATGTTTTTAAGTATTTCTTCACAAAATATCTAGATTAAGAGGCGTTTCAAGATGCACATAAACATTTGCAGTTGTGCAAGAATCATACTGTTATAAATACTAGCCACACCTGCTCATTTCAAATCAGGACAATTGTGGATATGTATTTATACAACAGGAAAGTATAAACGTTGAGACATGTTCTGGCTGCTGTGAATTTATCCCTGTCAATCTGATTTGTAATAATAGGAATATCATCAGCATAAAAGAAAATGATTTAGACTCGTCATTGCAGTTAATAACTGAACAACTGTAGCGTCAATTCGTAGTTATGTAAAAAGAATCTATATAGAATAGATATGGTCAGAATAAATTCTCTTTATGACATCACTGGCGTTTTCCACTGAAATAGATTGAAAACATGTAAAAACATCTGTATTCTACAGAATTCAGATGTTTATTCAATTTAAAGACGTCTAAAATACAGTTTTAAAATATTCTCCAAAAGATACTTTCTATGATCTAAATATTTAAAAATTATGGGTAAACCTGTCGAAATAGGGCCCTCAAAATAGAGAGGGGTTAGTAGAGTCCTTATCCTAATTTTCAAGTCTGTATGGCCAGGAACGTTAGTACATACAAACGCACGTACATAAAAAAAGGGATATGACTGTTCGCTATCTTCGGTGGCTACGGTGGTTCAACATTATCGTTTTAATTGTTTGTTTGATTTTTCACCGCGATATCAGACGTTATAATTACTTTGAAAAGGTAATTATGACATCAAAGATATCTATGAACAATCGCTTGTGAAATCCAACACAATTCAGTTATCAATATCTGCTGAAAAAACTATTTTGAGAGTGACTTTCGGGGCCGACAGTATACGAAGCAAACTCATAGCGCAAATGTCCTTGAGCTACACCCAAAACTTAAAAAAAATAGTCTTTCAAATACGACGGGGTGCACTAAGCTCGATTCTTGCCTAGGGTGCATGAGACCCTTGCACATGCTCCAGTGACAAGAATTAGAGATGTAGTCAAGCCTTCAAACATGTAAACAAAGAGAGAGATTGAAAGAAAGCGAAATATATATATATATATATATATATATGTGTGTGTGTGTGTGTGTGTGTGTGTATATATATATATATATATATATATATATATATATATATATATATAGATAGATAGATAGATAGATAGATAGAGAGAAAACTAAAGAGGGAGATCGAAAAATATATACTCAAATGCAAAGCAAAGTAATGATTAAGTGAGGTGTCAATAATTCTAACATACATAAACGAACGTTTCTCAAATTTCTAAACGATGGAGGCAAAGAAATGCAGTTGTAAAAACGTAGCCTCATATTTTCTCGATAGTCCAGACAAGAACTGCCTGTATTGCTGAGACGTAGGATCATTTACATTTTTTTTTATACGAATCACTCAAATGTCCTTGATCTCTTTTACTGACGGGCGTTAACGTTAGAAAATCACCACCTTATATTTTTCCATTATTTTGAACGTGTCCGTGCAAATTTTTTTTATCGCCAACTAATTTAATGAATGGGACTCATTGTTCAAGTACCTCTGCACATTTTAATGGAGAGAATCCGGCCAATTATGTCAGCACATAAACAGCAGTCGACGAAAAATGAATGAGAAAAGATTCTTTTCTGCTGTTACTATTATAAGATCTATGAGCAACAACAAAAGGAATGGTCGGCTTCATTCTCAAAAGAGAACATTAGTCTAAAAGCTGAAAGATCTTATATGTGAGTGTGGTTGATGCTAAAAACGCCTGTTATTAAGTACGCATGTTCAAAATGAAGCTGTTTCCCACTCTCTGTCTTGGTGTTCTGTCTGTGTACACACACAAAGTTTTCTCTTTTCTTACGAGATTTTTTTCTTGTAACCCTCAAAACTTTATTGATAGTTATTCACCTGCTGCATTCCTACTACTGACATTAAACGATAAGAAGGATATAATGGTATGTACATGAATTACATTCGTGATAATTTAGCCTTTGGGGTTGTTTTTCATCAGTTAAGTGTTAGTGCATATATATTTATTGCAGATTTTCTTCAAATTTCACTAAATATTCGAAAGGACCCTCAAGAAACCAAAGCGATTAATCGATATATTCTATATCTTAATCTATGAAAAGCAACGTAAAAGCTGATTTATTTAATTCATATATGTATAAATATATCCTTTTGATAGCATATCAGTAGAAATGCAATAAGTGCACTACTATCAATGAAGCTTTTGGGTTGCCCCTCCATTACTTCAAATAACCATCTCTCTCCACCCTCAGCTACTCGATTGTCATTCAATTATCGAATCACAGTAGCCCCACAAATGGCTCGACCAACCAACTGAGTTGGCTACAGATACTTCTCTTTTAGGCTTCATGTGTCGATGTGACTGTCTCATTGTGAGTGTGTGTATACATGTATGTGCGAGTATGTCCTGGCTTTCTTCGTCACGTTTTCCTTAAAGTTTTTCATGAGTTTTTTTTAAAAGATAATTTTAGAAAAAATCAGATGATTTTTCAGGTACTTAGTTCTGGCACATGCACGAGGTATAGTGATTCACTTATGCAAGCTAAGTATATATATATATATATATATATATATATATATATATATATATATATATATATATATATATATATATATATATATATATATATATATATATAATTGTTTCTATTTTACAAAATTTTTCTTTGGATTATTGTCTTCATAAAAACATCAACAGAACCCTTTTTTTTTTTGCATATAGTCTAAAGTTGACAAGGTACTGTTGTCCATTTCACATGCTTGGAGAGACAAGCGTCTGATTTTGAACAATTCAGTCATTGGTATTTATTAGAATTCAGGCTTAATTTTTCGAAAGGAAATCTTTTGCAAAAAATAAGAGAGGATTTCTGGTTCCGTTTCCTAAAAGTTGGTGGTAATTATTATCATGAAAAATCTATTTTTGTTCAATAAGTGGGTTTAAAAAATATACAAAATAGTTTTCGAATAAGAATTCAAGTCACAACTAAGGTCTCATGAGTTTCAGCTCGTAGAAGGTATATATATGTGTGTGCACCAGTGGCTTATCTGAAAAGGATGGATTTTCAGCCTTTGGAAGCTGGGGATTTTACCTCAAGATACTGATATTTTTTTTAGCTTAACAAAGCTGGATTTTGCAAAAAAAAGCTTGATTTTCAGTATAAATAATCTTGGCTTTAACTTTTGCCTAGAGAGAGAGGTTTTTTCCTTGGCCATTGATCCTGAGGTCAGATTATAATTCCTTTTAGTCGAACTTAATGATAAGATCAGTTCAACTGCTAGTTTTTAAGCAATTGCCTCAGCATTAAGTGGCTTTTTTCACGATGAACTTGTGATATTCGCTTAAATTAATTTGTTTCAGCTCAAAGATCACTTAATAAAAGAATTGATTATTTAAAATGTCAATGACAGAAGATAGAAGCTTACTTACTTGTGCACTAATATCTCCATTGGCATTTTCAATAATTTAAAAAATTATCTCGCGGGTTGAGAGCAAAATTGGCTACAAAATAGATTGATCATCAGTAAATTCAATGATTCCCAAGTTATCAATTCGCAGGAATCTCAAACACCTTCTCTTATATTTTCTTAATTGTTGGAGGAACTAAAACATCAGTCGACAGAATATCCCTGACGTATTATTATCATTCATGAGATTATTATTATTACTTATTAGAATCCATATTTATTTTTGCTTCTGCTTGTTTTATTAAAGCATTACATCAGACGCGTATCCAGGGGGGATCCAGGGGGTCCGGAGGATCCTAACCCTGCCCCACTCTGGCAAAGCACAATCATTTTTTCTAAATATTCAAATAAAGAAATATTTCAACTAAAAAAACTAAAAATCATAAATAACCATAAAAACAAAAAAATTATTATGTCCATTGTTTAATTACGCAGATGGAGTGAAAATAAATAAAAAAAAACACCCTGCTGCTTAAAATCCTGGATCTGCATGTGCTATATATTTATGCAGGTGTGTCTTACGTGTTTTTAGGATGTGTGTGAGTGTGTCCATGACCCTATTAATATTATTTATGCATGCAGAGAGGTCTTATTGCTGCTTGTGAGGCGTATAAGATCGCCTCTGTTTTCTCGAGATTTAATAACCTTGGTTGAATGTTCCCCGCCCAAACGTCAAGACAATTTGATATCCAATGGGTGTCGACTTGGAGCCGCGAGGACAAGACAGACAGTCTGGACGACACTTCAGAAAAAAAGCAATTGATAGAGTCAGTCACAACTGCTCAGGAAGTCAACAGTATTTGCAGAGGTGTAGTTAGAGATTTACAGCCGTTTGGGGCCCTGGATTTGTTTGCTCCTCCATGGGCCTTCTCATATACTTACTAAGATAGAAATGCAGTGGGTGAACTACTGTTTATAAAGCCCTTGTATTTTAAGATAGTCCCCCGTCAGCTATTCCTCTGTGTGTTGAGCTTAGAGAAAATACTAATTCTGTGTTAAGACTGTTGTTTCAGCATCCATTATATCTACTTTATAAGCAGTACTTAACAAGCTGCTGATGCTGATCATTACTACAGTAATGACTTCGATCCTCAATGGGTGCCCCACTACCTTGGCTTTGAATCAAACTAAATTTAACTCGAACTTCAATATCGAGTATATTCTGTTTTGTAGATTTCATAGACAGCTTTGACTAAGAATTACAGTAGTCATGCACGCCGAGAGGATTGAATTCATTACCGTGGTGACTATCAGTATCACAAGTTTGTAAATCACTACTAAACTGATTATAAAACTAAGGATTATATGAAATCACGGGGTGTTTGGCCATTTCACAAGATTCCTAGAGAATTCACGAAACACCAAGTTTCATATTTTCAATTTATGTTTTCATTCGGCGGATTCATTTTTTTTTTTGCTGGAGTGAACTTTCTACTACTAATTTTCACCATTTTATCAGCTCATCTCTTTGCCCGATTCATCCCAATTTTCTGTAACCAATCGCACCATTTGCTTTTAGAAAATGGAGATGAAATTGGAATTGGAATAAATACATCGAATAAAAACAAAAACATACACCGAATTCAATTGTTGCAATGTATTTCTTTTACTTTTTCTCTACGATGTATCAATTTTGATCTTAGTGACATCTGCCAGCCAAGTTATAGAGGGATATTTATTACCCTATGTGTTACCGTTCCCACCTGTCTAAACAATATCTTTAAAATTCCCTGATGAATTTTGATGGAAATTTGTGAAAGTGTAGGTCATGACGATGAAGGGGTGGTTACATTCTGAGACAAATCCAAGAATATCTTTTCTATTGTAATAAATATTTCCATCTCTCCATACATTATTGTATTATCTCATGTCGGTGTAGACCAGTGGTCTACACATTTTAACTACACGCAGAACTCTTTTCAGTAATAAATCTTTTTATGGAACTCCTCCAAAACATCTTTCCCTTCTACACATTTATGTAACTGTTAGTTTTCAGCTTCGTTTATGGAATTATTCGGATGTGTATAAAGCTACGACTTAAGGCTGTGAAGGGGTCATTTATATAATGAAAAATTATTAAGTACACAGAAAAAATGTCACTAAATTCTGCAGAAAATTTGGAAAGCTCACATTGAACCATGAGATTCCATGGAACGCATTTTGAATACCGTTGATCTAGATGGTCGATTTTAATTCAGTCTCTAGATAATGTAGGGCGTTGACAAAAGTATACACTCTCTGAGTGCTTTCTAGTTTCTTTAATGTTGTTGTTGTTGTTCAGCATATTGTCCTTTCGTGCATGTTCTGAAACTATTTTCTTTCCATTTCATGCAATCAGATTTTAAAATACTTGCTTTAGTTCTTGTTCCCTTCACTTTGATTTCGCCCAATGTTTCACACAGGTTTTTCTATGGCATTACGGATTATATTCCGTCGAGTATTGAACGATTGTAACCTCCAAAAGTGATGAAGGGTTGTATTCTTTTTTTTTTATAAGTGTATGGGTTTGTGTGTTCCGATGCTCGGGATCATATAGACTTTGTTTCCAGACTTAAAAATTGGCATCAGTACTCCAGTGAATTTATTCGAGAATTTTCTTATTCTTATTTTGTGATCATTTATAGTCTTATTTTAACGTCTTCGGATTCTAAATGTTTCTTTACTCAATTTTAGATGTTTTCCGGTGGAAAATGCCTGTGATGTCATAAATAGAATTTATTCTGACCATATTCATTCTTCGATGGATTTTTTTTTTGCATGACTTCAAATTTGACACTTCGGTCGTTCAATTATTGACTGTGATGGTGAGTTTGATTCATCTTCTTTTATATTTATCCTTCTTCCCATATTTTTGTTTATTTCAAAATTTGACACTAAGGTCGTTCAATTATTGACCGCGATGGCGAGTTTAATTCATTTTCTTTTATATTTATCCTTCTTCTCATATTTTTGTTTACTTCAAAATTTGACGCTAAGGTTGTTCCATTATCGACTGTGATTGCGAGTTGGTAATCTTTTTCTTTCTTTATGACAAAACCTTACTTTTTAAAACTTCATTTTGGAAACGCTTGTTGCTTATTTTTCTTCAGTGTTTAATCTGTTCATTTTCGTGTGATATTTATGCAGTCAAAAACCTTTGTCAGTATACCTTTCTCTGTTGTAAAATTTTGTCAAACTTTTTTAAAAAGCCTGGAGTTGACTTTGCTTTCCTGTTGTGATAAGAACAACAAGAACATACTTCATCGAAATGGGGGATGTAGAACCATATGTAAAACCAACATTACCCTATCTAGAGTTCAACTCATGAACAACTGATTGACAGGGTGCTGTTTTACTGACTAAACTAAATTGACAAGTCTTAGATATTAACGAATACTCATCATATAGATATGCACAGGATTATTTCATTTAGATAGATAAGTACAATTTTACCAAAAAATATATTCTTATAATTTTTACTTATTATACAGTGGTGCCTATCAGAGCAAAGGACTCCTGAGTGAAATATTTTCAGTTTGAAGGACAAAAAAAAAAAAAGAAATTTCATGAGTTATTTGAAACATCAATATTTCTTTAATAATTATCTAGATTTATATTCAGTATCTAGACGCTGATTTTCAGACAGGAAAAGGGATTGACAGTAATTGGATTATAATTGGAATATCCAATCATCATATTGTTAACATGTTTATTTGTATTTACACTTCATTTAGAAAATGATACTACATTATGAATTTTTTACAAATCTATTACTTAGATATTAGGTAGACATTACTGAAATCAAATAGGTTCAATTATTCACTTGACTAATTTTCATTTCACGAGAAATTTTGTGGAAAGGATTGTTCTGGTTAAGAGAGAACCAATCTATATTCAATACAAAAATTACAGAAATCGTCTTCAGTCGGAACAAAAGTTGTAGTGGACCCTGCAGCAACCAGTCATATCTTATTTAGTCATCATTGGAAAATCCCAGCGATATTTTTTAAACAAATCCTTGGCATCATTTTCAGTATGCAAATGTGATGAATTGTACAAAGATAGAATCCGCTGTGTCCAACCAGGATTTTTAGTTAGTTCCCATGGAAGGCCCACGTTTTTTTACCGAATAGAATATGTATTATTATTCTGCTTATTCATAGTTGAGATAAGAGATCGTAGATTTGAAACAAGTATCTATAAAATCATACTTTATTTGAAAAATCATCGTCATTATGAAGACTTGGGTTACATCTAATTTAGATATCTAGAGGGGTAATGAAAATATCTCAAAAATCTAAAAACTTTTTTTAAAAACCTCCCATAGATCTATTTAGGATGCCTGCAAAGATTGGGTGGATGAATCAGACCTTCAGTATTATATAAAAATAACTGGAAATCAAATCATTGTTATAGGGATAAAGGCTTCTTCTATGTCCGTTGAATATGAATGTCAAATTTGGTTGAGCTGCACCCATATTCCCGTGGTTTCTATAGCGTGGCACGGTTTTCACTGCAAAGGGATTGGATTTCTTGAAAACTTTCTTACTGATAAGAGAATGAAAAGGAATCAAATTATGTTGGACCAAAACAGTTGACTTAAGATTCACAATCACTTTCCATCGTAATGTGGGCAATTTTGAAACGACAGTCAATTTTCAGCGACATAAATGAGTGAAATAGAATGTTACACAAAAAACAAATAGCTTAACTGATATTATTAAGAAAATGAAAATTTCTCACGATCAGAATTTCCAATAAAAAATGAAAAATTGAAACGTTACAAATCAACCAAATCAAATTCACTAAGTAGTAGTTTTTTATTCTTTTATATCATTTCGACTTGGCTGTTGAAAAAGCCCAAATTAAATTGATAAGGGCATTCTATTCTTGTCAAAATTACTAGCATTATACCTTATTTCTTATTTTTGAAAGATATAGTTTTTTTAATCGCGATTTAATTTTTGATCAGACTGTAGATTGTAAAGTATCTAGTTATAGTAAATACAACGTATTTAGAAGGATTTAGAAAGTAGCTAGGAAGGTAAGTTAGAACAAATGTATTAATCTTTAGATAATAAAAATGACGTTGATAATAACTGATAGCAGTCAGATCACTGATGTGAATGTACAAATGCTTGAAATACATTAACTCAGATACTTGAACAACAAAACAAGGGATCTGATACCAATGCATAAAGCTTTGCATCCATTTTATTTATTTGCATTCCAACGATTACAAATATGACACGAAGACGGATTAAAATGGGGTCCCACACGTTTAAAAACATCCAGGCCCAAGGAGCAATGAACCCATGATATTGCGAGGATGTCGGAACAAGCTGGACTTTGTTCATAGGACGAATCCTGGGGTACAAGTCTCCAAATCTTCGCACATAGTTGCGCGAATCATTAGAGCTGGCTTGACTTTGATCACAGGAAGGATCTTGTTGATGCTCTCGGGACGAGCCTGAGCATGCTGGTCAGTAATTCTGGGATGGGGGACAATACTGGACAATGATCAACTTCTCAGCCCAAGGGCATCAAAGAATAGATACTGCACTTTGGTTTAAGCCAAAATAAAATGCATAAAATTTTGCATCCAAGAAACGATTTTAAAGTGCTTAAGAGGGAAAGAGGTGAAAAAGAAAAAACTCGTCAGCATTGCACAAGACTGAGTGAGGAAGAGCTAATTACAAAGGCCAAAAACCACCAAAGAAATACCAGTGGGACGACTTAAGAGCTAGAAGTCTGAAACTGGGAAGAAAAGCAACGGTACGGACATTCAGAGGAACAAACTGAATGAATTCTAAATGAACCTACATGCATATGGCTGCATAGAGGAAGCCAAAAGAGACTGAACTGGTCTTACTGTCGGACCAAAACAAATCCATAACAACCGATTATATAAAGGCTAAAACAAATTGGACGAAGAACAGCAAATATAGACTATGATAAAGACGAGACAATCAACCATACAGTAATGGCATACGTACAGACCAGAATCAGTTCCAGAGAAGGAAACATAAAATCCTCAAGGTCTAAGATTCAGACGTATCGCCCAAGATTGGCCAAAGGATCAGATCAAGTTGTAAGGAATACGGAAATAGAAGAGATATAGAAATATGTTGAATATTACCATCAAATGATGAATTCAGAGAACACACGAGGGAAGTTTTCTGAAATGTTTAAAGTTGACACACTAAAAATCAGAAAAAGAAAACAGAATCATTTATAGGCAGGAAAGTACTACAGTGCAATAGAAACGATCGTGATTTGATAAGTGTCTTCAATTACAGCATTTTTGTATTAAAAAAGAATGAGCTTATTGATGGAAATACTGATCAATTTTTTTATAATCGTTGTTTCAAATCAGAAGGAATGTATTTTGATTGAAGGTGAAAAAGTAGTGTTAATCGAAATAGTACTAGAATCCTGAACGCGTCGGATCCATTTTCAGTTGCACAAAAGTGTATTCTGGATTTTGAGAAAGTCAATTGATAAAAAAGCCTATTTACCATACAAATAAAAGAACGTTAATTATCCCGAAGTAGTATTTCAATCATTATAACTGGGTTGAATTTGTCTTCCACTGGGTGCAGTGCAATCGACTAAAATTTGACTAAACCAATGATATACGCACAACCATGAATCGGAAAATAAAAGGAACATTAAATTCTTTGCGATAGATTGTCCGATCCAGGTCAGAAGACCAGATCTAATCATCGTATACAAGGAGTAAAACTGTCAAAGAATGGACCTCACTCTTCCGGAATACAAGGCAAAGAATAAGAAAGATACGGAGACCTTGCTCGAGAACTGAAGAGTATTGCAAAAATGTTAAAAGAATTAAAAATTCAAGAAAGAATCTGATTCATTCAGACAACAGCATTACAAAAAATAAGCAAGAATACTAGGAAAGGTGCTTGAGTGCTGAGAAGAATCGCATTTGTTGATTTGTTCATTTTGAAAGGCACCCGATATTAGTAGCGTGAAAAGTTGATAGGCAAAACTACTCATAATAACATATCTGCTTAGGCACTAAGTAGAAACTGTGATGAGACCAATGTATTTTGGCAGCATGCCGTATTGAGATGATCCATTAAAAAATTGTATAAAAAGTTTGATCAATGGATTATGTACTTATCTTCCCTTTTGTTGTGTAGTGATCAATAAAAGAAGTTTAAATTGTCAAAAGCAACAATCGTGCGACAAACTTAAGGATCAATTTAGCAAAAGGATTCACTGGGAGAATTTAGAATAAAACAAAAAGGCTCTTTTTTGGAAATATATAAATGTTGAATTTTCCAGACCTCTAACTCCATTGGTACAACCTGTATGCATGATAGACTCATAGCCAACCAGCCAGCCCTCCAAACCAAAGCTCTCCATTCAGCTAACAATTGTACCAGGACCCACTGATCTATCATTGTATTGGGCTTTATTATATTGCTATATACATGTCTGCAGTTCTTTTTTTACGGTTTCTCTATTCTCCTCTCATTCTCGCTCTATATATAGAGTCTATAAAGCTTTAAAGCTTTAAACACTAAAGTTTTTTGTGTCACTTCAGTCAGTTTCCCCTAATGTCAGTCACTTATGTAATTTTCTTCAGTGTTTTTTTTTTCATGTTTGACATATTCTTTGTCATAACAGTACAATGTGTGACTTTTCTATTGTTGAGATCATCAGTTGTTTACCATGTAACTATTTCGGGTATTTTGAAAACAAAATAATTATATTTACATGGCACCCCAGCAGTGTTGATCGGAAATCACCTCCCTTTCAGCTACGTTCTGATATATATATATATAGCTTGTCATACATGTTGTTCGTTATTTTATACAGAATATTATGTGTATTGTACATGGATATGATTTTATACTACACATCATTTAATTTCTTGGAACGGGTCTTACGTAAGTTACTCCAAAAAAGTATCTAACAATGGAGGATCAGAAAGTATAACAACAGACGTGTCTGTTTGTTCGTATCATTTCTATTTGGAGTTTACCCTTGTCAATATTAAATCTGTTGTGTCAGTTTCAATTTCAGACTGCTTATATATATATATATATATATATATATATATATATATATATATATATATATATATATATATGTGTGTGTGTGTGTGTGTGTGTGTGTGTGTGTGTGTGCACGTGCGTACGTGCGTGTATATATTAGGCATCACTCGGTATGCATTTATCTATCAGAATTTACGTACATCTAATATAAATTTACATAGATATATAAGACTTGTCTATTTGACTGAGTTGGTAAAAGAGCCACATACTTGATCATGATTCCGAATTACGGTAGGGAAGATGTTACTTCACTAAATTGGGTGAAGATTGCTCTTGTTTCTGTCGTTGCTACAGTTAACTCTATTCCAGTCTCTGATTTGTTTGGGAGTTTGACCTCTCATCTATTTAATAGTCGTCCTATAATCTGAAATATAACCTGAAAAATAGTTTATATATATTACATATCAGACTACGCAATATTCTAAACCCTTAAAAAAAGGAGACCAAACGAGAAATATCCATTCATATATAGCTTATGTGATGTCCTTTCGAACCATTTTAGGCATTTGGTAAAGTCAAGAGTTTAGAAAAAAGTGGTTCAACCAGAGACTGACCATTGTCAAATAATATAATAAATATAATAGCATACGAATAGAGACTGAAAATAAATAAAGAGAAGTGAATATATGTTTACATATCAAAGCCTTCACGAACTTCCCAGTTGTATCAGTGCGAAAGTAAACGAACAAAAATATATTTCAGTACATTTTGTGCACAAATATTCAAATAATGAGATATGGTAGCTCCATGGTTCAATATTTTTTCAAAATGACTAAGTCAGAAAAAGGAAAAAGAAAACACTAAAAAGAAAAAAAAGGAGAGAAGCGAAAATGAAGAGAAAACAAAGACAAGGACAGAGACTAAGGAAGTACGGAAGGAAAAAAAAGGAAGAAAGAAGAGGGAGAGAAAAAGAAGAGAAAATAGATAAAGAAAGATAAATACAATAGAGAAGGAAAAGGAAAAGAGAAGCGAAAATGAGGAAAAGGGAAAGTAATGAAAGGCAAAAAAGGATAGAAAACAAGAGAAAAAAACAAAAGAAAGAAAAAGTCAAAATATAAAAAGGAAAAGAAAAAGGGGATAAAAAAGGGAAAAAAGTAAATAGAGAAAATAAAGGGAAAGAAAAAAGACGAGGGAAAAACGATGTGATACAGAAGAGGGAAAAAAGGACGAGGAGAAAAATAGTAAAAAAGACGAAAAACGAAAAGAGCCATTGCAAAACAAGAAATAGAAGGAAAAAGAGAAAACACTGAGAAAAAAAAGAAGAGAAACAGTTGAAATAAAAGAAGAAGGGTAGAAATGATAAGTCAAGAATGGGATTTGGAACAACAAACATTTGACACAAACACATATATATGTCTGCTGCTGCTGCTGATCTTTCAATTAATAAGTTAATAATCACCTCATGACTCTCCTTTAAGCAAACCTGTTTCATAAGTGATTGATTAAGAAAGCACACAGTGAGGATATATCTTTACCAAACTTCATAAAGAACTTTTGGAGATGTACTGTTGTATGGACAGGGCTACAATGTAGATTGGACTTTACTAGCAATGATTTGCCAAAGCAAAGTGCTAAGTATCGTTCTACAGTAGACACTAGCTGACTTCCTCTTGGAATTCACTGATGGAATCATAAGTTTTTTTCAGTGTGCTGGTATCTTCAGGAAATGAAACTGCAGAACTGATAGTACGTTCCACTAACGTAAATGAAAATTCTAAATAAACTTCTTATCACTTTATTGTTATTTATTAATATCTAAATTACATGAGAAAATGAATAGAAAATGTTCAAATCTTCACTGAAACTATCTCGAAAAATAAGCTCGGATTGCTCTTGCAAGGTATTTCTTTATTATGAATTAGTGGAAATTGAATTTGGAGGTAACTCGAATCTGAGAATTGGTCTCCAGATTAATCAATAAAATGTAATCGAAGCATTAAACAGGGATTCCTTATCAGAGTTCAATTCATCTTTATACTTTTTTTATTTGTGTTGCTGACTATTGTGATAAAGAAATCAGTATTGATGGCTGAGTGTGCCAAAATGAACTATGACTCAATTAACTCAATAACATAAATAATAATAAATGATGAATGATTTATATCCATGATGTTCCTTCCAGTGAAATGGAGTAAAATTCCCCTCATAGGTCTGTGAGTATTTTGCAGATCATCAGTAATATATATTATTCAGATGCAGCATTGAAGAGTTTATTCTATACACATTTTTATGCAGAAATAAGATGAATGTAATTTTAAACAACTTTCCCCCAGTGTTGAAGCGCTACCAGAGTTTATCACGGTTCGTCTTCAGTAGTTCCGTGAAAAAGACATAGTAAATTAACAAGACGATTCGCATTTCTAAACCTGTGCACCTATTTATTTCACTAACAGGGCAACTCCCTTGTCCCATTCAAGTAACACACACACACACACACACACACATACACATACACACACATATTTATATATATATATATATATATATATATATATATATATATATATATATATATATATATATATATATATATATATATATGAATATTTTGCTGAAGTCAGAGACTGATTATGATAAAAAAGGCAAATAAGCTCCCAAACACTGATAAAAAGCATCCGAGATTGGGAACTTACTTCATCTACTTTTGAAATAAAAATGTCAAACATTTGACAAAATACAAATGAAGGATTTGAGTTATACAATCGAAATGAATTTTATTTTCAAATCAAAATATTTTGGCAAGTAAATAAGTGCATGTATATGTACGCAGATATTTGCTAAGATCAAGGCCCAAATGGGTAGACTGGTGTAAGATTGTGTTTCTCTCATCTTTCAGAAGATTAAAGCCAGTCTTCTATTGAAATCAGCATTCAAAATCCTGCCTTTCTCTGAATTCAAAAACCAGTCAGTGACCGTGATGGAAGATATGCATTTAACCCAAGCTTAATGTGTTCGTATGAGATGTTTCTAGACAAGCGTTTGAATTGATTTGTATTGATGGATAAAAAACAAAATTGAGTGTTGCCTCTGTCTATTCAAATGCTCTCCTCTGAGTCAAAGTTTTGCAGATATAAGTTCAATTTTGTGAGGTTTCACATATTTGTATGTATGCATGTGTGTGTGTGTGTGTGTGTGTGTGTGTGTGTGCGAGAGAATGTGAGAGAGTCATAAATAGTATTGCCAATTTAGATGCTTTTCTTTTTGAATTTCATTTTTTTAAATCTCTGAACGATTCCCAACTTTGAAAACTGATTGAAAGAAAAATTTTTGGAATATACTGATATGGATGAAGAAAACTTGATTCTACAAAACGTAATCCTTATTCTTACCTTATTTTCAAACTTTTGACAAAATCGGTCATTTGTTGTCCTTGAATATTATCAAATATGCAATTTTTAACGCGTCGGTAGATATTTTCCCGTGTTATGATTTTCACACCGCTGCATCAAAATTGAATTAATATTTATAGCAATGGTCTCTCCTTTTGCCTATCGTCTTTTGAAAACCGTTTTTAATTTGCTGTAGAAACGCTATTGTTTGCCTCTTTAATTCGGGATGTTTCAAAACAATGCATTTGTTCTCCGTTTTCTTCTCTTCTGTATTTACTTGGAATTAAAAAAAAGAGTTTTAGCAACTTTATCGACATAAGATTTCAAGAAGAACAAAATTATAAGTTATATAAATGAAACAAACCTCGGATACAGATAAAGCTTCACGGTGAATGGCCTAAAACTTGTTCTGCTCGCCAAAAGAGTTCCTTGTTCATCGCTTTGCAAGGCAAACCCCAACAGTATATGACAACGTTCAATGAAATAGTGTTACTTATACTATGTAAGAAAAGATACTTAACGATAAACATGATAAATTATTAAATAACCCGAAATAATACAAATGTGTAATCCTATCACATTGAACAAAAACTATGAATTAAATATTTATCCTCTCAATTCCCCAAAGCCGATCGTTATTCATAGAAACCATGAGATTATATTCAATTTTCTGTGATGTATGAAAGTGTACAATTTATTATATGATCCAGTGTGATAATCATAAGTCTAATGGAAATATTCAGAGATTTATTATGAAAAAAAAAAAGATCTTCGCTATTAAAAAAGCATTTGAAACCGAAATACACATAGACATTACTTAAAGTAAAGAATCATAGATACAAAGCAGAGAGAAAAGGAGAGGAGGGTGAGTAGGGAACAGAGAACAATTAAAAGAGGAAAAGGGATGGAGAAATAGAAAAAAGTATATAAGCAAAACATAGACTGAAAGTCAAACCATAGATACGCAATTCTTTGTCATGCACTTTCGGACATATATAAAAATATGGAATGAGACGAGAGGTAGTGGGGGGTGTTAGCACATGTCAGCTTGTGACTATCCCCAGAAATGCAGCATCAAAAAATATTTCTCTTTTATCCAACATTATTCAGAAAATATGATTTACTTTCAGATGTTTATGCCAAAACGTCATAGAATATTATTCGTGAAGATTTGTTTATGTATATATATTCGAGGGTGGATCAATGCGTATAGTCTATAACAGAGTTATTAATTGAATTTTGATATAGAATCTGTTTATGGAATCTATACACGTAAACACATCCGTGTATGTATATATATATGTGTGTATATTCGAGGCTAGATCAAAGCCCATAACCTCGAACAGAGTTATTAACTGAATTGCTATCTGAAATTTCCCCTGTATACTATCGATCAATGTAATCAATATTCTCTACCAAATAAAGTGCATTAACAGGAAGAGATTACGTTGGAATGTAAGTATTTGCTGGGTAAAATATATGTCTACGGATCTAGTGTTTCTATTGATATATATGTATGTTTGTGCATGTGCATGTGTGTCTCTATATGCATATATATGTATGTATATATGTATGCGTGCGGGTACATCTTCAAATGTTTTGACAATTTCCTCAGTTGCATATATTGGTCGAAAATCGATTTGAAGAATTTTATCTGATTAAATAGTATTCTCAAAGATGATGTCATAAGTTTGTTTGCATCCAGTCTGAGATTAAATCCGACATACCAGATTTAGTATTCACATGGGTAAACACTCAACAGAAAAGACACGAACTGCAAGACACATATGTTATATATACAGATCCCTCATCATCAAACACATTTCTGGGTAAAATATATAAGTAAACCCTTTTTTCATCAAAATACTTCAACGTTTAGTATAAAATACCATCCATATACAATATATTATGATAATACCCTATATACACTAACCAGCTACATGTATTATTACACGGTCCTAAAATAATAAAACAAAGCTAAATATTAAAACCATAGCTTAAAGGGAAGTGGCGTTTGATTAACTTTGCGGGGAGCCTTGTTTTGTCGAATCAGTCAAATGATAAATAATTGATGATCCCAATAAGGAAGGGTCACATCAATACCAACATATATACTTCTATGTCAGACATACAATCTTTTGAAAAGCTTACAGGAATTTCATTAACAGATATTTGAAAAAATTGATTTAAATGATATAAATTTTGAAAAAAATAGTTTATATCTCTAGACTAAGCTTTCTCGAATATATATATATATATATATATATATATATATATATATATATATATATATATATATATATATATATATATAGAGAGAGAGAGAGAGAGAGAGAGAGATATGAGTTGACCTCCAATGCAAAGAGTATCCAATACAACTGGAAAGTTCATTTCAACATCCTTGTACAACTTCATAATTAACAGAATGGGGACCAAAGATTAGAAAATGCAAAAAAATAGAAATAAGAATATTTAAGTGTTTTATTCAAAAATCTGAAATATTTGGTCTACATTCCATCAATTTAGAAATAACTAAGTATGTTAAAATAAATTTTGTGAAATATATCTGATACATTCTACATACTCTGTATCTCTATGCATGTACAGATTCATTTGTAAATAACAATCGGTTTGTATGTATGTAAATGTGTACAAACGTATTTTCTCTTTCTTTCTCACGTTACGTACGAATGAATGCGTGTCTACCATTTTGTATACACTGTGTTGCATTTACGTTTTTAAACATTCTTTCCGTCGCAAATAATAACGCATATAAAATTTTTATCATAAACATTTTTGACTGTAATCGGCCTTCGAATTAACAACGCAAAAATTTTCTATGAAAAGTTATCAAAATAATGTATAAAAAGTAGAAAGATTATATAATGATCAATAAAAAAAGATTCATTGTTTCAACTGATTAAAGTAAAATTCCAGCTTGACCAAAAAAGTCATTTACAGCTAGCAATTTCGTTGGAAGAGGTAAGACTATTCACTAGTGTCTATCTGTCGGACTGTCCGCCTGTTGGTCCGTCTGTCCGTCGCGATATCTTCAAAACCTCTCAAAGAATTTTGATGACGTCTAATGCAACTATACGTCATAGACAAAGGAAGAATTGATAACAATTTGGGACGAATTGTTTACAATTACCTCCCCATCATTGTATCTATGTATGGATCCCCCATAAATTTTCAGTGACAATTGCTCAGTCTGAGATATAAGCTCTCTGAGTGTTCTATAGTTTTAAATTGAAACATCCGTGTATTTGCAGACTTTGAATTAAGTGCAAATCTCACTTCGGGTGAATAATGCGATGAATACAACAGATGAATAAATCAATTCAGTTATTCATATTGTTCTTTCGAATAAAATATTAAATATGTTCTTCAAATATCTCATATTGAAATCCTTTTATTTATCCTTTTTATCGTTCTATTTTCCTTGTATGCACGCACTGCTTAAGGTGCTGGCTACACGATCAGTTGCCCAGGGTACCGAGTACTAGGGTGTGCTTGTTATGTGCCAAAGACATTATTGATTTATAGATACAAATGGGAAAATGGTGAAATTAATGAACCAAACAAAATGAAAATATAAAGATATTCAAACTAAGAAGACTCTTCGATGTGAAGTCAGATTTTTCAGGTATATCTGACATTCGAATACTTACTGTTGTGGGACTGAGAGAAACAGTTGGCAAAAGAAATTATCTTGACAGTTTTTTTTTTACTCTGTGTATTTATTTTCTATCGATAAAATATAAATAAGCTAATGCTACACTTTGGAAGGCCTCGAAGTTTGGCACTGATAACCCGAGGGCTGGTTGTAGCTGTCTGTATTGCCAAATATATTAATACTTTATTATCAAGACAAATGAGAAAGGAGAAAAATCGAGACTGGGAAATAGACTGAAAAGAGACAAGCAGAGGCATGAAAAGAAGATAGATATATAGGGAGTAGAAGGCTAGGCACAAATCTAGATAAGCAAAATTTCTTACTAAACCTCGTTTACTATGAATGTTAATAATTCTTTTTTTTTTGTTTTCAGTTTATACTGGTGAAAATATTGACCAAAACTCAACCTCAATAATTAATCCTTTTCACTAATTTGAGATCCGGCATATGCAATTCGACAAGCAATAAATCATGATAAAGCAGTTCTTTTTTTCAGGTGTCATTTTGTCTTGGGCGTGGTTTTTTTTCACAAGTATTTGTTTACAAATAGTTTAGAGGCCTACTTTGTTCCTCGGGAAAATGTCACAGTTATTGCTCATTGTTACCTTTGCCAACGAAGTTAGAACAGGTATACAGATTCTCTCATGTTTGTTTGTCAGTTTTTCTGTCTGTCTATCCACACATTATGTCGAAAACCTACAGTAAATTTCAATGATATTTTGTGGAACGGTGCGCCATAAGCTGGGGAAGAATTGATTAAGTTTTTTGTGGGGAACCTGAAATACTTCTCCGATATAGATATATTTTTCATATATTTAGACAATAGACCGATATATATGGGAAATCGAAACTTACACCATTACATCTCCCCCATAGTTTATATATATGTATGTATATATATATATATATACATATATATATATATATATATATATATATATATATATATATATATATATATATATATATATATATATATATATATAGCACAGGCTACACTTAGATTTATTGATTTTATACCTAAAATTGTTTCTCTAATTGTTGGAATGGTCAATCAAGGCGGTGAAATTAGTAAGATTTTTTGACAATTTGATAAAACCATGACTAGACGTCTTGATCCCTTTGGCCATGATGAAATAATGAGGAAAATTAGAGAAGGTGTTAACGAGGCTATAAAAAAAGAAAAAATGAATAATGTATGCTGAATTGAATAAATTTGTATTAATGTTAGGGGAATTAGGGGAGAGAGGAATTTAGTCTTTGTCAATGTGAAAAATCATTGAATTGACTAGAACCAAGGAAAGAAGGAAACATTCGGCTCTGGTTCATATGTTTGACTGATTGATAGTTGGATGGGGTTTGAGATCGCACAGGGAATTTATATATATATATATATATATATATATATATATATATATATATATATATATATATATATATATATATATATATATATAAGTTTTTGTATGGATTTCTGTTCAGTTTTTAGTTAGTATTTAGTGTTGGCAGAGGTATACTCTCTCTGAGTGCTTCGTAATTCAAAAAATTCTTCGGACATTTGATCTCCTTCTTGTTTATATTGGTAACACGCAGTTTCAGTCGATCCATTCTACGGTCTTCCCACGTGTAGAAACCCTTTGTGATGGTGATAAATAGAATTTTCAAATGATGTTGGTAAACTGAATATTCCAAAGGTAGCCACGGAACAATGTTGGATTCGGGGATCGACAATTTCTTTTTCTCTCCTTGTTTGTTCTGTATTTCCATAAATTGTCTTTGTTGAATGATGGAAGCCACATCGAGTTAAACTTCCGAATTGCCAGCGTATCATTACATTCATACTAATAGTACGAAAATTTTGTTCAGTAACTAAAAAGTCTAATAATCTTACAATTCTCAAATGTCGATATATCATGTCTGTGAACTAGAAGTAAGCTGGTTGGTCTTGTGGTGTCGTAAATATCATTTTGCAATGGAGTCAATACTCATCTCTCTTTTTAGTAATAGCAGGTTATCGTGCAAGATTGTCGATTGAGAATGATATACTATGTGTCTCTATGTCTAGAATTGAGTAAACTATTCGAAAGAGCTAAGTCCATTAATCTCATTAAAACGTAACATTAAATTAGATTAAGTCAATAACAAATACTGAATATAAATCGTCGGTTCTGAGAAAATGTAGAACAGGGTCATCGTTTCCAACTCGTTTTGATTTTTTGATTTAGAATTGAGACAAAAATCTAAAATCAAGCTACGCGATTTCTTAGACCCCTAAAAATTGGAAGAACCATACGTGAATCTTGCAGCCTTTTTGGAGCCGATTTGGAGCTGCATGGAGACGTTTTAGGTATTGGGTTAAGTCAAAAGAGAAAGAAAAATTCAAATCGATAATTGACCATTGCAAAATGATATCATTGATACATGTCTGGCAATATTATCTGAACGACCAAACAAAAAAAAATTATCTAATACGAATCTTACTTGAAAAATTCACATCAGAAAGTTCATTAGAACTTTGAATTAAACGTAAAAGAATAATAAAGTCTTTGAACAAGTCAAAGAGTACAATAGATAGAATCACAGTTTTTTTTTTAATAATGCTTTATTTCCTACCTCATCAGAATTAAAGTTTGGCAAATGGATCATAGTATATATTAGAACTAGTATTAGTACCATTCGTCAGAAGCTTTAAATTTGGTATTTTAGCCGAGTTTATTCTGATAGATTGATCAAGTTAATTCATGTATTTCTACAAGATTAAAATAACTCATATTTCCATGAAAGTTTCCTGCAATATGTATCGTCAAATTGTTTCATTTCAGTACTTTTACTCTGCACTTCTTGCAATAACAAGGAAAACAAAGAAAAATCCCGTCAGTATGAATTTTGTGCATGGGTTTCTAAATAATACATTAAGCCACTAAGTAAAGTATTGATGTAAATTCTAAATTATGAACCAGTGTGTAGAAAAATCAGACAATATATAGAGCGAAGCGAGTTTGAATTTATGTAAAAGCTGTTGTAGGGCCTACTGGGAAAGTAAATATCAAACTTTGTTGCAGGGTTATGTCTTTTTGGTTAAATTGATTTGTTCTTGTCATTAGAATGCAATGATAATAAACGCCGAAGACAAGATGAAAACAAAGCTGAGTAACTTTCACCATATCGATCACCATGACACATTGGTGGGGTGCTCACCTTTGGTTTCGGTTGGCAGTGTTTCAATCCACAGCCGAGTTGTACCAAAGCCTTTTAAAATGGTAAAACACTCTTCAGAAGAACTTGGTCCGAGGAACCTCTCCGTGTGATTAAGGAAGTGCAGCCAAGTAAAATTGGATACACTGGTTCTCGTAAGATAACTGCAATTAAACAACGTCGAGTCAGATAAATATTCAGATGATTGACCATTCGGGGGCACCGAGTGCTGGAAGCAAAATGAAGCTTCAACAGGCCTGACAAACTGAAATAGGTATTTATTAAGAACACCCTGTGAGTACCTAACACTTCAACACACTTGATGAGGGTATGAGCGGAGAACGATGATTTTTATGTACTTTCACCGCAACCAAAAATAAGCACCAATCTGAAGCTTCCAATCAAACCAGAACGTGTTCCGTGCTAAGGAAGGTGTGTTTCCTCCAATAAAATAAATTTCCATTGAATTGGAAGCATGAACTGGAATAAACTAAATCTTTCATTTTGATACATATAAATGGAGGATTATCAGAGGAAAATTAAAAATCACTTGAAAAATAATTCAACATTTGTTTATCAAACAACGAAAAGTTAATTTCAATTATTTTCCAGTATTGAATTTAAATATGAAGTAAGTAACAAAATCAACTAAATTTTCCATATGATTACCTGAACATTGCTTACTTACAAGTATGTTTTGCGTTTATTTCCATTCATTGAGCTTCAAAATTGTCTGAACAGATTGTTCTCTCAAAATTAGGACTAAAATTTTTTAATCATATTACATTTATTTCTTTTATGGCTGCTTATATAAGTAGAAAGCACTCAGCTAGCGCATAGATCTGTCAATGTCACACACTAAGAAAAAACTGATTGAAAAACTGTTCATATGTAGTTACGATGCAGAGGGGAGGGGTATGAGTAAGTTTTAATTCCAAATAGTTTCCAACCATTTTTTTAAATGTGACAAAATATCTCCAAAATTGTAAAAGAATCCTGGCACTAACCTTTAACTCATTCAATTTTTCCTTAGCCCAATGGTTCATGAAATATCATTTAAATTCATTGAGAATTTATGGAGATAGAATGTGGGAAAACAGACAAATCGATGACTTATAGAAATGAAAATGGGGATAAACAGTATCCAGTGTGTATAGAATATCTAGATGGAATAAATTATGTACACATGGGCTGCAAAAATTATCCGATATCTTTCAAAAAAGTGTATTTCAACATTCTTGTACTGCTTCAACATTGACAGAATTCGGACAGAGAGTTTCTGATTTTTGTACGAGAGAGAGAGAGAGAGAGAGAGAGAGAGAGAGAGAGAGAGAGAGAGAGAGAGAGAGGGGAGAGAGAGAGAGACACGCACAAACACACACGCACACATATATATATATAAATGTGTGTGTGTGTGTGTGCGTGTGTGTTCACACGCATTTGTGTGTTCATAGAGTGTATGAATGGGGGTAAAAGAAAGAGAATGGTGTAAATCTCCCGTTTAGTGACGTTATTTTGATTATTGCTCGAACGAATCAGATAACAGTACAAAATATTTGCTAAAATTGATATATGATATCATTTAACCATTATTTTGGATTTCACTAGAATTTCAAAATATTTTCTTCTATTATTTGACTCTGATTGTCTGGTGCTTAAAAGAGGTTTTAGTCGGGGCTCAATTTACAATGTTGTGCTAAAATAGTCCTTCAGTTTGCATTCGCCAGCGTTCACACATTTTGGTGATCACTGTCCGACGAAAGTCCAGTAAGTAAGATTCATTGATCAACCTTTTTCCATTTTTCAATTTATCACTCCTAACACACATTTCTAGTTCCTGGTTTCTTTTGAGGGACTTACAAACCATGTCTTATTTTGTTCATATGTGCACGTATAGAAAGCTTTCACGGAATAAAACATGAAATTCACTCCTGAAGCTGTTTTCTGAGAAGAAAACATTTTCTTAAACCAGCCAGCTTCTTATTTTTGACCATTTATGCTATGTTTGTTTAGATCAGTAACACTTTGAAATTCTTTGTCAAGATTCCATTCTTTCACTCTGCCTGTAGAAATGCCTTCATGAATGAGTTTGATTCTCATCAGTTAATCTGGAGAGCGTCCGCCGACAAACAAACAAGCGCATGTACATATATTCACAAGAGTTTCGACGAAGTTGAGCAACGTCTAGCCAGGTCAGTACTTAGATGAGTGACCGACTGGGAATACTAGAGGTGGCGTGAACTGTTGGGTATCATGTAGAAGGGGTCCTTTGAAGATCCTATTAATTCCCTTATAGAGGCCGATCTCCACACTAGGCTCAGTAATGCTAACCAAGCTATTCCCCTCCCACCAGCCTCTGAACCGTTTGATTGGTCATGCAACAAATGACAAAAAATGAATGAACACCTTCACATCCATACGCACCCCAGATTAAGTGTTCTAACTGTACCAGAGGTGATGCAGGAACACCTCTTTTGGGGGCAAAATAATGCACTGGATTCGCCGACCCTGATTTATTACAAGGGCCAAATAAAGAGTCAAGAACTGACAAGCATGAATGTAAACATAAACTTGCAGGTGATCCTCTATGTTTGCCATTTAATGAGATGAACCTTGATCTGAATCATTTCGGACCCTTAAAATCATTGGTTCAGTGGGTCCATACGATAAGACGTCTCCGAAGTAATTGTTTTGAAAATAAACATTGAAAATTCAACTTCCTTTTAGCGATCACTTTTTTCGGATGCTTGTCAAATAGGTCAGGTTAGTTACTTAACAAGAATGCGCAACACAAACATTGTCAGCCAGCCAGGTAATCAGCTAGAATCACTTAAAATCTGAAGAAATCTATGCTGACAATCCAGGTGACAGTTTCTTACATATCTCTACTCTGCACATGAAAATCCACTCCTACTTCTATTTTGACTGGAGATGATCATTGCAACTTTTACATTTAATATTTGATAAAAACATTCGCACATATTTGAGACTTATCAGTTTAGCTCAATTGGTAAGAGAGGAATAATAATTTTACACATCGGTTTGGTTTAACGTTACGACATGGATGAATAGTAACGAGTTTACTCCCTTAAATTTGGTGAGGATTATTCTTGGTGTTTCTCTGAATTTTTGAGATGAGGTATTATTATTATTCGGACTATCCTCATCTTGGTTGTTTTTCATACAACGTTTAGGCCGTTGTACTCTACGGCCTTCATTAGGTATTATCTGGTAGGTGTGGGGAAGTAACGAACCGAACCCTTTATTTAACTGAAGGGGGTATAATGACCGCACTCCCCTCTTAGCAGTAGAAGTATTTTCGAATTATTATTATCTCACACTGGGATTGAACCTAGAACCATCAGATTACTTGCAGTAATTCTGTCCGATTCTGTAACCACTGCGCTATGTGTCCATAAATGAATAAAGGGTTCGGTTCGTGTCTTCCCCACACCTACCAGATGATATTTAATGAAAGCTGTAGAGTACAACGGCCGAAACGTTGTATGAAAAACAATCAAGATAAGGATAGTTCGAATAATAACAGAAATAGTATTATTCTTGTTTTGATGAGAAACGAAGTTAACTCCAGATTTGGGATGGAGTTCGTAAAAATTATAAATCGATAAACGCGAAACATTTTCGAAATGAGAAACCGAAAAACAGTTTTCTGACGCAAACGATCAAAAAGAGCAATGACTTTAAACAATTACCAAACATTTGCCCATAAACTGTTTTATTATCTTGTCCAAATTAAAATTGTGGCAATGCATCTACACAAATCTCTGTCACCGAAAAAAATTACGGATCATATTTGAATTTCTATTACATTTCTGAAGAAACGGAACTACTGAATTCGTTTACGTAGAAGAGTCTGTTGTTCCAAATTGTGGACGGAATATATTTCTATCTGCAGGATCGTTACTTTTTAGTGGAAAAGCCCATTGTTACAGGCGGAAAAAACTATAAGTAAAATCACACTGTTCATTTTACGGATACATAAGAGCAAAAGTTACCCACACATCTTTTGATCTGATTATCTTCCGAATGATTAGAAAATGAAATACCCAGTTGTAAGAATTCTCCTCTCAGCCTTGCTTGGTGAAGTCCAGAGGAAAGCAGAAAGTGATACGTTTTCCCAGAGTTGCCGAAAAGACGTCTAATTGGGTGACAAACCGTTGTATGTATTCAAGTGAGCATAATTCTTGTCCATACAGATCAAATGTCAGTCTACGTAACCATTTAAAGAGGATCCATTTAAAAAGTAACGACCATTGTGAGGGTACAGCACTTTCGCCTAAATCACCTTAGTTTAAATCAACTTGGCCTTTAAACCACTTTGTCAAAATAATATCTCCAAAAGTTCTCAATGAATTTCAATGGGATTTTGCAGAATGATGTGCCATGGGCTAGAAACTTTGAGAGCGGACCTAGGGGTTTCGTTTCAACTGAGAGGAGTACAAATTCCATGATCCGCCTTAAAATTTTATTTAAAAAAATCTATCAACCGATAAACAGTCCCTGGATCAACCCGAAAATTTGATCAATACTCCCGAACCTATGACGCACCATTCGATGAAAAATGTAATTGAGAACTTTAGGAGATATTGTGTTGAAATAATAATTTTAAACCAAAATGATTTAGACTGAAGTTCTGAACCAACGGTACACCATTCAACAAAATATAATTGAGAACTTCTCAAGATAATGTGTGGACAAATGTAATTTTAGACCAAAGTGATTTTGACTAAAATGATTTGGATAAAAGTATCTGAAGGGTTTTTCGTGAAAGACGTACCTTCAGCTCTAGAAAAAAATGAAAATACTCTAAAGACCTAATGGTGGATAACATCACACATTTTTTGTTTTAACCAAATAAATACAACAAGAACAGTTTTAAGATATCGAAGTATGAGGGACATGTTTTAGTGTCAGTACAATTGTTTCCTCTTTAAAATAATCAAATTAAAAGCTATCAACACTTGACTCCTACCCTAGTGCAGTGGTTACAAGAATTGTTTTACAGATATTTTCACTACAGCAGTAAGCTCAATCCTCATTCGGAGCCTAACTAAAATGGTCTTTCACCTTACTTGAACTTAATAAATATCAACAGATATTAATATAGGAATATTCATATTGTTAGTTAATAACAAAAAATTTGAGACCTAAAGATAATCGAACTCACTGCAAAAGATCTGACAGATAAGCCTGCTAACGATCACCTTATAGTAGGCGCATTTTTGTCGTTGTACGTATATAGAGGTGTACGCCCATGTGTCATATGTCAGTGCCAAATGTTTCCCAAAATATGTTTCAAGTTCTTATATATCATTCTTTAGTTTGTTGAGACACTCTATGATAGATGTTGCTAATTTTAAATCCGGGAGATTAATATTTTAAGTGGGATTGTATTGCATTATTTGCTTCTGATATGTTTGCTTTTCTGCCATGAAATTCAAGATGGATGCCTCGTATTCAGCTTCAGATATCAGAGAAAACGCTGATCGAGTATACTATCATTTTATTAAAAGAATATTTTTTTCACATGAACCTCTTTTCCTTCACTGATGACTAGCATTTTCATACATAGGAATTTTCAATTTGACGAGTGGTTGATTCGTTATTTGAGGGGAAAGATTTAAAAGACGTATTCCAATCAATCAGATTCAATCTGAAATTGCATTTTCGCAAAGACGGTCATGAATGGCCTAAAAAGATAAACAAATAGTGTAAGTTCGTGACTTTAATTTTGCATTGGTGTATACACACCCTAGCAAGAATATAGGCAAATACAGATGTTATGTATACGTTCATGAAGTGCAATTGTCAACAGGAGGATGTGCTCTGAATGCATAAAGTATCCAATACGTTTTAAAAAGATTAATTGTAACATACGCCATCAAAGTTTATAGAATGGGGATCTAAGATGGCTGATTTTTGTATATAACAATTCCATATTCAATTTTGTTTCATTACTTTTTATGAAAATCTTTGGTCAAACTGTATATGAAAATAAAATAGAAAAAATAAAGAAATATTGAATCTTTTCATTAGTAATAACTATTTATTTGGATAAATACTTTCCTTGGGTACGTATCACCAACCAAATTCAAATTGAAAATTAAAACAATAATGGTCGTCTTATGTATAAACCTGTTTCACCAACGAAGCAAAAGCAGGGAAAATATATATATCTGACCTCTTTTTTTATTAGAATGCAACTTTACGATGTATCACACGAATATCATAACAACAAACTTTCTATGAATACAACAAACGTGGCAAGAAATATTGACAGTGTTTTGTTGACAATAAGCAAGTGTACAAATTAAGAATTAGTGTGACAAGGGTCTTGAATATGGGTAAATAATATCTCAACGCTGCCTAGGGCTTCAGTCATTCTTGATTAGGCTCCACATATCACAATAATACACACTCGATCGATTCGTAATACGTGGAATTTGCTTAAAAATCACGGGTACCCAAAGTGGTATCACTCACTTCATCCGGTCGATGTTTACCCATAAGTGGAGGGAGGGATTTATGCCTTTCCCAATGGTATTAGTGCAATAGGGACAAACCGTCACAGCCAAAGTTTGAACTCAGTTCTCCTTATTCATTCCCCGATTCGTCATCCCCATCACCCTGCACCTTAAATACAGAGCATCAGTAATCAATCTTACTTAGAGTTGATCAAACCAGTCGTGATATCTCCAGGTATTTGATCTGGAATTGACTGAAACTAACTATTATTATTATTATTATTATTATTATTATTATTATTATTATTATTATTATTATTATTATTATTATTATTATTGTTGTTGTTGTTGTTGAGTTTTATCCATGGCTGTTCACGATCTTCATTATAATCCTACAATCCTTTCTAGCGTTCAGATTTTCCCTCAGAGTCCCATTCCTTCAATGATCTTCCGAGAGATTTCAAGATAATTTCCAAATCTTTTTTGCTTCAAGTTTTTGATCCTTTACAGGCAATGTATTGGTATTTTCCGTTGCCCTTTTCCAAAATAATCATTCTTAATCCGGTTGAAACCAAAGTGTGACGCAATTTATTTCTTTTTAATCTGTTGAAAACAACTTATTCATGTCTCATTCGATGAAATGGATTTAAATTTCAGATAACCTTATTTTTATTACTTTGTTTTCCAACACAACTTCTGGTTTTGAGATCGGACGGATTTTTATCAGTTGTATTTGAACATTCTGAATAGTTGCTAGTGTACTGCTGTTTCTACCCAGTCATGTATTCGCCAGAAATCTTTCTGTGTTACCAAAGGAAATTCACCAAGAGTTTCGTATCTCTTTTTCATAAATATGGACACCAGTTCCGCGGAACTTGTTTAGTATTCTAGCATCAACAGAATTTATCAATTATTTTTCTATGCCTGATGTGGAACCCTGAGAGGCCATGAAATGCTTGTGACTACAATATTTTTTATCGATTTCAATTACCTTCATCTTAATTACTAATTGTTTTATCAAATCTTAGACTCAGACCAATTGATTAAGATGAAGATAAAACCAAGCAGTAAGGAAAAATGTACTTCTTAAAACCTTGATGAATAAATTAATTCTGTTTCTCCAATTTTGTTCGGACAATTCAATCTCTTCATCCCATCGTCAATGTCAACCCAATGCTTCAGCGATTCTTTCTATGGATTTCTTTAAGTACCTTATGTGATATCTGTTCGAAAAGAGAGTGTCTTTTATCGGTCTTTTTTTTCTGACAGTACAAAGCACCCCAAGAGACAAGAAAAAACGAAAACAAAGCAATTAATACTGTATAAAACAGAAAACCTTTTATATAACACTACCGAAAAATGTTGTTGAATGATATGACTGAAACCTTGTGTTGACAATATAGAGGAAGAAAATATGGGGAGAAGCAATCGGAGGACAGAAAAAAATTAAGAATGTTTATGACTTCTCAAAGGTATAGAAAATGAATCAGATTCCATTTTAGCAAATTTAGTTGACGACTCTTTTTTATATGATCAAATATGACAATATCACTTCCCTGTTTTCTTACAAATAAAAAAAAATGTGTGTGTGTGTGTATGTGCAAAAAGGTGAATGTGTACGCGGCTGTATGATGGCAGGAAGTGATATCTGAGAGAACAGAAAGCCACCTACAATACATGTTTGTTCCTTTACTTATATTATAGACAACCTTTACTTATACAAACATGACATCATAGAAAACACATTTCATAAACCCTATCTATGTCATATTGCAGCACAGAAACACAAATAAGAAAAAATGTGCTACCCGAGTAAAAATGTAAAAAGTCCACTGGTTTTGAAACTAAATTACATTGATATGTACGGGTATTTATAGATTGTTCTTATATTGTCTTAAGGGACAATTAAAAAAAAATTGTCCAAATGAAAAAACGTTGATTGAATAGTTCATTAAAAACAATATTTTTTACTAAAATATGAATTGTAATGAAGAATATATTTGTGTCTTTTCTATCAATATAATTCCATGCATAGTTCAATAAATTAATTAGAAAATTAGATCGATTTACAATTCCCAGACCTTAGGTGATAGGTTGATTTGATAGAGACTAGATAAAAACGAAGTGAGACGGACAAAAAACAGCTAGCTAACCAGAGAAACAGATATGAACAAACCGTAACAGATGATAGATATGTATATAAACAGACAAAATTGCAGACGGATGATGAATAGATAGATATGAACGTATATATGTGAACGTCGTGGTTAATATACATATATATATATATATATATATATATATATATATATATAGTCAGACAAATACATGGATAGATATGTAGATATGAACAAGCCATAGAATATAACGGCAATATATATATATATATATATATATATATATATATATATATATATATATATATATGAAAGAGAGAGAGAGAGAGAGAGAGAGAGAGAGAGAGAGAGAGAGAGAGAGATTGAGACCGATAGACAGATAGGTGGATTGATAGATAGATAGATAGATAGATAGATGGATAGATATAAATATTTCGTGGTTGAACACCCCTCCATACTCGTATATATACACATATATATAGATATATGAACAGACTGAAATAGATTGATGGATGGATATATAGATATGAACAAGCCATATTAGATTGACAAACTATGGTACTCTGTGTAAATTATTTCTTGTTGGGATCATCAGTTGTTTACTGTATAACTATTTCGGGGATTTAAAATAAACACACACGATATATATATATATATATATATATATATATATATATATATATATATATATATATATATATATATAATCCGGCTGAAATAGATAAATAGATAAAGATAGATAAAGATAGATTGATAGATATTAACCTAGCGATACAAAATGGGACAGTGAGATGGATAGATAGGTGAAACTGATATAAAAATTAGTTTTATACGGGTTTAAGTATTTTGACTTTTCACGAGTTGTTTAAAAAAAGACTCACCGTTCAAATCAGAATTCTTTTCAAAATCAACGTTACCTGGTTTGTATCGAGGCATGTTTTGTAAGAGCGGATTAAGCCCCTGTTTAGATCCTACAGAACACTTGTTGCCGAATTGTGAGATTTATAAGAAGCATATCAAGAAGAAGCGGACGGAAACATGTGCAAAAACCTTTTTGTACATCCTTCTACGGATAATATGGAAATGGTTGTGTTATTAGATAAATATCTACTTCTTCCGGTCGTTTTTTCTTTATCTTTTCCCGTCTTTCTTTTTCGTTTTTTTATTTACTAATAAACGTCTTTCTCAATCTCTCTCATCAAAAATAGGGACGGATCCAGGATTTTGACCAGTGATTGGAATCCAACTGGAAAAAGATATTCTAATGATTAAATGCGTGATTACCACGCATGTATAGGTCGACCCAAATTTTGAGCCGAAAACCTTATTTTAAAATAACTAGTCTCATACATGGTTTTAAGCGGAAATCGGTTTGACAACCGTTTGATATAATAAGCAGTACCCGATTATTTTTTCAACTTTATTTGTTTTAAATCGTGTTTTGTCCAAGCAAGAGATGGGTCTGGACCCCCTGGACCTCCCCTACTGGATTGGCGCCTGAGAAGTTAAGAAACAGTGTTGTCTACACCAAACCCTAACCCTAACCCTGATGATTTGCCACCACTGCAAATATATCATACCTGATCAAAACAATTCTAAATTTACAAAAATGATTACAGAGAAAAGCTGTAAACGCTACTTTAAATGTTCGATTACCATTCCTTGATGAATACGTGAAATCAATAAATACGTAGATAATCTAATTTAAAGTCAACACAAATTATTGTTTAACACTTTTACACAATAATGCAATGTTATTGAAAATCCTTCATAACTTGAATCATCATTTAAAATATTTGGATAAATACCTTGGTTTTAGTCTTTGATAATTGAAGTAGAATGTTTTCTCTAGAGGTGTGTATAGTTAAAGATAATCCATGGAGCGATCGGCGATCAGTTTGGTGTAGTTATAATCCGTCATGCGTATTGGCCTTGTGCTTTGTTGATATGTGTATATATATATGTATATACATATAGATATATAGATAAATGGATGGACGGAAGGACGTATGATAACGTATGTCTACGAATTTATTCGATAAATTTTTAAATAAATAAATAGATGAATCTATAGGTGTGTATATTTATCTATATATATATACATACATGCATATATACACGTACATATCTACACACACGTCGTGGCGTGAGATGTGTCAGGGCCGAGTGTATAAGGTAAACTGTTGGCCCAGGATGAAATGACTGAGAAGCCTTTTCTCTACCTTGACCCACCCAAGCACATAGGAGGAGGAAGAGAAAGAGAGATAAAGGGATAGATATGGATAGACAGAGGGGGATATAGTGAGGGAGAGTGAGAGAAGAGGGCGTTAGCAAAAGCTTACATATTCGTATATAGATACTATTAACTCAAGTACACCTGAACGCTCCCGAAAAAAAAAATTTCCATTGCACAAAGAGGTCGTTTAAAAAAGTTCTGTTTTTGTTTTTTTCTGGCTTCAATTTTAACCCTCCATCTCTCTCTCTCTTTCTCTCTCTCTTCCTTTTTCTTTCTCTATCATTCTTTCTTCCTCTTTCTATTTTTTCTTTTCTCTTTCTTTCTATCTCCTTTCTCTTCCTATCTTTTCTCTCTCTCTCTTTCACCCACCCGTCTTTTATCACTCTCTTTTTCTTGCTCCCCTCTCTCATTCTCTATCTCTCTCCCTCTCCCCCTCTCTCTCACACACACTCGTATAAAATCCTTTCCACTATTCTTTATTCCCTCATCAGAATAGCATTTTTTCCGATTTCAAAACTCATTTTTCATTTCCCATATCCTTCTCCTTTATTTCATTATCTCCTCTCTTACTCTCCTCTGAATATCTATTACGTTACTCTTTTCGTGAGTCAATATATTTGTATCCTTTCATGAATCAGAAATTTAGCAAAGGCTGCATTTCAAATTCTATCACACACACACGCACATGCACGTATATTGTTTCATTAGGTATAATGTATTTGCTATAGTTGCAAATCGTCCAGGTTAGGGTTAGGGTTTAGATTATTCCTTTTCTCTACTTTTATAGGCACAGTAGGGATCCAGCAGTGGGGGATCCTGGGGGCCCAGATCTAATCTCTTATCCTGGTATATGAATGTGCGTCATGGATCTATAGATGTTTACTCACATTAACACGCATACACGAACTGTATGTCCCACCAACATATAAAATGCAAACCAGGTAGTTCCCTTATCCTAATTTTACCAGTTCGATTAACGATTTTTTTATTTTCTCCCTAACAAATGAACTCAAAATGAGTATCTGAACACCAAACAACGAGTTGACAATCCCGCTACTATCAAACGGGTAGCTGCCCAACATTGTAGTCTGGGTGCGTATTGACGCAACAGTAAGTAGGTAAGCCATGGAGAAGGGCGAGAGGAAAAGACCCACATATTGCTGTTTGCCTGGCTGTGAGGTGGTCTCCTGAACTAAGTACGATAACTTGGTTCCGTAAAAAAAAATGCATTTACACCTTCAATCTACACCCTTGAACCCACTCGAACACTCGCCGATATGTTTATTCTTTAACTGATATACCTCGATTAGTGAAGTTTGTTCCAAACTTTTCCCTACAGCTGAAAACCGCACTGTTCAAGTTCTTATAATGTAATCTGTTATAATTAGTTACATTAATTTATATAGCAATACTTTAACGTACCACATCGAAACCAACGCTTGTTTAAAAAAAGCACTGTTCAAGGTATACGTATATCGTTCTCAACTCGATAGGATAGTTGAAACTTTTTATCAGTTGCGGCTCACAATCGGACTAAAACAAAAATTTTGTCGACTACTATAGTAGCCAAGACAAAGGTGCTACAATAACTGTCTTCTTCTTAGTGATAGTCGCGGTCACGAATAACTCAGATGCCCTGGTACACCACTGTTACTACCAAGCAAAAGAGTCACCATCGCCACCACTGATCACTACTGCTACTATTTCTACTATTTCCACTTGTACCAACACATAACCACTTCACCTGCCCACCACCTGTTTCTGACGGTGGGTATCTTTTGTTGGGTCGGAGCAGTGAGGTGGAACTTTTCCAGCTCCACCCAAACGCAAACAATGCACTTCCTTCAAAACAGTAGACAGGGTAGGTGCTGGGGTGCGGGTATGGGAGAATCAGAGTAACGTGGGGGTGCGGGAGTGGAGAATCAGGGTGACACCAGGGTGAGCCGAAAATTTTGGTTGGAGGAAAATCATTTGAGGGCGATGAGGAAAGATCAGGCGTGAGATAGATCGATAGATAGAGAGATAGGTGGAGAGAGACAGGCAGGCATACAGATATCATATCAATATGTCGATTGATAATTCAACAGGAAGGGACATCTGAGGTAATGTAAGTTAGATGACATTTCACTCAAGTTTCGTGGCTCTTGATATGACGATGGCCTTCAGAGGATCAGATAAAAACGACATGGAAACAAGGTGTCCTATTTTGTTGAGTACACACAATATCTAAGGAGCACAAGTTTCACTTTAAGAAGCCTATAGATAGATACATAGATAGACAGATATACTCACACAAACAAACACACATACACACACACACATATGTGTGCGTGTATGTATTCTTTAAAATGAATGCCATGCCCATTTATACTAATATGTTCAGCATAATTGACATAAATGACATAATATACATAAAATTACCCATTGCTTTTACGCACATATTGGTATACACATATAGATAGATTGATAAACAAATAGAACTGGTTCAAAAAACAACCTTAATGACATTAGCACCCGTAAGTAATACATATACAGTTGCATAATATTATACACGCATATAGTTATCATATCACTTGAAATGTATATGTATGAATGAATATAGATGGACATATAGGTACGTATATATGATGTGGTATATGTGACCACATCTATCTATCTATCTATCTATTTGTCTGTCTGTCTGTCCGTCTCTCTCTCTCTCTCTCTCTCTCTCTCTATATATATATATATATATATAGAGAGAGAGAGAGAGAGATAGAGAGAGATAGATAGATAGATAGATAGATAGACAGATATATTAATAGGTCGATGGGTAGATATAAACAGACTGGGATGATAGATATGAGCAGACTGACGTAGATAGATAGATTGATAGATGGATATTTTGCCTTTGTACCATAATTATCTAAGCTTACTAAATATCATGGACTGTTAGATAGGAAAAGAAGCAAAACATACAATTCATTTGTGTCAATGAAGTACCCATTAATACATTACGAAAATTTCAAATATCAAGTTTCAACATCTCCACCAAATCGGATCAGAGTTGCCAATTTAGATATTTTCATCTATATCTGGTGTTTTTGGTAGTATCTTGGTATCAGAAATAGCCATTTAGGAGATTTAAAAAAAAAATTCATTTAATCTATAGCAATGAAATTTAATATGTTTGGTAAATAAGGTTATATGTAATTTAAAAAGTTGTTGAAAATTAAAGTATCATTTAATGTATTAATGATATGTTGCATATTTCTCGGATTCTAAATAATTATCTGGAGAATGTACATGTTTTCAAGTGTTCTTAGATGTTTTTTTTATCAATTTCAGTTTTAAACTTGAAATGAAATTGGCAACACTGAGTTGAACTTTTAATTACTTACTTTTTTCTTTCTATACTAAATAAAAAAGAACCAAACTGGAATGTCCAATTAGACTGTCATTTACCAAGCTTATCAAGTGCGATGGTTCCAAACCTTTCCAAGCTGATTTCCCCAACAAGTCTACAAGTTTTCTCCCTTAAAAGTAAAATCCAATATAGAAAAACTTGAAGTAATTATTTTATTTTGATATCAATTAGACATCTTTGTAACAAAAAATAGTTTAATTTTATAAATGTTCAACTGCTGTGGTGTACTTGTTTACTCAAAGACGGCGAGCGAAAATAATCAGAAATAAATAATTCAACATTCCAATTCCAGATATTTTTTTTTACTTTTTGCTGGAAAAGAGATTATAAACGAACAGTAAATCAAAATGCCAAATTTAATTTTCAAGAAAAGTAACTCAATATCAATACATTTTGCAAAAATTGCATTCTTACCCTTTTTTGTAATATTGTCAAAGTTTTTAGGAATTGTGGAGTTGATTTTTGTTTTCTTAATGTAACAACAAGAACAACAAAATTGATTCTCCCTGAATTAGGAGTGTAAACCAAAATTGCAAAATTAACATTTATTTGTCGAAATTTGAACTCACAGCCGAATAATTGCCAGGAAGCTGTTTCACTGACTGAGCTACGAACATGTAACATCTGGATATGCACGGGCCTATCTTATTCTGATGAAGACATTTATACGGTAGAAAATTATGACTTTTCCAAATTATACATACAATACAAACGTTGCTCTAATCATCTTCAGTTGGAAAAGAAGTTGAAGTGAAGCTTGACTCCGCCGCAGCCAGTCTTGATTCTATTCTATTTTCATTCATCTATTTTGAATTAGTGTACAGCATGAAGAGAGGAACGTACCCTCTGGGTGATTTTTTAGTTATACACTGATTTACTCGAATGAGTGTCCTGATTTTGGTTGTTTTACTTACAATGTTTCCGTTGTTGATGTAGATAAAAGCGTTGGTCAAGCGTGTCCAGTAACCTGCCTGGCGTGCATGAGTTCAATCCCTTCGTCAGATAAAGGCACATACTCTCATTAAGAAGAAGAGACTCTCAAGCAACATCATAAGAACGAATCAAAGAGAAGGAATCAACTGATACGAGATTTCATTCGTCATAGACAGCAGAATAAGAACAACAATCTACTCACGTGGATTAAAAAAGGGATTCGGTTCGAAATTCCCGGAAGGTTACCAATTATAACAAACATCTGGAGGGATTGGAGAGAATATCGATTGAAAGTTAACAATCATGATGTAGACATGAATAAATCAGTGAAAAATCTTGCAATGATTCTCAAAGTATCTGTACATCCGTCTATGATCGAGAACAACCAGAGCTTTGGTCACAAAATCGTATCTGGTCACCACAAGAGCAGGTTTTAACAAGTTTGTTCTGAAAATTTTCCCATAAATAACTGTTTAGCGGAGAGTTCAATTCACAATGTAAAATAATGCTGAATCGGTCCATTTTTGTATATGGCTGCATTCAGGATTATCAAAAAGTATACTATCTACTTATCATAATTCACCTTTTAAAAGCTCAGTCAGTCCATCTGTACGTGACAGCCTACCGCAAAACTGACTCGACGTGACCCTATGAAAGTTTTTTTTTGTGTGTGTGTGTGCAACAGTGTAACCCTGGGAATGCTTTCAGCAAATTAGTTTTATGTGCCTGCTTTTGAGCTGTCCACTGACTGCAGCAGATAAATAGCTTATCCACGTAGTGAGTGGAGTTTTCGTGTCACTCATAGAGAGCGGAGAGTGAGAGGGAGAAAAGTGGATACTTCAATATCGTTCGTAGAGAGGGACCGGGTGCAAGAATGACTTTGTTTATTTTCTACTAAGCGTGCATGTACGTACATATTTCAGAGATAATGAAAATACCCGAAAAGTCACAAATATAACTTTTTTAAAACAAATTAAATCAAACACTATTTCTATTCAAAAGGACAAGAAGAAATCTGGCCAAATTCTTCCCATTGTAAATGTTTTTAAACATCTTTAATCTACAGGCTCAACAGTTTACAAAAGAGAGTTTTCAAATACACCAAAGGCAAACTTATTGGATGATTACATTTGGATCAAGATTCTTCACTTGTAATTCAGGGAAATATCTTTGCAGAGTAATCAACTTTTTTTACACTCGGTAAAGTTATAGGTTGGTCAAATATGAGAAACCCAAAAACCATAAAGAAAGAATAACTTCATTAACAAAACAACTCTGAATGACATTTTTCTTAAACTGCACCCATAATCAATCCACTAACAAATATCCAGACATATTCATGCGTATCTATAAAAAGATATACAATTAGGAAATTATTTTTGAACTGACGAACATTCATACTGAGCAATAATTTATTTTCATCAATAAGGAGAATAATTAAATGAAATTTATTTATTGAGCTGTTGTTGCATGTAGCTTGACTGGTCAAAAGGTTCGGGGGGCGGGATGACTGGAAGAGCGGAACATTTGGCTTAAGTTATTGACCATAGTGTTGAGATTGCCCCCTAGGAGGAATATCGGGATCTCTACGGGAGGCTCTTCAAATGATCACCTGCTGCTTATAGCATCTATTGTACCTACGTGGTCATCCATCTAGATACTGACCACGTTCAATATTGCTTAGCTTGGGTGATTCTTTGAAAACCGGTGTATCCGACGCAATTTGGTCGTAATTATCCTTTTGCTAAGTCTACGCGAATTTGGAGGCACCCAGACTTCAAAATGTAGCATTCATAATCCATCTTATTTATACACCATTTGCACAAACCTCGTGTGATATATTTCCACTGCCCAACGTTCATTTTGTTTGGATATTAGGTTTTGTTTCATGGCTTTTCATCCTACGATAGAACAAAAGAAATTCTTTTGATCAGGAAAACAGGCAACATCAAACATCAGAACTTGATCCGAGAATTGCTGCAATAGTTGTTTTTTGTAGATCATAAAGAATATCTGATTAACATCGAAAATGATGACATGATTCATCATCTTCCTTCTTCTCTTCAGAAACATCAGCGTCTCTTTTTCTCTTTCTTCAAACTTGCAGAATCAATTTGTCTCCTAACGATTCAAAAAAGAATATTTCAAAACTCCAAAACATGATGAAACCTAATATCTATTAGTACAAGAAATTTCGTATTTCCCAGCGACGAAAACACTATTTTTTCCGGAAATAGGCCTCGAAAATCGCCGCAGTAATTTGAACCCTGTATATGACCTCTGAATGAAGTTCATAGATTATACTTAGCATATAGGAAAAAACAATTAAAGAAAATGGAAATGCTGCAGGAATCGAATCCATGAACGATAGGGTAGCAACTTTAACGTAATTTTGCTCTTGCCATTGAGCTGAACATGTAATGCAAAGGCCCAAACAAGTGTTTCAACACCAAATTTCCTTTTTTTTAATTGTTTACTCGATTTGCGTTGTCTAGGCCAAGTAATACTTTCACTTAACGTATATATAAATGAACAAAAGTCGCATGAATAATAAAAACAAAGTTTAATCAAGAAATGTCATTTCCTTATCGGTAACTGTGGTAAACGAGTCAACTGACTAGTAGTAAGACAGATTATGTATATCAATGTTACTGGTATTTTCATTCTCTTCAAATGACCTTGTCTTTCAAGGTAGTGAAGTGTTGTGGTGTTGGTGCAGCTCTACCACGGGTACTTACTAGCAGGTTATGAGTAAAATTTGGGTAAAAACAAATCGTGTCTATGTATTGTAGAAGAAAAATGGGGGAAATGCAGCGGCCTCTTGGCTAAGAACAAAGTGTAGTATCTGTTCTTTGATGCCTTGTGCAGAGAAGATGATCGATGCTTTGTCGGCCTTCAGGCTGAGAAGTCGATCAGCCCAGGTGTTTATGCAATGTCAATGAGGGTTACTGAGGCATTGTTAAGCATTTAGGGCCTGGGATTTGTCCCGTGTCTCACATTACCTGGCCCAGTTTGGGGGAAGCAGTTCACCCCAGGGCAGCACCATCCCATTGCGCAAAAGGAATGGGTCGGGAAACCCTCGATGCCTTTGCGACTCACGTTGCGGAGACTGGTGCTATTTTTGCACTGCCCACAATGGGACCCCATTTCAAAAAAGACCTTGTGTCAAATTCGCAGTAGTGGGGATGCGAATAAATACATTTATAAGAAGCTTTGTCCGTCCTTCGGTCTGTCAGTCGGTCAATTAGGTCTATTTCTATATTGTTTCTCAGCTATTTCAACTCGGATTTACTACAAACTTGATAAAAAGGTATTCCTTGGTAGGAGGCTCCTTACCTAGAAAAACCTCGGGGGAAATAGGCAATAATGACATTTAAAAGTTTTGAAATCAATTTCCTCAGCTGTTTTGAGTCATATTTACTAGATACTTCAAGAAAGGTGTTCCCTGATAAGATGCTTCTCACCTGAAATCACCCTCTGCGTGATTTAGTAATAATGGTGATTAGATATGTGGCGCTCCACTGAAGGGTTCGGTTCTTATTCAAAATTTTGAATGTCAAAATTTGAGTGCGTCCTTGAGGGCAGAGCTGCCTTCTTGAATCCACGTAAACAGGATGATAGCTTTTTTTTCAGTTTTCATCAGTCAGGCGAGTTGATCAAAGATCAAAGATTAAATTATCATCATTAAATTTGACTATTTCTATCTTCATCTTAATTTTCAGTTGCTTTCATGCAACTTTCAATTTGAGCCTTCGTTTCTATGGCATCGGAAAACGGTGCGATCAGAAACATAAAGTAAGCCTTCGTTTAGAATATAACTCACATCCCCATTACCAGGGAAAGTCTAGTTTAAGATCAATTTAAAGTAATTATTTGGCTCTGTAGTTTTGTAGCCGTGAATGTTATTGATTTTGGTGCCTATTGTTCAAACGATAGTTAATCGGAGAGTTTTGTTGACCTTCCATGAACTGAATGAGTTCGATCCTTTCAGAGTACCCCATTATTAAAGCCCTGTTTCATTCTAATGTCAGCAAAGTAAATATCTACTTATGATGCTCATTTTATCCAATAATATTTATTTTTCAGAGATTTAATCATAATTGTACATTTCTTACAAACATTTTCGATTCTTTCTCTCAATTCACTTCCTCTTCTTATTCTTATTCTTTTTCTTTTTTCTTCTTCTTCTTCTTCTTCTTCTTCTTCTTCTTCTTCTTCTTCTTCTTCTTCTTTAATTTAAATCTTCAATTTTCGGACCCTTCACCCACAATTTTCTGCTCACTTTTTTTACTTCATCTTCAAAAAATGAGGCAAAATTCCACAGAAATTCTTTTTCTCTTTTTTTTTGGCTTTAAAGTGAAAGTATTGAACAAAATAAAAGAACAATAAGGCAAAAACAAGTGGGTGAATAAATCGTTTTAACTTGAACTGTGACCCAACACCTGAAGTATCTGAAATATTTAAAGAAGCAGTTCGCTTTCTTCGTTTACTTTTATCCAAAAAATTATGAACATAGACAAACAAGAATGAGACAAAATTCGATGAAAAATGCACACAAAAAATATTATTGTATCTTATGGATTTTCTCTTCAAAGTCTTTTTGATTCGTCTCTTTGAATTAAAATTCTTTTTTGCTAGTTAGGAATTCGAATGCATATCAAAAGGCCTGGCACTCTTTCGCTTCGAATCTCGGCTCAATTCAAGCAGAAACATTCATGTGTCACTTCCCGAAAAATTCCTTCGTCGGGAGTTTAAAGACAAGATTCATATATAGACATAAACGAAACCCGATCAACAGTGGAAGGTACTGTCCATTTTTGCTACCCACATTTATTACGAATAATAAGTGAGCGGGGGTGTGCACTCACACACAGATATGTATGCATGTATGTATGTATGAATGTACAAGAGCATGTGACAATGAGGCTATTTGTGTGTAAGTGTATGTGTGTAATATTATGTAATATATTCAACCTTGTTAATAAGGTATATATTCAGACATATGCCAATGTAATTCATAGAGAGGTGGGGGGCGAACCTGTGTATAAACATAGTCTCAATCTTATGTTCGTGCGTGTACGTGTGTGTGGATGGAGAGATTTGAGCATTAAGAACTGCTACCATGTACATATTTATTTATATTTTTTCCGTTAATTTTGACCAGGTCGCGTTTCTACAACGATCATCTTTGGGTAATAATTTCTCTTGTCAACTGCGTTTGTTCATTTCTCGAAATATTGGTCACATTTTGAACTGCATTAATTTATCTAAACCAGTAGCTCCCAGCTGGGGTCGAGTGCCCCAGGAGAGGTTGGGATTTAGGTAGTCCAAGAGGAGAATAAAGCTATTAGGTAAAAATAAAAGTCATGTTGAATATTTTCAGCTTAAGGTTAGCGAGGATGTGTGATTTAAGATGGAGTATAACAGTGTAACCAAAGGTCTGAATTTTGTTTACCAGTGTAGTAGCTAGAATTACTTTAAATTTACATAGATTGATAACTTTGTGTCTTACCTTTAATTGTTTTCCTCTAGTTAAAAAAAAAAGTCTTAATTTTTGCAAACGACTTCGAGTGAGTAGAAATCAATTGACAAAAGTGGGGAATGGCTTGAAAAGGTTGAGAACCACTGATCTATAAAATGAGCAATATTTTTCTGTGTGTTTTTCTGTTCATAACAACAGATTCTTCCAAGTGATGTCACAATATTGTTGAAAAAAATATCAAACAGAAGACTATTCCACTTGAATCAGTTTAGTAGCATTTTTTTCTTGAAACAAAATTATCTTATGCTGTGATTTTGCACAGGAATATTTCATACGATATATTAATTCATTATCTTTAAATTCTGATAATCTTATGGGATTAACTACAAAAGAACCTAAAAAATTATTAAGATTTTGCTGTAAACATCGACATTGCATGTTTTTTTATTCATTTCTCCAACTCAACACACCCTCATTTTTCGATTTGTTACTTTCTTACAGAAGTATGGTTAGGTTTAGCATTAGAGTTGGAGGGACTGTTTTATGAAATGAACGGTTCTGGTTGGTTGGTTGGTCATGTGCTGACAAATCACCCCAGCTGCAAATGGAAATGCACTCAATACTTCTTCGTCTAATTCTTTTTATTTTGTTGGTCGCTTTGCATCTCCGATTTCTTCTCTCTCTTTCAGCTACTTTATTCTTATAATTACTTTCTCTCATTTTTGCATATCTTTCGTTTCTGTCTTTTCTTTCTCTCAATTTTCTTCTTTTCTTTTCATTCTATTCTTTTTTCTCCTTCTTTTCCCTTTCTCTTTATTTCTCTCTTCCTCTTGCTACTTTATTTCAGTCAGGATTTAAGGCAAATTTCCAGTTCTACACCTTTTTGACTTGGCCTTCAGAACATTTTAATTTGATTTCAGAGATTTTGAATTTGACTTCAGAACTTTTAAGTTTGCATTCGGAATATTTAACTTTGCTTTCACACACTTTTACAAAAAATATTTTCAGTAATTTGCGTACTACTTAGTATTTCACAGTCCTGTTTTCATTCAAATATTTGATTACTGGAAAATTTTTTGAACATTTATGATGACAATAACTGAATAAACCTTTCATAATTTCTAATTATGTACTATTCTTATTCATCATTTTGTATACCCCAACAGTAAAAGTCATTCAAATGAAAATAAAAGACGTTGAATGGATTATATCTTTAAAGATGGAGCAAGTAAATTCATAAATCGATCCAACAAATCAAAAACCTAAAACGAGTAAAATATAAAATAAAGTGATTAAATCAAAAGTGATCAACTTATGAACAGGAATAATCAAATAATTTCATACACTGCTCCAATTATTTCAAGTGTTAATTTCGTGAGTTAAATTAATTGAAATTTGTCCCTCAATAAAATACCTGTTGCTTGAATAAATTATCCTAATAAATGTTTCAAGTCCTCAAACTCACAAAACATCGACCGATATTAAAAAATAGACTTAGAGAGTTGTAATCTTAGCCATTCTTTCAATGTCACAGAACTGTTATCAGTAGCACAACGCCAATAATGTGATTATTATGTTGTAATCTTTAAAATTATAGATTTAGGAAAAACAATTGAAATCCATTGCTGGTTACAAATTGAGTTTATGTTGGTTGGCCGATAAATGCCCCCAATGCAGTATTTGGAAGATTTTGAAATATTTACGGTGGAAATAATTGAATAAATCCATATTGATTTCTTGGATTTTTTATTATTCAGTTACAAATTAATCATGTTCCGGGGATTCATCATGATCATGATCATCATCATCATCATGATCATGATCATCATGACCATCATCATCATCATCAGTCTTTGGACATGACCTTCCCAATGATTCACCAGACTTCTCTATCATGGGCGTCACGGAGATAATACTTTCTGAATTTGTCTAGCTCGTCTCTCCATCTAATATTCTGCTGGCCTCGGTTGCACATGTGATCTCGGGGTATTCATGTCGTGAGTCGCAATGTCCATCGGTAGTCCGCCATTCTTGCAACATGGCCAGCCCACAGCCATTTGAGCTTTTTAATGGATTCTATGATGTCCCTAATTCTTGTCTTTTCCTGGATGTACTGTGCTGTCTTGTGGCCTCTCCATGTAAGGTCCAGCATAATTTTTTCATGTACACACTGCATGGCTCTCAATTTGCAGATCTGTCTCTTGGTTAGGTTCCATATTTCATAGTTGACTATTGGGAGGATGTATTGGTTATACATCCTTATTTATATGATTAATGGGATATTCTTATTTTTGAAGGTTGAACTAGCTCTGCAAAAGGCTTGCCAACCTAGTGTAATTCTTCGCTTGATTTCTCCTTCTTTTGAGGGTCTCATGGAGACTCGTTGTCCTAGGTAGATGTAGTGATCTACTTTTCCAGTTCTGTGTCTTTGCAGGGTTCAAGTTCTCACAATTCAAAACATCAGGGAAGAGGGGAGTAGAATGCTGATGAGCATTGATTCAATCTCTGTAAGAGCTTGCTTTTGATATTTAAAAAAAAGTTAATCTCAATATTTTTCAATATCAAAGGTTCTGAAGACAAATTTTAAAATTCTAAAGGCAAAGTTAAAGATCTGAAGTGAAACTTACAGCGAGCAAAATATTGAATAGAGCGACCTAATTAAAAACAACAACAAGAAACTGAATCAAAGAGAAGAAAATTATTACAATCACTGCTTTAATGGCTGCAAATGTTATTTTTTTAGTTAAATAAATCAAAACTTGTGTTTTAAAAAAAATTGCTGCCCTTTTTTTCACTTGGTTCACATCAAAAGCTGATGCTTATAATTCCTCAATACGACCCATCCAAAACCCAAGAGCATTTTTTTGGCCAAAAATGAATCAAAATGCTGGGTCTATATCGTTAGTCTCCAACATGACATCCCTAACTCTACATCCATCTACAACACTTAACCAGGGATGATGTCGGTGGGGGCATCATAATAAACTCAACGTATATTTTTTCATTGGTAATGTAAACTTTGGTTTGTTGGGGAAAAACAAAAAGGCCCTGGCGGGGACTAACAATGAAACCTATAATTTTTCGGAAAGTATAATTGAAAGATTAAGGGTAATAGCTTAAAAGATAAGTTTAAGTCATTTCAGTTAAAATAATTGACATAAGCTGCGATTGGAGTTGTAAATGTAATTATTTCATTATTCCATTCATCGGTTCAATTTTGTTGCCGTAATCTTTTTATTATTTAGATCGATTTATTCTATAATTTGCACGCCTTAATTTGGTTGCTCAGTTTTTCTTTTAAATTTTCTCGCTCTATTTTACAATCTGGTCGAGAAAAAGGTGTAAATAGTTTATTTTCTATTAATTTTATTCGAATTACTTTTTTATGTTTGGGTAATAATATCATGACTGATAGAGAATATGAAATAAGGACAGTACATGAACAATTTAGAGGAATGATTTAAAAATCATTTGTGATTTATTCAGTTATTCCAATTATATACGTTTCGAGATCTTTTCAGTAATCAAATATTTGAAGATCTCATGGACATGAAATACGAAGTACACAGTAATAGTGAATATTTTTGTGGAAGTAAAAAGCAAAATTGAACCTTCTGAGGGTAAATTTAGAATTTCTGAAGGCAAAGTTGGAAGATTTGAAGGCAAAGTTAAAAGTTCTGCCAGCAAAAAAGGTCTAGTCTTAATGTTGAGGAATTGAAAGTTATTTCGGCTCCACCAATCATCCGTGTTTACGACGTGAATCCCCAAAGATCAAATGAAAAATTGTCACCGGCAAAAACTAAGATGGTGTGACGATTTACAGATTTTCTGAGAGAGGTCTTGCTAATTTTTTGTAAACTAGTAGAAAGAATATGTTATTATTAACAATGTATGTTTAAAAAGACGATTGCTGCTTCTCTCTCTCTCTCCCTCACTCTCTCTTTATATATATATATATATATATATATATATATATATATATATATATATATATATATATATATATATATATATATATACACACTTCAAGACGTGAAATGAATTAATGTAACTTATAATCACGTTTTTAATCATTATAATGTCTCTATCTACACGGATATTGAGCGCTCTACTTAGATAATTTGCGATGGCACAAAAAATAAGAATACGCGCGCGCATGCGTGTTTGTGTGCTCGGCTCGTGGTCTGCTGGTGTAGAGCGTTCGATACTCACTGGTTATCCAACTACCAAGGCCACTAACAAGAGGAAATAACAATCTCTATTTATTTGTGACCAGTATGGTTTGATAAAAACATTTTTCCATCATAGCCTAACATTTTTAACAAAGTTGTAGCGAGTATGCAAAAAAAAAGTGTGTTTTATTGATCTATAAGTTTGTCGTTATTTATTATGGTTCATAAGTTAACATTGGGAATTTCAGAAATAGTAACTGGCTTATATATATATATATATATATATATATATATATATATATATATATATGTGTGTGTGTGTGTGTGTGTGTGTGTGTGTGTGTGTGTGTGTTATCAATTTGCATCTGTTTTGCAGGTGACAACAAAGCATGCTGAGAACTACAAAAGAACATACGAAATATTGAATAAAGCAGGGCCTTTCAGGGACCCAAAACAGAATTCGGTTTAGCCCTAACTTCCTTTATGGGGCTGTAAGCAGCATTTGATTTGATGCCCCCATCACCCTCATGTGAACTTGAGCAAAATTGGATTTGTGGCCCCATCGTCTTTATAGAGCTCAAAATAGTTTTTGGCTTGGGCTCCACCGCCTTTATAGGGCGATAAGCTGAATTCGGTTTGGAGCTCTGACTGCCTTAAAGGGACCCAGAACAGAATTTTTTGATTTTGGCCAGAAATCGGCTTTTGGGGGCTTTTATGGGGCTTTAGCTGAATTTGATTTGGGCCCCCATCGACTTCATCGGACCCTCAATAATATTTGATTTGGAGCCCATATCGCCTTTATAGGGCCTTAAGTAAAATTTGATTTGAGGCCTGAGTTGCTTTTACAAGTCTTAAGCAGAATTCGAATTGGTCTCCCATCACCTTTATAGGAATCTAAGCTGAATTTGATTTGGTAGCCCCACTGCCTTTCGGGGAGCCTGAGCAGAAGTTGATTTGAAAACTTGCACCGCTTCTTTGAGGCCCTGTGGTGGCACCGGGATCTTAAGCAGCCGCTTAGTTAGCTCATGCATTGGGACGGCTCTGGAACAAAGGCATCACAAAATCTTTCATTAACTTTGAATCCAGGTATAAAGGTAAATAAGCGAACAAAACATGAAACAATTTTAACAACAATGAAAACAAAATATCTATTCGTCGCTTAATGAGTGCTTCACAGGTGAAAAAAAAAATCATTTGATAAGTCACAAAAAATAATTTTCATTAAATTATTCCATAGTCACCGTTAACATAATGTGATCAGCTTTTTACAATGTGTTTTATTTTAGATTAACAGACCCTCAAGTCGTACTTATTCTGCGTGAGACACGCACGTTTTTATGCCTTCTCACGCTCACACCTATGAAAGGGAAACCCCCTCACATTTCAGAACGGCTAATATTCATGAAATCCTCAAAAGAAGAAAAAATCAAGCAAAGGATCTTTCTCGGTTGGAAAGCTCCTAGTGGAACAAGAAAATTCCATTAATCAAAAAAGGAGGGTATACTACCAATGTGTCCCCCAGACAATCACTTATGGAGCGGAAACCTGGATCCTAACCACAAGATTGGCCCTAAAACTGAGAACGATGCAACATGCACAAGAGAGAGTCAGGCTCATGGAGAGATCACAAGACAGGTACAGTATCTTAGAGGAAGATAGGAATAGGTGATATCATGAGAGGCGTTTGTGAAACTTTGGCCGACAGAAAATGATATGACGTTTTGAACTAAACAAATTCAGAAAATACTGAATTCACGACTGAGAGGTGTGGCAGATTTTAGGGAAGAACTATGTCCAACGACGGACACTAAAATGATGATGATGATGATGACGATGACGATGACGACGACGATGATGATGATGATGATGATGATTCCAAAAATATAAATGAAAGCCTTATCTTAGATGAGAGAGGTAAAATTCCAGCCAACATTAAGCGACTGTATCGATGGTGAAATCGGGATAGATCTCTACCTGAAATATTCTTGAATACATTTTACCCCTGATCATCAGATCTTATCTTCAATCTGAGAGATGTGTGATGAGAATCTGAGTCAAATCCAGAGAGCAAATTTTAGAACTTGAATTAATATCTTACATCACATACAAAACTTTTGAAATACGTTTTAGATAGACTTCAGAACAAATTTTCAGTGGCTGATTGTAATTTTAGCCGATCTTGAATTCACAATTTTCAAATTTGAAGCCCCCCATCCTGATTTTTGACGACGGAAATTTTTTTTTTTCTGGATACATGATTCTTACCCATTCTTAGTGATGAATTTCAACAGGTTTGGATTTTCAATATTATTATTTTATGACTGACTTAGCATCATATTATTATTGTTTTTATCTCACCATATTTTGACTCCAAGAGAAAACAACTCGAAATCAGACATGAAAGTAACCTCCGGCAACACATGAATTCATATTTAGGAGACTTGCAATCATTTGTGGACTTGCCATCATTTGTGGACGTCGCTATAAGCACTTGTACCATAAAGCGTCGTTGATTAAGCTGAACACAAATCGTTCTGCCAAACCTTTCACTCCAATTTCGTATGCCATTTTGTTCTACTACCTGTTAACAGAAGGTTTTTCTTTTTACTAATAATCAATTTAGGAACTTTTGTTATGATTATTCGATGACCAGTTTTGGTTTATTTTACTGTGATAAAAAGCAATAATCATAAAATGGAGTAAAACTCGTAATAAATCAAGACTGGCTACTCCAAACTCTACTTCTATCTCGATTGAAGATGAGTTCTGCAACTTTTGTATTGCATATATAATAAATGAAAAAATATAATAACATATTTTTAGTATAAATGTATTTATTCATTAGAATGAAATAAAACCGTGCGTATCAGTATGATAACTTTCTCTTAATATCTAATCCTTGTCAATTTAGATCAGTCAGTAAGATAACCTCCTCGAAATTAGTTGGTCCTTAGTTCAAATCACGGTAAGGAAATTTAGATTTTACATTCTAATCTACACCCTTAATTTGATCAGGATTCTTCTTGTCCTTCTTATCATTCATGTTCTTATTAAGATTGAAAAATACTGCCAATTCCAATTTAGGAATTAAATAATCATAACAAAGATCAGCCCTGTTTGAGCAGATTTTATCAATTTACCGTTTTGTTCTTTGTTGCTAAAGTATTCTATCTTCTGAATTCAGCTAAACGATACAATTAGATTAGAATATGAATCGATAAGCTTTTGTGTATGTCAAGTAACCCCTTTCGGGAATCACACACGTATATGTATGTACTTAAATAATGAATAAATTGGCAGTATGTCTTTTTTAATAATCTTTCATTGACAGACAGAGAGCATCTTTATATTTTTGTTCACTTATCTTTCTTGTTTTTGTTCAAATGGGCGGATCTCTTGTTTCTGCATGTAGTTATTTTCCAAAAGATAGAGTGCTCTCGGCAGACGCTTTTGTCATTTTTAATATCAGGGGGGGGGGAGATGTACTATTCAATTTAATGGTAGAGTTCCATCTCCTTTGGTGTTCTTTTACGATTTGATTTTACAAGTATATTTTGCAATTGCAGTTAGCTGTTTTTGTCTGTGGCTGTTAGTTTTTAGTGACGTCATTAGTGGTGTGGAAGCACCAGAGAATTTTCTTTTCATTTGGTTTTTCAATTATCAAATGTAATTAAATGATTGATAATACAATTACCCTAATATAGTTCAACTCTAATGTGATATTGAAAAAGGGCAGAAGATGCTGTTGCGAGTACTCAATGTTTTGGAAAGTATATATATACACTGGAAGCAAAATTCCTCCCACTAAAAAAACTGATGCTCGTTGTCCGACATCTATAATAAAAGATGTATATATTTATGCATGCGCCACAAACACAGATACACACACACACACACACTCATATATATATTTATATATATGTGTGTGTGTGTGTGTGAATGTGTGTGTACACGTGTGTGTGTGTGTAATCATTTTTCATTTGTATACGGATGATCCTACATCAATCGGTTTCATGCCTTAACGGTAATCATTCAAATAGACCTTGTTGGCAATTTTCCTATTGAAATCTGATTTTTATTCATTGTTCATTTCTTTGAATATCTGCGTCATTACGTAAAATTATTTCTCGTTTACATCTTTCTTGTTCAAACTCTTAAGGCTTTCAACCTGAGATGCATTGTTTTTAAATATATTTTGGAATTTTCAGCCGTAGTGATGCTGTTTTTTAATGCTTTTTCGTTGCTTTTTTTTTCACCTGCTTAGTCATCAAATAATAAACAACGTTGTTTATGTGATATATATATATATATATATATATATATATATATATATATATATATATATATGTATATATATGTATATATATATATATATATATATATATAGAGAGAGAGAGAGAGAGAGAGAGAGAGAGAGATAGATTGGTGAACTTTCCTGCTTTTTTGTATTGAAGGTATCAACAACGATAGTTTATGAAATTTCCACTTATTGATTCTGTTAAAATCTTTTTTTATGAATTCTGACGCAGTAAGTTTACTGAATTGAAAATTATGAGCCATTAACGGATATACTGTTAAAATATCTACCTTCCGAAAACAAAGAAAACTTGATTTTTTTTACATTAAAGATTAGTGATGACATCCGGTGGTGATTGGGAGGAAATAAATGAAAAAATAAAAACACTGTTTCTTCTTTGCTTTAGATGAATAAAATAGAAATGAATGTAAAAGAGAACTTTTCCCCCAGTATTGAGCTTTATGTTGATATCTATCTAACTCTGACTTAATTCCATAGGGGTTGCTGACCACCTTTTCTCTCAACTTATGATCAGCCATACCTGATTCCATAGTCTCAATAGTCAGTCTGAAGCAGAGAAAAAGTTCACCTTTGCTTTAGACTTTTAAAATAGAAATAAAAGTAAAAAATTTTCCCCTCAATTTCCATCCCCGGAAGGAAGAAAAGAAGTTATCCATCTGGGTAACGATTTTAACAGTCTTTTCAAGAAAAATAGTGATTAAATTTGATATTAACGCAACATTTTTATTTATATAAAATAGTTCATTTCGTTTTTGAATTATTTTTCTGTGCAGCTAATTTCATAAAAAGTTTTTGAAACTTTCCATTCCTCTTAGCGCACGCACACAAGGATACACGCATGAAATGCACACATACCAATAAACATGCAAGTCTCTAGTGCACATAAATATTCAAACGCACAAGCACACACTCAAATTTGCAGGTACACACGCACATGAATACATAAATTCAAATTCTATATTTTCTTCAAAACATTTCTGGATGTAACCTTGTTTTCGATAAATTTCGTAGCTGACTTGGTCAATTCAAAAACATAAAATATTTTCTTGGTCAATTGATGTCCCCTGTTATATATATATATATATATATATATATATATATATATATATATATATATATATATATATATATGCTTGCTTGCGTGAGTGTGTGAGTATGGGTCCATGAACAACATGTTGATCGATGTGTTAGCACTGTAAAATTTATTAATTTCGCTTGATCTAACTCAAAATATACATTTTGATCATTCGTTCCATTTATCAAATATAAATAAAAGCTGTCATCTTTTCTATTTTCACCCATTCTTTTGTGCTGTGAGACTATTTAATTTCACGGCTGTAAATTTGTCCAGCTTTAAAATGTACGACTTTCGGCAATGAGCCAATCAGGCCAGCATTTTATGCGTAAATAGAATCCATGACAGTCGATTTCTACATAAATAGCATCAGTGAAATGCGAATACACGTGATTCCTCTCGCGAACAGACACACCTTCCGAAGTGCAAAGAATCATCTACAAAACACGCAGGTGTTCTCAGACATACCAGTATCTTATGATAGAAAGAAGAAACATTTTTTTATATTCGTTTTTCTATGAGAACACTCACAAATTTATTGGTTTATCTGTACAGTGTTTTAGTTGAAGATCCATCATCTCTATGTACAATGAAATGCAATGTCTATTTATTTATTTGCTTTCCATAATACTTTTCACGTCACTGGACGATGACTTAGAATTCCTTGATGTAATAAAATTGATGGATAGAACTCCATAATTATTCAATGCTAAATTGAACATTATTTAGAAATACTTTGGAACAAAACATTTTTTATCAGAGAAACTGTGATATATTTACACACACACACACACCCACACCATATATATATATATATATATATATATATATATATATATATATATATATATATATATATATATATATATATATATAAAATAACAATCGATAAACACAAGCGGCAATCAACCCATTTCTTAGCATTGAGGTCCTTCAAATTTCAGTATCTTTACTTAATCTACCTTGAGTTCAGTTTCAATCTCCAATCTCCAATATTCAATATTGAACCTGAAGAAGAAAAATACTGTACAATGTAATGTTTTAAAAATTTTTATAAGTACGATGCAAATGCAAAATAAATGTTGATTTCAGCTCGTCGACTAAATTGTCGAATGTGTTTGGATGATTGATGCCAAACTCTCTGGTACTAATTCAATTTACTTCACTGATGTGACAATCCGCGATAAATAATCACAAATGGCTTGAAGAAAAGATTAATCTAGGCGGCTGCTCAGCTTTACTTAAAATCTATTTCGTTGTGGAGAGCAAGTAACTTTGAGAATCAATTTCTCCAAATTCTTCTTCTATGTCTATCTATCTACCTATCTATCTATATCGACATAATTCATATAAATTCAAGAGAAGAATTTCATTCTATGAAAGGAAGTTATGCAAACGGGATGAGCAGAAACAAAATGGAATCGACAATTCTTAAGGATGAATCAATCAATTGTTTTTATTGCAATGTTTCTGCGAATAAGTTCAGGCACAAAATGTTATGGGGTATAAAGGATCATTTCAAACGCAGAGCAACAACCCACAAAGCGCGCATGACTCTGCCTCATGTAAAATTGATATTGATCTTGAATGCTTTTTCCACTGATTTCAAATGCTCGCTCAGCTAATTTTGATCTTGAATGTTTTCTGGAAATGATTTTTTGGCAATTCTGGATGTTCGTTTCACAAACTCTGAGAGCTTTTTTTTTTTTTTTTAACTTTTATTGCTTTTCAAGCTAAATCTAAATGCTTCTTGTAACTAATTTTGAATTCCTGTTTCAACTTATTCTGAATAATTTAGTTTTTCCCTAGAAATCTGCAACATTTGAAGATAATCTCAGGCAGTTCATAAAATTATTAGTTCAGATTACATTATCGGATGAATATTTTTCATGAAATCATATAAAAAAAGAGAAACAACCCTCATATTCCAGAGGCATGTTAACACGAAGTCTTCTGATTGAAGTACAGTGAGTGTAAGGTAAAAGGTAAAAGGAGGCGACCAAAAGGTTCTACTTTCGCCCGTTTCTATTCTTCTGGATGGAGGTAAACGCAACACCTATCCCTGATTCTTACCTCCAACATAATCACACAGATTGGGTGTGCTCAATTATTTGCTCAGTGTACAAGGAAACTTGTCGTAATGAAGAGCTTTCCACAATCTTCGCTCATACGGGGGATAGTACCTGGAATCAAACCCGAAAACTAATGCGTGTACAAAAGTCAAAAACCTTCGGTCCAAACCTGTCAATTTTTAAGCTGTATAAACATGTTGAAATGAACTTTTTGAAATCTATCAAACAATTTTTGCTCTCATTCTATTTACAATAGGAGTTTTTGAAAATTAGTAATCTACCGTGGATGAATTTACTTCAAGGGACCGGCAACGTTTTTATTTGTTGAAGAAAAGCAGAAATTAAAATTGTATTCGATTTTAGAAGACGTGTGCATTGAGGAGTAAGATCGACTGATATTTCAACATTTTCAAAAATAGGTCAGGTTAGCCTCTCAATAGAAACATTCTCATGACTAGCTCTGTTATAGGCACTAAAGAAATCTGTGCTGACAGTTTTGGTTGATGGTCTCTAAGTTTTCTTTCGGGTCCTTGATATCAGATTTCAAAGCCCATTCCGACAAGTTGATTCATGAGTTTTTCTTCTTGACTTATTTTTGTTGTTGTTATTGTTGTCGTTGTTGTTGTTTTTTCTCTTGTTCGTCGTTAACTGATAGAGTTTGGTATATTTTGTTCAAGACAATTCTATTCCTATTCCTTTCCACAGAATAATTACCACATATTTTATCTACTGACATCTACAATTAGTTCATCAAGAAATTGCACTATCAACCTGTATCTCAATCTATACCAGTTTGTTCGTATCTAGCTATCGATCTATCTATCTATTTATGTTCGTATCTATCTAAATATCAATCTCAGTTTGTTCGTGTCTATTTATCTGTCTGTCAGTTTGCTCATATCTATCTATCTATCTATCTATCTATCTATCTATCTATCCGAATGTTTATGTATGTATACGTATGTGTGTGTGTGTGTATTTGAGGGAGAGAGAGAAAGAGGTAAGAGAAGTAGAATGTGTTTATGATAGGGCAAGGGAGGGAAAATGAAAATAAATAAATAAATAATAGATAAATAAAGTCAGTGACATGACTCACCTCTACTGAAATCACAACACTAGGAGATCAGATAGTGAACAGTTAGACTTACACAAAGAAATTGAACATTTACTGCACCGCCGGTAGAGGGCGTAGCCGGTTTGAAGTTTTGATCAAATCGTCAAAGGCATAAACGATATGGATAGAATATTAGCCCAGTTTATCAAGCGAAAAGGGGAGCTAGTTAGACAAGAGATTTTATCAAAATGGCCCTAGAAAACCGCCAGGATGTATAATTCACCATGAGTGAAATAGGTAAAGAAATTCAATTGATTATGCAATCGAAACGTTTACTTTTAACATGTAAGTTACCTTGGATTGATTGATTACATTTTCTTTGATTAAACTATAAGAGAATAAAAGAAAAGGATAACCTATTTGTTGGTCAGTGCTTACATGTATGTAGAAATATATGAATGTGCATGTCTACGAATTCATACACGCATTTTTGTATATATATATATATATATATATATATATATATATATATATATATATATATATATATAGACAGAGAGAGAGAGAGAGAGGAGGGGGAGAGAGAGAAGTGGGAGAGAGAAAGAATATTGCAGTATTGATTAATGCGACTGAGAAAATATTGTAGGGTCATTGTATTGGCTGCGCATGTAACCATGTATAAGCTGAAAAAGACATTGCAATATAAAAGGACTTTGAACAGAGCGATTTCGAACTGTACAAAATTCTTTGGAACCATTTAAGGTTGACTTGTACACACTCAGTGAAATTGTTTTAAATCATTTGAGATGATTCCTTTAAAAAGAGACGACACAAACACACACACACACACACATATATATATATGTATATATATACTGAAAGTTTGTTTCATTGGAAGAGTCCATTTTTTCAAATGGTAGGTAGAAAATATTGTAATCCGTAAAATTGTTACCTTTAAGTATTAACTCCTAATGTAACGACCAGAGAAACAAACAGAAAATTACACGCTGATGATATTTGATTGATACTTAGATGGATATAAGTAAGGTAAAGACTTAATATTCAGGAAAAGATACTTCAAGTAAATAAGTGTGATTTCCTTTTCAGACATTTGAGGTGATCAGGACTTTCCTCTGGAATCGCTGAACCTCTCCATTTTGGGTGTTCCAGAGCCTGTACAGTCTAGACTTGCTAAGTTCGTCACATCATCTCCCTTATACCGATCATATTTCGCATCTCCACGTTGAGAGATGTGATAAACAGCATTTGTCTGAAATTCCTGCCATATGAACAGCCCATCGCCATTTGAGTTTTCAAATGGATTCGATTATATATCTGACTCTTGTTCTTCTTTTTATATACTGTGCTATCTTGTGATCTCTCCATGTAATGTTGAGCGTGATTTTCTCCTGTGCAGGTTACATGGTTCTCAGTTTGAGAGTCAATCTTTTGGTTAGGTTCAGCTCTATGGGCGACCATCGGGAGTCTGCATGGGTAGCAGACTCTCCTTTTTAAGGCAAATGGAATTTTAGTGTTCTTGAAAGTTGAGCCAGGTCTACCGAAAGTTTGTCTACATAGTGATTCTTTGCCTGATTTTTTTCTTCTTTTGAGTCATTCATGGAGATTCGTTTTCCTATGGGAATGTAGTGGTCTACTTTATTCAGCTCTGCATTTGCGATTTTCATGACATTTGTTTACGGAAGTCCTTGAGAGGACAAACGTTCTTGCTTCCTTCATTCAGGTCGTCAAGCATTATTTTGATATCATGCAGGCAATAAGAACGATGTTGTCAGCAAAATTGAGCTTACTTAGGTATTCTCCGTCCAATTCCTTTATTCTCTCAGTGTAGATTTAGGAAGATAATATCGTGGTAGGCAGTGAAGATTTCGGGCAGGCTCACCCTTTTTTTCGAGCTGGAAGAGCGTGGAGTTTTTCCTTAGTCTGATAAAGGAACTGTTATATCAGTAGATATGTTGCCAGAGGATCAGATATGTTACATAGTAGCAAACTAATTTATATAACATCTCAATTTTATTGCTTGTTTGACCAAATGTTCATTTATGTAAGACGGAGCATTTAGAATCCTCTTATTGTTGCCAATTTTATTTTTGGTGAATACACTTTAAAGGATATTATATCTCGACCTTTTCATTTTTAATATTCTTTTTAAAGTTAAAACTGTACGTCACTTCTATTTGAGTAAAGATTAGTCATTTTTAAACGTTGAACGTTGGGGTTTTATCGTGTTGCAAACGTATTTCATTTTCCCCTCTTCTCTGGCTTCACAATCAATGTTCGAATTCTCAAATATTTTCATCAGTTGGGAATAATTTTATGATTTTCCACTTAAGTTCACCGTTGAAGAGGCTGTCTTTCTAATTGACGTCTCTGGTACGTTCTCATTTGCTGTTAGTCCATGGTCTCCTTATCTGAAGCATAACTCAGATGCCTCAGAGAGTACAGAGGACCACCAAGACCTCTCCAAAGCTCAGAGATATATCTTACAATGAAAGATTAAACGACTTAGACGCTGAGGTACATGAGAAAACGTGCTGGCCTATTGAAAGTCTGTAGAATTTAGAACAACGTACATAGTATGGAAATAGGCGTCCATTACTAACAATGCTCGGATGAGAAAATGCTGACTTCAGCTATCTGCAGTAATATCCGAAGACACAGCCAAAAACTATAAATTTAAAGTTACATAGGCATGGAACAGTCCAAGTGAAAAACAGTCACATCCGAGAAAATCAATATTTAAAAAAAATACTCTTAATGCTAATCTTGGCCATATCAAATATAACAACCAATTTTTCTTATTAGTTAAATCCCGTTGCAACTAACCTGAAGTATGCTTTTCAAGTATAGTCAGTACATGAAATTACGGGTAATAATATTTGAATCGATCCCTCTTGCAAATATTTGTACAGCCCGATATCAACAAGTGAATGATATACAAAACTGATTTCATTGTTCTACACGAAGTCAAGTGAAATTCTCTTTTTGGAGTGCCCCGAAACTATATACGATCAATCTTACGAAAAATATCCTTCCGCCCACGTATGACTCGTCATTACAAGCAGGTATACACGCGACTCAAGAAAAAGCCTGTTGACCAAAACTGCCCCTCAAAATTCTCATATCTCGTCTACATAAAAGTGACTCAGGTGATGTCTTCTTGGCCCAAATGGTTTTACTTCACACTACATCCGTTCAGGCACCCTTTAGGTCTTACCATTTCTGATTAGACGACTGCAGATGCGATGCTATGGCCAATGAAGATTTCCCCCGGAGCGGGGTATTGCACTGCGTTGTCAAGACAAATGGAATCAGGATTCCAAGAAATGCTTACACTTATGTCCTCGTGACACAAATCGAAGGTACCATAGAAAATTTGGAGTTGTGTCTACACCAAAAGTTTACATGTGGGATTCCCCTAATTAAATCGATCTTGTGTCTCTTCCTATCCTCTTGGGATTCCGGGTTAATGGACACACGGTTTCCGGGCAGCATACTGACTCTTGCAGGCGTAAAAGGCCATACATACATTTTGGAATCTTAATCTCTACCAGATATCTAATTTCTCCAAGAACATTCCGAATCCAAGAGTGTTTTTTCAGTAAGACATCTTCTAGAAACTTTTTAATTTTAGAAATGAAAAAAATAATGGAATCTGGAAGAACTTTTTCATCTTGTGTCAGCGCTGCCGGGCACTCAATTTTGCCTAAAGCCTTGTAAGTTTGCATGACTACCCAACTAAAGATCATCTACAAACTTTTTGCTTCTTTTGCATTTTTGGAAATTATATAGAGATTAATAGCAGTTTGAAAAGTTTTTTTTAAATTATTCAATCCTGTGTCAGCGTTACTTGATACACCATTTAGCATCATCATCAGCAGCAGCAGCAGTGACAGGGGCATTGTAACATAATGTTTAACTTTAAAATAGTGCGTGTCATGAAACTTGTCTAATTCGTCACGTCATGCAATTTTTTGCCGGTCACAGTTTTGCATATAATCTCTGGTGATCCACGATATCCGTCGTGACGTCCAAATGTTGTCTGTCATTCTTGTTACATGGTCTGCCCACCGACTTTTTAGCTTTATACTGGATTCTTTAATCTGTCCAAATTCTGTTTTTCTCTAATATAATGTGATGTCTCGTGATCTCCTGGTGAGATATTAGATAGGATTCTCACATGCAAATTGCATGATTCATAGTTTGAGAGCCAATCTTTCGGCTAGATTCCATGTTTCAGCACTAAAAGTGACTATCAGGAGGACAAAATTATTGTAGACCCCTCTTTTAAATCTTAGTGGGATTTTCTTGTTCCTAACAGTTGGGCTTCCTCCGTGGAAGACTTGCCAATCGAGGGTGATTCTCTGTTTAAGTTTTTCTTCTTTTGAGGGTTTCATAGAAATGCATAGTTCCAGGTTGATGCAATGGTCACTACTTCAGCTCTAATTTTTCGATGTTGATTACTGTGTTCTTGACTTAGCATGTTTGTTACACACGACACTAGTTTTATTGAAGTTCAGGTGATGACAATTATCTTATTTTCCTCGTTCAGTTAGTCCAACATTTTCATTTAGGTTCTCGGCGGAGGGGACGATGTCATCTGCAAATATGAGGTTGCATAGCTGATCAACATCAATTCAGGTTCTTTTATTTGTACAGTTTAAGTTTCAGATGATAATATCGAGGCAAGCAGTGAAGGGTTTGAGTGAGCTGGTGTCTTGTCTTATTCATTTTCGAAATGGAAAAGCTCCGAGTCCCCAAGTCATCTGCTGAGTCTGTAGATATGTTGTATAACTCTAACAAAGACAGGGTTCACGTCTTGCTGTTTGATTATATCGATGATTTAAAGGTTTTCCATTAAGTCAAAGATCTTTTTGAAGTCAGAAAATGCTACAGTAAGTGGCATTTTTGATTCTGATGCTCCATTTTTGAAGTGACTGATAGAAATATATATATATATATATATATATATATATATATATATATATATATATATATATATATATATTCCCTAAATTCTTCTTTTTATTTCTGCTGATAGCACCCAAAAATATCTTATCAAAGCATTTTCTGTCCCAAATGATCTTGCTGCATTTAAGTTATTCTTAGATTATTTATATTTGTTCTGCATTTATTACATAAGATGATAAACTATTTCAGTACTTAAGAATTCTTTGTGAAAAATCTATTTTTTGTGACTTTGTTTTGTTTTTGTAGTAGATATAGATAGTAAATTTCCTGTCCAATCTGACTTATCAAACATTATGATCCTGTAATTAGTCAAGTTATATATATATATATATATATATATATATATATATATATATATATATATATATGTATATATATATATATATATATATATATATATATGTATATATATATATATATATATATATACATATATATATATATACATATATATATATATAAAGAGAGAGAGAGAGAAAGAGAGAGAGAGACAGAAAGAGAAACAGACAGACAGACAAACACACAGAGACAGACTGAGTGAAAGAGAGAGAGAGGGTTGTATTGTAAAAAGTTGAGACTGGGCTGGGTGCTGCTGTATATATGGAACTGTCTATTTACATAAAATATTTTGAACATAATCCGAAGCAAAAAATTGCATTTTCTGCGGAAACGTCTAACACCTTCACGTTCGTGGAGCAATAGTAATGTATCAGTAAAATGAAACTTTTTATTCTACGTTCATCTTACAGCTGTGGGTCAGTGAACTGGATTGATTATAGTAGTAGCTATCTTTAGAATCGGTTACTAGCGACAATGAATAGGGGTCATCCAGGGGTCAGGTCCCCAAGAGTCAGATTGCCATGAGAACATCATTGTTGGGGAAAGAAAGGTGCAACAGAATAACAGGATTCAAACTAGAAAAGGTTGATGGATAGGAGTCCCAAGGTGTTAAAAAACCATGTAAAATGATATCGTGATTTGTTTAATTATTCAGAAATGCATCAGTGATTCGAGTTTTTTTACATCGTTAAAAAAGCAATCAGTTTGACTTACTTTTAAATTCTTTTTTTTTCCGTTTTTTTTATTTTTTATTCATCTTCATATTTGTTTTATTATTGTTATATGTTTGAAATTTTCCATTTTTGGTCGTGAGAGGGTGGAGTTTCATTGGGATTGTTTTGAAAAGTAACTAGGTGTTCATCGTGGTCTATTGGCTTATGGGTGTGTGTTGGTTAGAATTTGTCAACACTGTAAGTATTCCGAAGTGATGGTGACTATCCTATGGGTTGAAGCTTAGTGTCAATGGGATAGTTCAATTTAATATTTATTCCTTTAGGGGAAACAGTTTGTAACAGTAATGTCCGTGTGTTCTCATGATTCTCTAGCATTATTCTTGAAGTTATCATTGGGTAGGCGAATGTGCTGCTCTATTGGGAGTACATTGTTAGAATTGGTGGATCGAACATCGTGTAGTAGCGGTTGAGTTTGATGTTTTAAAGGCCATTCAGATTTTCCCATGTACTGTGTTTCACATCGTACTCATTCGATGAGGTAGATAATGTTGCTTCCTTTGAAGTTAGGGCTATGACAAATGTTGAAAATATTTTGGGTGGTAGAACTAGTGAAGGAAATAGTGGGTTTGAGATGATTACAGCATAGGAATCTTTTGTTATTGCATCATCATCAGTCTTTTAACATCTGTCGTTGGACATAGACCTTCCCAAGGATTCGCTACACTTCTCAATCGTGGGTGTTGCAGAGCCAGTACTTTCTGAATTTGTTTAGCTCGTCACTCAATTTAATATTCTGCTGGCTTCGGTTGCGCATGTGATCTCGGGGTATCCATGTCGTGAGTCACGATGTCCATTGGTTGTCGCCATTCTTGTAATATGGCTAGCCTACTGAGCTCTTTAATGGATTCTATGATGTCCCTGACTCTTGTCTTTCCCTGGATGTACTATGCTGTCTTGTGGTCTTGGTTAGGTTCCATGTTTCAGCTCCATAAGTGACTACTGGGAGGATGCATTGGTTATACACCTTTCTTTTTAGGATTAACGGGATCAGTTCAGAACCAGTTTGAATGAGTGTTTATCACGAAACAAGTTTAAAATTGTTACTAGATATTCAAGTTTAAAAATGATATATATACATATATATATATATATATATATATATATATATATATATATGTGTGTGTGTGTGTGTGCGTGTGTGTGTTATCACACAAAATAAAATAGTTCCTGAAAAGCCTTTTTAAAGGCATTCAATTGTCAGTTAAATAGCTTTAGCTAAAGAAATAAATTCCTCCAGTCCGACAACACTGGAGTCAGGGTTTTGATGTAGACGAGATTTCAAAACACCCAACAGCAGAATCGATTTTGCCATACTGATAATTCTAAAGCAATCCTCGAAATGAGCTTTTGCATTTTCTCGGTAGTCCAGTTGGTGCTGACCTATGGCACAGACACGCTGCAGATGCTTTTAGGTTTTGAGATTTAAATTTGTTTTACAAAATCCAACGAAGAGTTTGTCGTTTGAATACAAACATTTCTATTTCTATGAGTTGTTCTTACTATCGAACTATTTTTTCTAGAGATTGAACAACACGTTGAATAAAAATGACTCTTCAAAATTACAGAAGTTATCGTTGCAAATATCGTTATTGTTGAATTTATGCCAGACATGTGAAATTAACAAAAATGACGCCAAGGGCGGAGACATAATTCCCTGCTTTTTTAGTTGTTCAGTATTTTCATTTTTGGCCTAGATCGATGGTCGTGTAAACATTGATGGCAATTGGTGCAAGCGGAAGTTGCAACTGGGGGGGGGGATGAAAGGAAACATTGAAGAAGCAGCAGAAGCTGAGGAGGTTGAGAAACCTAGTTTTTGCCTCTCTATGCCAATCAAAAACAACATGACTAGACAATTTTTATTATTTCTTCTTCTATTTCTTCTTATTGTATGAAGTACTTCTTTCAATGATGAAAATGAATTATGAAAATTGCTTTCTTAAGACTAAAAGATATCGAATATAAATAACAAAACATGGCGTTGATTGTCGGTTAAAAGGTGTGAGTTTAAGGAGTAAAATCAGCTTCTTAAAACCTTGACCTTCTCCATAGTCGGATGGTTGAGACATTCAGCCATATAATGGTTTCCTATTCGCAATAAGATGTGAGGGTTCGATTCTCTCCGAGAACGATTGCACTGTTTACTCCATAGAATGACAGCCTGTGTCAAAGTTATAATGAAACCAACTTAAATCTTGGATGAAGGTAAAAACTAGTCAAAGAAAAAACCAAAAAAATTATGGGTAGACATTTTGAATTACAGATGAAAATTCTATAAAAATATCTTATGAAATTGCCATAGAGATTATCCTTATGAAAGAAAGCTGACCAAATTACATAAAATAACTCTCAAGATGATAAGAATATGCTGTCAAGTTTTTAACAAATGGATTAGCATTCCCATGCTAATGTACTTCCATTTACCCCATATTTCTTATTAAAGAAGAATTTGACTTGAGGCATTAATGGGAATCATGAAGTATAACTACAAAAAGATCACCAAAATTCTGGATAGAGGGCAAGTTCTGGAAAGAGTATGGATGACACCATGAGTTAACAACACTAAGCATAAGCATGCCACTGGGAATATGTATATATGTATTCACATGCGTCTGTCTTTCAGTCAGATTATTCACACAAAAGTTCTCCGTGAATTTCAATGTACTTTCCAAAAAGGTAAGCCATGTGATGGGGAATGATTCGTTCAATTTGGGGACCGGTCTAAGAGTTTTATTTTCCAATTGAGAGATATTTTTTATTTCCCCCCATACACGGATGTATTGATTCATATTCATCCACATAATATCCAACATTCCTGATTGAACTTTACTGACATTTTGAGGACGTGTACATCATGGACTTACGAAGGATTAGTTGAATTCTCCGGCCGATCCAGAGATTTTTTCAGATTAAAAGAGGTATTTTAAATAGTACAAAAGTACAAAATTGAAAAAATCGAAACTTACACTTAGCCCCCTTGCATTGTAGCCCCATATGTTGTGATTCTTAATCAATTTTTGGTTAGTTCGTTGGCAGAGGGATGGGCTCCCTGGGGACTTCCTATTTATCAAAGCAAATATTTAAACACCCAGAGTTTGTCTGCAGTCGCTCTTGTAAAATTTGAGCTCACTCATTCGTGCGCGAACACATATTTAAATTGTTTTGAGTTTTTAAATCTATCATTAACATATTTCTATCTACGTAGCCTTTCATGTATTTAAAATTGTTTCGATTCATCTATGTTAATGCATTTATATGCGATTTCTTTGTCCTTGTTATTTTCTGCAAGGATTTTTCTAGGTTTCTCTCAATTTTGACGCAGATACAGACGTGAATTATTCTAGATCACAATTACATATGATTTTATATCTGAATTGAATATGATAAAACTGTCTGTTTGAGATATGATGAAAGCTCTTTGCTCTGGCTGTGACGTTATAAACGTGCAGTGACACTTAGTAAACCCGCCTAGATATCCGGGCATTCGTGAAATAGGTCGTGATAAGAAATTGGCCACATCGTCCCTGCGTCCTAGCTGACACATGTCTCTTGGCTGGTTTACATACACGAATTAACGAGTTTAGGCTTCATAGCGCAAATCCGAGGATCATTTTTTCTATTTTAAGATTCACTCCTTAAGACTCCGCTTTATTCATTCTTAGAAATAATCACCAAAACTTACAGCATCCTTTTTCTTTTAGTTTCCAAGTTGGTCCAGCTGGCTGTCTGGCTGTCTGGCTGCCTGGCTGTCTGTATCACGCGTACAGGGAGCACAAAGCGGTTTAAGGGCTGAAAATGTAAACATTTACTCATTTTAACCACAAAAACGTTTTGTCTTTTTTTATTTACTGCATCCTCCCACTAAATAGGTTTCTAGTGTAGGGTTCAATCTACAATGTATGTTTATGCCAAATTAGTTCTTAGTTTGTGCTCAGCGATGTTTTAGTGATCAGAAAAAGACGAAAAATTTCAAATTTTTAATTGATTGTCCCCAACACAGCATGCTGCCATAAAATGTTGGCAATGTGACAATTTCTAATGAGTGACTAGCCAGACCTATTTTTATTAATATCAGCCTCCCAATTGTCTGTAATGTGAACTTGATAACAATAAGATTAGATGTATGTCCTACTTCTAGATTTAATTAATCTCGAGTCAAATTGAAGAGATTACGTATGCTTGACATCAAAGAGTTTGTGCTCACTTTCTTAAGTTATTTAATTACCACGCAACGAAAGTGCAGAATATGACACAAGGATAGTTTTATTGTGTGTGTGGGGGGGGGGCGGTCTGCTGCTTATATAAACATGTTCCCAAGCAGTCACCCTTTAAAATTTGATCGGGCTCGACACTGCTTAACTTCTTTGACCGAACAAGAACCGGTGTATTTATTGTGATTCGGCCATCCTTTCGTTCTAAAACCGTGGTAATAAACTCATGCTCAGAAAAATGTCACCCATTTTGCTTTCACGCTGCTTTTGGGCGTTTCCATATCAAATTTGATAAAAAGTGATAAACTCTTATCGTACGACACGGGAATATAATGTGGTGACAGTCGGCATAATTACTGAATTGTCTTCCTTGTGTCAGTCAACATGTATTTAATAATCTGACACGGATAAGAGCTTTCATTATTCCTAATAGTTAAACTGCTCAACCGCCAAGAAAAGTTTTGATTGCTACTTGCGATGGCGACATTTATCATTCTTCCATCGTTAGTCTATCTTAACTCTTAAGTTCTAATCTTCTTGAAAGAAGGATTCAGTTTCCCTCAACGAGTGTTTATTACGCAACCATCGTCATTCCGTCTATGGTCCTTTTGTTTATCTCTTGAGATTTCCATGTGTTTGTTTAATTATTCCAGGTTTCTGAGGTTTTAATTTTGTGATCTAATATTTTTTTTGCTGGTTTTGCTTAAAATTCTCAACGATGATGATGATGATCATGATCATCATCATTATCATCATCATCGTCATCATCATCATCATCATCAGTCTTTTAATGTCTGTGGTTGGACATAGGCCTTCCTGTCTAACATGGGCGTCACGGAGCCAGTACTTCCTGAATTTGTCTAGCTCGTCTCTCAATCTAATATTCTGCCAGCCCCAGTTCCGCATGTGATCTCGGGGGATCCATGTTGTGAGTCATGATGTCCATCGGTTGTCTGCCATTCTTGCAACATGGCCAGCCCGATGGTCTCATTAATCTAACTTTTGTAGAACTTGGGTCTCTTGATAGCCGAGTTGACATAATCATTAATGCTTATAAGTTTTCACTCTCTCTCTCTCTTTTTTCTTTTCACATAAAGTCTATCTGCATCTTCCCTGAAATATAGAAAATAATAAAATGTAATTCATCTTTTCGTTTGTACGTCTCAATCATTACAGACGACTTCTTCTCATTATTATTATTATTATTATTATTATTATTTGGAATCTCACACCAGTTGCCTGGTGGTAACCGCTGGAGTTTGAGTGACAGCAAGTCTCCTCAAGTCTCCAGCCCTCCTCTCCTACTACTCATAGGTCGCAGTAATTCTACGATTTACAGTTTCACACCGGTTGCCCAGTGGTTATCGCTGAAGGCTGAGTGACAATAAGTCTCCTCAGGTCTTCAGCTAACGTCTCCTCCCTCTTTCGCATATCATGACAGAGCTACTATTCGTTGCAGTCCTTATATCTCTAGCACCTTCCTCAGTATCCGTGCAGTTCCAAGTAGCGCTGTGGTCTGTACGGTCTCTATCCTTCCCCTAATCCCGATCTCCTCCAGTCTCTCCCTCAGCGTTTTGGGGACAGTTCCTAGTGCGCCCACTATGACCGGTACTACCCTGGTTTTCATGTTCCACATTTTCCTTAACTCCCTTGCTAGGTCCTGGTATTTTTCCCTTTTTTCACCCTCCTTCTTTTTTACTCTATGGTCTGCAGGTACAGCAACGTCTACTATTTGGCAGGCCTTCCTTTTTTTGTCTACTATTACTAAGTCCGGCCTTCTTGCCTGGATGAGGTGGTCAGTTTGGATGTCAAAGTCCCACAGTAGTTTGTGGTTGTCATTTTCCAAAACTGCCTCTGGCCTGTGCTGATACCACTTTTCCCCATGGTTGAATCCCATTTGTTTACTTAGTTCCCAGTGTATCATCGTTGCTACTCTATCGTGTCTATGCTTATACTCCCTCTGGGCGAGCTGACTACATTCACTAGTTATGTGGTTTACTGTCTCATCTCTTTCACCGCACATGCGGCATTTGCTGTTTGTCTGTGTTCTGTCGATTTTTGCTTTTATGTAGTTTGTCCTTATGCTTTTGTTTTGGGCTGCCATGATGAGCGATTCTGTTTCTCTCTTAAGGTTTCCCTTTCGTAACCACGTCCATGATTTCTCGTCTACTATATCTTTTATCTGTCTTTTAAACTCGCCGTACAATTTTTTCCCTATTATTGTTATCATTATTATTATTATTATTGTTATCATTATTATTATTATTGTTGTTGTTGTTGTTATTATTATTATTATTATTATTATTATTATTCAATCTCACACCAGTTGCCTGTTGGTTACTGCTGGAGGTCAAGTGACAGCAAGTCTCCTCAAGTCTCTGGCCCTCCTCTCCTCATTCTCATAGACCACAATAATACTGTGGTTTACAGTTTCACACCGGTTGCCCAGTGGTCATTGCTGAAGGCTGAGTGACAATGTCTCCTCAGGTCTTCAGCCAACATCTCCTCTCTCCCTCGCCTATCATGCCAGTGCTGTGGTTCATATTTCCGCTTTCATTTTCTCTCCTGTTAGGCCACTGCTAACATTTAGTGTTGCAGTCCTGATATGGCTAGCACTTTCCACAGTATCTGTGCGGCTCCCAGTGGTGCTGTGGTCTGTACAGTCTCAATCCTTCCTTTTATCCTGAGATACTCCATATTATTATTATTATTATTATTATTATTATTATTATTATTATTATTATTATCATTATTATTATTATTATTATTATTATTGTTGTTGTTGTTGTTGTTGTTGTAGCAGTACTTTTTTAACAGTCGGATTATTGTTAATGCTGATCGAAATTTAGAATAGTGGCATTATTTTCATTGGAAGGAGAAAAAAAACTCGTTTTGACTCTGAATAATTGATGAATCTTGACAAAATATCGTTAGTCCATATTTTCTCAAGGGATTTATTTTTTGTCAAATAGTTCACTACAATTGTGATGGGTTGTACTTGATTGTATCTAATTATATATATATATATATATATATATATATATATATATATATATATATATATATATATATATGTATATGTATGTATATAAATATATATATATATATATATATATGTATGTATATATATATATATATGTACGTATATAAATATATATATATATATGTATGTATATATATATATATGTATATATATATATATATACATGTATGTATATATATATATATATATATACGTATGTATATATATATATATGTATGTATATAAATATATGTATATATATATATATATGTATGTATATATATATATATGTATATATATATATACATATATGTATGTATATATATATATGTATGTATATATATATATGTATGTATATATATATATATATATGTATGTATATATATATATATATATGTATGTATACATATATATATACATATATATATATATATATATATATATATATATATATATATATATATATATATATATATATATTAAAATGGACTGGATTCGAATTCGATCTCATCTCACTCATCATCACATTATGCTGCCTATAAATTATGATGTAATGAATTCGTCATATCGCATGTGGAAGGTGAAATTTGTTAAATGAGGAAGAGGGCTGCCTGTTAACGAAAGTGCTTTTAGAGAAATGGGAAAATGACATTAACAAGGAAAAGAATCAGAAATTCGAGGTGATTTAATGAACAATGTAAATTAATGGAACGAATAGAAATGAATAGACATAGAAAAAAAACCGAGGTGTAACAAGGAGAGTAAAAAAAAAAAAAAAAATAAACAGGACTAAATGAAATGAAGTAGGAAGAGAATGTGAGAATGAATAAATCGAGAAATGAAGAGATGCGATGTCTATAGATTACATACACACATGCAACATATATATACGCAAGATCGACTCACACAATACATATTCACATATGTGGAAGTACATTTGCATGAAATGATCAAATCCCTCTCTCTATATATATACATAATTGTGTCATCCACAGACAGCTGTTTCGTTGTATTATAACTCTTCAGTGTCGGTATAGACTATCCCTTATCCCATCCAGTACAACGAGGTAGGATTGAAACCTTCGCTTCAGACCTGGAGGCCGGTATCCTACATCTGAGCCACGGAACTGAATGGTCGGTAAGGTTGAATGTAAGCGATATATTTATTTAGCATATACATTACCCATCCACCAGAGTACTCTATTCCTATGGAAGAGCATTGCATAATCCCACAATGAACGAGTCACCCCACTTGAATATATATATATATATATATATATATATATATATATATATATATATATATATATATATATATATATATATCAGGAATCCAATATGATATGATTTAATACAAGATTCGATGTGTGATAGGTTTATTCCATAAAATGCACGATTCATTTAACAGTGAACATCAAGTTAAGAGTAGAACTTGAAATATAATGAAGTGAGGATTCTCTACACAAATACGTTTATGTTTTGCCCTGTTTGGGTTTCTTCGGGTGAATGATTCAGTTCACTTTAGATTTCTATTTAGGATATTTTGGGGCATGTGATATATTTTACTAGGTTGTCTCCCTTTTACTCTCTCTCTCTCTCTCTCTCTCCCTCTCTCTCTCTCTATATATATATATATATGTGTGTGTGGGGGGTTTGTTTAGTGGTGTGTCCTTGCTTGTTATGTGTTCCTGTTCTATTTAGTGGGGATGCTGTGCTCATTGGTAGTTATGAATTATAGATTAGGAGGGTATGATGAATGCATTTTTGTTATCAGTACACAGTTCTCTGTGGTATGTTTCTTCTCCAAGAGTATTTCTTTCTCACTTTAAACTGTTTCCCAGTGTTAGGGTTCCTTTTGATATAATTTTATTTGGTAATTTAATCATTCAGGGCAACGAAGAAGGATCAACCACTTAACAAATATATATATATATATATATATATATATATATATATATATAAAGGACATAAAAGGACACAAAATATACTGAAACCCACTTCCACAAAACCCACAAGGTTCTACCTACTCCCCAAAATCCAGAAACCAAATAACCCAGGTAGACCAGTCATCTCCTCCACGAACTGCCACACTACCAAACTATCCAAATTTGTAGATTACTACATCCAACCCTTAGCAACACAAATTAAATCATACATACGTGACACCACAGACCTCCTGAACAAAATCAAACACATTACAGCAATCCCAGACAAAGCACTTCTAGTCAGTATGGATGTTAAATCTCAATAATCCAACATCAAACATGATGAAGGTATCCTAGCACTTACAGAAGCCCTAAACAATAGAACTACTAAAGAACCCAGCACAATAACAATTACCACCCTTATGCACCACATTCTGACTCTAAATAGCTTCAACTTTAATAATAGACACTTCCTCCAGGTGAAAGGCTGCGCCATGGGCACAGTAGCGGCCCCATCCTATGCTAATATCTTCATGGGTAAATTTGAAGAAACCTACATTTACCCAAAGATATATAATGACTGCATCTTTTATGGTAGATACATAGACGACATTTTTTTTCATATATACACGCGAAAAAGCCAATCTAGATAATTTCTTTATACATCTAAACTCAGCACATGATTCTATTAAGTTTGACTTCACGACATCCACTGACTCCATAGCCTTCTTAGACACCCGCATATACATAGATGACAACAGAAACCTCCAAACTACCCTCAACACTAAACCCACGGACACCCACAATTACCTCCACCCCAAATCAGCCCATCCCCAACACTTAAAAAGAAGCCTACCATTTTCACAAGCTCTTAGAATTAGAAGAATCTGCTCTACTAATGAACTTAACAGACACAAACATAACCTAATACAATACTTCACCCAACGAGGTTATCCGCTAGATGACACTAAAAACCAAATAAAAAAAGCGACTGGAATACCCAGAGATGAAACCCTTATACTGTCCCACTACAACAAACCCAACCGCATACCCCTTATAACAACCTTCAACAATACACTCCCACCCTTAGCACACATCATCAATAATAGATAGAGCATTCTCACGATCAAAACAGATCTAAGAGAAACATTCACAGACCCATGTGTCATCGCTTACCGCAGACCCAAAAACATCAGAAACATGATTAGTAGCAATAATATCGTTAACAATAAAGTCGTACACAAAAATACACCTAGAACAATTAAATTCTGCACACCTTGCAACATAAGAAACAGTCTATGTTGCAACCACCTCAAGTACACCAACACATTCACAAGCACTACCACAAAAGAAAGTTACCACATATATCACAATAGCAACTGCCGCAGTAAGAACATTATATACCTTCTAGAGAGCAATAGATGTAAGTTACAGTACATAGGCAAGTCCGAGTGGCAATTTAATATTAGACTCAACAATTATAGACATAAGATCGAGTCAAAAAACAATCGTAGCCCACTTCCCGTAGAACCACACTTTCGCACACCTGACCATAATTTTGCCACTGACACTAGCTTTACCATCATAGAAAAAAATAGAAAAAACTACTCCAGAAACACGAAGATATGTGGATCAACAAACTTAAAACACTATATCCTAATGGATTAAATACTAAACTGAACAACCCTCATCACACAGAACCCTAATACCCAAAACTCCTACGATTAATATCCTCACACCCACATCTAAGACACATTCAATAATGGAAGCTTCAAAGTCACCCAGACCCATAGGAAAAACTTCACCTTAGCCTGTTATAACCCCTGTACAAATCATAGCCAAAACATTTTCAATAACTTTTAAGGTTGATACCTATGTAGCTCCTTGACCTCACCACCCCTCCATCTACACTACCCCAAACGTACCAAAAAATCTAACTCCACATCACTCCCCCCTACCTTGACACACTCTGCCCTCCCCAAGACCAACTGCTGCTGCTTTACCAAAGTCCTGATACCTGCTGGTCATTCTTCCATTCAGCAGGAGGCCTCCAGCAGCCCTGACAACACAACTTACCCTCAATGCATAGCTCCTGGCAGTGGACTCTAGTTCCACATGGTACATTTTAATACACACTCATACAGCGCACACCACTGATGATGGGAAGAATCCCGAAACATGTATGGACTATTGACATATAAGGATTAATAAACCTTAACTCCGATCACCTCACTCCCGAGTATATATATATATATATATATATATATATATATATATATATATATATATATATATATACATATATATATATATATATATATATATGGTACAAATGAGACAAATGGATTTATTTCATAGAGTGCTCGATGCATTCAACTTTACTTTATGGAAGTCAAGTTGTTTTTGAGTAGAGCTGAAAATAAATAGTAAAATGTTGATTCGCTACACAAACTAGCTCATGTTTCTGTCCTCTCCAGGCCTCATCAACGAATTCACATTTTACTTTCTTTCTCTGTCTGTCTGTCTGTCCGTCTGTCTGTCTGTCTCTCTCTCTCTCTCTCTCTCTATATATATATATATATATATATATATATATATATATAAAAGAAAAAAAAACAACCTCAAAAATATAACATCCCCCTCGAAAGTCCTGATTGGAATCTAAGATAAACCGAATCATCCGCCTGAATGAGCCCAAACAGGGCTGAAACATAAGCATGTTTGTGTAGCAAATCCTTACTTCATTATATCACACAGACACATACACACACACACACACACACACATACACACATATATATATATATATATATATATATATATATATATATATATATATATTTCAATATACTCATAATTTCACCCTGTAATTGTTTTGGGTGGGTACAATTTTTTTTGGGGGGGGTCTCTCTTTTTCTGTGACCTCTGATCCCAATGATTTAACAACATGATAGTGCATCTTGATGATGAAATGCGATCATTAGGTGACTAGTGTAGAAACTCCGGTATTACGGGCGTCTCTCTTGCAAACATCACTCTATTCAATGGGAAAAGAGAGAACTATTTAGTATGGGAGGAAGATGATGAGAATTATTTCATAATTGCAGGAATAGAAGAGGAGGAAAGGGCATGGGTAGCTTATCAGTGAAACTTGAGGACCGCATGAGAAATTCTTTGAGTTTGCATCATGTGACATTTGGAGCGAATTGCGGGGTTGAATGGATGGAAGCTAATCGTAAGCAACAGATTCAATGGAGGCGACGGATCGGTAATCAAATGTACAACAATGAGGGGGGGGGATTTTAAGATGTAGAGAATTTTTTCTGTACGAGAATATCTTTCAAGGTGAAATTAAGGGCCCTGAAACAGAAAAACGATTAGTTTATGCATTTTGGAGTAGGTTAAGATGTCGCTGTCGGAATTTTCCGTCTTATCCCAGACTAAAAGGGTGGGTTTCGATGAACCTATGGAAATAGACAATCGAAGATAACGTGTAGAAATAAAAGCTGTGGATAGGCTGAAAGAAAGAACTAGTGACTCAGAAGACAAAGCAGTTAATGGAGCTAGAGAATCGAAAGAAGAAGAAGAAGAAGAATAACAAACCACGTGATCGGAGAAATTTCCACCGACTGTATATCACTTGTTGGCAATGCAGTCGGAAAGCTTATATTCAAAAACAATGTCTGGCCTTTCAAGGAAATTAAAACCGTTTGTTCGAATAAGGAAGGTCACTGAACGAACAGGTGTACCAATGCTGAAAAATTAATGCAATGGAAAACCTCATTACAAACACAATTCGAATCAATGATGAAAATTATCGTGCACTTGTCGATACTGTTGCAGTGACCTCCATCATCCATTTGGAGGGTATCCAAGGCTATGAAGTAAAAACCTGTAGTGCCCCCTATATTTTTAGTTAGGAATTTAGTACGAAACTCTTCTTTTAGCCAGATATCCAAAATGTCACTTCCGCTGACGACCCCTATAGAACCCCTGGACGCACATGGTCCAATGCTCACTAGCTCCAGCACCACTAGCTGGGTACGCTTCTAGCCCCAGCCTCTGCAGCCGGCCATTTTCTCTCTTTCCTTCTCCCTGGCCCAATGCTCCTTGGCGCCAGTATTCCTAGCTGGCCATGCCTTTGGCCCAGACTTTTGCTGCCGGCCACTCTCTTTCCTTCTCGCTAAGATCGTTATCAAGTCAACAACCCACTGGCCGATCCAATCTTAACCACCATCTTCACTTCGGGAAACATGCATGGATAAAACTCCATGTTCTATGTCTGTCACAGTCTGTTCGTCGAGAGTCTAACAGCTTCTGAGAATAGACTCCAAGTTAACTCATTTACTTGGCAGTAAGGCTCACACACTGAACCCGGTTTCCACGTATCTGAGAGCAATCCAACCATACGGAATCCACGCGTTCAGACAACTCTGCTACAACTCCGACGCCAGCACTATCAAAACAAGAGAACTCCCACTTTTACTATCTCTTCTCCTAACATTACTTCTCACGATCGATCGTATCAATGTTACCCGTACATGTACCTCATCTTTATTCTTGTATTAAACGTACGTCTCTTATTTGGCCATAATTCTTGTACGTGTTCATTTCTCTTTATTTCAATGCGCATCCAACTTCATACTTGGCGCGCATTCCTTTCCCTTCTTTTCGTACAGCTTCCTTCCTTCCACAGCTACAGGGCCAGCACACTACACGTCAACCCACGAGGATCCAAAATCCTCGTCTCACAACAATCTATCGCTGTTCGGATTCAACAATAGACATTACGCGCGAAAACTGGTGTGAATTTAACGCAAAAAGACTCTACATCCTATAAACCACTTGGTGATGATATGGTTGACTTGCAATCTGCTTACTGGTCGTTTCTATCAGTTGTCAGGAACGCCACAATTGTCTGTCGAGTTAGAAAAATCTTCAACCAATCGAGGATTTTTCGTTATGAAAAATCTAAATAGAAGTATGATATTAATACGTGATTGGTTGCAAGCAAACGGTGTAGGTATATGTTATGACATCGGAGCGTTGTGCATTAGAGACGAATATCTGTCATTGAAAGAGGATTATCTCATTGCAAATGACCTTCATACAGTGTTGAAGCCCCGGACAACAACTAAACGAAGAGTTAGAATTAAAAACAAAATGGATAAGCGTAAGCAATACTGTATTGAACTGCTAAATTCTTTGTATTTAAGAAATTTCTCTGGAGTGTCAGATACAAATGCGAAAGTGGTTTCCATTATTAGTGATGACCACCGAAGAATACCCGTAGTCATCACTAATAATAGAAACCAGACAATAAGACTGTATTTTGTGTTTATAATAGGGAGTGTTTCCCAGGCATTAGACATAGTAGCAGTAGCGGCTGACATGGATGACAGCAATAGTATTAATTCAAACGGCATGCAGGTACCCAATCAGTTTAGAGCTCCGATAGAGAAAATGATTAAGAAGAACATGGCCCTATCTTAAGTCACGAATGAAGATTCTGATAGAACTTATACAGTGACGATGACAATAGTTACTGGGAATCATAATCGCGTAGAAAAGAGTCAGTATCACGCGCAGCTAGAATCGCAAGATGACATAAGTAGATTAATACATGATATCCTGCTAGCTAGAGTTATTGAGGAATCCCGTAGCCCCTGGTTATAGTTCTAGTGAAAAAGGAGGATGGAACAAAATGTTTTTGCGTGGATTATAGAGCATTGAATAATGTCATCAACAGCAATACATATCCTCCTCTGATTATTGATGACATACTGGATACTTTACGTGAAGCTAAATATTTTTCTAAAGTGTACTTGCAGGTGGAACTTGAGGAGAAGAGAAGACAACGTTCACTTGTCATAAGGGACGTTACCATTTCAACGTTATGCCTTTTGAATTAACTAATGCACCCATTATTTTGCAGGAGTTAATGACAGTACTATTAAAAGGACTGGATAATATGCATTTGCTTACTTAGATGACATCCTCCTCCATTTGAGACCATGTACTTTAAATGGAAAATGTATTTAGTCAGTCCTGCGAGCACAGTCTTGAGCTAAAATTATATTGGTGTGAATTTTCAACGAAGGGGTCCATTACTTAGGATTAACCATCAATGCTTGTGGCATCAAGCCAGATAAGAATCAGATAGAAACTATCAGTTCACTTGTTACATCGAAAACTGTGCGTTATGTACGTAGTTTTATCAGAATGCTCCTATTGAAGACAATTTATCTCAAATACTTCTACTATTGCTGAACCCCTAAAAGAATTAATAAGAAAATACGTTAAATTTGAGTGGACAGAAGGTTGTCAACCATCCTTTGATTTTTTTAAAGGATAGCTTAGCCAAAGCTTCGATCTTAGCTTACTCGAATATCTATAACGTTTGTACTGATACATCGAATTTAGCAGTCGATGCATGTCTAACACAAACTTATTTTGATCAGGCCAATATATGCACAAGATTTCAGCTAAAAGGGTAGATGATGATGAGCGGTTGTGGGATATTCACTTGAACCAAACTCTAGCGGTGATTAGATTCATTGAAAATGACACAACCAAGTTTATTCTATATCAATTTACAACAGGGATTTAGTGTTACATGTATATAACATTTTGAAACTTGGACTATTGTGTTATGGAGAGGAATATCATCAAATAGCTTTCCAAGAACACAATAGGGCTTTTGTTAGAATGAGAGTAAACGTTCACAAGGCAAGAAAACCACAAGAATATATGGATAATAAAATCGCAGAGGTTAACATAGAAGAAACAAACTGGATAAACGCTGGAATCCATATTATATAGTTATTGAAAGGACAGGTCCAGTTTCGTTCAAAATGAATGATCAGCTCACCGGAGCGATCACAAAGATGAATGCCACTGATCTCCGTAGTGCCAAGATCGTTGAATGGAATATTTCAAAAAGGTACTTTGTCTGCCATATGTAGAGATACTGTTCCTGATGATATGGAAATAGATAATGATCTGCTGCAAGAATCATCTGATCGGTGCTGGAAGCTAAGAGAAAATGCTGATGAGTGATGCATTGGACTTCTTGAAGGATTCTTGATTCGGTACAAAACTCTCACATTAATTTGATAAATGGAATTGACGCTACTGATTATGATTGTGATCAGTATGTTCACTCATCGGCTTTGGATAGATAAAATGTTCGGAAAATGACTATTAGAAAAAAAAATGATTTCGATGATTCATTTTTTCTATCTATTATTTATAGATCATTTACTTACATTTTTTGTTAAAATCTAGCTGTGTCCTGAAGACTCGTAATTTTGATGGGATCTATGGTAAACAAGGGTAATTACTCGGCTACTTATAACACTTGGAATCGACTCAAAAAAACAAAAACAATACAAGACTAAGTAAATAAAGACTACGAGAAATATGAAAAGAAAAATGAATTTAAGAGTACATACGTACATTATATTGGCCTGTAGAACCTGTGAGCTTCTCTGCATCTCTCAGACATGCATCCCAGATAGATAAAGGTAAACGGAGAACACAGATAGTCTTTTCATGAGTTTAAAACATTAGTTTATTGGATAACGTTTTCAAGTGTAGATGTCGGCAAAAAATCTGTCCGTCAATTTTCCGAAATATGGGTCTATCGGTGGTTATCTTTGAATTTATGATGGGTCCATGGAGGGAAAATGAGATAGAATCTCAATGAAAATAAATGTGCACTCGTGTTGTCGATTGGAGGTGTTAACTAAACAGTAAAGGCCGTGATTGGTGACCCGAAGAGAGGAATAAAAATTTACTTTGCACCCAACTATTGTCAGACAAGGGGCAGCTTCTGCTCCCTGAACAGGGCATCTATGGTCCATGCCTTCTTTAAATGATTTTTTTGTGGATTTATTTCACACACAGACACTCTCAGAGACTTTGCCAAGAACATTTTTCTTTAAATTGAAGAAAGAAAAACATTTTCTTTTCAACTTTTGAATTCCTTCTTCAGTAATGAAATGTGAATCTGTGCCAAAACAGTGTGTTTAATTCATGGCTCCTCTACGCTAATTTTGAGTTTACAGGCAGACTTTTTTTTAAAGATTTTTTCCACTGACAAAGTACCATTCCCAACCTTTTGGTTTCGTTTTTTTTATTTCAAGAATGAACAAACTATTTCCTCTAGGAAAAAAAAAGACAATTCAAATTTTGAATTTCTCTGTAAAATACTGTTGCAACTGAAAAGTCGGACTACTTTTGCTGTTAATTGTGTTAAACTTATTCTATATTTACTGCATGTTTGTCACTGTCTCTGGAATGCAAAATTACTTGAAGCTCGGGGCTACCACGGTCTTTCGTTGTGTAAACATCAGACATAACGAGAGTCCAATTCAGTCAGATACAACGGCATTAACAGAGGAAGAAATATTTTGACATTTATTTTTTGTAAAATGGGGGACGGATGGTAGTAAATACGGGTGTGCAATGCGAGGATTCCGGTTGGTCAATGATGACAGGTCCATATGGAATGATAAACATTTTCACAGATTGCAAACTCTATAATGTTTCAAACATATATCAATGAAGACGGGTTCTTCTGAGGATGTTAAGCATTTTGCTGACCCACAAATCCCTCCTGACGAAACGATTGTCTCCAAGTGGTCTTTGAAGCCGGAAAGATCATTTGTTCATTTTCATGGCTTAATCAACACGAGCACGTAACGTGTGTTATCTACATTCTATTCAGAAGGGCCTTTCCCATGAAAAGCCGCTCTCAGCCCTGGCCAAGAGGATACTGCGTAAGTCGGGGTATCAGTCGTTACTTTAGCCCGGAGAAGAAAGATCTTCAACTTTTCTCTCGAACCGACTCACTTTCCCGTTTTCCGTCGCATCTACGGTGTTGCGTTTTTTCTGACATTATTCATAGGCTGTGGAACCCCGGGTTGAGAAAAGGAGAAATAAACAAAGAACATAATTGTAACTATGGCATTCTTTCTTATCTCGTCTCTGCTATTTTTCTTCTTTACAGCAACAAGCAAATCATGGGTCCTACCAATTAGCTGTCGCATGATTCCCTTCGATAGCTTATTACGCAACACAAGGTAAAAAAAGGAAAAAATTAAGCACAATTAAATAAACTGAAGTAGAAAGAGAATAAAGGAATAAAAGATCGAGGAATGAAGAGATTCAATCCTTATACATACAATACACACATGCAATATACATACATGTAACATCGACTCACATATCCATAACTCATACTCATGAATATAGTGGACACATTTACGAGTAGAAGTATATTTGGATCCAATGAACAAACGTCTCTCTCTCTCTCTCTCTCTCTCTGTACACACACACACACACACATATATATATATATATATAATCATTATGTTACCCTGTAAATGTTTTTCTTTCCGAACACAAATATTTTAGCGTTTATTGTTGGACATGTGAATGATTTCGAAAGCCAAGCACAAAAAATTGTATTAACAAATAAATTATTCCAAGTCCATTCTAAATACACTGAACAGTTCCTCTTTTGATTTGACCTGTCTTTCCTATAGTCCATTTCCAATGTGTTGGGTTATCAATCAATCCATCGATCCGTCCAGGCTACCAATTGTGTGATGTGTCTTTTTTCGAGTGATAGTCAACAAGTCACATTTTCAAACAACAATGCTGGCGGCTTTTGTGTTCTGATGCAGATGAACAGCCCAGTAATCGCTGGCAAATTCTGGTCTCTATGTATACCATTGGTTTGCAAGCCTAATCCCGTCCATTTGTACAATTCACAGTAGATCAGCTTTCTCTCATGGATATACCTATTTTAATACGTCTCCTGAGTCAACTTCCTTTATTTACTTATCATGTTATTGACAGTATAATCCCTGTCTCCGCATTGTCAACATTAACTATTCTTCTGGGTCCTATCAATGTTGGCCCTAATAAAGATGGTTCTTGTAGAATTATTCTGTGTCACCATTAATACATTTAATTTCTCGCTTTAGGTGTCCTGTTCGCGACCATCTCTATGTCCTCTCATTTGCTAATCATTTGCTTGTCTTTCCCCCTATTTCTTGTTTATTCTTTTGATTTTTTTTACTCTCAATTTGATCTCTTGTTCCAAATTGCAACTTTTGTCCAATGTTATCGATATCTCATTCCACTACAATCTATAAAGCATACATTCTGACAAATCATTGAATTAGGTGATCGTCTAAAATACAACTCGAGAACTGAATATGCCGATATGACAAAGTAAAGACATGTTCATTCGGGGACGAGCATAGTTCGGACATAGGTGGATGTAATAAAAGGACTCTGAAAACTGATGAGATGAAATGGGAAAGACCTCAAATAAGTGTACAAAAACCTTTGAAATCCAATTATAGGACATTGCTGATATATTTGTAAATTTGATTCTACACAAAAATGTCCGATGAGCTCTTCCACTTTCTACATTTACTATTAAAGAACTTCATATATCTTAGACAATTTCTTAGATTAGGAATCATCGTACTACAAAGATATATTTAGACTATCGTAATATATGTAGACTAACTATTGCGTGCATACACTAGTATGAAGATGTGACAATGCAAAAACGATTTCCTTTCAGGTCGAATGCAGTTCTCATGTACGTGAATGTAACAAAGGAAGCCGAAACATGACAAAACCTAATGTGACAGGTTTCAAATAGATCTAGATAAAAAAAAAGGACACGCAGAAAATGTCTGTAAATGTTTTTGATGCTACACAAAAATGACAGCAAATCCTCCTGCTTTCTGAACTTACAGTTTCTTACTAAATAAATTCATATTATCATACGAGTTCATATTATTAATAAAAGTCGGATCGAGTTGACCAGATCGAATAGTATTTATTTCCTGGCTTGGATGTATTCCATCGCAAAATCGTACTGTTTCAAACAAATGGAAGGCACCACTTATCAATTGTTTTTCGGTCAGAAGACTAGACTGGGAGAGTAAAGGAATCAGAATAGACAGCGAGTATCTGAGCAACCTCAGATTTGCAGACGACATTGCCCTTTTTGCAGAGAACCTACACGACCTCCTACTAATGCTAGGTGAACTAAATGAAGAGAGCAAGAAAGTTGTCCTACATCAGCAAGACAAAGATCATGTGCAACAACCACATCGGAGATAAAAACACCAAGATCAAAATTGTGGATACAGAACTGGAGGAAGTATACCACTACATCTACCTCAGACAACAAATCTCAACGACTCTCAAAAGAAGAAGAAATCAAACGAAGAATAAATCTAGGATGGCAAGCCTTTGTCAGAGCAAGCACAACCTTAAAAGAATGAAGAGATCCCATTAATCCTAAAAAGAAGGGTGTACAACCAATACATCCTCCCAATAGTCACTTATGAAGCTGAAACATGGAACCTAACCAGGAAACAGATCAGCAAATTGAGAACCATGCAAAGTGCATATGAAAGAATTATGCTGGGCCTTACATGGAGAGACCAAAATACATCTGGAAGAAGACAGGAGTCAGGGACATCGTGGAATCCATTGAAAAGCACAATTGGCAGTGGGCTGGCTATGTTGCAAGAATGGCAGACAACTGATGGACATCACTACCCACGACATGGATCCTCCGAGATCACATGCACAACCGAGGCTGGCAGAATATTTGATGGAGAGACGAGCAAGACGAATTCAGAAAGTACTGGCTCCGCGATACCCAAGATAGAGAAGTGTGGCAAATCCTGGGGAAGGTCTATGTCCAACGATGAACGATGAAACACGGATGATGATGATGATGATGACGATGAAATAGGGCTGACAGATTGTGATTATAGCAGAAATATGAGAAATGCATGTTCTCATGACACTTGCAACACAGAATACTTCGTTTACTCTAGCGATTGAATGTTGTGATAACAGATGTTTTTACTCTTTATGACCCCACCAAAAATATCCGATCGGGGGTGATCATCTTTGTTTATTCCATCTTACCGTTCCTTCCTCGGAGATATTTAATTTTTTTTTAATGCGGCACCAATTTTTAATCACTCTAACTGCAGAACTTCCAGTCGAGAAGAACGGTTTTCATGACGGTAAATCATAAATTATGTATATCATTAAATGCCCGCTTCTTTGGCTACAATATACCTGTGGAAATCCTCAGAACTGTGGTCGCAAAAAAACTCTTGGGGGCTGTCTTAAGTGATCATTCATAGCACTTGAGTGAATTTTGTGCACACAGGCACTCGAAACATTCAATTCAACCTTATTTTACCTTTCCCGTCGTTTCTTTTCTCAAAAGGTGACCAGCCATTCTCATCTTGCAACTGTCTTTATATTCCAACCCTTCATCCTTCTGCATACCCCTATCCTACATTCTACCCCCACTGTCATCTTCATGGTCTTCACGTTTCGATTCGATTCTCGTTGTCTACCCCGGTACTCTATCCCTTTAAATGTATTTTTTATTTATTTTTAGAAGCTGGTAGATAGACAGACGGACAAGTACTCTGCTCATGATAATGTAAGTTAACTGGCTAGGAAGCGGTGGGTGGGGCTGGGGTTAAAGACATAGGTATCAAGTGAGATAAGGCAAGATCTACTTGGGGCAGAGTGAGATGGGGCGATGACCTCCTAGGACATATTCAGTATCTTTTATCGCCGTGAAACAGCAAGAATTCATAGCTGCGTTCCTAACGCAACCACAAACCTGCGCAATGGCAGAAATTTAAGTGCAGGGACAGATTTATGGAGCGAGACGAACAGCAAAATGAGATATGAGCCCATCCTTCTTTAAAATTCGGTTGAACATTTGCATGTGTGCACACTGATATATGCAGACGTGTGTACATATATAGTTGTGCACAGCGACACACACTGTTGCTGGCTAAAAAGAAACCCATTATGTCATGCACTAATTCCCTTAACGTATAGATTCTCCTGTATACATGAGCCACTCAAATTTCCTTCTAATGCTTTTTTTTCAAAATTTGATAAAACAAATTTGGGATGAAAATTTTAAGTATCAAAATCCGATACAATTGAAGACAGACTACTAAATTGCCTTGGATGTCGAGTATACGCATAACTGATGGAAAAGTTGGAAGGGGGTTTGAAAACACTCCTTTTCGGACGCCCGATGGAGTTAGCCTCCCAAACGGTTTGTTTTAAATTGTAGCTTGCTTACTGAATTCTTACTGTCATTACGCAATTGTTAATCTCACTAAATGTTGGAAGGGACATCAAGGAGCAAAATTCCCTTCCCATCATATCTGTAGCTATATCTCTGGTGTCAATCTGAGGGTCTATGTTAAACCTTATCCGCTTCGTATGTGTGAGATGTTTGCATTAAGATTTAACACAATGGGTGAATCTCTATGTCTGTACTTGCATTACACCGAGAAAAGGTACACAATAAATAATTGATACCCTAAGAACATAGCGAATAATAAGAAAGAAAAAAAAAGAAAAAAGTAAGAACATTTTTGGTTACCTTATCTAATTCCGAATGTGGATGAAATTGAAACTTTGCTCATGCATACTTTCTTTTGATGATTGAAGATGTGCAATTACAAACCACAGGCGTGAACCATGTTCCAATTTTTCATTACACAAAAGTGAAACAATGGATTTCAACATTAAAGTAAAAAATGCAAATTTTATATCATCTATAACTTCAAGGATACGAGAATAATTGGATGGTGCACCTCTTTGATCTAATGGTAAAATACAGAATGGTTTTAGTAATAGCGAAATATCCATTATTTGCATGATTGAAAATGAAGAGAGATTTAAGAAATTGGATGATTCTTCATTTTTGAAAAATTGGTAGCTTCCTTTATGAAAAAACTCTCTCCGTGCTTAGCTGTACTTATATACTCTCACAGTTTCTCTTTTGTATGAGTGATATTAAATACTTTCTGGTAAATATTTTGGAGTCATTTTGAAGTTTATATACCAACTGAGTAACGAAGTTCAGAATTCATTTCAAATAAGTTTTTTAGAAATTCCTGAAAATTACTATTGAAGACTGGTTTCCCTGTTTTTATTGGTCTAAAAATATTCCAAAGGTTAGAAAGTATTGATTTGCATTCGCTAATTGGTCTGGAGATTTGATTTTCATGATTGGCATCAAAGTGATAGAATTCACTTTGGACTCTATAGTTTTGAGGAAGTGTTCGACGAATTACAAATATTACTCATTGGTAGGAAGTTACAAAAGTTACGAAAAAAAAAAAAAAACTTAAATTTAAGGATACTTGAAGTCAGACTTCTGCTGAATCCTTTCCATTGAACTTCCAGATTCCAAACTCTTCATTGTATTTGTGACTTTTGGCCGTTATCATAATTTTTTATAATAATCATCTAAGATCTCCCGATTCTTATAAAATGTATCTTGATGGTTTTTAAAAGTGGCTATTGCTTTTGCATAGGCCATATGTTTCGGCAGAAAAATCCATTTGTTCGCTGATCGGACAGAAAAGATGATTCGTCTTTTTTGTTTCGTCTTTTTGCTGTCCAAACAAGTATGGCCAAGATTTTCAGATTATATATCCTGGAATTTGAGCGATGTATCAAGTCCTTCCATAGATGTAGACTGCTGCTGATCTGTCATATGACCCTGACACTATCTTGAACATCCTTATCATGTTACCTGATACGACGAGAGCATAGTGTTGATAGTGTCAATGCTCGTAACCGTTCCGAATAAGTTAATTTCTTTACATTTAGTTGTTGTTAGTAACCCTCCTTTGGACAGACTCCTGATGATCCACTTTTTTCATCACATAAAGATACACTGCACTTGCGCCTTATCATTATCATCATTCAATCACAACAAGATACGTGGCTAATCAAAGGAAACATGGGGACGAGTGTCATACCTTTAGTTGGTCGATCAATTGGCCTGACATCTAGGCAAATTATTAATTCCAAATGATTTCACTTACTTCATTCGTCGAAACGTGTAATCATTAATCAAACTTTTCAAATTCTATGCATATTATCTACGATCTTTTAATTGGACGCATCCTATATAAACTACCTTACAATTTCTCAAGACAAGAGATGGACTGGAATCCACTGGGAAGAGAAGAGTTGCGAGACCAAGATAGACAGAGAGGATCCATCGAGAGGAAAGCAGAAGTGACCAGACTGAAAATTCCCCCGAACTGATTCCGCTAGCATCGTGTTATAGTGACACTATGCTTCATAAGAAGTCTAAAGGAATAAACAAAACTAAACTTGCAGGGAATTTCCTTAAACAACAGTCACAAATAGATGCTCAATTGTTGTTTGGCACAAGCTTCTATTTTTGTGGAAATTCGAAAAGTAAGTTTGACTGATATTATGTACGAATTGTGTATAATCAACCAATAGGCAGGCAGTATTTCATACACTGAATCATTTTATAGACGTGACATCTTTTTTACTATAACGTAAATTTCTTGAAGTATCTGCAATGTTGAAATACTCGCAATGTTGACTTGAAAGTTATTCAATATTTACCATAAAATTTACATAAAAAATAATTAGACGGCAAAGCATTCGAAGAAGTTGAGGAATACATTTACCAAGGCCAGACAGTGCAGTCATAGAAAGATCACGGAGATAGAAATTGACGATGCATAACGATTGGCTGGAAAGTATTTTGTATTTGGTGATTTACTTGAGAGCCAATTACCGATATGTTTAAACTGTAAAGTATACAATAAATAAATGATACGAGCTTACGAATGTGAAACCTGGAGACTCGCAAGACCACTCGAAGACAAACTAAGAATAGCTTAAAGGGCAATAGAAAGAGTAATGTTAGGAATAACCTTTAGCAATTGAAAAGGTTTACATGAATCTGGGAGGGGACCAGGGATGAAAGATATCGTACTACTAAATGAGCAACGAAAATGAGAGAAGTACATAACGAGAAGGAAAGATAACAGATGGAACAAAGATTAACCTATTGGTGCCAGTGGGACACTAAACGCTGTAGGAAAAGACCAGGCACAAGATGGAGAGTTAAGATAAAAACGTTTACAGGTAAAAGATGTTCAGCAGTGGACTTATAACGGCTCATGATGCTGATGATAATCAAATACTTTAATTCTCATATTTCTGAGCATTAAACCGTTTTTTTAAATATCATAGTTAATACATTCATGTAAAATAGATAAAAGCACTAACAATTGAGAACTTCACAAAAACGGAACATCACTCATTCTGTTTCACACCAGTTGTGACTAGTAGCTTTAACTAGAAATCAAGTGGCAGCAAGTTCCCTCACTTTACTCAACATTCTTGCTGCTTTTAGATGTAATGCTTTCGCTTGAATGTTCATTTCTTTGTTCATTTATATCTAGTTATTCAAATTCTCTTCAAGACTCCATGGGCCTCATCGAAAAGTCCCAATAATAATGGGTACAACTGTTGACCTTTCGTTCCTCAATTTTTTTCAGTTTTCTCGCAAGATCTTTTTTCAGTCTTTCACTTTCTTTTGCTTTTGCACAGTAGGCTTCTTAGAGACCAATATCCAATTGTTGACAACTTTTATTTTTGTTTTTGAGATCTTTCGCTTATTATAGGATCAAGGGTTTTATATCTTACCAGCAGCGGCAGCAGCCTTTTAGCATCCGTCATCTTTACCTAAGACCATGGGAGCTAATACTTTTTAAACTTATCTCGTTCGTCACGCCATCATATTTTTGGCCGGCCAATTCTGTGTATGAACTCTGGGGATTCTTGTTGTGCATCGTGATGTCCAGATGTTGTGGCATGGCTAGCCCATTGCCATTTGTCTTTTCTATGATATCTCTGCCTCCTGTTTTCTTTTCTCTGATATACTGTACCGTCTTGGGATCTCTGTATGTGATGTTGAGCAAAATTTTTCCTGCACACGTTGTATGATTCGTAGAGTGAACGCCAGTCTTTTGGTTAGATTCAATTTCAGTTCCATAGGTGACTCTCGGGGGATGTTTTGATTTTATATCCTTCTTTTTTTGACTAATGAGATATACCTGTTTCTGAAAACTTGAAAAAGTGGTTCTTTGCCTTATTTTTCCATTTTAGGGATTTTACGGAGATTTGCTGTCGTAGGTAACGGTAGTCAACTGACGCGATAGTTCCTTTATGAGGCTACATAAAGACTCTAAGCCCTTCCAACTCGAAAAAAGGAATAAGTTAAGGCGACGCCAGCTTACCTAACAAAGTCAAGATTGTGCACATGAAGAAATCGAAACCTCTCGCCTATTTCATGAAACAAGTGTAAAGCTTTAGTGTTAAGCATCTTCCTCATTTGATTTGTCACGTATTCTTCTTCATACTTACCCAACTATCCGTCCTAAGATCGCCATTTTGGACAAATATTGAGGATGTTTCTGCCAAAACTTTATGAAATATTTTCAAACATTTAAATGAATTAATGAAAGACAAAACTGAAATGTATCTGTAAATAGATTCTCTCTCTCTCTCTCTCTCTCTCTCTATATATATATATATATATATATATGTATATATATATACCCTAGGATTATTGATTTTATAACGAAAAATGTTTTTTAGTTGTAAGAATGGTCAATCAAGGCAGCAAAATTAGTAAAATATTTAAATAATTTAATAAAGCCATAACTAATCATCCTGATCCTTTTAAAACCACTCAGCTTGACCATGATAAAATAAAAACAACGAATAAAGAGAATCTAGACTGTAGTACAAAAATGAAATAATTAATGATAATATCAATTAACAATGTATTTTAAATAAAATACATTTGTATCAATATTAGGGGTATTAGGTAACTAGAATAGATGGATCTAGTCTTCGTCTCTGTGAAAGATCATTGTATTGACTGGAACCAGGGAAAGGGGAAAACATTTGGCTCTGGTCCCCATGTCTGACAGATAAGTACTTGGGCAGGGTTAGAGATCGCTGATGGAATGCCAAATAACAGATTGTCTGGAATGGAATAGCCCATTGAGGTGTTACTAGCGATTAGAAAGTGGTTTCGTTTCGTTTCAACCATGTAAATAAGGATCGTTCATTTGATATTTTAAAGGGAAAAAAAACAAATTGATGGAAGTGAAATGGTATACGATGTGGAAAAATAAACTTTAAAGATAATAGAGTTAAATTGTCAAATTCTTCGGTTGAATATGTCAGTAGAAAATCAACTCAGTGTAGTTTTTCTATGTAATTAGTATTCTTAAGGATATCATAAGTTGATTTGCGTGCAGTCTGAGATTAAAACCGACTCAACAGATTTAATATACACATGCATGAACACTCAATAGAAATGAGACAAAAACGAGTTTTGTCTGTTGTTATACTTACTGAGCCCTCATCGTTAAATACGTTTTTGTGTGACCTAGATTAGTAATCCCTGTTTCAAAATATTAAATGATGTGTAGTATTAAATATCATTCATGTGCAATACACATAATACCCTAGATAGAATATCAAACTACGTGTATTACATAAGCTGAAACGGAGGCGGTGTTACATCAACAATGCTAGGGTGCCATAGTAATATAACTGTTTTGTTATTAAAATCCGTGAAATATTTACATGGTAAACAACTGATGATTCCAACTCTGGAATGGAGCACTCCGGTGGATGGAGGAACGTGTGTAAGTAAATATGTCGCTTAATTCGGTCCAGCCAACAATCTACTTCTGAGGTAAAATGTCGGCCTCTGGGTCTGAAGCGAAAGTTTTGATCCAACCTCCCAGTACTGGTAGGGAATTGGATAGTCTATAGCCACACTGAAAAGCTTGCATAAATTGTATTAAGAGTTATTTGGAAAAATCTGACTTCAATGACATAATCTGACTTCAATGACATAAATTTCTTTCCATCTTTAGTGTTTAAAGCAATATATATATATATATATATATATATATATATATATATATATATATATATATGTATATATATATATATTGTGTATGTGTATGTGCATGACTGCAAAAATGTATCTCAGTGTTGACCAAACTATTCTTTTGTTCATCATCTCCTTTATAACTTTGTTTTGCTTTTTTATGACCATCTTCTTATTGTCGTCTTTTTTGCGTTCTCTGTGTTTTTTCTCAGTTTTTCTCCTTTGGTCGATTTTTCTCTGTAAATATGAACCTGCTTCAATCATTCTGGTCATTCTTCCTTTCTCCATTTCTTTGTTCGTTTGTTTCTTTCTTTTTTTCTCCTTTTCTTTCTCTCTTTGTTTATTTCTGTATTCATTCCTCTTTGTTTCTTCCTCTTTCCTTTTCACTTTCTTTCACCTCGTGTTCCTTCTTTCTTTCTTACTTCCATTCTCTCTTTCTTTCTTTGTCTTTCTTTCTATCATTCTTCCTTTATTCCTTCCTTGCTTCCTTCACACCATTCTTTCTTTTCTCCTTCCTTTCTTTTTTCTTTCTTTTTCATTTATTTGATTCTTTCTATCTGTCATCCAACCTTTCTGTCATCCTTCCTTACTTCATTTCTTTCTTTATTTCTTCATTTCTTCCTTCCTTTCTTTCATTCTTTCTTCCTTTCTTTCATTCTTTCTTTCTTTCTTTCTTTCTTTCTTTCTTAATTCATTCCTTTGCCACTAGATTTTATAAAGTTACGGCATGACATTTTTACGACCGGATGACAGACGATTGTCTGGTCGCCCGGGTGCCACCCGCTGGTCTCATATCTACGGCCACACGTAGTTTTATGCCATAATTTCTCCCCAGGGGAGATGCGGCATTGCTTAGATTACTTTAGAAAAGATGCAGAACCACCAAGCTGACCCACAACATTTGAATGACAATACTAAGAATATTGTCCTCAACGCCCCATCAATAATTCGACACCAATTACGTAAAAGTATTGCAAGTCAATCCAATGTTATGAGACAGAAAAGAAGTACAAAATCAACAAAGCAAACAAATGCAGGATTAGAAGAAGGTACCAAGTCATCTGATATTAACGGAAAATAGCTTACCTAGGGAAATGGCACTTTAGTCACCCCCCACCTTGTGATCTCAAATACTTATTCTACAATCTCTTCTACGTTTCAAAACTGTCTGCAGAGTTCTCTTTTGGGATAATCTGGGATAATACCTCGTCTTGTTCGCAGTCTGAAATCGCTTTGGGAAAAATGAGTGCTGAATCGACTGTAGGGGCACTGACAGACTAGCGTGATGCGATGACATATATATATTAACAAATCGAACGAAGAACTAACTAAGAATAGCATAAAGATCCATGGAAAGAGCAATACTAGGGATATTCCAAGAGATGGAAAAAAATTAGCACGTGTAAGAGAGAGAATTAGCGTGAATGATATTATACAAATAATTAGGTAAACGAATGGAGGTGAACTGAACACTTAACAAGAAAAAATGACAACAAATAGAGCAAAGGTTACCTGATTTGTTGCCATTTATAGTAAATACAGTGATAAAAGACCAGATGCACGCCACTAAGTCATGGCAGAAATCAGCTTAGCCGTGTTTTTTTATTGGAGGAGATTGGAAAAGCTTTTGTGCAGCATTAGACTTATTATAGCTAATCATTATGTTCAGTTCATATTTCAGGTCGAATCTTAACTTAACGAAAACGAAAAAAAACGAAAAACTTATTTGCAAACCTTCCTTCGGACAAACTCATCTCTTCTTTTCATCTTTCATGTTGACTCAACAAATATCACTGAGTTGTGAATTAAAATTCGAAAATAGAACTCATTCGCTAGCGTTTAATGTCAACTTTCTTTCCTATTGATACCGTTTTTTGTTTGTTTTTTTTTTTTTTGCTTAGCAGGGAAAAAGAGACCGGGACAGAGACTTTCTTTCCTTACAGATATCGCATTTCATACCTAAATAAGTGCATTGAATGAATCGGTCGAAACGTTGTGTCAACATCAAAGACGGAGATAAGAGATTTGTTTTAAAAAAAGATGGTACGTAAATGACATTTTTCAAAGTTATTATGATTCTTCACATTTGATGAAATGACAATTTTCGCTGCACTACACAGGGAGTACATGAAATCTAGACACGGAAATGAACATGTAAAACTTCATTTAATGACATGATCCAAGACTCAATGCCAACCCTATCGAGTAAAGTCCATTCTGCTTGTATATATGTATATATATATATATATATATATATATATATATATATATATATATATACATATATATATATATATATATATATATATATATATATATATATATATATATATATATGTGTGTGGGGGGTGTGTGGATAAGTGTACATACAAAGTTCGGTTCTTTGCAGTGACTCTGAGTTTCTGGCAGTTTAATCACAGCACCACTAGCTGAATCACTGCGATCAACAAAATTTATATGTATACCTATTTACAAATGCTCTATCCCCGTTATCAAGTACTCTCCATTCATAGATAACTCAAACACACACACACACACACACACACACACATATATATATATATATATATATATATATATATATGTGTGTGTGTGTGTGTGTGTTTGTGTGTTTGTGGGGGGGGGTATTTAGTTGACAATAAGTCAAAAATAGTCGTATCCAAATTAAATTTATTCTACTAACATTTTTTACCTTTCGGCTTTATCGAAGTGGCAGTGTCAAATGAAACAATATTGAAAGTTCGTTTATTTCAAGTAACAATGTCTAATGCTATCACAACGCGTGAGCGACAAACGTCAAGTATTTTACGAAATCCAGAAACTGCACTGCTCGAATGGATCAATATATTCGAAAAATCAAAATTAGGAAGGAATGGACAAATGTTATTGAAGGTTTTCCAGGATTATGTTTTTGTACTATTAGAGGGTCAGTTACTTTTTGTATGTATGGTGATTTTTGGATGGATGAATCAAAAGTTGTTTAGTATTATGGTTACAAATGAAAAATCACTGTCTTTGTTCAACTATTATTTCCTTATTGTCAACTAAATTCACTAGGTTGGACCTATTGTATCCACAGAAGCAATACATGTGTACCTGTACCGATTATCATGATTCTAATGCAAGTATATACGTATTACTAACATTACGGATAGATAACTCATTTGTTACTAATATATGCATATATTCTTCACGTAATGTTTAGTCCAATACACGTCCTACAGACAGGTTATTCGGTTAGTGTTTTTCAAAGAATAGATTTACTTGTGCTAAAGAACACAAACCATAAGTTCAACGATGCCTCCATCATCCTTACGTTCATATCTGTGATTTCTGATTTCAAAGGGATTATAAACGAAGTATTAGTAGTATTACTAGTGGGGCTATCAGTATTCTGTTCCAGCACCCCCTAGCCATACTTTTTTTTCTACAGACTTGAAAATTAGCATCAGTACTCCAATAGACCCCTTCCAAGGTTTTTTTTCCTTCATTTTTTGAAAATATGTTTTTTTTTTTTACCTTTAAACCATGTTTTGACAGGTTTATTAAGAACACCAAGCTTCAACAGTTTGAGTTACTCATTTTCAAAATATTTTTCTCACTCTATTTTATATATCTCCTAGTGGAAAACGCCAGTGCTCTCATAAATATAATTCTTTGCTGGAATTTTTCCTTCATCACATCGAATTTTGATGCTGCGGTTGTTCAATAATTGGCCGTGATGGCAAATTTCATCTAAAGCTATACATTGAGGATCTAAAAGCCAAGTTCAAATCATGTAAATTATGTTTCAGTATGTTCAGAGATGTTCTGAGTCCCTCCGACATTTTGTGAGTTTTGTTATTGCATAATATCAATAAGAATACAGCTGGTGAACTAATATTAATAGTTTTTGTGAGCCTCCTCCATTTGATGCCCCTGGCGTTTCAGATAGCCCCATTGCAATCACTCGCCAGCTTTGCCTCTAGGCAGCTTTAATTAAAGACGGCAGAAAAAAGAATTTTTTTATTAAATGTTCAAGTTGATATTTCCTGCTTTCGTATATGGATCATGTTTGCGTAAGTATTCCTTGTATGTGTTTGTGCACTCCCAACCAAATATTCATTATTAAGAATACGTTTGGAAACTATATATATATATATATATATATATATATATATATATATATATATATATATATATATAATCCAATGGAAATAATCATAAATATAATATATTTTTTTGAAAATCTATTTGAAATGATCAATTTCTGCAGCAGCTCCATTTTCTATGATAATGCCAAATGATACATTCATCAAGTAATAACAGGAGATCATTTCGAATAATGTTTCAAAGGGATACAACACATTTATAAATATTTCTGTCGGATTATGTATTCATTTCTTGATAATTTAGTTTTTCACGTTGAGAAACAAATACAGCATTTTGGCCCTTTGCAGACAAACACACACTCACACGCACTCATATATATATATATATATATATATATATATATATATATATATATATATATATATATGAGAGGAAAGAAAACTGTACTGTTATTTGTTTTCTGTTCCTGCATTCGTTAAGAATGTTGTGTTTTATGAATGTGAATTTCATGTTGTAGCTGAATTTTTATTTTTTATATTCTTTTTAATGTTCCGATAATTGCTGAAAGCATTAGGACTCCATATGCACAATTCTTACGCACGCTTGATCTGAATATTCATTACCTTCTATGAAACAAAGAGAAAAATGATGTACAGTCTTAATTTGTTGCCTTCAATAAAACCTTATTATAAGACAAATTCAGTAAACGTTTAGAGGCCTCCGTTTTTCAAGGACTATGCAAAATTCGACTTCAAGGAAACCCCATCGCCATTGAGAGCCCTCTGGTGGTCACGGGGTTTTGAGAACGACCGACCGGCTTATTTATATACTGCAAGCAATTTGTTAGAAATTGTAAGGATTTCCCATTCAAGACACTTATTATTTACCGCATAAAGGCAACGTTTGATAAATGAGAATTTCTAAAAATGTTGATAAAGGATATTTGAAATGTTTTTTGTGGAATAGAGAAATAAACTGGAAAACAAATATTTTTGAAGACGGGCAATGCTTCATTGAAAGTTTAAAGCAATAAAAGCTGAAATACACCCTCCTCTCCGAGAAGCAAGATAATAGAACGTGAATGCAAGATGCATTTATATTCTTCAGAGCATGACGGCATTTATTTAGAGGTCATCTCAACGTTATCAGTGTTACATAGCATATTGAATTCTTTACAGTGTCAAATTCAAATATTCTCTATCTCTGTCTTTCTCTATATCTCTCTCTATCCATCTATCTCTCTCTCTCTCTCTCTATCTATCTATCTATATACATATATATATATATACGAATCCATTTCTCCACCCACGGTTATAAGTGAAAAAAGTAGGGGAGATTGGGCTCTCTGAAGGCAGCCCGTTTAGAAGGACTATTCTGAGTCCAAACCAGGGTGTGAAGTCCCTTCGAGGTGGTCTGACGTCCATTGTGACATCCTTTTTGACAGCTCCAGCAGCCAACCATAGGCCAGACGTATCGATCTCTGCTTTCCTCTGGTCCTTATCAACAATATTGAGAGGGGGATTCTGACAGAATCCTATACGCCCCACCCTTGCATGCACTCTGGAGGGGATGCGCAATTGTCTACGGGGACAGACAGAGGGTTATTCATCTATCTATCAATCTACTTGGCTTTGTTATATGCGCATTTAACTTTTGTTTTTGAGATAATCGATTGACATTATACATAGTTTATTTGGAATACTATCTCCATTATGGTTGTTTTTTATATTCACAAGGTTTATGCTGCTTTGCTTTTGAGTCTTCTTCAGGCCTGTATGTATGTTTTCACAAATATATTTGTATCTATGGATCGATTGTGAACGAATTCCAAGTTGAATTTAAGGAAAGAAGCTTATCATTATTTCACAAAGGTCGTCGTTGATTATAAACAAGAGTAGTAATGACGGATTATCTACCACCAGGCCCTTGCCCCACCCTCCGTGGAATAGAATAAAGTGATGTTAAGTCAAATGA
>OY735231.1:1482336-1659836 GCA_963457665.1 Thysanoteuthis rhombus
GAAGAGACAAGATGTAGAATTCAAATCCTTTCAAATACATATAAAAGAGCAGCAGATAACCTGGATGAATACGCACTTTTTGAATGAAATTTCTGACATAGAACGTACGATGATACTTTTTTTCAGTTGTGGACAGAAGTCTTAATTGACCACTGAGGGCCCTGGAAGGTCAAATCCAAGATGGCCCTGCAGCCGAACGGGTCTAATGCTCATATGCGTTCAATTCAGGTTCAATTCAGGTATCAACCAGAGTAGTAAAAATATATTAGGTTACATTTCCAGCAAATTTGGAAATGCCCATGCATTTGGTGATCTTTACGAAATCACCGGATCCCGTGGAAATGCAGTTAGTTCAACGTCAATTTTATTCAAACGTTAAAAAGACATCATTTTGCTTTTACAGCATGTTGACCATGTTACAAGCAATGTATCCCTGAAATATAAATGTACAAGCACAGTAGATGTGATATAAACATGTTACCAATTGTTTCAACAATGTGATGAGTAATTGACAGACCAGAATTATTTACCCATTATGTTAGAAAATGTCATACTTTTTTTTTCAAGCACACATTTCTTTATTGTAAAATCTTGTCCACTGTACTAAAAGTGAGATGAAATCAAATGATTGAATTTGACAATTTAATCCGTGGTTTGATCAACAAAGTTTCATTTTCCTTTCTTGTTCCTTTTATTGGTGTTGACATAAATAAATAAAATTCCCAATTTTTTATGAAAACCTCATGTTAGTCGGTATTTTTCCCACCCGGATTGCACCGGCCTTTTTTTCGAACTTTGTATTTTCATTATCTCGTACAGGGTAAGCCAACTTGAATGAATATCCAGATTCAACTGCATTTAATAACATTCTCGTTCCAGAAACAACAACCTTATATACTGGAAAATAAGACGAATATTTTCAAAAGAGTATTTGGTGAACTACCGCTCAGTGCAACTCATCCAAACCCAATGATTTGTTCATATCGAGCTCCAGTAGATGATCCGTAGTTATCATACTGCAGGCTGTCTCTGGTATTACACGTTGGGATCTAAGAAAGCCAACCGCATTCTAATCGAGTCGGGGCCAATTTAGTTATTTCGAAGCTGGAATTAGACATTCAAGTGCTGAATTCAAGTATTTTGAAGCTGAATCAAGAAATTTTGAATCCAGATTATTATTCTTGGGCCTGCCATCCAACTGAGTTATAACACAAACTGCATTATAGCAGTGAAGGCCTGTAGAGTATTGGACGCAGTGTAATATTAGCATAGTTTTTTTTTTAAAATATCAAATAATCGTGTTATATACTGGCATTTCCGGTAATATTTAAAAAACTCTCAGAAAACACAATTGGGACACATTAAACACGGAATCTAACCAGAAGATTGACCATTAAACTGGGAGCCATGTAACATGTCACATGAGAGAATCATGCTCAGCCATACATGGAGAGATCATAAGACAACACAGTATAATACAGAAAAGACAAGAGTCCGAGATATCGTAAACCATAAAAAAAACTCAGATCGTAATTGGCTGGACATGTTGCAAGAATATCAAACAACCACTTGACATTAAGACTTACAACATGGATCCTAAGAGATCTTATGCAAAATTGTAGCCTACAGAAAATAAGGTGGCATGGCGAACTACACAAATTTAGAAAGCATTGGCTCTGCAACGCCCATGATAGAGATATCTGGCGAATTTTGAGGAAGCTTTATGTTCAAAGACGGATGCTAAGAATTGCTGCTGCTGCTGCTGCTGATGTTGATGAGTCACATTCATATATGCAAATTATTTTGTCACCTGCTCTTAAGTGATCATTAGTAAGCGAGAATCAGAGACCATTTCATGTGTGGTAATTTGCTTGTGTAAACTTGTACCAAACTATGCTAAGTTAGTATGTATATCCCGATCACTTACCGGCCAAAAAATAATCTCGCATATTTTTTGTTATCTTCCTGGACATTATGTAATATAGGTTTGTCAACAATGATAAACAAGATAATTTATGATGGTTGCGTGTGCATGGCTGCATATATTCACACCTGTCTATAGCTACCTGCCTCCATATATATACAAACAAGAGCTGCTTACCCCTCACACGGATGGGTTATTCGGTTAATATATATATATATATATATATATATATATATATATATATATATATATAACTGGAGTAAGTGACCGAAGTGTGTCTCCACCGATTGTGTGTTTCTTTTCAATGCACACCCTTCAAAGAATTATATATTGACGTACAAAAAATGTATATGGGTAGAAAATAGGTTCTGCTTTGGCATTGCATAACGAATAGAACATCCTTTTAAAACCGTTTTAGAAATATTTTTCTCGAAACTTCTTGTTTCAAAACCTCCTTCCACTCCAGGTCCACTAAGGAGCCATGCCAGATTTGATTGGGTTGCACCTACATTTAGGTACTTTTTTTATTGTATGAGGAGCAAACACACAAACACACAGATACCTTGTACTATATATTTGAAACACACACGCTCGCACGCATGTGTGTGTGCATGTGTGTGTGTGTGTGTGTCATGTTTGGTTGAACACGACCGACATGGAATGCCGTTTTAACTTTTTCAGCGAGAGAACAAATTTCATGGTCAGACTAATGTAAAAATGGACTAAATATTAATTCAAGCCGAGCGCTTTTGACTGATTTGTTTATCATTATCAAGATCAAGCCGCTAGTAATGAAAGAGAGAATGGTAAAGATGTTTTCAATCTGCAGGTTTTTATTCTTCTTAGAAGGGGGCTAAACACTATATATATGTATATATATATATATATATATATATATATATATATATATATATAGAGAGAGAGAGAGAGAGAGAGAGTATGTGTGTGTGTTCAGCCCCTTTCTATATGTAACCATCTTCAGTTTGTTATATATATATATATATATATATATATATATATATATATATATATATATATATATATATATATATATATATACGCTGAGACACGAGTGTAATGAATGTGAATAACTTAAGTCTGAGCAATAATTTGCAGATTAGTCTCCTGCACCATTACTTGTGATGTGATTGTAAGCTTCATGGAGTGCCCTATGGTTGTAGCCTTGTATCCGACAAAGTTTAACTCTTCATATAACAACATGTACTTTAGCCCATTCTCAATTGTAACTTTTCAACAATGCTTTTGTCACCACTCCTTGTTTTATTTCATCCTTTCCTGTTGCTTTTCAAGTTCTTTTTTTTAAAGTGCGATACAATCGAACGAGTTACCGGTCCTGATATTCCAGAAGGTGGCACAGTTTGTATCACCAAATGACGCAATCAAATGCAAACACCGAAAAAGTAAGGCCTCGTTTTGGTTGTTTTAGATAAAAAGGATCGGCCCGGTCGGTCTGTCTCAGGTATGTCGTTTTATTTTTTGTCAGTCATGCTTCGCTGATTCGAAGATCTCTCTCTCTCTCTCTTCTACTTATCTCTTACCCTTTCACAATTTCTATTTTTCTTTTTCTTTCTCTCTCTCTTTCTCTCTCTATCTCACACACAAATTTTACAAGCACATTTACTTTCAAGCATGTACACACCTATACACATCAAATCAAACAGTTGTACATACGGATACAAATCTTCAGAGAAATATAAACACAAACATAATATGCATTTATCTACAGATACAAAAACATAGAAGTAAAACAAAACACGCTTGTACTATTCACACACAAATGTCTATGTAGATGATTTGGTAAGCCATAAAGATATACGAATCGACAAACTTCAATGTTTATAAAACGATTATAAGTGAGTTTATCAACGAATTCTAATTAAAGATAACCGTCAACCATTACTGTTACTATAACTGTCAACAATTTTTCTTCAGTTTTTGTCCTCAAGTTGATCCGGCTTCCTGGCTATGTATGTATGTATGTATGTATATAAAATGAGTACAGACCATACTGATGGAGCAACAAGGCTGAAAATTCAAAATTCACTCCTTGCTGCGTTAAGAAAAAACGTTTTTGTTCTTTGGTTTTTAATTCACCGCTAAAATTAGTTTTTAGTGGGAGTTCAGTATACAATGTAAGTATATACTGAATTGATCCCTTAATTATTTTTAATTTTTTTTTTAAAATTCAGACGTTTTTTGATTATCGCTGCCCAAACAAAAAGTGAAAGAATAACTTCATTCATTGGACATCCATTTTTCCATTCCCCTAACTGATCACGCCCAGCAAAGCATGCTGCCAAAAATGTTGGTCAAATGAAGATCACTATTGAGTGACTATCTAGACCACTTGTTATTCTGTTCATAACTGGTTGGATAACAATGAATATTCAATCAGTCATCAGCTTTATGAAAGCCTTTGGAAGTTAATGATATTGAAACCAGGAGCGTATCTGGGGTAGGGATGCAGCTTTTTATAAACACCTATGGGCCCCCCAAATTTATTGCTAAGTTTTCATGGGGATATTTTCTTCATTTTGGAAAATATGTCCCCCTCTATGGAGGAATGTGTTCATATTCAGGGTGGCCAATTTGACCATTTCATGACCAAATTTGTCCCTTTTGAAGTGCATTTCACTTTTCGATTCGAACTTATCTAATTTTTGGCCCCTTGATAAATCCTAGAATTTCATTCTCAAGAATAGAAAAAAACATTTTTCTGCTTCCAATCGATAAGACGTTTGTTTTGTCAGGTAATTTGTGTTTGTAAGAAGTCAATATTTCAAGGTTACACGTAATTGTGATTGTTATTTTAAACTGGACCTTTAGTTTGGCCATTCGAATAAAACAAAAAAAATGGATTTGGTTGCAATAATATTTTTGATATTCTTATCTTTTACTGTGTACTGCATCATTGCAATGTTTCATTGACAGTTTTGGCACTTGGTAACCTCAGATGCTGTAAGCATGTGCTGTCCACACGTAAGCGTTGGCTCCCTCATGAAAAACCGACTTTGTGTCACATTGTAACCTCATGAGGGGGTAGTTGAGTAATTACTCATGAAAATATGCTGTACATATGCTGGGTAAAAAACGTTTAGTTCTCTACACAACAAATTATTTGAAACTGTCGACTAAAATTCTCAATGAAAATAAAATAAGTTTCTATTCAAGTTGGTTCGACTGATTGACTATATATGTATCACGCATTAAAGCCGCACAAATAGAGCTAGAGGGCTGGAATTTTCAATATTTACCCATTATGTCAACAAATAACGTTTTTTTCCGTTTTTTGAAAATACCTCCCAAAATAATTCTTTAGTGTGTGTGTGTGTGTGGGGGGGTTCAGTTTGCAATGTAAGCTCATGCAAAATGGATTCAGCAGAATAAAAGTTTGGTTTTTGAAAATTAAGACTTCTTACTGATCACTGCCCAACGAAAGACTAAAGAATCGAGTTATTCGCTGATCATCCCATTTCCTTATTTTTTAATTGAACTGACCCAACACGATATGTTGCCGAAGATATTGATCTCGTAACGGTTTCTTTCGAGTGACTAACCAGACCTGTTTTTCTATTGATTATCCTAAAGTGCCACTAGTATTCAAAATGACTATATTTACATCAATTCATCGATGTTTTAATATATGTTATTTATACTTAAAATGAACCTTGATTAGTACTCGAATTCCCATCCTAAAATCCAAAGAGCATTCTATTTTTCATATTTATAAATCTCATCAGGTTCAAATCATATCAATCAATAAACTTGAGTCTTGCACTCTTCTCATCAAAGACTCAACAGGCTGAAAAGGTTTTCACGTAATTAATCAATCAAATATTCATTGATTTACTTCAATTAACCAATTAATCATTCATTTCAATAAAAAGAAAAAAGTGATTATAAAAACATCAAAGTTTTGAAGTAAAAATAATTTTATTTGCATCATTCCACTTGATTTCTCATCAAATTCAAAATAATTATGTCATATAGTGAAAAAGTTGGAAATTTGAATCATCTATTCAAAAAGCAGAAAGCAACAGGTTTTACACAAACAATAATTCCTCTCCCTCTCTCTCTCTCTTTCTTCCTCCCAAGTACACAGAGAAAGAGGTAAGCAAACGCACACATGCATATACACATATATATTTCCACAGAATAATATGGGCCTCCGCCGTAGAGCACTGATCACAAAATTACTCTTATAGATAATTTGCTGGATTAGATTCTCACTTGGGGCTCTACTATTGTAACTGGAACCAGCTACTTTCAAAAACGTTCGAATTTTCCGAGGCAAGACGCACCTCGATTGATAAAGTTTTGAGGAAAGTTGGGTCTTCCGACCGAAACGTATTTAAACTTAACATTATTTCGCTGCTCTGTCAAATGCAATGAATTGAACACATTTTTTTATACACCTAAAAATTCTTTTAATTTTCAAGCGGAATATACACTTGCATGATTTCGATTTGTTCCGGGAACCATCCTCCCAAGGAATCCCTCCCAAATGTACTTGAAGAGGTATGGTCAGGTTCATTGCTCGATGCCTAGGGCGCCCCTAAAAAGGGAAGTACCGAGGGAACTTGTTTTTTTTGGGAACCACCTGCATGTTAGATCTTTTGTCTCATCCTATTCTCCTGGGAGACATAAATCAACGCTTATAATTTTTATGGCTGTGTTTTCGCCAACACAATTCAGCTGCACGTGTGTCAGTGTCATTTTTATCAGTGCAATACGATATCAAGCATTTTCTATGATTGTTTATGCATCACTTAAGGGTAAGTTGTTAGAAAGGAGGACTGTTTCATTCGGGTCCTTGATATCTTTTATTTTTCTATCTAGCTGCTCCCCATAATGCAGATCAAAGGCACTGGAGTCTATATTTTTCGACCTATTGCTTGACGTTCATTTATTCAGATTCGTATATCATTAACTTGAAAAGATATTACATTTTGCAAAAGATTGAGGCACCTGGTCAGGTTCATAATCATTTTTTAGTTTTTCGAAGCAAATTCAAGTTCATATTCCTGTTGAATACCCCTAATACTAATGCCAGGACATTCGCCCTGGAATGCTTGTGTAGTATCGGTTCTGCCATAAGTGATGCCGTATAAGCAAGACAAGCCAAGTCTTTCAAATTCCAATTCTATTCCTGGGTAAAATCTGGAAAAATGAAAATTCGATTGATGAAACCGTTAACCCTTCAAAGACTAACAACCAAGGTGCCTAATGCCCGAATTTTTACCTGGATTTCAAGAAGCCCCAACTTTTATTTGATATTTAAAGAAAAGTATTATTTTTATAGATTTTTTCTCCATATTTTGAACAACCAAACTCATGATAGGACACATTGTCCCATCAGACATTAATCCGGCGACGGCTGAAAAACGCAGCACTTTCTGACCCCTCATGGCACTGATCGTGGAGACTGGACAATATTTGCCCTTGCCCACTCGTGGGTCTCAACGTTATACCAACGCACATTTCCTACCATAGTGTGCAAGAGGATAAACACCTACTTTTTATCCATTATTCTTTTCGGTTGATTAAGCTCGGTCATTCCCTAACTGTTGTAGCCAGTGACTTTCGAAGAGTTATTTCCAGGTTGCAAGTATCCCAGTTAAATGAGAATACAGCGTAGACAGAGGGGAATTCATTTATGACTATATCTGTTCATGGCCCTCCTTGATGTGCCGGGGTCCCCAAGAGGGTTAGGTGCCCCCTGTTGAGAATGGCTGGTCTAGTCGTGTTGAAGCCACTCCTCCTTCAGTCAGTCACATGTGTCCGTATGTCTCTTGCCTGCGACTGACGATACCACTCCTCCAAGTTATTAGTTGGACTGAAAAACAGCAACTATTATAGCAGCCGACGGACTTGTTTTTTTGGCCTCAAGGAAGCAAGTCTGGTTCCAATTCGTTGCTTTTGATGTCGTAATAACCTATAACAGTCTCGCTTCGTGTCACCTACTTACAGATCAAGTTTGAATATTTTTTTTTCTCTGCTCATCCACACAAAACGATGAGACAAGTATGTAGACGAGATAGGTGTATGCATGTCTTGCTCTCTCTGAGTATGCGTGGGGAGGGCGTTCTATGTGTAAGCGTATGTTACCGTCTCAGTGGATGTAGGGTTGGGGTGTCATCGTATAGATCTTGACCTCCCCTCTCCTTCTCGCAATTGGAGTGTTCATGTGTGTTCATGTGTGTGTGTGTGTGTGTGTGTGTAAAGGTGTTGATTCTTCACAGCTAGAGAGAGTGGGCCATAGAGAGAGAGAGAGAGACAGACAGACAGACAGACAGACAGAGACACTGAGACATTGAGAGAGATTTTTCGCGGCTGTGCTGTGTCCGCGTGCTATCAACTCTGCGCATGCGTGGCGGGGGCGTGATCGTATGAACGCTGAGTTGGTGGTGTGTAAGGTGTAGGGTCTTGACTGCTGGAGAGAGTAAGAGATACACATACTGGAAAGATAGTTAGGCAGAGTGAGAGACCAAAAGAAATATAGAGGGGAGGGAGGAGAGAGTGAGACAGAGAGAAAGAACCTTCACGAGCACTGATGAAATACTTTTTAACAATATGATTTATAAAGCATATTTCACATTTATAAACGCTACGTTTATTTCAATCACACAAACAGTTTTTTAGGTACATTTAGTATTCACCAATTAACTCTTTAGAGCCCATTTCTGAACACTCTCGCTCAAGACCGAATTTAACATTGATGGGGCCCCATGCATAACATTTCTTTTGGATCTTCTTTTAAATTTTTATCTAGTTATCATTTTCAAACAAATAAAATATGAATGATTCATAACAAGACTGACTGTTGCAGGGTCAAACTCCACTCCTACCGCCACCTTCAGTAGAAGATGATTACTGCTACTTCCTATTGTATATGTGATAAATAAAAAAACATATTAAATATATTTTGTAGTATAGATGTACTTATTTATTTGATTAAAGTAAGCCCTAGCGTATCAGTAAGGTGAATCCTCGTATGTAAGACTGGTCAGTTTAGCACTGAAGGTAAAAGAGCCGGCTATCCATCATTTGGGCGTAATTTCAAAGCGACATTATTTATCTATTAGAATGAAATAAGCCCTTACGTACTTGGAGCATTACTTTTGGTAGGTATGTAAGATTTAGGCTCATTCGATGAGAGACATGATCACCCAACAATTGATCATGATTTCAAATCACGTTAGGGGAATGTTATTTTTACTCCTCTAAATTTGATGAAGATTGTTTTTGTTCTTGTTCTGGTTGGAAAACCAAATCTATTGCAGGTTTCATCTGGAGTTCAGTAAAATTATGATGTTCACTTGAGGTAAAGTCTTCTAAAGATCAAAAATTTCTCTCCCCGAAGCATAATGATGGTTCTATCCCTTTCATATATATATATATATATATATATATATATATATATATATATATATATATATATATATATATATATATACTCCTGGCCATACTGTTTTGTCTACAAAATTGGCATCAGTATCCGACTACAGCCCTTCTGAAAATTAAAAAAAAAAAAAAAAAAAAAAGCTGGGGGGGGGGCTTCGTTTTGACGGGTTTATTTGTAACATTCAGATTCTCCAGAATCTAGATGTTTCTGGATGTTTTTTTTTTTCGCTCAATTCTTGATGTTTCCAGTGGAAATAACACCTAGATTCTCCAGATTCCAGTGGAAAACGTCTTTGATGACAGAGATAATATTTATTCTGACCGTATTTATTCTTTGATCAATTTTTTTACATAACTTTGAGGCCACGGTTGTTCAGTTATTGACGATGATGGGAAGTCTTCAAATAAATTGAAACATTGGAAAACATTGAAGATAAGAAAAAAATAGTTTTAAACACTTTCGGGGTAGAGGTGCGGGATCTTTGGACCCTGTGCAGTTGCTCTGCCTTAAGTATGGTCTTGTACACACAGGGGGGAAAAACTAGCAGGTCAGGTTCATCACTCAATAGTAACTGCCACACGACCAAAGAATTTTGGCAGCATGCTTTGCCGTAGGTGATCAATCAAAAATTTGGAAAAAAGGGGGATCAATGAATAACTTACTTCCCTCACCTTCTTCTTGGGCAGTGATCACTGAAAAATCAAAACGTTCATAAAACCAGACACAAACTGGAGGATCAATTTAGCAAAAACATACATTGTAAATTGACCCCTCACTAAATTCTTTTTTTGGGGGGGGGGGGCGTGTAAAAAAACAGAAAATAACTTTTTTTAGATATGATTTAAAGTAAATATTCACATTTTCAGCCATTCCATTGATGGGACCTGTGCGCATGATAGATAGATAGATAGATAGATAGATATCCGTACCTCGCATAAATGAATCACCATAGCCCGTGCGTGTAAGAACTAATTATCTTGGAAAATATCTAAAAGATATAGATCTTTCATCAAAAATTATTTTCATAATACCAGAACATCATTTTGGAATTGTTGATCCAAAATAAGCGGAGACACACACACACACACACACACACACACACACACACACACACACACACACACACACACACACACACACACACAAATCAGTGTTTAGTGGCGAACTCATTCAAATTCCTAATTGTAGCCCTGAAAAAGTGACCAGAAGCACCCGGATGCACACACGCATACGCACAGACGAGCAAAGAGAGAAGTAGCCCACCTGGTTGGTTGGTCTTTTTATGAGGTGACGATGATTCGGTAGATAGTAAGTTAGTCAACTAGAATCTCTTGAAACGGAAGAAACCTGTGCTCACAGTTTTTGTTTTCTGTTTCTAAAACAAAGAAAATAATAGAAGCTTATTAATGGTACTTGAAGGTTATCATCTAAAATAAATGACTGATTACTGAGAAATGATTTTACATACATACAAAAACTATAGTCACAAATTTTGTTCGTTCGTATGTTTCCTTGTCTGTTCACGTTACGGTGAAGACATAAGTTATACTCCTTCCCTCTAAAAAATCAGCTTTAAAGAGAAGGAGACAGTGTAACAATAGAAAAATGAAATTTATGTAAGTGAATGTGACCAGCAGCTGAAGTTTGACAGTTGTAGTTGTGTCTCTTGGGTAACATTTCTGTATCAGTGTGTGAGTTAGAAGGAAAACAATTTTCTCCCTTCCTATGTTCAGAGTTGATTAAAAAGAGGGGGATTGAGACCTATGTATCTAAAAATTATGTTTAAAAATAGAAATATTCCAAAATATTAATCTTTCTATAGATAACATGAAAATCCAGTCATTTTCCTGGTGTATGATATTTTCGTAGTACTATGAAAATCGCAGCGTTAGGCAGGGCCGGTCTTAAGTTTCCTGGTACCCCGGGTAAACTAAATTTCCTTTAAAGTATAGTATTACCATATATGATAATGTTTAACAATGAGAAAAATAAACGTATAGAAATATCTATTGGTACTGCCCTATACTGATTGAGTGTAAATATCAATGATTCAAATTACAAAGCATCAATTAGAAGGGCTTATCGTAGGTAATGAGGATTTCTTTTTCCAATTGTCTGTCTTCATTTCACCTCAACAGACGGCATTCAGCAGTCAGATATTTCTGAAAAGATCTTACTTCTCATCTGGGAATTTTCTTATTTTGATTTTTTTTTTTTCAGTTCGATTTATTCGTTTTCCCATTTTCTATACGTATTCGGAAAGTTATAGACACATGACTGCCGCCTTCATTTCGCCCTGGGTAACTGGGTTAATGCAGTCAACCTACTCTATCTATTTACTTTAATTCGACCACACACATACACACTCACGCACGCACACGCATGCACACACTCTCTCTCTGTCTCTCTCTCTGTCTCTCTGTCTTTCTCTCACACACACACATGCATTCACACTCAAGGACGCTGACCCTTCTTATCTAAAAATCAAATAACAACAGTTTGCAGTCTGTGTTTCATATGTTTCTCTCTTAAGAAATATAATGTTTTGTTTCCTTTTTTTTTTAAATAAATTTTGGATTCGTGGGTTCAGTAGCAGATTTCTCGAACTTTTTTTGTGTATTGCGTTAGTGGTTCACTATTTACCCAGAAATTATTTCCCCCTTTTCACAATGTAGCTTTCTTTGCCTAATTTTCATCTTCAGACTATATAGCTTTCGTTATCTAAATTCTGTCTTTCAGATTTCGTTCTGTTTATACGCTGGTTTGAATTAGGCGGACTAACAGCAACATTACTTTCCCTTCTTGTACATACCCATCGTTACCAAATTTTCTACTCCCGCTTTATAGCTTTCATTACGTAAATTATTTATTTCACTTCTCGTTCTGTCTTTACGTCGGTTTGATTAACGCCAACTGATAATCGTAGACCTGTAGGCATTAAACCTAGTTTCGTTATCTTGTTGAAATTCATCAACACTTCTTACAGACCGTTGTTGGACAAACATCTCCCTCGGGATTCGTCACACCTCCCTATCGTGGGCGTTGTAGAGCCCATATTCCCTGAACTTGTCCAATTCGTCTTGCAGGCTTCGATTCTGCATTTGATCTCTGGGGATTCATGTTGTGAGTCGTAATGTCAATCGGTTGCCTTTCTTTCTTGCAACATGACCAACCCATCGCCATTTGAATTTCGTAATGGTTTCTATGATATCTAGTCTCCTGTATTTTCCCTGTGCTGTCTCTCCATGTGATATTGAGCATGATTATCTCATGTGCACGTTGCATGGTTCTTAGTTTGTAGGCCAGTCTCCTGGTTAGGCTTCACGTTTCAGCTCCATAGGTGACTATCAGGGAGGAGCACTGGTTTGCAGAGTTTTCTTTCCGGGACTAATGTGATCTTCTTGTTTTTGAAATTTGGGTTTGCTCTACTGAAACCATGCCATCTTAGAGTGGTTCTCAGCATGATTTCTTCTTTTTTTTTTTTAGGATTCCATGGATATTTATTCTCTTAAGTAGATGTGATCGTCTATTTTCTCCTGCTCTACGTTTTTTATTTTGATCGCTGTGCATTTTTTTCCGATATGTTTGTTATATATGACCTTCGTTTTGCTGAAGTTCATGTGAGGGCCAACCTTTTTTGTTGTCTCCTTTCAGTTCTTCTATCTGTACTTGAAAGCCCTGGAGGTTCTCTGTAAGATTATCTCAAGGTAGGCTATAAAGTGTTTGGGTGAGCTGGTATCACCTTGTCTTATTTCTTTTTGTCCCTGAGTGGGCTCTAGGGTTCTGAACTGCTGTGACGCTATATACGTTGCAATACTCTGCCATATACTGGGCCCACGCCTTGTTGTATGATAGCATCGATGATTTGGGGGAAATCTACTAAGTTGAGGGTCTTCTTGAAGTCTATAAAAGCTACTGCGAGTGGTATTCTATATTCTGTAGCTTTCTTTTTAGTTGATTTATCGAATTGGGATAGTCCATTGTTGAGTAGCTTGTTCCCTTGGTTGGTTTTCATCAGGTGTTTTGGTGATTCGTTTGTAGATACAGTTGACTTATTGCTGTGTAGTTGTTGAGGTCTTTTGGGTTTCCTAATTTATATAACAGCATTATGATTGCAGTGTCACAAATCTTATGGGACTTTACTCTGTTTGAGACATAATTTGAATTGAATGGTAATTGCTGTCGTGATCTCTTTTAACTCTAGTTAATCCGCCAATCTCTTTAATTTGGCAACCCTTGAATCTGACAATCATTTAATCCGGTAATCTCTTCAACCCAGTAGTTCCTTTAATCCTGCAAACTCTTTTAACCTAGCAATAACCCTAATCCGTCAACTCCTTCTATTCGGCAACTTATCCAATCCATCAACCTCTTTAATCCAGCAACCCTTCCAATCCAGCAAAATTATTGAGAGATTACTGGGATATTTTAGAAGGCTCGAAGGCGTTCTGCCTTGTACTCTTCACCCTTCAAATTCGCAGATTTCAAATATGCAGTTTCCCTTTTCGTGGCTTTGATTTTTTCTCCCTTTCTGCTATAAACCTTCCTTTACCTTAATTCTACCTTGCACTTTTCACCCTATATATTCGCGGTTTTCCTATTTGTGATTCAATATTTTTTTATTTCATCCTCTTTCTTTCTATTTTTTCTTTCTATTATATAACTTTCTTTACCAATATTCTGTCTTGCAATTTTCAACCTTCACTTTTGCAGTTTTATGCTTCGCTATTTCGATAATTTTCCCCTATAACTATATTTTCTGAATGCCTTGCAATCTAATTCTTAAAAAAAACAAAAACTGTGTAAAGGAAGAAAACAATTGATTCCCAGGGATGTAGTGACTGTAATTCACTATTTTGGCGACAGTCACTGGTTTTATTTTACTCTTTTGTCGATTCTACAGCTAAAAAGGAAAATTCAAACGTAGATGAAAAATGTTGGACCACGTATTACTGCCTTGAATCTGTTTGAAATATGTTGTCTTTCTCATGTATTTATTCGTTAATGAATATCTTACATTTGGATCCCCTATTCTAAATTCTTGATTCGCCCCTGGCATATTTGGAAACTTGAATTATGTTTGATGGATTCGTAAAGAGATACAGTGAATTCTCGTATATAAGTGACAACCGTTTGGAGAAATCGGCAGAAATAAGTCGATAGGAATATTTATTCACGTCCCTGAAAATGACGAATTTTCCGAGTAAAATTCGTAACATTAGCCTGAAACTTAATGGATTGATAACGAGCAATATAATTTTTCTTCGGCACGACTAGTAGCGGGCACTTTTACTGGATGCCCACACTCGGCGCTGTGACGATATTTGGGGGAAAACTGTTTCAAATTGACACTAGGTGTGGAAGTGTTTCTTGTCTGTTCTGTTTTATATCTCTCCATCTTAGATGATTTTTCATTTCGCTTGTCACTGTCCGGTTTTCATTCATCTCCTCTTTCAGTGTACATTTTGTTTCGTATATTTTGCAAATGAGTTTGAATTTTCCGATTATGTCCATCTTCAATCCTGTATCCGAAAGAAAAGTAAGTCTGGTGATCTATTTCTTCCTTTGTATGGTTTCTTTCGACATCCCAGGATCATTTTTGTCGCTCTCCTTTATATTGTTTCAATCTCATTGATCATTTCCAGGATACATGAAGCTTCAAAGATGAGGACGAACCAGTCCCACATTCAACAGCAGAAACATTTTTTCGTCTAGATACATGAATTTATCCGTACACTCCTATCTATCTATCTATCTATCTATCTATCTATCTATCTATCTATCTATCTATCTATCTATCTATCTATCTATCTATCCACCCATTATTGAGTTATCCCACTATTAATGTCAACAAATTGGAAATTAGAATAGAAGACAGCTGGAGGGGGGCTGTTCATTGATCACAAATAAGCTCTTAAAACGAGTTTTATCGATGACTGGAATGTACTAGTCACACCGAGAATAAAGCCATGGACAACTTCTGTTATCTTCCTGCAAGTTATTAAAAAATGTAAGAATTAAGTTGATAAATTTGGAAAAAATGTTTTTCTCCATTGTGTTTTGTTAATTTTGCCAAAATTGAAAATAAAGGTAATTTTTGTGTTGTATTTAATTGTTTTTATCGGGGATGAACAGTCGTAAAGGATATCCTGGAAGCAATTAGTGAACTTGAATGGAAAGGGTTAAGTCATATTGCAAGAATATAACATGACCGCTGGACATCACAACTCACAGAATGGATCCCTTGACATCATGAACTAAATTATAACCGACAGAAAGTAAGATGATGTGAGGATCTGGACAAATTCTGATTGAGTTGACACTGCAACGCCCGATAGCGAAAAATAAAAAAGACTAGCAGAGCATGGGAAAGACCTGATTATGGATTTCAAATGACTGCTGCAGATGATTAAGACTTCTTCTAATATTGCAATTAAATAAACATTCCCACAAAATTGATTCCAATGTTGACTTATCCTTATTCCGAGTCATCTAGTAAGATATCTAAGTCCTTTGAATCAGGTGATCAGTATTTTTTCAGTAAATGAATAAGTATATATGTATAAGTATTTCTCCCAAAAATAGACACACACACACACACACACACACACACATATATATATATATATATATATATATATATATATATATATATATATATATGATCGGCTTGTTGGAATCAGTATCATGTACACAAAAGATATCCAGCAATAAAAACAATACACAAGATGGACCCAAGTTTATAGAATTTTACGAATAATTTTTGAATAAACATCCAAGAACACAGGAAAAAGGTATTATTCGGTCACGAACACACATATACATATTCATATTTATATGTATATATATATTTTATATGTGCATATTTCAAACTCTATTCTAACTCAATTCGATGTTTAATGCTGAATGTATCGAGCGCTTAGGAAATAAACCCATACCACAGATAGATACGTTTCTTCTCTGAGGAGAAAATACTGACTTAACCTGCATAGGGACTTAACTCTCTTTTAAAGCATGTGTCATTTTTTGAGACACTCTGTATATAGAGGAATATCTGTAAACATAAATATAATTTTTTGGTTACCATTTGTGTAGCTCTTGTTATAATGCTCACATTCGTGGCCCTGTGCCAGACTAAGTTGAGTTTGTTAAATAAAGATAAATATCAACAACTTATCAAGAATAATCGTTTTGAATAAAAAGAAAAAGACTTTTAGAAAATAAAGAAGTTCTATATCTTCAAAAGAATTGAAAAAGAATGAATAAGGAAGTCGAAAGTTGCATAACCAGTGGGTCCTTAGGGGAACGCAGATAACCTAAAAAAGACAGGGGGGAGGGAGTCTATAAGACAGCTTTTGTTATCGAAACACTTTAAAAGATAACAAAAATGCGTATAATTTTAAACAGGAAATCTTCTTACTCAGACGTCATGATTTGCAAAAATGATTTGAAGTCGGCCAGATGAGTTTGAAAGGCATTAATGTAAGCACAACAGTCAATATAAAGTAAACGAACAACAAAGAAATGCGTCAAATAAAAATATCAATTCAACAAATTAAGCCAATTTGAAAGCGATAGAAATTTTCGAAAGCAAACAATTGTTTGAACAAGCTAATCTATAATAATGACAGTTCTTCATCTTAAAAAAAATAGAAGAAGGTGAACAATATAAATAATAGATAGAAATCTATAGATGAGTGAAACAGCGACAGGAATTCCTGAAATCTCTTATTTTTCTTCCTTTGTCACTCATGGGACCTAACCAAAAGATTGACCCTTTAATGGAGAACCATGCAACGTTCACAGGGGATAATTATGCTCAACATCACATGGAGAGATTACAAGACAGCACTGTATCTAAGAGAAAGAAACAGGAGTTAGGGACATCATAGAATCCATTACAGAACTCAAATGACAGTGGGCTGATCATGTTGCAAGAAGGGCAGACAAACGCCGGACATCACAGCGTGGATCTCCAGAGATCATATGTGTAACTGTGACCGACGAAAAATAAGAAGGCGTGGCGAACTAGACAAATTCAGAAAGCGCAGGCTCCACAAAGTTTATGATTGCGGAGTCTGGTGAATCCTGGCAAGGCGTATGTCCAACGATAAATGGTTAAAAACAGTTGATGCTGCTGATAATGATTTGATGTCAATGAAATTACTTTCTTGCCGTAGCTCTCTTCTATGCATCATTTTGTTGTGGCTCTTTCTGATAACCAAAAACTAAATCATTTTTCTCTACGAAATATAAAGCACGATCAGATATCTACGTTAGGCATATATAGAGGCTGAGATGGAAGTTATCAGGCATTATTGGTCGTTGTTCGAGGTCAGCTGATAGGATAACATTGATTTTCAATGCTAGCAGCTTGGGTGTTAGATGAGGATTTCATCCAATCAACGTTGCTGAATGGCTGAGTAAATAAGTTACGTCATTGATGTTTTTGTTTGTAATCTGTGTTGATATTCAGTTCTGATGTGTGTGTACATATGCGTATGTCCGTGTTGTACAAGAGTATGTATGTGTGTGTGTTTGACTATATGAAGAATGTTCCTTCAAAAGTGCTAGTTTTGACACCTAAGACAAAATTTAGCTGGAAATGCATGAATCATAGTTAATTAAAATTGGTCAGATGATACAACCTTCTTCGGGCATACTATCCGTGTGGAAAGAGAGGATCTCATTTTCCAGAAAAGCAAAACAAACAAAAAAAAAGGTAGCATACACAAGTCTGTAGCCTGGAAATATAACAACTTATATTACAAGCAATAATATTAACGTTTAAATTTCTCTGGCAGATAGTGCAGCTGAAGAAGGCTGTAGAACGGATCGGTCAAAACGTTTGAAAATCAATGAGTCGGAACAACTCAACGAAGTGTCAAAACTGTGAATAGCATGGATCAGTTAACGTCTCCACAGAGTATTAAACATTGTTTTCGGAAAGAAAAAAAACGTTTGTTTTGTTTTTTTCAGTGATAGGACATCATTTTTCTTTTTCAATTAAATGAAGCAGTTCAATTGTTACAAATAATTCCGCTCAAGAATTTAGACATCGAGAAGGGAATAGATTTGTAATCGGACTAATTGTTGGCCATCGAAATTTAAGCAACATCAAGAAAAATACCTGTTGCTTTTCTAATAGTGGACCTAGGAATGTGGATATAAAGTACCGGACTATCCTCATTTAGTCCGAATAATAATAGAAATAATAATAATACCTCATCTCAAAAATTCAGAGAAACACCAAAGTACTGGATATAGATATTTCTAGATGTTTCTTTTTTCCTATTCTATACGTTTTCCAGCGGAAAACACAAGTGATGTCATAAATAAATTATTTTCTGACCATATTAATCCTTCGTTGATTTTTAAAAATAATATTTTGACGCTACGTTTGTTCAATTATCGATTCTGATGGCGGTTTTCTTTCATTTTTTAAAGTATGACAAACGGAAGTGGGCGGAGACACAGCTTATTAGAATATACATTGAAAAGATGGGTGTTTTTTGATATTGCAAACATTTTTCCAACTGACAAAAGTCATGCATTCAATTGCTGACAACTATAACAACGAAACAGAAATTCAACAATATTTGGTAATATCTCTTGTTGGAAAAACCTTATGATTTATTCACCTCGACGGGATTGTCATTTTGCCAGCGGGTAGTCCTTGTCCCTTTTTGTCTAACACGCCCGAATCATTTGGTTGTCAAGTTTTATGAACCTGTTACTTAAAAAAGCATCGTTGAATGTTGAACAGTAACATCAATAGTAATTTTTTTAACTTACGCCTTACGTTCAAATTCACACTGAGGAAATCTTGAGTTAGTTCTGAATAATTTCTCTTAGTAATAATTTTTACATTTGGCACTTAAGAAAGATCATTTCTTTTAAATATTTAATGTCTTGTTCGATCAAATTAATGAAACTATCAGTATGAAAAGATATTTTTACATCTTTTTATTTGTAGATTTTTTTTCTTCATATCTGAGTGAAATAAAAGCCTCGCAGATAATTCCTGTTCATTATTTTATCTTAGGAAAACGAATCTCCAATCCTCAAAAGAAGAAGAAATCAATCCAATAATCACTGTGGTATGGCAAGCTTTTGATTGAACAACTTCCAAGAACAAGAAAATCATAGTAGTCCAAAAAAGAAAAGTATACAAGCAATGTATCCTCCTGATAGTAACCCATGAAGCTGAAATGTGGGATTTAACAGAAAGATTGACTTCAAACTGAAAACCATGTGTGCTCAATATAACATGGATAGATCACAAGACACAGTATATTAGAAGACAAACAAGAGTCTGAGATAAAATTAAATTCTCATGTAAACTCAAATGGCCATGGGCTGGTCATGTTGCAAGAAAGGCAGACAACCGCTGGACGTCACGACTCACAGCATCAACAACTAGTGATCACATGAGGAGCGGTGGCCGACAAAATACAAGATGGTTAGTCGAACTAGACAAGTTCTGATAGTATTGGCACTGTGACGCCCATGATAGAAAGGTCTGGCGGATCTTGGGAAAAGTCTATGGCGCTAATTAGGCTGATGTCAATTTACTACATTAAGATATGAAAATAGGAATAGATATTTTTATGTGTAAATGCAATTATGTTGGTATTTAAATGGTGTGACAACCACTGATACATTCCTAGCGGGAGGATGTTCTGAAGTTTTACGTTAGAGAGGAGATTTTTAAAATAAATTCCGTAAACCAAAGCGGGATGGTTGAACACCACTGATGATTGTCAAGAACGAGTTAGCTTGAGGGAATCATCACTCATCAGCGTAGTTTGGAATCAAAGTAACCCAACTACTAGACTGGTTACCAATCATAGCTAGAGAGCCTGGCCTATTTTAATGTTTACTTATAATAGGTTTAGGGGAAAGGGAATGTCTTTCCTTGGAGCGTTAGTACGATGTGAACACAATCTATTTCAACTTGATGTTGAATTCAGCCCGACCATCCCATTCTCAATTCCAATAAACATTCGATTACTCCACATCTCCAACGAAGAGTAAATTGACAAAGTAAAACCCGATCATCATTTTTGAGTTTGAATTAATTGAGGATGTCTACGAAATGTTACGTAGATGATATATATATATATATATATATATATATATATATATATATTGTTTGCCATCGCATGATTTGCACTAATAGTTTACGAGACCTGATTGCATTTGTTATACTTGAAAATCGGTTCGCTCACAGACTGATAGAAACTAAATTTCAAGTCACACGATTAGAAAATTCGGTGCACAATTGTTCAAATCGCAGAATGCTCTTGCAATGCTTACGATATGCGAAAATGCAGTGTTATTTTGTCAATATTGAGAACAGGCTCATATATTATATACTATTCAAAGGGATGGTTAAAAGAGGTTTTGTTCATTGAATAGGTTTGGCAACGTTTGAACTTTTGACTGGTTTAGAAAGAGTTTTTTTTATAGCCGTTCTTGTCTCCAGGAATAGTTCTTGACTAGTATTAGAAAATAGATGCATTTAATGTTGCACAGGTGAAGAGTTTTATGATTTCCATATATCTTACTTCTCTACGCGTATATGTTTCTGCCTGGTTCTGCCTGTGTCTTTCTCTCTCCTTCTCTCGCTTTCTCTCTCTCTCTCTCTCTCTCTATATATATATATATATATGATTGTGTTATCCACCGACAGCTGTGTCGATGTATTACATCCCTTCAGTGTGGCTAAAGACTTTCCATTATCCCATCCAGTACTGCGAAGGTAGGATTGAAACCTTCGCTTCAGACCCACAGGCCGATATCCCACCTCTGAGCTACGGAACTGGACGGTCAGTAAGGCTGAATTTAAGCGATATATTTATTTACGCAGAAATTCCCCATCCAACAGAGTGCTCTATTCCTATGGAAAAGCATTGCATAAGCTTACACTGGATGTTACCTCACTTAAATAATATTCAACCCTATATCGGTCATTTCAAGTGAAATGCTGGACCAAGGCCTTCCTCAACGATTGTATAGCCATGTTGGTTTTAGGAAGGTTGTGGCTTATTCAGCTAACCTGTTGCCACGATTTTATGGTGAGCTGATCTCTCTCTCTCTCTCTCTCTCTCTCTCTCTCTCTCTCTCTCTATATATATATATATATATATATATATATATATATATATATATATATATGCGTGTGTGTGTGTATTATCTTTTATTCATCTGTTGTTACTGGTTTTGTCACCTCTATTCTATCATCAGAATTATTAAACATTATTTAGAAAATTCTCACTAAAAGAATGAAGATTTTAGTTTGCCTCAAAAAATCGTAGGTTGAATTATTTCTCTCTCCAGCTGTTCTAAAATTAGTTGATGAAACGATAACAAAATCCAATTATGGAAAACCAATGGATGACAAGGAAAATATTATCTGATGTTGTTTGAGGCACCACACACACACACACACACACACACACACACACATATACACAAATCAGCACATGTACATGCACACACACGCACGACCATTTACATAGTCACACACATGCTCACACACATGCACGCACATACACATGCGCACACAATCAGACATATACCCATACACACAATTAAACATATTCATACGCACAAATGCTCAGATACCCTCATATACACATACATACACACACACGCATGCCCATATACACTTCTGCACCTCCTACAGAGAGGGAAAGAGAGAAAACAACATACACGCATAGAAACAGCCTTTTTTTTAGCCTTATAGCTGTGAGTGCATGCGCATTGGTTTCTATATCTCATACATTAGTTTTTTTAATGAAAAACTTATTTATGCCAATTTGCTCACACCCAAAATACCAGTACATACCTGTTCAAGAGATTACACGTTTGTGTGCGTATACATAAACTAAAAGACAACGTTATCAGAATTATAAGGTCATTATTTACCGTGACGGACTTGAAAAAGTAAATTATTATAGAAACAAACGCACAGACAAGAGAAATTCAACCAAGGCATTCTTAACGCTTGGGCTCACTTTGAAAAATAAAAATTAAGGTTCATATTATTAAATAGCAGACATTGAAAACCTTCTCTAAACCTATGTTTACATTTAAATCACTTGTTGACACTTTATTGAATCCAGGCATAAAATCGGAGTAGACATTACGGCCAACGGGCCAAATCCAGTTCATTGCTTTGCTCAAGGGCTCATATATTATTAAGATGGCTCTGAATGCAACAGTTTCACAAGCTTTGACAATCACGATTTCAGAGACACAACAGAAAAAAGAACATCGATGGACATGCATAACAACAAATTGCTGTGGTGTTTTACAAATACGTCAATGAATCCACACAAAAAATCAGTCTGAAGACGATGTATTTTTTATAATCAACCTCTGGTAAATATAAAATAATTCTAAAGAGTTGTGTATGCTTCGTAAACGAAGCAGTGTGATTAAGAGCGACCCAAGGTTAGCGAAAAACACGGCCAGTCACCCAAGGGCATCAAGTGGTTGGGGTGCCGGTCATGTTTCTGAGATAGTAGGACTTTCCGAGCACAAATGGAAAATGGGAAAATTAATGAATAAAATAAAATAATAAAAACAGTCTAAATGAAAAAAAATCCCTCCCTGATATGAAGTCAGTTATTTCATGAATATCCCATGAATACTTTTTGGTGTGACAGAGACACAGCAAAGGGAATTGTCATATCTTTAGTTTCCTATCTATCTAATTTTCTTGTTGTAATAGATAAATAAAATAAACAAGATAACACTATACTTCAAAGGTCAGATTGCCCGAGGCACCAGAAAACCTAGGGCTCGCCCTGCCGTGAGGACAATTACAACTTCATGTCAATGTTTCAGATCAAAGAAAACTGTTTTATGTAACAGTTTAATATATCAAAGAAGTTCGTGGGGCAAAAATAAGGATAAAAATTCGAACAGCCCCTGTTCAAATTTGGAAATCTTTCGTATACAAGTAAAAAAAAAAATGATTTGTTCAAAATTGGAGTTGGCAGCCTATGGCCCGCAGGCTAGATCCGACCTTTGAAGGAATTTTGACCGGCCTGCAAGCAAATGTTAAGATGCTATGCTTATATTTCATGTTTTAAAGCTTCTTTTCAATAGATCCAAAATATGCTTTGATCGAGAAAATGCGAATAAATTGAATTCTTTGAATACTTATTGGTGGTTAATTACAAGTTTTTTAAGCACGTGTTGTTCATCAATTCGAGGCAAAATATAACAATGTATTTAAATGGAAAATGTTCATACTTCAAGCTTTTTGTAGGATTTATATTGTCCGTGGTCCATTCATTAACAAGGATTCCAGTCTGCAGAACCTAAAAGTTGCTGTGCCCTAAATTATCATAAAGAATCAGAGAATAACTCTTTTTGATAAAAAGGCAAAGAAATATTTTTTAGATATATATTTATTTTTGAGCTTGGAAATTACTGTGAGCTAATTGTGGAAGACAAAATCCCACGACCACCCCCGATTTGCAGCTTTGCAATGTAAAACCCTTTGAAGGCAATCTTACACGAACACTCGTAATGCATCTGGCTCCAGTGGTCTATTTATTGTCGAAGATTATTATTCTTCAGTCTAAAGGTTGTTTGAGGTTTGTTTACGTTAACCTTTTCCTTGAGATTACCCTAAAAGAAATATAACGACAACGGTTATATCTGTCGAACGTGACGGTCAATTTATTTCGAATTCACGTTAATTAATTAAGAAATCTGAAAGTGAGAAGCATTTGTGGAATATTAGTTAAAAGTAATTCCAAAATAAATATAAAAATATTTCTCTACTTTTTTATTACATAAGTAATTCAAGTTTTAAAATGGAAAGCGAACATTGTACCAGGCTATAGACTCCGACAAAACTCATTTGCATGCACAATCATATTTGGTCTCATTCACAGAAACTTGGGATAAGTATTGAAATATATTTCAGGGTTTAAAAAAAATTCTTTCCAAAACCTTTTCGGCTACGACCCTCAAGTCAGAATTTTTCTTTGAATGGCGACCCTCAGGTTGAAAACATTATTTCAGATTTTTTTCCCTTTTTATCTATTAATCAAGTAGAAGTATAAAATGTAAATAGTTTCAATGACACTCTATATTTCAAAGTTGTGATTTAAATCTATTTGCATGATTTTCACTTTTAACATTTTTGCCAGCAGTTTTTCCATTTTTTTTTTCTAATTTTGGTCTATTTTGAAGTTTTTTTCAGACCATCCTTCGTCCCTTAAGAGCATTCTTGCAACCCTCATTTGGGGTTAGGGATCATCGGGTAAGAAATTCATTGTAAGAAGATGATGCTTCTTAAGGCGAATTTGATCAGCGGATTCAACTGGACTGGGTAGGAGTGAGCGAATAATAAGTGAAAGGATTTGGGTGTGGTGAGTCTCGGCACGGAAAAGGTCGAGCAAGAATGTCCGAAACAGCTCGGCGACAAAGACAGGCCCGTGGGTCGGGGATAGGGGGAACATTGGGCAGTGTCAGAACACAACCCTGTGTAAGACAGGTACAAACAATGGCGTGTGACTTGAGATAAGATTTATGGTGCTTATCAAATTGCCGGCTGTTATATTGCACGCAATGGTCTTGGGTGGATCTAAATTTTGCTCACACACATACACACACACACACACTTAATGATCCGTGCATACCTGTTTACTCACTAAATGGCCCAGATTAGCACATACAGACCGGTACACATACACCACTCTCTAACTATTAACAGCGACGCACCCAGTTGTCTAGATTTCTGAGATGAGTCATCGTCATAATTAGGACCGAATTCAAGACAGTGCAAACAGTGCAATTGCACAGGGATCAAAGATTTTAGGCTTTCCAAAAATATTTCGTACATTTTTTTTACTTTCAATGTTTTTCAGTGTTTCATTTCGTTTGAGGATTTAATCCGATTGCAAAGAGGTCGATAATTGATCCATGAAGGACTTTATGTTAAATTGTACACAACGGTTCTATGAATTTTTTTTTTTTGGCCTGTTTGAGAATAGTAACTTAATACAAAAAAAAAAAAAAAAATAGAAGGGCCAACACCAAATGTTTGCTCTTGGTCACATCTACGCTAAATTCATTTCTAGCCATAATGTAATGTTTTTTTTTGGGGGGGGGGGTAATATCTTCATCCTTGTACATCTTTGTACAAATATTTGACTGGAGTTCATCCGTCTTTATAAGGAATAAATTTCATCCCATGATCAAAACTATGTACAAAAAACCACAAATATAGGGATGATGGTCAGAATAAATCATACATGTCAGTCTCGTGCACCCACGCACACACACACATGCACACACATACACACACATACACACACACATATATATATATATATATACACATATATATATATATATATATATATATATATATATATATATATATATATATATATATATATACATGTATATATACATATACATACACAATCAAGCATACAGACGTACACACTAAAATACATACATAAATACATATACGAATATAAATACATATTTGCTCACAAACATACACATACAAGAAAAAAATCGAAAGAAATTATTTTCATTCCGTCTTTTTCAGAAAAAAAGAATTAAAGCAAAAAGAAACAGATCAGTTTAGCCACTCAAGGGAGAGCATCACTTGACTAACGTCTTTTGGCAGCATGTCTTGTTGGAAGTGATCAACGAGAAATGGGACAAGGGGTGATCAGTGAATAAGTTTCTTCTCCTAGGTTTTGATGGCCACACATTGCCAAAAGTACGAATTGAAAAAATAACAAGCTTGAACTCTGTCAGACATAAACTAAGTGAACAATTTAACATAAACTCACATTGTAAATTGAGCCCAAACTGGAAAAAAATCAAACCGTGATTCTAATGAATAAAACAAATTTTTTTCTTATGTTACTCTCATGGGTTTTTACCAAATAACAGGCGTGGATGATCCGGGTTTGGTCGTTTTCATGGATCAAAATGAATCTTTAAAACGCATTTCACTGAATTATCAAAAACTGATGCTTCTATCTTTAAGAGTTTCCGAGATATGGGATTGTCATGTGCTCAATACATTGGTTGTAATAACAAGATAGAACATTCACCCATCAACATACATAAAAGTTTACATGTATATGAGGCGGTACCGGAAAACTACTGTAATTATGAAATTATTACCCAATCACGAATTCGAAAAAAAATAAATTATGAGTCATTTCGATCTTGTTACTTCAAATCGACGCACATACTCAAATCATTGTTCCCATTTCTTTTTATTCCTCCTTGAGCAAACGTGCCATGAATTTTGCAGAAACGAGTTTATTTTAAAATCTTTTCTTGACATTTGTTGTCATTAACATAAAAACAAACCAGTGGTATCTATTCGATGGTTTAACGATGGTCTTCATAGCGAAGCGAATATTTTTCAAGGTTTTCAGCTTGTTGGCGGACAGCCCGATCGTGGTTAATTTTTAAGAGATATATCTATCTAAAGTGTCTTATTGGCTCTATAGAGCATGATAACAGTTTCAGGTGCATTTTCCCCCAAAAGAAAAGAAAACTTCCCACGCAGTTTCTGTTCTTTTTTATCAGACATTCTGAAAATCTCCAGACGAGCTTGAAAATACCAAAAAGGAAGCCAGATTAAAACAAGTCATTGAATCAGGAACAAAGCTACGTAGCAGGTTGATTCACACACGTGACATCTTGCAGTGCAAAAATGTCCTCTTTACCCAGGGAGTTTGTCGTCTTAACGCAGCCTGCTGCCAGACAAAGATAAGCTCAATGTGTCTTTTCTTATCACCTTTTCCATGCAATTCATTTCTATACATAAACTGATTTTTTATATTTATCAAATTAAGATGGTCAATTTTTTTCATTTTGGTTGTGATGAAATTCACTGGCCAGTCTTTGCTTTCCGGATTCACTTCACTCACAATGAGTCAAACATTTTCATATGGGGCCACACGTCCATCTCATCAACTAATACACATAACAATTTTACAGATATATTATTGGACGCATGTATACAGACATAAATGTGTTTGGTAATTGCCGTATTCTTTCGAGAATAAGAACCTGAAAGGTGTCTCTTAATAAAACTGACTTTTTGCAAACAACACCAGATCAAAGTACTATCAATATATTTTAAATTGGTTTAACACAAGAAGCCTTCCTGAAATCCCTCCAATTTTTAACTATGGTGGGATTTCCGAAGATTTGTTCACCATTCAGGAGCAGAAAAATTAGTGTGCCTTAGGGGAGGCCCATGTCCAACAACAGACTCCAAAAGACCAATTGATGATGATCGATTCCACTCAATTCTCCAAAACTTCGTCCCCATCAAATAATGTCACTAATATTGCTGTTCTTCAGTAGAGTCCAAAAGGACATTTTCAATACGTGATCCCTTTTATGATCGCTCTTGTTAAATCCAAGCTTTTCCAGCCTATTCATGGCTATGTGTATGTATTCCGTTCATTCACCAATGTCAGCCATTGAACTCAACGAAAAGGGATGAATATTTTTATTTGATTTCAGTTCATACAACTCGCGATAAAACCGTCAAGAAAATCCCAGATGATTACGTGAACAATTGTCGATATCAATAAGTTCCATCAAGAGTAGTAGGCAGGCTTCTTTCGGAGCGAAATATTGAATTGGTGTTTAATATTAACTGACACATTTCGGAAAGATGAGTGAAATTTTATTTAAACGTAGACGAAGAAACTTGTTGCTTAATTTTTCATTCTTGTATTTGTGCTCAACGCCGTCTGGCTAAGAGTTCACCATTGCTACCATGGGCGTCCGGTGACACTTTTCTAGGAAGAGCGTTAAAAGGGATATATCAATTATGGGTGGGAAAACAAAAGGATACATTCGGCGATGGTCTACTCTTTAATTCCGCAAGATTTGCAATGTCTATTGATATTTCATCTGATTTATGTATGATCGGTGCTTATAAAGAAAAAAAAATCAATAAAAATGTAATGCAGTTTGGTGTAAAGAACCCAATGTCCTCTGATTGTAACAACAATTTTTTCTGTGTTTTGAATAGGAATAAAAAATAATCAACAAAATCTGGAATTTTTTTCCCGAGATGTCTTTCTGGGTAGATAACTTTTTTTTTACAGGATTCTTTATATCTTTATAATAATAAATGGGTTGTATAAAATGATTTGTAGTACTTGAACCGCTGGCACCCCTCACGGACGCCCATGAAGACTTCAATATCCCTGAAAGATTGCTGATAATAATAAGTGAAGAAAAGACGGACATCACCAATAGGCCTTCTCCTTCACCACTAAAGCATCCAAAAGGGCAGGTTTCCAAACCCAGATACGCCTATCTAGCAAGGCGCTCATATTCCATTGTCTTCTCCACTCAATGAAGAAACAAAAGTAACTTTTTTTCACAAATCATCAATTCTTTTGATAAGAAAGAAGCTATGTGCCAATGATGAAAGAACAAGCGTGGATATTTCGACCAGCGTTCGAATGGAACTGAATTCAAAACTTCATTGTCTAGAATTTTCTACAGCGAATTCTCTTATTTTTTCTAATTTACACGCCATATTTAACACTAGGCGTGCACTGGTTGCGTGAAATTTTCACACCTACGCGTACTTAATGTGAAAAATGGTACTTAGTACATAGATAAAAAGAAATATGAGAATTAATGTAAACAAGACAAAATATTTCAGCTTTAAAAAAAAAAGGGTGAATTAGTTCCAGTGAAAGGATCCACTAAATTTGTTTTCAAAGACTGTAACTTGATTATCACTGGCTTCACATTAGTTGTTATCAAAAAAAAGGTGCCCGAGAAATGAATGACTGACGACGGTTTTTTTTTATTTAAAGAAACAAGTTCTTAGGTATTGTTCCTCCCCAGAGAGTTGGAGAAATATATTCTCATGAATAAATGAGGAATATCGATTACAAAAATGTGGGAAATGGTCAGCGAAAATTTTTTGGGTAAAAGTTCAACTGATAATAAGTATCCATTGGTCAGAATAAAATCCAAAGATGAAAGGTGTTTATTCTTTAACCTTCTCACCAAAGTATTTTATTTACAGCATTGGGGCTATTTTTGTTAACATTTTCACTATAGATGTATTCATCAAAGTTTTAATCTTCCGATGGTGATTGCTCTTATTGTCTCAAAAGAAATACCCCAAAACTTTGCCAGGTTTTCACATTTTATCAAAACAGACAATACGTCTACGTACATTTAAATTTACTAGAATTGAAGTTGAACATTGTAGTTAATGATATTTGCCTCATTGAACCAAGATAGGATACTAAGACTGTGAAGAAAGAGGATTTTACATGGCAATTTTGAAAATGAAAAGGGCTTACTGTTTCTAAAATTCAACTTCCTATTTATATTTCTATAAGAACAATAGAAGGAATTTAAAAAAAGCAACTAGTTTTTACAATATTACCATCTCTACCAGCATTGGGTAAAACAACAGGGCAGATTGGGCTCTCTGTTCTTCGAAAGGCAACAAGTCTAGAAGGACCACGCTGATTCCCTAACCAGGGAATAAAGCTCCCTTAAGGCAGTTTGATACCCAATTAAACTTCGGACAAGCTGATTCCAAATCGCTCAAAACCCTACTCAACACTACAACAGCAAAGATGAGAGGGTTATTCTGATATTTTGGCAGCCGAGGAATACGTACCCTACGCCCAAGATGCGTCCCGTGTACGTGGGGCTTTTCCTTGTCTGTACAGACTGCACTGAAGCTGTCATATTTTCGTCGTACTGTGAGTTCCTGTTGTTGATATTTCTTCGTGTGAAGAACTTCTTTCTAGTGTTTTTTACTCTAATTTGTTGTTGTTCCTTCTGTTGATTGTGAAAAATCAATCAGCTTGGATGTTTTCTATGCTTGGAGGGAAATAGGGTGTACTAATTCTGAAAATGAGAATCTACAATGCTCTTGACGCATATTTTTGTACGCATGTTGTGTACTATTTTATGGCTGGTAGCATACAAGGATGTCAAGAGATAAAACGTGCTAAAAGTCTTCATATTTTGATAAAGAGGTGGCTTGTGAAATTGATACGGTCATCGAAACTTAATCTATTTGATTGTGTCTATTACAGAGTAAGATTGAAGTGAGGGATTTTGTGAAATCCCTCGTTTCGCAATCAATCTAGTAATGCTCAGCTAGCTTGTAATGCGACCCTAAGAAGATATCCCACTACTGTGTCAAACTGATTCAGTATTCATAGTGCATATACAGCTTGGCCCAAGGCCACTGTAGAGGGGCCCCAAGTGGAGATCAAGCTCTTTACACGAGTAAGTTTAGCATTTCAAGCATGCAAACACTCACTAATTTCGCCATCCACATGGATATTTATTTGCCTGCTTCTAGGGCAGAATGTGGCACTATGTTGAATAATCTGGGCTCCAGACGCGTGTATAACAAGAGTTGTTCAGTGCCCACGACCAGTATCATTCAGGTGTCTTCCTAACTCACCATTTTTTGCAGTAGGTAGGAATTTTCTCAGGGTCAGAATCTCCAGGACTGTGCGATATACACCTCTTTGTGGCTACGGGGCAAACCCTCGGCCAAGGATTTTTGTCTGCAAGTGTTAACCAACGCCGATGTTGCAGGGTTACTTCGCAGACGTGGATTATAGAAAAAAGGACTCAGAGTGGGTGATTCATTTGTGTCGTCGTATTGGATGAAAGAAAAACGTATTCCCAACTTTATCAATATTTGTTGATTTTTCAACCAAAGGGAAAATAATAACGCTTGACTGACACAAGAGGAGATATTTTCTATATGAATAAAAATAAGTAACAATTCACGCAAACACACACGAATACACTGTTTCTTTCACATACATGTATAAGAGATTATATATAAGTATATGAAAATTAATACATATATATATATATATATATATATATATATATATATATATATATATATGCATGCATTTGTTCGTTGATATATACCAATATATACATATTGGTGAATTTACTGCAAATGATATTTATAAGAGTATCATGTAGACACGCCGTTTTTGCTCAAAGCATCTGAGAGTTTTATTTATTGAAGAACATTATCTGCTCTTGAAGATAATGTTGTGAATTGTAAGCATTGCAATAGTTGCTTTGAATTTGATCATCTCTAATCAACAAAAACCTTGGAACACAATTTTCAGCTTGAAGTGTCCTGGTCTTATATGCTGAAATACAATAAAGATGGGTGGGTCAACATATCCGAACTGTTCGTAGGTAATAAATGATTAAAAATACTTGGTTACATAAATAGAGGATATCTGAAAGTGGTATAACATTACTTGACTAGCAATTATAAAAACATGATTAACTGCAATTTTTAATCAATGCCAGCCCCTTGAGGCCGGTCTGTCTCCAGATTTCCAAATTTGACGCTATTTTGATGTCTGTGTTGGTTGAGTCTCTGAGTTAAAACTCGGATTATTTCCCCCTCTGACCGAATCAGGCAAGTCTGCTAAAAGACTGAACCAATCCAAAAATAAAATATGACGAAGATTAAAACATTAGTTTAGTTGATCAGTAAATTCCAACCATTTTTATAATTGGATGTCATGACTTCGAAGCAACAAATGAAGGAATCCAAAGTTATAAGGATGCCCACATCCACATGAAACCATTTCTAAAACGTGGTTGGTTAGATATGTTTCAAAGCAGGATATGCGATAACCAGGCACTTTCAGTGGCTACAATATTGGCTAAGATGTAAGAAGAAACACACACACGCACGCTTGCACACACACACGCACACATGCACACACACTCACATACGCACGCACACACAACGCACATACACACATGTATATATATGATATTATTTTATTTGAAAAAAATTAGAAGATAAAAATATCATAGTTGAAATCTTGAAATTCAATACTTATTAAAGAAAAAAGTGTTCAAAATATAAGAAAAACAAAACGGAGCAATACTTAGTAATTACAAGAGATTAGAGAGAAAGAAATCTACACATGTTCCATGGTAAGTTAGAGATGTCACACCGTCTGCATGTATGTGCGTCTGTATGTTTGTCTGTCACACTATTGAAATAATCACAATGAGGACACAGCCCAAGCAACTTTCGCATTCACATTCCCCGGGGATGGGGTTATAACAAAACGTTAGAAAATTCTCTTAAAAAGGTTTTAGAGTGGGGCTCTATTTCAAATGTAACAATAATGCTGAAGTGGAACCTGATTTTCTGCCAATATGCATGTATACAAACGCATATCTTATCATTTCATATTTTCATATATAAATTCTTAATGGCATCAAAGGTGAATAGAAACTTCACGATAGAAGAGAGACTTATTTATTATTTAAGATTTCTGAAGGGAAGGGAGATTTTCGTCCTACAAAGGGTTAAAAAGTGAAAGATAACTTTAAGGAATCAAAAGAGACAGCTAATATTTTTCTCACCTTCAAGCTGTCAAAAGTGAAGATAACTTTTTTGCTTCGTTCAAGGGGCCAACAGTGTAGAAAAACTATCCAAAAGTAAAGAGACACTTTTTCCCTCTTTGAGGGACAAAAGTGAAGGGAAATGTTTTCCTCTTTCAAGCGTCAAAAGCAGAGGGAAACTTTTTTACAAGTCTGAGCGTTAGTCCTTTTTTAACTCTTTAAATACTTTACTAGGAGTATATTAGTACTTCAGCTGGTATCCACTCTCTCTCTCTCTCTCTCTCTCTCTCTATATATATATATATATATATGTATATATATATATATATATATATATGTATATATATGTATATATATATATATGTATATATATATACACACACACACACACACACACACACACATATATATATATATATATATATACATAGAGAGAGAGAGGGGAAGGGGGAGAGAGATTGGTCCATGTGAAATCGTTTAAGACAGATAAAGATTAATCATAGGGTTGTAATAAAATGAGATTGTGAGACTATCGTGGTATAACAATGAAGATTACATCACAGAAAGGCTGGACGTTTGAAGCTTCAATGAAAGACAAAAGTTGTGTGTAAGTGGCTGAAAGGAATATCTAATGTTAAGTACAGACTTGAAACTTGAAATTAGAACACTTGAATAATTGAAAATAAATTACTGAATGAAATCGCTGATATATCATCTCTGCATGTGCAACCGATATTCATCGGAAGTAATGAGAGAAAGTGTGATTAGAGTTTCAAGAAACTAGGGCATGTCTGATCACAAAGTGCCATGAAAGTCATGCTAAATAATCTTCCGTCAGTCATACTAAATTACGGCTTCGAAGTATTCTGGTTACTTCTCTCCAGTGATGCCAATTTAGATATTTTATATCTAAATTTATAGTAATTGCCCATTTAGATATTTTATATTTAAAATTGTATCTATGATTTTAGATAAAAGATCTTTTTTTGATTAAGTTGGACTGCTGATTCAAATTCCTGGTGTACCAACTAATATACCTGACGAATATTAATCTTCTACGATTTTGTACAAACCGAGTAAATTGCAGAAAGGAAATAATAAAATGGAAACCTGTACTTATTTAAAGTGTAAACATCTATGAAAACTATTTGTAGAGAGTTTTGCCGTTTGTAGCAACATATTTTTATAGATGCCGTTTTACAGAATAATTCGACACGAAAAAAAATTCTCTCTCTCTCCTTGTACTCTTCTCTCCCATTCTCTCATCTCTACGTCCGCTAACGCTAATGACGTAGAAAATTCGGGCAAAAGAATCATATCCATTTCCAGGATATTAATCTTGTAAATTGAGCACCCTTCACTTATCGAGAACCGCTGACCCGAATGATTCCAAAGTTGACATTGCAATTATTGTAGCAATGACTGATCCATCTGGTGACAATCGTTTTCGTATGATCTCCAGTTATCGATTCATCTTGGAATATACGCTAAATGGAGATTTCATATTGTAGTGATATATACTTTTTAATGGCTAACATTGATTTTGTTGCGCGTAACATCATCACAACGTTGTAATGCCAGCTTGAACTTAAGGTTTTCTTTGATCCTAATTAGGACTGCTTCGTTATCTAAAATGTGTTGCTGCTTCTTTTTTAGCCCTGTGATAGCGCATCTTCTCTATCCTGGTTATCTGGATGATGCCAGATGATCTTCGACGTTTTAGAATTCTGATTTTTCTCGCATCGTATGAAGTAGATTTTTCAAAACAATCCATATTGGGAGTCAACCTTTACCATAGACATTTTATGATTGTATTTTCACCCATGATATCTTGATGGGGGGGGGAGTATATCAGACGTCGTATGGCTGCACATTTTAGGACTTGCTCTTACCTCTGACATTTTGAGGCTGTCTTTTTACCTGAAACATTTTTATGCATCAAGTTTTTAACTGCCTCTTTACTTCTGATATTTTAAGGCTGCAATACGCCCCCGAAGACTAGGAGCTGTATCTTTACTTCAGACGATTTACTTTATTTTAGGACAAGAACGGGAATCCAGGATCCAGCATGACACCCTGATGATCTACTTACTGTATCGTACCTTTCTTATAATCCAGTGTTGGATTGTTTGGCTATCACAAACGATTTCATCATGGATGTGTCAAGGGTAGGGTATCCTGACGAAGCTCATTCTTCTTCAGATTGGTTGGAATCAGAATTATCCGTTTCCTAGATTGGTTCACATATATGGATAGAGATTCCATTCTGCCTTACTATTTACCCATATCTTGGAGTGGGTAGAGATGGAGACATGCCCCCCCCCGGGACATAATTGTCTCAATGTTGATTTTGAACTCGACCCATGATTTTCCGTGTCGTTAGCCGTCTGGCCACTCAGCACCTCTAACAAGTCATGTGATAATTTAATTCATCTAAAAATGCAGTCATACCAAAAATGCTACTGTTTCTTTTCAGCATGTCAAGATTTATGTTTCGGCGAAGTCTATTACTATTAGCAGACCCTTTTTCTTGCTTACATTAAATGCTATGATGTGACAACTCTCAAAATTTCTGTGATAAATTTCATTGTTTCATTCGAACCTTTGTCGAATTAAAACCGATAAAAGCAGATATATGATTGGCCAAATATGCACTGACACTGAAAAATTTTTTTCTAATTTCGATCCCTAATTCCAAGATCTGATGGTTTAGACATTCCGCTAACAAATTAGCGGACAATCTAATTATCTCCCCTTTGTTCATTAAAGTTGTAACCAATTTAAATTTAAAGTGCTGACGTTACAGATGACCATATAAGGTAAAAATAAGCGTCTTGTTCCTATCACTACCAAGCTGGTGAGAGTCTGCATGTGAGGTGTAATGTTTTGATAAATTTCGTCTTTTCGATTTAATCACGTATACCGTGCAACACGTAAGACCGTTTTGCCTTCACCATGAAAACATGAGAAAAACTACGAAAAATTATGAATTCTCTCTTTAGCAACTGTTTTAGCAAGGATCTTCATGCAGCACTTCACTTTATGGCTTATCCATAGAGACTAAGAGGTTTACGATTAGGTTTGCAAAATTAAACGCGAAAACTTTTTCCATAGATTAAATCATAAAAGAAGGGAAGCAACTCTTGTCATTGGATACTTTGTGAGAAGAAGACATTCAACAATTTGGTGACCTATTTCATTCAGAAGGTTACAATTTGTTAGTGTAACTACAATTCTGGCCAATATTCAGTTTGAAGATGATTAATCACGATTCCAGATTCTCTTTTCAACCAAACATTTTAATCTTTTAAGATTTCAGGGACTCATTTTTACTATCGAACATTTTTGCCCTGTTGAAATCAGAACAGAGATATTGAACTGAATAAAATTCTTTTTTGGTCTCTTCTTTCATTTTAAAATTGAAACCGTCATTTCTTTACTGGCTGGAGCTCACCCTCAACCTCTACAGGACAGCTATACGCTCCCATTCATATTGCAGGCCCCCACCCACTTCCCCACCAAGAGCACCATCATCTTTATTAGCTGCTGTGTTGCCACGTGAGTCATTCACTTGTCCGTTCCGCTGAGAAGAAACCCGATCAACGTTGACGAAGTGACTTGGCACTTTGCTACACGCTCTCCCACCGAACAACCCATCCAGCATAGAATGGACGCTGTAACACCTGCAATTGCGGTTGCAAAGAGTTGGGGGAGGGTAGAAAAGATACAATAAAAAAACGAAAAGGTAGAGAGGAATGCAAACTTTGGTTGAGAAGGCAGAGGGATTTAAAGAATTGCTCAATGTCTGAGAGCATGATTGAATGTAATTATCATCACAATCAGCTGCAGCAGCATCCATTTTGGGTCCATTTCCGTACAAAGGTCTTCCGTGGGGAAATTAGGAGCTAATCGCCCTGGTCATCACAGTTTTAAATCAGTGGTCTCTTTCCTAAACTAGCTGCCCAATAGGGCAAGAGAACACAGTCAGTTGTGCTATTGTACCCATTGAACTCGGCTTGCCAATTCTATTATTCGTGCAATTAACCTCTATGCCTTTGGCACCCCCTCTTGAATACTCTATCAAGAAGTTTCGTTCGCTGTAATAAAACGAAAGTTTTATATTCCCTTGCCAGTGGTTCCATCTTTTAATTTAATATTTCCTAAATTTTTAATATATCAGTTCCTGGCACAGATTTTGAGTAATCGTTTTTGAGGGGTGCTATTTTAAATCATACTTAAAATCCATCCAAATTCGGAAAAAAATTGTTAGCAGTTTTTTGATAAAATTGAAGGGCACTGTTATTTTGGAATTCAAAATTGATGGCTTCTAATTATGGATGAACAATTGTGCATAAACCGGTTCCAATATTCAATCACTTCTTCCATAACCTTTTCTCATCATTCCAGCAAATATCATTGGAATTTGTTGGGAAGTTCGGGAGACTGCATTTGGACCGACAGCAACGGATCCAGAAATGTCCGGGAAAAGCACACAAAAATAGCCCTCACACAACAGCAGATTCCTGAAGCATGGATCCATCCCGAAATCTAACCATTTTTTCTTTACGATGCGACCTAAGTTTTCACAAAATGTCATCGAAATCCATTGAGAACTTTATCAAATGAGTTTTTTTTTCTAGTCTTGTGTGTGTTTTTATATATGATTTAACCTGGTTGTCATTATTTCATCAACAAAAAAATTATAACATAAATTACCCTCACCTGTTCTTCTGCATAGATCTCAACAATTAATAGCCCGAAAGACATAAAAAATAACTTTCATTGTCTTAGTTCTAACCGGCTTATCCCTCAAAGGTTAGGGTGTACCAATACCTGACCCTACACCGTCAGTGTTATGGAAATTAATGAGAAGTGGTCCCGAGGAACAAGTCTCAGTCTCTGAGCAATCACCTGCAATCACTATGGAAACAAGCTTAGGATGCATTTGGGAAGTCTGTAAAACAAATACCCATAAAAATGAAAAAAAGTTGAACCAAACCATCAAGAGATAGCGATCTCGATACCCACCGTTTAGAGGTTGGCGTAAGAAAGTAACGACCTTGATAGACGCCAACAGATGGTTGGCTTAAGAAGAAAACGATATTGGTAGACGTCACCAGAGGGTTGGCTTGAGGAGATAATAATCTCTATAGTCGGCATAGGTGAGGAGAGTGGGGTGGGGGGTAGCTGCATATATATATATATATATATATATATATATATATATATATATATATATATATATATATATATATATATATATATATTACCGATATACACCATTAGAGGGTTGGTTTCAGAAGATAGCAATCTTTTTAGTCACCATTCGGGGTTGGTGAAGAGATAACATGTTTGATCGACACCATCGGATGGTTGGCGTAAGTAATTAACAATCTAAATTGTTATTTTAGACCTTCCGATGGCGTCTATCTTCATGAATAGAAGGGTTACTTTGACAATGTAAAAATGTTGGCAGACATAATCGGTGGAGTGGGTGCTTAAAATTAAACACGTTCAGTAGGTGGCATAAGACAACGACAATTTCGATAGACACCATCGGAGACTTGACGTTTGAAAATAAGAATCTCAATAGACGTTTTTGAGGGCTTGGCGTAAAAATGAACCCAATAAACTAGTGTCTAGTATTTTCAAGACAAAAGGCATTAAAAACTAAATAAACTTAGTTATAATCGCATTTGCAACATGTATACACATAATTCCTTTACTACAGTGAAAATAAAGAAAGCTTCTGTGTTGGGCCTTTTTCCGATTATATTTATTATGAATTCCAAAAACAAAATGCATCTTGAGATTGGTCATTGTCTAGTAAGGCTTCCAAATTGCATCAAAAGGTGTCAATGTCTCAAAAGTGACGAAAAGCAATGTATATCCATTTTCTCCCAACAACTAAAAAGTTCAAGTAAGCTTCGCCTTAGGCTTTTCTTCGATAAATATGTTTTGAAGAGTTATTGGCGCCCGCTGCACTGCTAGTAGTGCTCTTTCATAGAAAAAGGTGTAGTACTCTTGGTCTAGGTAGACGATATCAGAGGGATGGCGTTAGAAAATAATAACCTCTATTGTTCTCATCGGAGGCATGGCATAAGAAAAGAATTTTCTTGATATAATAATATCTAGATATTTTTTTAGATTAGTTGCAAGAATATATAGATTATTCTAGATATAATCACATTTGCAAAATACACTTTACATGTTCTTTGGCCTAAAATTATGTATGTATGAACCTGAAAGATACCAAAATGCACAGAAATGTAGCTGAAAGGTCGATCTTAATAGTCAAGTTTCCATTCACGATCTCAAAATACTTCCAAAACGCAAAAAAAAGATGCTAAAAATTCAATAGGAATATATTTTTATCCCAAACATTTTGTCATCAATATTTCCTTTTGTAAGTATTATTTTGCCATAAGTAGTACACTGATCAATCTCAAGATATAACCTAGAGCTACCTTTTTGCTTATGCGATTCCAGCGAGAGATTATCGAGCAATTTGTCACAGAAAATACTTAGAAAAATATTTAGAAAAATATTTAGCAAAAATGGTAATACGTCCATGGTTGGTTTTCTGAAATTTCCAAAACTTTTTGAGTTTTTACCAAGTCACTCGATTCACAATGTAGGTATAATGTTTATATGGGCGATTACTTTGTGTTACCAGGTTAGGTAAACCTAATATTTTTCTTTTGTTCTATTGTACATATTAGACATTTAGTGGAAAATAGCACTAGTGGGACAGGTTTCAAAATATATTAAAAAATAGGAAATTACTCAAACTATTCTACTAATAATTTTCTGCTGGCGACAATAAAATCACTTTCAGAAAAAAACCCCTGATGAGCCGTTGAATCTGTTCTGTAGTTCATCACTGAACTTTATTAAATCACCAAAAAGAAAATTCATGATTGATTGACTGATGACCAATTTCGGGAACATTTCAAAGCAAAATCTGTCATATTTCACGCCTCAAGAGAGATTTCGTTTCTGTTGAGGTTTGTACGAAGGCTTTGACAGTTTTTCAAGTGGTTTCGTGTGAAAGAAGTTTGTTTGAAAATAAAAATTGTTCAAGCGCATATTTTTCAGCGCTTATCATTCGTGAAATACGTATAAATTTTAACATTTCATTTAAAAAAATGAATTGAAAAGAAAAAAGCAAATCAAAGCCGTTACTTTAATTATTTTTGCCAATGATTTCAGTTTCTTAAAGGATAATCGAAATGGAGTTTCGTTGCTTATGTTTGGCTTCAGAAGTTATATATACCTGCGAATGCGTATGTATAAATGCTGTGAAGTACAATCTAGTGGAAATTGACAGTAGTATCAGAGGAAAATTTAAGACATATTCTATCAACCCTGCCCTCTCTATATATCTTTTATCTATATCTATATTTATCTATCTATCAATCAATTAATCTATCTATCTATCCATATGCTATTCTGACACGAGTTTGTCTTGTCATCTCTTTTAATATTGATTGAATATTTATATATATCTATGAATATGTATCTGTAAATGTTTATGCGTATACATATATGTATAAATGCAATGTCACAAGTCTATCACTGTGTATATTCACATATGCACATATCACTCATGCGTATGCATGCGACCATTTCCATGAAATAATGTCTTCTTGTAATCTTATCCGAATCATTCTTTTCATAAACTCACACACATGCATCCTATTTGAAATATCATTCCGCTTGTATATCGGTGAATGTTACGCTTTCACCAATGAGATAAGAAAATACCACCTAACCTCACCGACGATACCATTCACGGCCACCCACGTAACACAGATGATTCTGATTTAAATAAGGGGGTGTGTAATGTTATTTTTGAATATTTATTATTAATATCTATTATTTTAAGACTTGAATGGCATTTCATTCGGAAAATGGTCATGTAACACTTTTAACTAAATCTAGAGATCACAATCCACGAATATTATTACAAACTCATTCAAGCTGGTGTTTGATAATATCTTAATTTTATTGTCATAAAAAATGACTTCTATTTAATTCAATTCAATAATTATGTAATATAGTTATTTACTAATCCCAATTTTGTCTGGCAAGAGGCCACAATATCAAGTCACCTATTGTAGATGTTAAGTTGCAGGGTCTTTGATTCTAACTACGAACCATCACTCTATAGCAAGCAACAATAATGAACTTTTTAACCTATTTAGTTATCACGATTATGACACGATTTCTTTTGAGAGTGGGAATAGATGAATGCATAAATCAAGAATGGAAATTTGATATAATGCAAAAATCTTATTACAATTTACTTATACACGCATATCTAAACAGAAATCAGAAAACTTATAAAGCGTGAAATTTCCACGAGTCCCACTCATCATACTTATGGCAATACAATGCTAAACAGGATGTTTTACATGTGCGCGTGAGTGTGGGAGATTATTGAAAGAGAGAGGAGGGAGAGAAAGAGAAAGAGAGAGAGAGAGAGAGAGAGGTGAGGGAGAGGGAGCAAAAAAAAGAAAGAGAGAAAGAGAGAAAGGATAGCTTAAAGTCTCCGCTTGGAATACATGGGGATAATCAGTGAATTGCAATGCAGGAAGTCCTTAAAATAGTATTTAATTGTTTCTATAAATAACTGGTTTCTGATTGGTTTATCGAAGCAAGCATTCATCCCCATGTTTCATGACCTTTTAGTCTCGCATGATGTCAGGCTGTTTTTCTTGTCACCGAATTTCTATAATGGCTTCTTAATTCGAGGTAATTTTTTTCCTATGTAAAAACCTTTTGACATTTACTATTGTATAAACACGAATTTTGAGAGCCGCTCGTTTATACAGCAAGTCAAATTTAACATTGTTCGGACTGAGTGCATAGCATTTCTTGGTGAGACTTTTATTTTTATATTTTGCTATTATTTCCTCACAAATCATAACAAAAATGAAATATCCATAAAATCATAATGTTTTAACGTAAGATTCTTTATTTTTCCGTAAGTAGCACAATATATCATCAAACAAGTTTAGTTGGGATATTTCACTTTTTTACCTGAAAAATATTAAAACCGCTTGGCGTAGTCTTCCAATATTAACTGTCACATAACTAACGTCGTTTAGCAACACACCGTGTTGGGGATGATCAATCCATAAGTTACTTCTTTTGTATTTTCTCAGACAGTGATCACAGAAAAATTCTCAAAAAAAAAATTTAGATGTTACTGGACACAAACAGAAGAGTCAATTTAGCGCAAACTCACCTTTTAAATTGCACCCCTGCTAAAAACCTTTTCAGTGAAGGAATTTGCTAGACACAACAAAACAAGCTTTTTTAATAATGAGAAGATGTTCGAATTTTTAGCCCTAATCCTCAATTGGTGTGGCCTGTGATATCTGGCTAGGAAGCTGTTCAGAATAACTTCAAAGCTGAAAAAACCTATGGAGACAGCTTTAGTGACAGTTTTGGCTGACAGTTTCTATTTGTTTTCAAGATATTTGGTGGGGGGGGCAAAATCTTGGGACCCTGTTTAGCTACACCGCTGGTACTGTCTCAAGTAGGGCCCTGTCAACAATTATTTTATTATCTTTTGCCTTCTGAATTTTCAATTCATTTTTCTTTTTTTTTTTTTTTTTGGCTTTGGCATCGCTGGTTTTGAAAACTCCCCATGGGTTACTCAATTCATTTCCAAAATTTTCTAATCTATTGGAATGAGCCAGGGGGTCTCTGGTGCCGCAGGCAAGCTATACTTTGGTGCCCTTTAAAGAATGATATTATCTTACTTATTTACTTATGTTTCCAAATTAGAAAAATAACCTGAAAATATTTAACCGGAACAAACTGAAACCTGAAAAATCTTTTTAACTAGAAAGTGTCAACTAGAACTGTTAGCATACACAAAGTCAGCATTAGCATAGGTTTCTTTTCAGTCTCTTCAGATGGTTTGGCTGATCGGCTATGCATGTATGTATGCTTTGTGCGCACAGGTCGCATCAATAAAAATGTAAAGTAGAAAATTCAAAAATGTACTCTTTATCACGTCTAGAAAATGTGCATTTTTGTTTTTAAAACCACCTCTCCAAAATAGATGTTGAGTAGAGGAATTCAATTTGCAATTTAAGCTTATGCTAAATTAGCCCAACAAAAGGCAGGAGTAGTAATATTCATTGAGCGTCCCTTTTTCTAGTTTTCTAATTGATCACTCCCAGCAGAGTATGCTGCTAAAAGACCGTGATCACGGAAAGGTATCTTTTGAGTGACCAATCAGATGTGTTTTAACTCCTTTTCTGTTTAATTCATTCATTTTGCATGTTTTTTATTTCATATTCAGAACATTGTATGGTCTCAAACGCCCCCACTAATCGGTGCCTAGGGCGACTGTCTGTGTTGCTTATTCCTTGAGCAATGATCTCACTTATACCTGCACTTTAATTGAAATATTGGCATTAGCTTCCAATTTACTTGGCTTTCAATCTACTTACAAACTATACACCAGCTAAGACCAGAAAACCAGATTTAGTCAGTGTAAAGGGGACAAAAGAGAATATTTCAGATAATGGATGTCGCTGTCCATCAGACTATTAATACAAATCTAAAGTAAGTAAAAGTTGCAAATGATATTCAGGCTTCACAAAAACAATTGTGGAATATGAGGGTGAAAGTTGTACTCATAATTTTTTGAGTGCTTGGAATAACCCCGAGGAACCTCGAAAGAGTTTAGAGGATGGAAATCAAGGCAAGAATCGAAACTATCCAGAAGTCAGCATTACTAAAATCAGTGAGAATACAAACTAAGTGAAAGTCACTTTTGAGTTTGAAAACATGAATGACATATAAAGATACCAATTTGATTATTTGTCCTCTGAACCTACATATGAATATTCTTGCTTGCTTTCTAATTTTCTCTGCAAACCAAATTCGTTTAAGTCAAAATGATATAAGGGTAGAGCAATTTTGCACAAGATGGGTTCTGAGAAGATAGACAAGTTGATAGCTTTGTTCTTCGTCTGCTCCTACTTTAGAATAAGAGCTGTTCAGATTAAAGCGGACAAAGTAGGACCTTCACCTGTACTGATTAGCGTGAATTAGTGAATACTCATATTGATGTAGTATATATGAATTTACATCGCAGAAAACCTACTTGTCCTCCAACAAATGCGAGATGAATTGAAAGAAGAAAACAAAAAATTGGCGTACACATGACCTTCAGCAAAACAAAGGTCATGTGCAACTACTACGTCGGAAATAAAAAAAAACAACTATCAAAATTGAAGACGCAAAACTGGAGAAAGTAGAACTCATCTACCTGAGAGAACGAATCTCAAATATATATTCAAAAGAAGAAGAAATCAAGCGAAGAACCACCCAAGGAGGGCAAGCCTTTGACAGGGCAAGCTCAACATTCAAAAACAGAAAATTCGAGAAATCCATTAAATAAGAATATACAATCAATGCATCGGCCTGATAGTCATGTATGGAGCTGAAACATGGAACCAAACCAAGAGACAGGTCTGCAGACTAAGAAGCATGCAACGGACACACATGAGAATCATGCTCAACCTCGCATGGAGAGATCACAAAACAGCATAATATATCAGGGAGAAAACAGGAGTCCGAGACATCATAGAATCCATTAGAATAATCAAATGGCAATGGGCAGGTCATGTTGCACGAATGGCAGACTACCAATGGACATCAAGAGTCAAAATATGGGTCCCCAGATATCACGTGCAATCAAGGTCGGCAGAGTACAAAATGAAGAGATGAACTAGACAAATTCAGAAAGTACTGACTCCGTGACGCCCACGATAGAGAGATGTGGTGAATCCTGGAGGAGGTCTATGACGAACGATAAAAGACTGATGATGATGATGATATATGTATGATTGGTATATGTATATGCATGTATTGTACGGAATCTTCATACTCATGGACAAGTTATAATTATCATTTACTAAGCTTAGTCTCATCAGATTCAAGAGTTGAAGAGAGAGGCATCAAGTTTCGATTGAATTCACTAAACTAGCGAACTGGTTTGTAAGGCCATCATACTGTGTTAGACCAACTCATGGGTATGAATGTTCGTAGATTATTTTTCATCTTCGGTTTACCATCAACAATTCAATGTCTGTTTGAAAAAAAAATTTAGAAATTGAGGTTTTCATTATCAAGCAGTTTTTTTTTATTGAAAAGATAAAACAATTAAGAATATTTTTCAGTTCAACACAATCTCGTCAGACAATAAACTCAAAATCCTTCCCAAAACTGTTAAACGCCAACCAACACTAAGACAATTTTAGTATTTTCCACAGAACTTTTCACTATAATAGCAATTTTATTCTTGAAAGTTCTACTTCAGATCCTGCTCTGTAAATAATATTCCCACCAGCCTATTAAATCTTTACGTTCCAGATCGATGTGTCATGAGAAAAAAAATGAAACTCAGAATAGAAGAAAAGAATTAACCCTAATTCAAGTATAAACACTGAAAGAGTGCTGCATGAACCTTAAATACATGACAGAATTCGTCTGAATACTTCCGGACCTGTGAGCTCCTCTCCTGCATTTTTGACCTCCTTATCTTGATTTGACAGTTGTATAAGCAAAGAGAGATTGAACTCCTTCAAACTCCGTTGGTCATTGCAGTGCTGGGCAGCAGTTATCGTATCCCAGAAACATCAACTGACTAAACACTCCAAATCATTTACTTTAAACTTGAGAGAGAGGGAAAACTCACATTATCACTGTCATTATCGATACGTAATGCTTGTTATTTTTGTTTCTTTGTTTCTCTTAAGCTTCTCTTGTTTATTCTTGTTGTCATAAGAGCAAAATGATTTAACGAGGGTGGAGTCATTTTTCTGTAGCACTTTCATTATCGTCGTTAAGTGTTATCAATTGTTATTCTTACCTTCGTGGCAATTGCAAATAGCATTATTCATATTTCTAAGAGGCATAACAGGTGAATCATCAAATATGGATCGAATTCTCTAATACTATCACTGATCGGTGAGACAAACTAACTAACCATTGCGCTACGGAAAGCGTCTGGCATGCACCTTTATCAGCATATATGAAATGCAATTTGTACCCAGATATTTTTCGCGTAACACTTTTCATCAGAGTCACACTTTGCGGTAACACTTTGCAGAAGAGTCTACCTCATACAGTTAAACGAATTGCTATCCCTAAGTAATAGACTCTTCTGATGGTATAGGAACAGAATTTTACGTTTATCTATTTTCTTTTTTGGAGAAGCGTACTACCTCACCAATAAAAAATTATTGTTTAGTACCTCCACCGAGAAGGAAAAAACAACAACAACAACAACAAAAAACCAAACAAATATACATACTTATTATTATTACCACGCTACTAAGGATATCATCGAAACAATTTTATGACATGCTCAAATAGATAAATAGAATTCCATAATAATTCAATGGTCGATACAATGTTGTCAATTTTGGCAGGAAAAATACTGTCCAGTTGAGAAACCAACAAATATGTACACATCTTTCCACATAAAAGCTGTATATGCAAATTACTATGTTTAAATGTATAATCGTATAGTTGTAAGAATTTCTGCTTTGTCCGGTCCCTTGGCTGTTTAGTTATTCTCAACGTTTCGGCTATGTACATCCTGGCCTTCCTCCGGTATTGTTTCATTCCAGATCAAAATCTCGGGGATTCAAACGCTGAAACGCTGCGAAAGAAAGAAAAAAGAAAGAAAAACGAAGACAATGAAATAAGTACGAATAAACCACGTACAATGATTGAGAAATTATGCTTATCTAGCGTTTTAACTTCTCGCCGATTGAACATTTGAAAGCTTGTGTGTTTTTTTTAAATTCAATGTAGAAAATTGAAAGTCGTAATTAAGAGTCGATGGCTACTTGTATTCGACATAAATGATTCATACCGGCAATTCGATCTTGGCTTATTAATTGAAATTAGAGATGGAAATTCATGTCAGTTCATGTTGTTCGATTGTTTGCAAAAGAATTCAGGACACGACATGGACTCAATTAGTTTGATCCTTAAAGAGATTAAAATTCCCAAACGGTTTAATTTTGAGAGCAAACGACAGAATAAAAAAAGATCATTTTAATACTGTGACGTCTACTTGAAGCAACGTAAACCAGATCTTCGCATCTCTAATTTATCAGCGGTTGGTAAATAAAAACATGACGCTTATGATCAAGCCTAAAATAGGTGCAGAAATGTTCAGAATGCTATATTCTAGAGAATGAAACAATTTCCAACCAAACACACACACACACACACACACACATATAAATTTTTTTCTTGAAAAATTTACTGCTTTAAACACCAAACATTGAAAGATCTTTTTCAAAGATTTGTTTGTGTCACTTCAAACACATATTTCCCAATATCTGTAAATGCAATTTATGCAATTTTTTCAGTGTTTTTTTCCTGATTTACATATACTTTGTTATTGTGGTACAAAGTATGAATTTTTGCTTGTTGGGTTTACCATGTAACCGTTTTGGGGATTTTTAAAACAAAACAGTCATATTAATCTGACACCTCAGCTATGTTTTAATATATAGCTAATGTCATACATGTAGATTGTCATCCTATATAAGATATCATATGTATTGTACACAAATATTATTTTTTACTACACATCATTTATTTTTTTTAAACAGGGCTTACTTACGTAGGTTACCCCAAAAACATATTTAACGATGAGGGATCAGTTACTATAGCTACAGACGTGACTCGCTGTCCTTGTCACTTCTATTGATGATATATATAGAAAGCTTTACCACTTGAAGACTGAATATATTTTTTAAAACGTTTTTAGGAAATTCATGTCATTTCAGTCATTTACTCCCCAATATCTGCTTATGTCATTTCCTTTGGTATTTTTTATGTTTCACACAGAATTCGATATTATGGTAAAATGTGTTAAATCATCAGTTGTTTACCATGTAACTATTTCGGGGATTCAAAAACAAAACACTTATATTAACATAGATCCCAAGCAGGACTTAATCGAACACTGCCTTACTTTCAGTTATGATTTTGATATACAGCTTATGCCATACTTTATACAGTTTATTATTTTTTGTAAGGTATTATCATGATGTATTGTATATGGATATTATTTCATACCAGTCATTATGCAAATTTTTGAAACTCAGGGCTTGCTTATGTAGGTTGCCCAAAGAACGTATTCGACATTGAGAGATCAATAAGTATTATAACAGACAAGACTTGTTTTACGTGTCACTTCTATTGAGTGTTCACCTATGGGAATATTAAATCCGTTGTGTCGCTTTTAATCTCGGACTACATGCAAACCAACTTACGATATCGTCTTAAAGAATACTAGTTGCACAGAAAAAACTTGTTGGAGTTGATTTTCTGCTAACATATATATAGTATGACGAAGCGAAAACAGATCTTTTTAAGAATGATTTTATCGTATGAAATCTGAGGGCCATTCGTGAAGAGAGTGATTGACGAAAATGCTGGTATAAAATTATCTGTTTCCAATGTTCAGAACGGGAAATTGATAAGAAATGACTGCTGGTGTACTCAAATTACCTCTAATGTCACAAGTTGATCTGGTATTGTTTACATTCCGAATATTAGGCCAATAGGCCATGAATTTTTGCCTGGAGAGCAAATAGAATGCTCGGATATTCATATATATCATCAACATAGGTTGATTTCACAGACAAAGATTGAATGGAGGATTCCACGTCTCTTATAGGTCTATCGATGGCCGACAAATCCCAAACAATACAGGCAAGTTCTTCGTGGCGACTGAAGGAGAAGGTTTGATATTCGGAGAGAGTCAGGTTTTACGGTGGAATTGGACTGTGGAAAATTAGTGCTATGAGATTTTCATGTGAGTTGCATTAAAATTAAATTGCATAGTACGAGTGTGCGATGTTATTGAGGTCCTTATGTCGTAGTTTTCTTTTAGTCAAATGGTCTTCTATTCAATGGGGTTTTCAGAGATCTACCTCTAGTTAATGGTGTTCCTGGAAATCAGGTTGGCTTGAGCAGATTGGATGCTCTGTTCCTGGACTTTTCGCAAACCTGCAGTTCGTATGCAATAAGATTTTGAATTTTTAAATTCAGTATGAGTTATTATGTTCTGCTGAACATTGGGGTCGACTATTACATGCTTTGCACACGATTCAGGCTTAGCGACGAACTGGGGAAAGAATAGTAAATCAAAGCTGTGACAATATCATTCCAAAAGAACTTTTTTCTCCTCACAGAGGATAAGACACATTATGCAGAGTGACACTTTTTGTGTTACGTAATACGATGTGTGGAAGAGACTGGCGATAGATTTTATTAAATTCGTTCTGTGATTCTTTTCAAATACATTAGTTTAGTTAGTATTACGAACCCAAGCTCTGAATGTGGTTCGTGTATTTGACAATGGCCAATGGAGACGATAGATGCTTCTGACAGGCATAATTCCAAATCAGTTATAGCAAGCGAGAGTCTGTTGATCCCATGCACAGTTTCCAACAGCAACCACTTCACCGTTGAATAGATAACAAATTTAAGGTGTAACATTCTAAACATTTGACTTGTGGCGATGTATTCAGAAGAGAAAGTGTACCCATGGTCTAATGATCCTCCTAACCAAATGAGAACATCTCAAAATTCCCGCTGACAAAAAAATTCCCTCTCGTGATCCTGAATTTTAAAATTTGCTTCAAGCTAGACGAACGTGAATTCAACTTTCCTTTCCTTGCCACATAAATTGTCAACCAAAAAAGTAATTGAAAAATTAATCAAGTATCTAGTGACATATTCAGGGCAGCGAGTATTCGACCACGAGTTATACGGGTCAGGGTTCCCAAGGGAAAAGCTATCAGGTCAATTCACCAATTGAATTGCAAAAATCAAGCCCCTTTTTCGTCGCCTTTGGATATTAGATCCCCCATTCTTCCACTCAGACGAAAGTAACCCTTTTTCCTCAGGCTGACCCGTTTTCTGCTATACTAAACTCTTGCAGTACGGAACAAATCATCATCATCATCCTCATCATCATCCTCATCATCATCATCATCATCATCATCATCATCATCATCATCAGTCTTTCAACGTACTTTCTAAATTTGCCTTGTTCATCTGTCCCTCTAATACTCTGCCGGCCTCGGTTGCGCATATGATCTCTGGGGATCCATGTCGTGAGTTGCGATGTCCGTCGGTTGTCCGCCATTCTTGCAACGTGGCCAACCCGCTGCCATTTGAGATTTTTAATGGATTCTATGATATCCCTGACTCTTCTCTTTTCCAAGATGTACTGTGCTGTCTTGTGGTCTCTCCATGTAAGGCCCTGCATAATTCTTTCATGTGCAAGTTGCATGATTCTCAGTTTGAGGGTCAGTCTATTGGTTAGGTTCCATGTTTCAGCCCCATAGTTGACTATTGGGAGGATGCATTGGTTGTACACCCTTCTTTTAATGGAAAATCACTCAGCTTTCTTTTGTTTTTATTTCAAATTATTTCACTATATTTTGCTAGAATTTTAACTCTAGATTCCATGGGGAAAGATCTCTCCCTGTTTTCCTCTCTTCTTTCTCTCTCTCTCTCTCTCTCTCTCTCTCTTTTCCCTAACTTATGAGATCGGCAAGGCTAGAACAGAAATTCCTCATTGCTTATCACTGAGTTTGAAAGAAAACAGAACAAATACGAGAATTTTATACACCAAACAAGTCATTCTGTTGTATCCGATGGCATAAATTTAACACAAAGCACAACATTTGAACTTTAATATTTCAACAAATTCAGTTTCTAAGCATTGGTTAAGAACAACAGAGTGGTGCATAAGCTAACGATTGTTGATCGACAAATGAGTAGTATTCTTCTATCATCCTATTGAAAAATGGGAAGGTCACGTACAATGAAATCTATGACATTGAATTAGCAATATAAACAACACTCATCTAATGTAGATAAATAGATAAATGAAAAATTATAAGACGGTCCAATTTGATTGATAAACTCGTACAATTCAATCCAAGAAATCCAATTCATTGATTAAATAACGTTTAAATAAAAGTAGATATAATAATCTGAAAAACTATAGACCAGTAAGAGTCAAACAAAAGAAAATACAAGTATCCTGAATTAAATGTTGAAGTTAGATACAGGTGTTGGGGTTATGAACGATCAACAGAACCAAGGGGAGCCATGATGAAATGCCTGTACTGTTTTTAATCCCCCAAATAGGTCCATGGTTAGACATCTGATGATCTTTACAATAATATTTAACGCACATTTGAATTCAAGTGTAAACAACAATAATAAAAGCTAATATTCTGTGTACTACGTAAGATATCTGAACATTGAGCGTTAACCGGGTTCGGAAAGTGAATGACTGGTGCAACGTGACATTTACTAAATTTCTAAACTAAAATTCATTTTCAGCCAAATTTTAAAGTTCATGACTACATTTATTGGAAAATTGGTAGATAAATTCCGCAATTAGGTTTGAATGAATTTAAGAAAAAACTGTAAAAAAGGAAATCCAAACTTTTTAGTCATGGTTTTGAGGTTAAATAGCTTTTAATGAGCTTTAACCGGTTTCGTACATGTCTTCAGAAAGCTTTTTGGTCATTACTTTCAGCTGTCCAGTCGAGAGGGTCAAATTCTGGTCATTTGTACATTAATCTTGATGTGGATTCAAATTCCATGGGTGTCATAGAATTCCAGTTTTTGAGAAGGAAGGGTTTAATGCTGGAACTCCTTTCAAGGAGATATATAAAAGGGGTTGAGTATGAATGTTTGTGAATGTGTGTGTTCACAGTAATGTTGAATTGTAGTTTTAGGATGATTGCTGTTTTGTGTAGTAAAAGATAGTATGGATATGTATGTGGAGAGTGTTGATTGATGTTGTGGAAGGGAGAGGTTTGTTGAAGGGTCCATGTGATTTGGGGGGAGGGTGGGGGTCAACTTGAAGATTTTAAATAAAAGGAAAGGGAACTATGTTTCCAAAAAGAATCAGAGTTGAGGTTTCAATTCCTAATTGAAGAATCACTTGGAATTTAATGCAGGTTTTCAAAGTATTGAGGAAATTTGTTTAACTTCTTCGTGCAACATTATCGATATCTATTTTGTAGAAAAGGAAAACTCAAAGTTTTGGTTCTCGTGGAAATGTGCAAAATGACTTTGAGTATCCTTGTCGAGGGATATCTTATTAACTGTCTTTTTACTGTTATCCTATTCTTGAGGAGAGAGATTTCCGCTATATATTCCTGGTAGCAGCCTCGACCAATAATGGCATAGATGATATGTTTAACGCCACAAAAGATGTTGTACCACGTTTGGAAATATGTTTATATCTCTCTATTGAATGTATACATGAGCTGCGATTCGGTCTATTGCCTTTGGTAATATTTTTCTCTGGTTCTATTTCCACCTAATGTGAGGCTTTTGTCTGTAGTTTATTCAAATTTATTAAATTTAGAAGATGGCATTACTTCCAATTATGAAGGAATTTGCTATGTTCATGTAGGAGTCTCGTTTTAGGATGTGAATTATTGTGTTTTTTTTTTGTTGAAAACTTTTAGGTTTAAAGGGCTGTAAATGTTGATGAATGGAATTATGGTTGTTTTATCAAATTTAGTGTTTACTACAAGCTATTTTCGTCTATCTACCCCCAGCTTGCCGCAAGAACCAGATAAGAGCCAATTGTATTTGCTGTATTTATCTTCTTTTTCTTTTATTTATTTTATTATAAAAAAATACACAGTTTCAGAATATTATTTGCTCCCCCTGGTTCTTACACTGAAAATTATACCGGCAGTTTCTGCTGGCTCAGCATAAAAATATTTTCGACGTAAATTGTGAATTTGATTTATGTGTTTGTTCTTTCTTTCGTCCTTTTTCGAAGATTCTTTTTTTTTCTCTACTCCCTGTCTACTTTTTTATTATATGTTTTGCTTTTGCTTTGATCTGTTGTTTTCCTTCTCTTTCTCTTCCTGACCGTTTTCTCTAGACTTAGGCTCAGCTGTATCACTTGCCTTGGGTGGGAATGATGTGCCCCAACTGTGACCACCCAAACAAAACCCAAACCTAAAAACCCTCACCAAGAAAACAACATTATACACCAGCATATACAACACCGTAACACTCTCAACAGACTTTCACTTAATCCCTTTAGAAAATAAAATCAAAAAAATCAAATGGGATATCATCAGCATTAGTGAAATGAGAAGACCAGGAGAACTGGAAAGCAAATCTCTTCTCTATAACTCCGAGAGAGAGAGAGAGAGAGAAGGTAAAATAAAGCGGAGCAGGTTTTCTCATCGATAAAGACCTCAAAGACAACGTGGTAGGCTTCAAAGCTGTTTCAGACCGGATGCCCAGCATCACCATACAAGTCTCAAAGAGATATAAACTGAATGTCATCCAAGTATACGCTCCCACTTCGCAATCAACCAGAGAAGATATAGACAACTTCTATGAAGACTTGAACTCCGTACTGCAAGATAAAAAAATACTTCAATGGAAGACTTCAAAGCACAGGTAGGAAAAAGAAACGAACGTTGCGTTGGCGAATTCAGATACCAAATACAGAACGAGAGAGAGGTAAACTTTGCAACCGCAAACGACTTGAAAATCATGAATATATTCTTCAAAAAGAAACCCAATAGAAAATGGACTTTGAAGAGTCCCAACCATGAAACCAAAAACGAAATAGACTACATCCCAACGGACAAAAACAAAACCGTCAAAGACATTCAAGATCTAAACCAAGTAAATATAGGAAAAGACCGCAGAATGGTAAGATGTAAGATGCCAGTAAACAGCAAAAGAGAACGCAGAAAAATGTTTTCTGGCCTTTTGGCAGGGGTTAATGTGTAGTATCTGTTCCATGGCATAACCTGAGGCACCGGTACTAACGCTTGCCTGCTGAATTGGCTGGAGGTTGCGTGGTGGTGAGCATTAAGACCGAGTGCGCAGGTGCAATGCAAAAACCAGTGAGGGGGCACTGAGGCTGTGCATTGCTAAGCACATTGGGAACGTTTGGATTTGTCCTTGGGTTCCCTTTCTATTACTCGGCCCAGCTTTTGGAAAGGAATTCACCCCAGGGCTGCGCTACCCCATTGCACTAAGATAGACAGGTCGGGCTCATCCCGATGCCTTTGAAACCTCAGTTGCTTTAGTAACCACAGTCACGTCGGTTGGAGCTCTTTTCTGGTCGGGTGCTCTATTTTTCCAAGTTAAGCTTGACCTTATATCGTATTTTGCTCCGGTGGTAGTGCAGATAAATGCAGCCCCAGGGCGGTGCTGTCCCATTGCACTAAGAGGGATATGTCGGGCTCGTCCAGACGCTTTCAAGACCTCAGTTTCTTTAACAACCAGAGTTGCTTTAGCAACCTCTGTCACATCGTCTGGAGCTATTTTTGATGGGTTGCTCCATTTTTTCCCGTGTTGAGCTTGACCTTGTGCTGCATTTTGCTCTGATTAGAGTGCAAATAGATAGGTGCTTTAGCAACAACGGTTACTTTAGTAATCTCTGTTGCGTCAGCTGGAGTCCTTGGGTGGCACTGTCCCATTATTCCATTGCACTAAGAGGGACAAGTTGAACTCCTCCTAACGCTTCTGCAACCTTGGTTGCTTTAGCAACCATGATTGCTTTGACGATCCCGATTGCTTTGACTCGAGCAATTTTTCATGGGGTGCTTCATTTTTCCCAAGTTGAGCTGGACCTTGTGTTGCATTCTGCTCCAGTGGATGTGCAAATGATTAGGTGCACTAGGATGGACGGTTGGGCGAGTCCTGACGTTTTCGCAACCTCGGTTGCATCGGCTGAATTTATTTTTAATGGGGTGCTCCACTTTTGCACGTTAAACTTGACCTTGACCTTCAATCTTTTTTTTTCAGGTATTTTTGTTTTTTGTCACTTATACATTTCTTATGTTTTTCTAAGTGTCTGTTATACAGTCTGATTTATCATGTGAGGGTCAGTGTCTAATTTCTTGTAATAGATAGTATCCAAAATGATGTTTCCCGAGATTGATTTGTTTTGGACTTTGTCCATTAAAATAACTACACTTCCCTTATCTGTATCTTTGAAATTATTAAATCTCCTGCTCTTAAAGTATAGATAGCTTTCCTTTCGTTTATGGTGGAGTGGATAGCCTTTGATTCTTCACCAATATTTCGTCTTTTTTGTCTTTATTGTAAAAAAAAAAGAAAAGTTGCCAGTCTTATACGGGTATGAATTTCAATCCTTTTTTTTTAATGCTTCTTTCTGCTGAGGAAAGTTTCCTGGGTGATAAATTCATTATTTTCTATGCCCACTTTATCTGTAATCCATTTTCTATTATTATTTGTAATGTTATTTTAGCGCTTATTTAAAAAAAGGATCTGAATTTAGTGAATTGGGTTGTGGTTTTTGTAATTTTGACGATGTTCTGGTGTTGATGTAGTTGTGATTCGCATCCATAGATCTTAGTGAAAGGTTTCAAGTGTTGGTTTTATCATTAATACGTCCAGAAAATTGATTTGGGGGATAAGGTGTTTGTTGTTAGTTTGAGATTTTATATCTTTGAGTTTTATAAGTGATTTATTGTTGTTGGGGTTGTGATGGTGCCTGGATGGGACTTTTGTGGTATTAAAATCCGAGAAAGCTCCCGGTTTCCTGCTGATGCGGTGGAGGGTTTTTGTAGCCAGTTCTGGCTTGGTGTGGAGAAAAATGTTTGAGTGTAACCGAACCGTTGAAATATGCCATTTTGGAAATGGGAAGTTGAAAATCAGGCTTTTTTTCACCATGTTTTTGAAACTAACACATCCTTGATGAATGCATTCGTTGGTTGGTGTTGAGATTTAAATCTTTCTCCATATTTTCCTCAGAATGGTTTATCTTTTTATCCCATAGGGCACCGGAAATATTTTCCTGATGTTGAGTGTCTTCCAACCACTTTTTTTTTCCGAGAATTTTAGTCTAGTTATTGTACATTGATCTGAAATCTTAGTTTTCATATCTTCGTTCGCCTTTAAAGAGCTTTCGGAAGGTGGTTTTCCGACTTTAATTTCACGAGACAAAATTTCTGTGGATTTTTACATCACGTGTTCTTCCTTTTCTTTTTTTTTTGCCTGTTCCTCTGCTTCTCCATTGATGATGATCCTCATTAGAAATTTGTAAAGATTTTTTTTTCCAGATGTAGAAAAGACTCAAATAGTTGAGCCGTGTTCTTGTTTTTGACATATTGCCATTAATGATATTTTCTATATTCTAGTGTGTTGTTCCATGGTTGGATTATTGTATGTTTGATATTAGAAGCTTGAAGTTTGAAATTGTTTTCATTATTTTCAGTATTTTGTACGCTAATCAAGTTGAGTATGCTTTTAACTGATATTAAAGCTTCGGGGATATTGGTGTTTTCATCAGGGGTTGAGTTGTATTGGTGTTTTTTTTTCTTCAAAAAATCTTAATTCTTGGGGCGTCTTATGAATTATGTCAAGATTTGAAAATAAAGTTTGGAAGACTAACCTGTCAGTTGAAGATGGCTTTTCTTTCCTGTATTGTGGTAGAAGAATCCTACAATAAGGGTTGAACAAATTTAGTGAACAGAATCACAATAGCTTTCTGAAGACAGATACGGAACCGGTTGAGGCTTATGAAAAACTATTATACCTCAAAACCATAACTAGAAAGTTTGGCTTTCTTTCTTTTATACTTTTACAAATTTTGATTGTCAATATACCAACGGGAATAATACATTTTGACCACAGAAGTTACAAAGTTTAATAATACCGCCAACCAAGCATTAAGGAAATTCCAAAACTATACACGTGGGAGTTGTTTAACACTTCAGTGAAGAAAGCTACACATTGCTGAAATCTGTGATAGTCCGTCTTATGCATTTAGCTGACAAGCCGATATAAGCTGTTTCATTTAATTTCGTCAGACCCCAATGATGCCCATCAATTATTAGCGCCTTATCCCAGGGGGGTATTCGTCTCACTCTAGATATGTTTTGTTATACCAGACTCTCCATCTTCCCTATGGCTCTACCTCTCTTTTATTCATCGAGGCTGACTTTGAAAAGATGACTTGTTTCTCCGTTATATGCTTTTCTTCATACGGATAGGATGTTATTACACACGCAATTTTTTGTCAGACATTCACCTGTGAAGGACCTACCCTAGTAAGGGGGTTGCGAAGAATAGTTTTACTAATGAACATCACAGTGATGCTGTAACATAGTCGAAAACTCTTCGGGCTTATTCTGTCACTCCTCATACATAAGGAATGTTTACATAGAAATAGGAAGAAGAGATTCGATGACCCAAACAAAAGTTGGAATGTTAATGACTATTTCCAAAGTTATAAACAAACTTATAACAAGTTTTACTGATATGGAGTGACTTTGTTTTGCATATTTTATATAAGATATTGAGTTTATTGCAAATATTCTAGGGATGGGGTCGAAATCTGTTTAAGCAGACTTTGGACATAACAAAATAGTTCAAGTGTCACTTGTGCCTTCAATTAACAAACATCTCATCGTTTTTTATATCTTTTTCTTTCTCTTTATTCTCGTATTTTTCTCATCAATCTCATGTCGCAGGGGCATCCAGAAAATTCTAGGAATCTGGAGCAAAATATATTTTTACTTGCCGCCACAATTGAAAACTTATATTGACGATATTTTTGTATTTTTTTCTCGCTCAAATGAGGATCCAGAGCCTCCCTGCCCTGGCAAAGTACAATTCATTTTCTCGATATCTAGATGAAGAAGTCTAATAAATCAGAAAAAATAGTAACCCTAGGTAATTATGAATTAAGCTTAAAAGCAAAATTTCGTTTGTTTGGTTTTCACCAAATATAAAAATCCTTCTCAATAATTGCCTTCTTATTCTGTTCATTCTTTTTTTATTCATTGGCTCTGATAGATTTCCTTGAAAAATTTAGTTTAGTTTTTCCTTTTGTTCATTTTATGGTTAAACGGCTACGACTCAAATTTAAGTGAAAAATGCCTGATCAAATATTAAATGTTTTTTCTGATCTTTTTTTCAAATGTTTTCCGATGTCTGAAATTATAAATTTATAATTATAAATCATAAATATCGTGCATTAGCAGTAGAATGCACAATCTGAGTGCTTTTTAGTTCATATTGAGTAATAGATGCCATTTCAAACATTTTTTGTTGAGAGTACTTCAAGCAATATAGGTCGCTCTATGAACATTTGTTTTAAAGTTATTTTGATGTGTGCAATAAGTATCTTATCGTTGAAAGAGATTGAACAATTTTATGATAGGGCGAACTAAACTTTTAAAAGAAAACAAACCTAGATTGAAAAAAAAAAGACAAGTGTCCATGTTAATGTATTTCTACGCAGATTTACTCAAGCAATGATTTCAATAATAAAATAGTAAATCCGTTCACATACGACACACGCAAACACTCACACACACACACACACACACACACACACACACACATACATATACACCATCAGCACAACTGCCAACAACAACTTATTCAGATGCTAACACACATACACACTGTGTTGTCAATTTAGATGTTTGTTTTCTTTTGAATTTGTGGATCCAGTGTTACCAATGAATATTTTTTTTTGATTCCTAGGATTTGGTAAGATTCCCAGATTTGAAAAATTGGAAAAAAAAAACAATCTAAATTGGCATCACCGCGTGCATACATACACACATACACTCAAATGAACCCCCATACACACGAATAGGAACGCAAACATAAACACGCATACACAAAAATGCACACCCACGAACATATAAAGGAACAGCATGTACACTTCAGAATTTAATTAACTACAAGCAGTCGGGTCAAAAAATTCCTTTCATCTTTTCCTAGAATTCTGTAAAGAGGAGAAAAGAACGTCAAGGTTAGTGAAATACAATTTTCCAGGTCAAGTTTGAGAGAAGGGCGTTTCTCTCTGAGTTTTTACTCACTTTGACGGTTACGATAATGAAAAAAAAAAAAAAAAGAAAGCACTCGGAGAGTGTATCCTTCTGCTATTGCCATTGTCAGTAAAAACTTGATGAAAATCAATTAATACACAACTATGATGCGGACAAAATACCTTTGAAACTGTCCTTAATCCACTCTATTTAATCACCTTTTCTCGAGTCCATGAGCAACGCTTCCATAAAATTTTCATCGAAATATATTTGTGAACGTTTGGAGATATTGTGCAGACAAAAATGAAAGAATAAATAGAGGTATGAAAAATCTTTTGAAAATATTTTTCAATCGAACAAATATCCTGGGTCAGCTAAAATTTAACTAATTCTCCTTAACTCAATGGCGTAACCTTCAAGAAAGTTTTATGGGAATACCTTGAGAACATTTTGAGATAGCATGGACGGACAGATAGACAGAGACGAGTAAATATATATTTCTTCTCAAACATCGTTGGTAGAGGTAAATTAACCTCATATTAATAAAATGAAAGTTAAATGGCCATCACAGTCAATAATTGAACAACTGTAGCGACAAAAATTGAAGCCACGCAAAAAAAATTCCATCGAAGGATAAACATGGTCAGAACAAATTCTATTTATGGCATTAATGGCGTTTTCCAGTAGAAACCATCTGAAATCGAGTGTAAGAATAATCTCAAAACTTCTAATTTCTGGAGAATCTTGATGCTATTTTTAACCAGTCAGAATATACCAAAAAATGCCCCCCAAAATCAAAATAATCATTTTTCGGAAGAGTCTAGTGGAGCACCGATTCCCATTTTCAAGTTTGTTGACAAAACGAAATGGCAAGGAGTGTTGGGACACACCACCACATAAGCAAACATGGAAACACACAAATAAAGAATTGAACCCCTTGCCATCTCTTATGTCTACAGTTGTTCAGTTGGTAAATATGACGAGAATCCTTCATTTTTTGACTAAATGACGATTATATAGAAGTTGATATCTTACCAGATAATGATATCCCTACGTAAGCATATAATACTCCCTTATTTGATGGTCTATTTTTTAGTGAAAACATATTCAGAAAAAAACTTCACCCGTTTTCGCGGTACACAAAAATTCTTGTTTATTCAGATGTAAAATAACATTTGTATGATATGTCTGTATATTTCTAAAAGCAAGGATTACGAATAATTGCTTGCTTTAAAAAAAGATATAATTTCCCAACTATTAAAAACCACCACATTGTCGCACATGTAATAAATGGCGAAAACATACTGATTTTGTCTCCAGGAGTTTTCGAAATATTAAAAAGTTTCTAAAAACTTGATGAGCAAGTCGGTTTGTTTTTTTCTTCTTAGATGTGTCTCAAAAGGTCAGTCAGTTAAAAAAAAACAACATCTATTCCGATCAATTATTCTTACCAGCAGCAATGATATCACAATAGAATTTACGAAGTCTGCATGTTATTTAAAAAAATAAAGCCAAAAATGCCCCAAAACGCTAGAAATGGCCATTTGTAATTTTTATTAAAAGTAATATTTCCATTTCTTGTTTGAGAGAGATGAATCATCAAAACACATGTTACCGTCTGATGAAAACTACATGTTACCGAGATATGGGACAATTCTATGATCAATACATTTGAAAATGGTACCCTAGCAATAAACTCGGTAGCAATAAAATTGTTTCCTTCTCTTATGCGTTTTAAATTTAACAATAATATTCGTAGTTTGGTTACCTATAATTTCCATGTATTATCTTATTGGTACCTGTCAAAATTGACTATGGAGGTAGAAACTTCTTGATGCAAATGCCCAGGTAAGTAGTTTTAGTATAGTCGTTTGCCCAAGGGCTCACTCAGCCATTCTATTCTCCGTCAATCATCGTGGCATACCAGTGACGTGGAATTTTGTTGAAACACCTGGTGATCAGTAAATGCTCTGGGAGAAATAGATTCATCTCTTTCCAAAGGGCATTTGTGCTAAGTGAACATAATTAGCTTGAAATTCGAAGTAGGTTCGCCGATACTGTTTCCTATACTTGTAACTGTTACGCCGCCCCGTATCTCTCATTTATGGCCAAATCCCGTTAGACATATTAGTTCTCGCACGATCATCGACATTAAGCAATATCTATCGTGGTCAGTACCTAGATGGGTGACTGTCTGGGTATACCACATGTCGTAAGCACCTGGCGATCATGTAGAAAGCCTATCATGGCGATCCTGTTGATTCTCTTAAGGAGAGGACTTTACACTATGTCTAATAGAGAAAGCCAAAAGACCCCCTCCTCTACACTCCTGAACCCCATGAATGGCCTTGATACGAACGACAAAAAAATGAATGAATGAATCTCTCGTTTGCATATAACTGGTCTGTACAAAAATGTCAAACTAAAACTTTCTTATCATAAACAATACTTGATTTAAGCTTTTGCATCTTAATCCTATGGGGGACCAGGTGGCGAAGCAGGGCCCGCCCTAGGATGACACATTCAGAGGGGATTACACCAAGATGACTCCTGAAAAACTTTTCATGTAGTTTCTGGGTAATTTCTTTCAATGGAACATCCGTCTGTCTTTACAATATCTCGAAAAGTACGCAATAGATTTCAATTAAATTTTGTAGAAGGGTGGGTGCTTTTTTTTTTTTTTTAGGTCGGATCCAGGACGCTTTCCTTGATAGGGAGATATCTTCCTGTCATTTATGTACATACTCATGACTGTCCACACGATATTTCTCAGTGAATTTCCATGGAATTTCTTGAAAGAGTGGACAGTAGGCCACTAAATAAGTGAATGAACAGTTACCTCCCCTTGGTTACTTATATATATATATATATACACCAACGTTTCAAGTCAATCCGCACGATATCTCCAAATACTCTCAATGAGTGTCAATGAAAAATAATGGAAGGCCGGTATATTGTCTACAAAAGAAATGATCAATTTTGGGGGCGGATCCATGCAAAATTACTTCCTCTGGTAATTATGATGACAGAGGTATGCGTTCTCTATATGCTTTTTAGTTTTTAGATTGCAAATAACATTTTCATGGTACCCATTCTTATTATTTTACAAGGTCAGAACTGAAAAATTGGACGGTAAAAATGAATAGAAATGTTAGTGAATGAAGACTTATGTCACCAACTTCAATGATATGGGAGAATCATGAGGAATAATGAATAGTATAAGTATGAGATATCACCAAATTCTTGATATGGTGGGATGAGAGCATGTTCTGGGGGCTGGAGACATCATGAGTTATCGCCTGGATGACACCAATCATAGACACACCATTGTCTTGATGTATTACACACACAAAGACTTACGCTGGTTTTTTTGCGCATACAATTGTGTGTGCACAAAAGGGACACAAATGCTAATTAATCATTTGAGATGTTTTGGTGGCCTCTGCCTTTGTGATCTCGAGAATAAATGGTAACCGAGATGATGTGTTCTAATATCGTTTATGACATGACGAAAGAGTTGACATAAACTCTGAACTCACATTTATTCAGTAAATAATAAGAACTCACACGTACAAAAATTTGAGGATCAATCATGCGCATGTCCTCAAACAAGTAGACATATCCAAGCAAAGCTGACACGAATACGCATTACCACCTTCACAATATACACACAGATTCAGGCTAAACCTACAAACCTCACATCAAGGTTATAAATATTTTTGACATCAGACACACTAGAAAATGGCCAAAAATGGCCAAATGTGGAAATTCGTTCATATGATATTCCAATAATGCTGTGTACGAAAAGAATAGAATATTGCAACAACAAGGTCAACACAATCAATCGTATTTTCGAAAGTCGTCAAGCAGGGGTCCCAAACTTTTTCAACCATCGACCCCTTTATGCCATCTTTGATCCTTATTGAGTACCTCCACAACTAAAACTACTACAACTAACAATAATAACAACAATTATCTTTTGTTTTTTTGTCTTTTTGTTTTGGTGTTCTTGTGTGTTTAATTTTAAATTGTTCTTGAAGTTCTGTAGATTTGAAATTTTAAAAAAACTTTAAAAAACTCCAAATTCTTAAGAATTCTTACAAACGGAGGTCCGCCTTTTGAGGCTATATTGATAAATGCATTTGATGTAAATGTTACAACTGTTTAGGCCATTTCCAACACCCGAATTGTTAAACTGTCAGTATTCAGTGGGCGTTTCTACACATGAACAACTTATACAAATTTACTCCTGATGGGCACTTTTTATCATCATCATCAGTCTGTTAGCATCCATCGTTGGACATGGACCTTCCCCAAGATTTGCCAGACCCCACTATCATGAGCATTGTGGAGCCAGTACTTTTTGAATTTATCAACTTCATCATGTCATCTCATTTTCTGTCAGCCACAGCTTTGCACCTGATCCCTGAAGATCCACATTGTAAGACGTGATGTGCAGCTGTTGTCGACCATTTTTGCAACATATCCAACCCATTGCCATTTGGGTTTTCTAACAGTTTTTTTGATGTTTCGGACTCCGGTCTTTTCTCTGGTATTCTGTGCTATCTTATGATCTCTCAATTCGAGGTTGAGTTCTCTTTCACATGCATGTTGTATGGTTCTCAGTTTTAGGGGCAATCTTTTGGTTAGGTTCTGTGTTTCTGCTCCATATATGACTATCGATGGGATACATTCGTTGTATATATTGCTTTTTAGGACTCGCGGCAGTTTTTATAATATGCATTATATATAGACATTCAGTTTTAGACGTAATTTTGTTTGATTTCAGTTTACTTCATTTTAATAATTAAAAAAAAGGAAAAATAAATATGACCAAACCAAAGAGTTTTTTCTTAGAAGGCCAGATTTGTCAAATTTGGACATCAAATGGCTAAACTGGCTACTCTGCCTCATATAACTATCCACGCAGAGACGTAGGCATGTATTTATCAGGACATAGAAGGCATAGATAAACACATAATACAACACTGAGGTGAAATTTATGTAATGCAAACGTTCCAAGCACTCAAGAGCACGAACCAAAATTGACACAAGTTAGAAAGAGTAACAAACAGAGAGATAAAGCGCAAATGAATCGTCATCTTTCAATTGTTTGTTATTTGATACTCATCTCGTTGACTGTGCATCTCAGCCAAATGCTTTATTCAGTCTTTCTTTTTGCTCATTGTTTGTTGGATTACAAAACGACAAAAGCAGGTTTGAGTTTCTCTTAGTCACAACAGTTTCTCCTTCCGACAATGTTCATGAAAAAATAACCCACTTAGCATTTCTCTGTTTAGCACCTATTTGCTATAAAACTCAGTTTCAAATATTGCACGTAATACATCCAGTAACAAAACAGTATTCAACGTATTGCTGATTTGTAACTGTTTCAATTTTATTCATATTATTGGATGAAGTTCTTATCACAATATTTCATTATCAGTTTTTATTAGTTTTTAACTTCATCTCGATTTTTCGTTGCTTTTTTATCACAACTTTTATTTCCAATTACGCTGTTTGCTCGCTGCCGTGCAATGATGGTCCGAGTTATGATGGATGAGATTAAGGTGAATTAAGTCAAAACTGATAATCAAAAAAATATTCAGTAATGCTAAATTTATTAAACTGGACTAATACCCACCCTAGCAGGCAGAACATATTTTTTCATAAAAAAGAATAGTTATTTAAAGAAGAATTCACTAATTACAGCAAAAACAAAATATAGAAACACTGCTCTTACATTCTCATTGTGAGGGGAAAAGTAAGAGCCAGTGTTCTTACGGATGGGACAGTAAGAGAAAGGATGTAGAGGTTTTAAGATATATATATATATATATATATATATATATATATATATATATATATATATAGATAGATAGATAGATAGATAGATATATAGATATAGATATAGATATATAGATAGATAGATATAGATATATAGATATATATATATATAGAGAGAGAGAGAGTGAGAGAGAGAGAGAAGAAATCTCTCTATGCTTGTTATTGTCTCCTGCTTCGAGTCCCACCCTCTCCAGAAGCAATTAAAGCACCTCCCCTCTCTTTGACTCTGACTGGAAAATCTATTAGTCAGTCAAATGTTTTGTGCTTCAAGTACAAAATGTGTTGTCCGTTTCAGTGAAGTTTTTTTTTTTTTTTTAGAATCGATCAACGCCTTCTCCCGTGAAAACATGAGGAGCGACTGTCCAAGTCAACCGTAATAAGACCCTGCCTAGGGCTCACATAAATGCTCACATAATATTTCATCGAGTTACAGTGAGTAGTTTTTCAGACTGTCACCTACGAACAGACGGACGGGTATGTGGTTGATTATAAGATAAATGATAAGAAAGTACCATGATCAGTCTGAAATAACTGTATTCTGTACACTTTGGATAATGCAGCATGTGTACGAGAATAAGCACATACACATGTCGATGAACAATAATTCATTATAAAACGATATACAACATCACCTTGCGATATTTCACTAACTCCACAAAACTAGCGTTTGGACCCTAAGCTTCTGCGAGGGATCACTAGGGTTCTGAAATAAGGATAAATGGGTTAATTATACGCACATCAGAAAGTACTGGTTCTGCGACGACCATGATCGAGAAGTGTGGCGAATCCTGGGGAAGGTCTATGTCCAACGACGGACGTTTAAAGACTGATGATGACTAAAATGATGATGATGATGACTAAAATGACGATAATGATGATGATGATGATGATGATGATGATACGCACATACATTTTGTGTCATTTCAGTGTTTAATCTCATAATCGTAATTTTATCATACACACACGAACTTATTCATGAAATTTATTTTAAATGAATAAAAATTTGAATTATATATTTGTGGATTTTGCTTTAATAACTTAATATAAGTTGTTTTTAATCAATACAATTTTATTCCCAAGTTTATAATAGAATAAGAAGTATGTTAAATCGAGTCAGAAGTACCTAATTAGGAAATAAATGAATAAAACAAAATTCAAAGATTAGGCTCTCCTATTTTTGAAGATCAGTTTCACGACAGTGCAACAGAATCATAAACTTTACCGATCAGAATCTGAATAGAAAAAAAAAGTAAAGAACACATTATTCTAGTATTCATGAAAAATTGTGATCCATAATTCTGACTTCTTCTTATTTTCATCTGAACTTATTAAGTTAGTAAGTAGGAGGTAAAAAGTAGTGAAAATTAATAGGTCGATAGTTTCGAATAGAACCATATTCGCCTTTTTGTTTGTACATATGCGCGTGTTTTATTTAAAATGAAAAATACGCACAAAATGTTATGAATTAAATTTTTTCTAAAGCTGTAACCAAATGAAAGTTTTATAAGATCTATGAAAAGTCGAGTTTTTGCTTGTTTTAGAAGCAAAACATGCCGCACCCTGAATAATGTAAAATAAATCGTGAGCAGGTGTTAGTTTTTTTTTGTTCGTAAAACGAAAGGGTGTGAAAGTTCTATCCGATTCCATGAAAACAAAGTTAGATGAAAGATACTGAATTCAAGATATGAATTAAATAATGATAAATAGATAAATTAAAAGATTCAAAAGTTAATAGTATTTATCTCTTTTTTTGATACACTCAAAAAAATATCTTTAGGTGTTTAGGTGTTTGATCTTACATTCTTACATTCATGAAGTAACAAAACTCAAGAAATGTCCCGAGAAATTAAATCTTTATAATTATTGCTCTCTACTAATAAAAAAGGTGTTACGAATGAATTTTCTGTCTCCTTTACTACTATTAAATTGTCCATCAACCGACACCATCCCTGAGTTTGAAATTCTTCGGGGGATTTTACCCATGATACGTTGCCAGGGAATTATATCCCTGTTTCAACAATTCTTTTAAATGACTCTTTGTGTGTCAGTCTAAATTTGGTTTTAAGTGTACGTTATGTATAAATAAATACAAAAGATTTTCAAATTTTCATCCATACACAATCGTATACAAAATCAGTGTCAATGAGAAGGATCCAGAAATAAGTTATTTAGTAGTGAAGATTATTGCACTGAAAATGATAAGTCACACAGTTGGTGTAAGTCTAATAATGTCAGCGTGTAAACTTATAGTTTGTAAAATGCAGGGACAAGATGCAGTACGAGAAATTGAAGATGTTCCACTTTCAAGCAATACAACAAGTCAACGTATTGATGACACGTCACATGACACTGAAGATATCCCGTGTGATAAACTGAAAAACAGAAGTTTTTCTATTCAAGTTGATCTGTCAATAGATCCTACCAATTAACGTCACGTTACAGTTTTTGTTAGATTCGCCAATGAGGATGGAATTCAAGGAAGCTTTTTCATTTATAAAGAATTGCCTGGAACAAGCAAATGAATAGATATGTTTAATGTTCTTTCCTCATGGCTGGAAACAAAAAGGTCTCTCCTGGAAGATCTGTATTTACATTTGGTTGTCCATCATTGGTTCGCCCAATATGAGATTTTTTTTCTCGTAAAACAGGAAAATACCGATATCGATTTAGCACATTGATTTCCTCAGAGAGAGGTGCTTATTTCAAAATCACTCAAAGATGAATTGAAAAACGTTTTTGATGATATTACAAAGATACTCAATTTTATTATGCTAAGAACAGTTCCCTCCAGAATATTTAGAAAGCCGCCTGAAAACTTGAAAACTTAGACAAAGAATGGATAAATATCTTTCTACATTCAAAATCCAGTGCTTGAGTTGAATGATGAATAGCAAGAAAACTTCCAAGAAAACATCAAGCTTGAGTTCATCGAGCACTTTGGTGATGAAAAATTATTACCCAAATTTGCCTACTTTTCAGATATTTTCATCATATAGATCAACGAAACAAGCCACTGCAAAGCCCCAGAGAAAATGTACAGACTTCAAGTAACACTATTCTTGGATTTAAAAGAAGGCTGGATCTTTGGGAAAATAATGTTGCAAAAGGAAATCTTGTAATAGTTCAACAACTGCTGGAAATTAAGAGTGAAGGAAAATATCAGCAAATTTCAAGTCTCATTGAAACCTACCTGGAAGAATTTTGGATCAAAATTGAAAATCATCCCCCCCCTTTCAACAGAATTGTATGATTGGCTGAGAGATTCATACCCTGAATCTTTTGCTCATTCCGAGAACTTTGAGAGAATAGGAAGGACTTTCTGAGTTGCAGTCTGATCGTACACTCAAAATGACGTTTGCTGATCAATCGATGGACAAGTTTTGGATTTCTGTGAAAAAAAAGTATCCTGTCATTTTTGAAAATGAATTTCTTGCGCAACTTTCAACTTTTTCTTATCAAGAACCAAGACAGAAATTGTTACCCGTCAATCCAACATGGAACCTGCATGTGTTTATCTAAAGTTTCAACCTGAAATAATTTATGTACCGAAAGACAAATTAGAAGAGCAAATTCCATTATCTGAATTAGCTTAAAAAGTGACGACCCATATGGCATGTTGTCACGATATATCTTATGCCTTTTCAACGATGTGCATAAAAGATTAGGTTATTTGAGTAATTATCAATTTAAGTCCCGATCAAATGTGTTATAGATGACGTTTATCATTTATGTTAATTCTTTGAGAATTCAGGTACGTTTGATCTTTTTTTGTGCAAATGAAAACCTCCTTAAGAGGTTCCTTGAACTAATGAACTGATTTCTGTTACTTTTTACATTGTCGATAAACTTGAAAAAAAAAAAAAAAAAAGCCTAAAGAAAAAGTCATTTTTGCTTAAACCAGTCACCAGAAAATATATCATATTTGCCTTATGATATTCAACTTAATGGAAGAGTGAGAAAAAGAGTAATGAAGATATTTAATAATTTTTATGAGTGAGTTCCCAGAGGGATGGGATTTATTTCACGGTTTCCCTAAGGATAAGATGGTTGGGAAACGCTGGATTAAATACACAGCATTAACATATTGTATCTCAATGAGGTTCAACAAGGACATATATTTCATAACAAAGATTTCTGGCTCAGTATCTTCGGAGGGGGGTGGGTAGCACTACGCATCAATGTATGCTTTATCATAATGACCTTTTATATAGCTGCTTCGTTTAGCGCAGAATTTTTAGGCGTGTATCTAGAATACTAACAGAGGTGTTACTGTATTTGAACTCTGGACACCGCTGGTAGGAACGAATTCAGTGTCGACACACCCACTATTCTTTCCTTACAAAAAATCAGATGTTGGAAACAAATATGATACTTCACTCAAAGCTCTGGACCAAGTTTCATATAAATCCAATGTGATACAGCTGTGAAAATTGATATAAAGTGTTATTAGTTGTGGTACTAGTAGCAGGAGGGGAAGAAGAGAAGGGGTAAGAGGGAGAGATGCGTGGGTGCATTTAATAACTGTTTTCGAGACTTCAGACTGATTTGAAGAGATTAAGGTTGATATGAATTTAAATACAGCCAGAAGGAGACTTCTATTCTTCGTCTAACATCACTGTCGAGGGAGCGGTCCTAAACATTTACAGGTATAAATTCTATTCTCGACTAGACTTGAAATTTGCAAAGACCAATAAGCTGACGCATTCAACGGAAACTAGGACTTCGTCATCAGTCGTCATACTTCATTGGGAGTTGTCTCTTAAAAGACGGAACGCCTTGCCTTAATATCATGAATCATAACCACATACGCTCATGTGAATACGCATTTCAAAACTATCATACATCTATACACATGTATATACATATATGTTTCCATTTTCTATGTAATTGAAATTCATGCTGTACTTCCATCCAGTGTTGAAGTGCTAAAAAAAGGAAGAGAGGAGATGCAGGGCTGTCTGATCTCAGGTTGGGGTTGGGAATGGCTCCAAGTCAAGAAAACTTGGGATGAGTATTTGCAGGTATACTGACTAATTTTTCTCATTATTGAATTATTCAAATGAATAATTCTATAAAAATAAAGATAGTCGCCCCCACCGAAAAAAAGGGGGGGAGCATGAACAAACATTACCACACCACTGCAGTTACCACTCTGTAACACTAAGTATACAGGTATTGATCTTCACTTGGTGCTCTATCTGGCGGCCCTGTGACACACTAAGCTAAGGTTGGTAAATATCTGTACAGACAGAGAAGAAGAAAAAGATGATGATGATGATGATGATGATGATGATGATGATGATGATGATGATGATGGCGACGATGACGACGACGACGACGACGACGACGATGACGATGACGACGACGACGAAGGAAATCAACTAAAAAAGAGAAGGAGTCTCTGATAGAAAAAAAAGGAAGAAATAGAAAAAGAAAATAATATACTGAAAGAGAAAGAGAGAAAACATATGAACATATTTAAAAGAAAAATATCTTCCTGTTTCTATCAGAATAGTTGAACGAATGGAATGCTTGTGATTCATGTTGAATCCGTAAAGTTTACTGCAAGTGAAATATTAATACGATCCTCTCAAAAGCTTATATGAAAAATTCTGGAAGTCAATTTGAATTTAGAATAAAAATAAGTATCAATTCGCCATGAATATAAAGATATTTTTTCAAGTTCTCATGATGGATAATAGACCTTAGAAGTATGAAAGTCATCGGTAGAAAACTGATGAAAAGTCAAGAGAGCGGCAATTGGATGTTCATTCAACAAGTGAACTCCGAGAAACCAGATTTATTTTTTTTTCTATCCAAACCATAAAATTCTTATACACATATATTTTTATAAATCAGTTGCCCAAGCACTTGAATACCAATTTTCATTCAAATCGATTTAGCAATACCAAATTTCAATGTTTTTGTATGATGACATATGATTATTTGAATACGAAATGTAACGTTCTGATCGAGTGTAACTCACAATGTTTCAGTTCTTGGGGATTTGTCAAAATCACAGTCAAATTTCACCAAAATTGGTCAAGATTTGAGACGCTACCCCATAGAAAACAAAAACAACGTTTCTGCTTATAAGATGTTAACAAACAATCGGATCGATCATAACTCACCACCATCCCAGGTAGAATCTTTCCATGAGCCTACGTGAAAAATTCCTTTGAAATATATGAGAGAATAACGAAGTTATTCAATCAAGAAAAAGACACAACGACCACGACAACACACACCCATAGGGTATGATTGTCTTTGGCGTCTTCCGTTGGGGATAAAAGAGGAACAGAAAAATGACATAGTATGATATTGAAACATTACTAACTAAAAAGCACTCAGAGAGCGCATACCTCTGCCAATGTCGTACACCACAAGGGAGGTAACAAAATAGCAGGGAAAGTAACTACTTTAAAAGCGTGCAGATCTGGATCGGCGAGACGACTTCAAATTCTAGCTTGGACGGTCCATATTCAGTGCACACTAATTCTTTTGGGAAAGGCATCTACCCATCTCCCTGCGTTCGATCACATCGTAGGCCAGCGTGGGAGGGTAAGGCCCACTCTAGAAACAAGATCAGATATAAAGAAAATCACAATTAGCCATAAATGCAAATATATATCCTATTAAAAGAAAGTCTAATTTAACCATCAAGAACTAAAAAGCAGAGACAAGAAGAGTAGTTGCTGCAGAGTCAGACTCCACCCCAATTTCTATATCGGCAAAAGATGATTGCTGCAACCTGTTTATTATATATATATATAATGAATAAATAAAACTGTAAAGATATATATTTCCTTGAGAAAATATATCAATTCATAAGAATGAGATAAGACCGCACGTATCTGTATTAATTTTTCATTATTATTTAAAACTTGTCAGCTTCGCCAAGTTAGTAAGACAACCTACGGGCAATCAGCTGGGAGTGAGTTCAGATCACCATAGGGGATGAGAATATATCGGTTTACTCTCCTACTTTTGATGAGGATGGTTCTGGTTGTTGTTAAGGTAGGAGAAGTCAATTCCAGTTTTGTTGTTTGACAAAATGCAAAAAAAAAAAAAAAAAAGCAAGAATTGAAACGAGTCAATAAGAGAATAATTAGAAAATAACGATTATCTATATTAGTAATGATTTTCATGTTTGGGGTGACCAAAACTGCTGCTGATAATTTTATGCCTTCTCAATGCTTTCTTTGTACTTTGTGGTAAAACGAATGAATGGAAGAAGATGTTGTTCACTTTGAGCTGACAGTATTAAAATTGACAGTATTATAGAGAGCTAAGTATATCCTGCTAGTTTACCTATAGCTTGAGGGGGGGGGGGAGAGAGGCGTACTCAAGCCTTTCCCAAGGGTATTATTGCAAGTGAACACAAACAGCTGCGGTCAATTTCCGAACTTAGCTCTCCGATTCCATTGTCCTCGCCGTTAACTGCAACGCTATTTGCACTTCCGAACTTTGAATGAAAAACTAGTCATCAAGAAATCTAAGAATGAAAAATTACAATACTTCCAAATCTTGAATCAGTCAGAAAAGCAATGTAAGAAGATTGTGTCCCGTCAACCAACTCAGTGAGGAATACCTTCCTTAAAAAAATCGGCTTAGCCCAGAGCTCAAACAAGGATCAGTGACATTGTTCGAGAATCATCGGCCATTTAAAATCCGCTGTTGGACGGCGCCAAAACATTCTGAATTTGACAAAATTGTCACGCCATCTTACATTTTGGCATCCACAATTTCAACTATGGTCCCTAAGGATCTATGTTGGGAGTTAGGATGTCCAGTGGTTGTCTGATATCCTTCCAATAGCCATTAGGATATGAGACCTGTTTTTTTATTTCAATGCATAGTGCTGTTTTGTGATCTCGTGCTATTCAGCCACCAAAAAGCTCAATGTCACTTATTAATTTTCACCTCTGTGTCACATCCATTTAGTTTTAATATCTTGAATCCAAATGTTAAAGACTGTACTGATTTATAAGTTTTCTTATTTTGTTTGATATTTTGTCTCAGCCGGCCGTTTCATATCTCTCGGCTGATATTATGAGGTTCAATTGGCCCGACCGCTTTTGTTAAAATCTCTTTCGACTCATGTTTCTGACCCTAGAAAGATGAAACCAGACCAAACCTAATTTACAACACGAGAAAACTGTCCTCACAAAAACTCCACCCAAAAAGTCAAATGCATTGGGTAGGGAAAGATCTACTTACAATGTTTCTTTGGCAGATAGATGTGCGGACTCGTACGAATGGGTCTCTATGTATGTATGCATGTATGCGGACTAAGTTGCCACATTTTTTATTCAAGTTGGCATCCGATCGTTTATACGAGCACACACACACACACACACACACACACACACACTCTATTTAGAGGACTCTTAAACACACTTATTATATATATATATATATATATATATATATATATATATATATATATATATATATATATTAGAATGGGGATTCATTACACAAACACGTTTATGTTTGTGTCCTGTCTGGGCGAATTCCTGACATTGCATCCCTGATTTTTAATATATATATATATATATATATATATATATATATATATATATATATATATATATGTGTGTGTGTGTGTGTGTGTGTGTGTGTGTGTGTATTGGCTGAACAAGCAAAACATGAATATTCATGTATGTTCATAAAAACTGAATTGAGTATATTTCGTATTATGAAAATCTATGTATTGAGAAAATCGTAAGTGAGCACGTACGCGTTGCAATATGTATAATGAATATGCAAATAGAATGAAATTAAGTAAGACATTCCGATGCAGCAGGTGTGTAAATATGAAGATTCGCTATTTAAAATTTAGAAGACATAGAAGTTAGTTATTTTAATATAACTATAATTGAAGTCATCTATCTGTGACTGCATGCGTGAAAATACCGAACAACTAGCTTTTGGACGTAGTTGATATTTGCCAGGTATATTAGTCAATACATATGGTTGTTCAGTGTTGAGTTTGAAACTGTGTGGAGATGCAGTTCTCGAGAAATTTAATAAAAAATAGAAAAAATGATAATTATAGATCATTCTTTATAGTTTCGATAAATAATCACTCGTGACTTCTGTTTTTTGTAATACTACCACTCACCATTGCATTTATCGACTTAAAAAAGCGTTCGACTCAGTAGAAATCCCTAAGGTCATGGAGGCCATCACTCGACAAGGTGTAGATCCAGTAACGTTTATACAATCACAGCAGATTCTTTATCAGGCTACATAAAGACTCTGACCCCTTTCAGCTCCAGGAAGGAGTAAGACAGGGTTGTACTAACTCACCAACTCTTCACAGCCTGCCTCGAGATAATCTTCAGAAGACTAGACTGGGAGATTAAAGGAATTAGAATAGATGGCGAATATCTGAGCAACCTCAGATATGCAGACGACATTGCCCATTTCGCAGAGAACCTACACAACCTTCAACTAATGATAGATGAACTAAATGAAGAGAGCAAGAAATGAACTTTAGCAAAACTCAGATCATGTGCAATAACCACACCTCAGATATAAAAACATTAAGATCAAAATCGAGGACACAGAACTGGACGGAGTAGAGTACTACTAGGACAACGAATCCCCATGAGACCCTCAGAAGAGGAAATCAAGCAGAGAATCACACTAGGATGGCAAGCCTTTGGCAGAGCAAGCTCAACCGTCAAAAATAAGAAGATCCCATTAATCCTAAAAAGAAGGGTGTATAACAAATGCATCCTGTCAATAGTCACTTATGGAACTGAAACATGGAAACTAACCAAGAGACAGATCTGAAAATTGAGAGCCATGCAACGTGCACATGAAAGAATTATGCTGGGCCTCACACAGAGAGACCACAAGACAGCACAGTACATCTAGGAAAAGAGTCAGAGATATTATAAAATCCATTAAAACACTCAAATGGCAGTGGGCTGGCCACGTTGCAAGAATGGCAGACAACCGATGGACATTGTGACTCACGACATGGATTCCCCGTGATCACATGCGCAACCGAGGCCGGCAGAATATTAGATGGGAGGACGAGCTAGACAAATTCAGAAAGTACTGGCTCTGCGACGCCCATGATAGAGAAGTGTGGCACATCCTGGGGAAGACCTATGTCCAACGATGGACATTAAATGACTGATGATTAGTAGTAATAAGTTGTGAATTGGTCGATGTTCTGCAACCAATGCATCACCCAATGGTCACCTATGGAGCTGAAACATGGAATCTAACCAAAAGATTGATCTTCAAATAGAAACCAATGCGACAGACTCAACCTCACATGAAGAAATTACAAGGCAGAACAGTAATTTAGAGAAAAGATAGGAGTCCAAGATATCATAGAAACCATGAGGAAATCCAAATGGCAATGGGTTGGCCCTGTTGCAGGAATGTCAGTCTGAACATCAGGAGTCAAAACGTTGATGCACAGAGATTGTATGCAAAATTGTAGCCGACAAGATAATATTACGAACTCGACAAATTCAGAAAGTACTGGATAGAGAGGTCTAGAGAATATTGAGGAAGGTCAATGTCCAACGACGGACGCTAAAAGGCAGATTATTTTGATGATGATGATGATGATGATGATGATGATTTCATACGACGGACAGAAAATATTTTACAAGACAATTATGGCAGTCTGCTTCACACACCAAAAAGTTCTCCCCCTTTCGAACATGCATCTTCAGAACGGGCACTGCCCCAGTTATATTAAATGTAAGTTAGTACATGTGTGTGTAAAAAAGTGTGTGTGTGTGTGTGTGTGTATGTGTGCGCGCGCAGAGGAGAGAGAAAAAGAGGACTGAATGCATGTAAAAGAAAGATAGAGAGAGAAAGTGTTTATGTACGTATGTGTGCACGTGTGCGCGTGTGTGTTGGTATCTTTGCAGTAATGTTGAAATCATTCGAGTATACACCTCACAAAATCCAAGTGGAATGTTTTCAGCAGTTATCAGTGAGTGAACCTGCAGAGAGACAATCCCCCGGGGTCATGGCATTTCATAAATTCACTGACGAACGACCAACTTGGCGTCTGTCGGCTCTACAGAGAAGTGATTAGCAATGTCTTTACCCTTGATGGCCTCTTTTGGGTGTCACCTCCTAATGGGACACAGGTGGTGACAAGAGAAATTCATTTGGCCTTCTCCTCTTTCTTAGATGTCTACATTTGTCAACAAACATTTTACAGTGATTTCTCACGCTTAAAACAATGACTGCATAAAAGAAAAATCATTGTTTGTGCATATCGTAGTTTATGTTAAATCACTCCCTTAGTTTCTATACGACAACGACTGTGTTCGTTTTTTGAAAATTCAAATTTTCCTGAAGTACTTTTCTGCTGCTAAGATGATGATGAATCAAATGTAAGCTTTTAGCAATGATTTTGAAAACGAATCACCCAATCTTAAATTCTCCCTTTGCACTCTGTGACCACAAGCTGACATATCAGGTTTGGGCGTCATTATCATCTTTGAACAACCTGACATTGAGCCCATTTCTTGAAAGTATAAATGCAAGTTGATGGGTGGATCATGGATTTTGAGTAACGAGAATCCAGATAAAAATATTTAGTTCTAAATATGAGTGTTTGGAAGAGAAAAAAATAAATTCCAAGTGTCAAAAATACGAAAGTAGAATAGCATCTAACATTTTCCGCTTACATTAGGGTCGTAACCTTTTCGCACGAGTATAGATAAAAGAGTAAAACAGGAAAGTATTCAAAAAAAATAAAAATAACGATAGAACCAAAAAATAAATTTTAAAAAGCTGGATGGAAAAAAATCTCACTTGAATCAGACGAAATAGATATTTTTCATTTTTTTATGATAACCTGGGATAGTTCGATATTTTTTTCATTTATAAAATGTCTCTATAAACATATTGGAAAAAGTACTTTGCCTGAGCAGGGATGAGGCTTGGGCCCCTGGAATCTGCACCTGAAATTAATCGCCTGAAATCAGAATTCAGTATGAAATGGAAAGACAATTTACAACGTTTCCTTCCGCTGGTCTTGATTAGGATAGGTGGAGAACAAATACGTTGAAAACAGATCCTACAATGAAACGGACACAAGACCAACGCCGTGTTGATGGTGATCGATTTAAGATAAAATTGAAGAAGTATTATCAAGGAATAAGGTACCTTTTTCGTCTTTCGTTGGGCAGTGATCGCTGATAGAGTTTAGATTTTCAAAAAGCAAGCATGAATGCTATCGGAAACAAACTAAGGGACAAATTTAGCATAAATATACATCGCAAATTGAACCTCAGAGTAAAAACCTTCTCAGGAGGAATTTAAAAGAAAACAACAAAAATCGTTTTTTGTAGACACAATAATGGACCACGCCTCTTATTCGAAAAATATATCTAAAGGCTTAGATTATAAAATATTTCAATTATAGTAAGAAAAATTAACAAAATGTGGATTTTATATAGTCAATCATTTTTTAAGGCAACTGTGCGCTAGTTGGCGAAATAAATTTTTCTTCCGTGTAAAAGCACTACATGAAACATCATTTAATTTTTACAAAGTGGTCATCATGGTTTGAACAGTGGAAAAACTTCCCATTAGGAAGTTGCTATTACCGTTGTGAGTCATGATGTCCATTGATTGTCTGCCATTCTTGCAACATGACCAGCCCATTGCTATTTGAGTTTTCTAATGGATTCTATGAAGTCTCAGACTCCTGTTTTCTCCCTTATATACTGTGCTGTCTTGTGATCTCTCCATATAAGGTTGAGTATGATCCTTTCATGTGCACGTTGCATGCTCCTCGGTCTGCGTGCCAGACTTTTGATTTGGCTCCATGTTTCAGCCCCATAGGTGACTATCGGGAGGATGCATAGGTTGTATACTCTTCTCTTAAGGATTAATGGGGTTTTCTTGTTTTTGAAGGTTGAGCTTAGTCTGCCGAAGGCTTGGCATCTTGAGTGTGCGCATAAATCTTGTGTTGTACCATTTTGTGCGGGAACATGCGCACAGTTCAGCTCTCAAGTGTGTCACATAGATTTTTCTAGATAAGCAAACGCGTACTTGGAGTCTTGAACGACTGTTATGCCTGTCCCGCTTCCGCTGTAGAGCTGCCATTCTAGTGGTTTTATCATTACATTTTGTGAGATCTCAACCCTTTAAACGACAGATGGGAAGAAAAAGGGGAGTCGCGTATGTTTATCAGTGTGCTGATATGAAGGTTTTGATCATTGACTACTGAAAGGTTTCCGTTTATTATATTTCATCTTTATACAACGTAAAATTTCAAGACATTCATTATTACTTCAATATATATATATATATATATATATATATATATATATATATATATATATATATATATGAAGTTTTATCCTCATCATGACCTATTATATGCCATTGCATATTCATATTTTAATTGGGTAAAGTGTTAGTGTGCAATGCAACTCAAATATATTTCCTAATGTACCGTCATAAAATAAAGTCCCTGCCTTATACAAAAGTTTTCATTAGTCCATGACTTATCTCCTATCTGATGCATAGCCAAACGCATAATTAAAGATGGACTCAAAATCTTATTCCTGCTCATCGCAAAACTGGAAAACTATACTTTTTGATCAATCCAGAATTTTGAAATTTGACTCATTTCTATTTGATACTAGACGTCTGATTCTCTCAATCCGTATGATATTTCTAAGAAGCTGAAACGATGTGTTGTATCCAGGGGTATTTAATCAAGGTTCCCCTACAATGTTCTATCTTGAAAAATGCACAAAAATCCAGATGATTTGCAATGTAATAATGATTGTTCATCAACTGCGTTTGCACTTCTTATCTGTATTATAATAACCGATTTAACAATAGATATAATGATTGAATACTAATTTTAGAGAAGTCCCCTTTTTATTCATTATTCATTGATTTATTTGAAAATGCGTAAAACTTCCGGTTCCATTGTGATCAGATTGCACTAATCTTCTCTGAAAGATGACCAAACGGATCATAGGGATCTTTAGTTTTTATTGATCAGTCCTTATTTCAATCTTATGAGGCATCGATTATAGTAAGAATTATTAAATAGAGAAATTAGCGACCAGTTGCTCAGTCTATGTTCGAGTCCTAACAAACACTTTTAAAACGCTTCTCTGACAAACACTTAGCATAAAGAGTAAGACTTAAGTAGATCTATGCAAGAGATTTTCGTATATTTACTTTTGTTTCTATTACATTACAACCGATGTGTTGTTCTGCTTCCTAAGGTATAGATTGCATCATGTGGTAGAAGTTATTTATTATTTATTTAGAAGTTATTCAATACAAATACAGTATCTTCAACTTCGTTGTTTTCCTTTCATGACATGTTAATAAAGACATCAAACACAAAAATACTTGTGCGAAAGATGTGTTCATCTCAGAATTCTAGACGTTGGTTATCATTCAATTCGATTCCATTTCAATTGAACATTTTAGCCGTAATTCTGCGTTTAGTAAAACTTCGGAAGCAGAACTTCAACATTTCAGTCACTTTCTCAGCCAGTGTAGCCCTCTCTCTCTCACTCTCTCTCTCTCTCTCTCTGTATCTATTTATGGCGTTTCAGTTCAATCCGATTATGAAAGGTGTTTACACAGCTTCCTGAATAGAAAAATCACAATAAAATTGTTTTTTTCGCTCGATTGAGAGAAAGTAAGCTCTAACAAACATAAAAACTGGTCCGAAGTCATTTGAGAAGTGATACAAAGGGAATGGCAATGCAGAAAAAAGAGAGTTGCTTGACAATCTGCCAGTCTTGTATCATTGAATCAACTTAAATAGATTGAGACGCCCTTTGATCGAACATCAGAACAAGTAGATTCAACACAAGGCAGTGAGTTCAGCGGAAGAATTGAGCCCAATATTCTAAAACAAGACGTGAATATTTTCATCTTTTCTTCACTTTGCAGGGCACCTCTTAAAGCTCAGAGTTTATTCACTCTCGTGCTGTTCCTATTGTCATGAAATGATGCCTACGGTCACTGAAACAAAAACTGTCATTCATCCTCTTGTAATATTGGAAGCATTGTAGTGTCATTTCACATGCATATTCATTATAATCTACTTTTTTCCGGCTGGCTAAGCCCATCGGAGCTTCATCAGAGTCTCGTTAATTGTACTTGCCGGGAACACATCCGTTCTCTGTCTGTCGCTAGCCTGACATGGCGTTGAGTGCCAAGCAATAATTTCCCGGTTTGCTATTTTATTAAAGAATTGATGGATTTCTACTTTTTATTGCCGCAAAGAGAACGCAGATTTCTCAGCTGTGTTTTGATTCCGGTCCAACGACCCCCTTTTACATGTTGAAGACAACCTGGCCAACGTCATTTCTATATGAAATTAAATATTTAGATTGACTTCCGTTGCTCAATCGTGCTGCTACATATACTTTTATTTTTCTTGTTCAATAATGACCCAAACTTGCAAGTCATTAGACTTGTGTAAATCACATCATTTCTTTTCTGTAGTGAACTCTTATTGATAGAGAAAACGTCAACTCGTTTGAATGTCGATGACGTCCCTTCTGAAAATCATCAGCAAATCATGCAAATTAGCTCATTAAATATTCAAAATAGCTGACATATTAATGAGTGAAAATCAGAATGTTAAAAATTTGAGACCGTTTTTATCTTGGGTTTAGATTAAGCCAATTTAACCCCGTCGTGGAGGATACCTAATGCATTTCAAAATGAAATGCTTTTTTCCAATATGCCATCTTTGTACCTCTGATGAAGCTTTTAATTTGCTTCAATGCATTGCCTCATTTCCCCCAAATTTATAATACCTTTCTGACATACTTAAAATTTCAACACTGTGTCATGTGCATACTCTTGGTCTATTGATAAGTTATTTGCCTGTTAAATTCCATGTTGGGGTCCACATCGTAGCTATTTCACTTAATTTTAAACATCAGCTTCCTTCAGCGTGACAGAAAACATACGAATGATTAAATAAAAGAAACAAACAAATATATGAATTATTATTATATGCACGGTGATAAACAGTAAAAAACAATGTTGTCTAAGTTCGATGAATATACTATTATCAAAACAATGGTGGCCGTATTGGAGAATAGTCATTGTTGTTCAGTGAGTCGAGAAAAATTTGCTCGGATTAATAATTGAAGAACCTCCATTCAATACTTATATCAGTTACAAGAAACATGATAATGTATCATTGAAGCTATAATCTCGTCCATCTTTCATGGGTCTCTGAACCTGATATATCCGGAGTGAGGAGACTAAAGAAAAATGCCCTCACATAAAGACATAATTGATTAATACGCATGTAAATAAATATCATACGCCATACATATATTGATTAAAGGCAATTTTCATTGGAACAAATGGCATGATGTAATAAATATGTTGTTGTGTCGGGATTGAACTCTTCTCAAATCACCCTTTGAACAAATCATCGTTTTTTTTTTTGTGATTTTCACCAAATCTATTTATTTAATGAGAAGAGGTATTTTTCTGTTTGTGTGTTCACAACGATGGACTCATCCATTGAAAAGTAATGATTTTGCACTTAAGAATATTTCCTACGCACTATTTGAAATATTGGACGCCTTCATTGAATCTAAAGGAAAATCATCACATGAATATATCAGTGATTTTTTTCTGGGGAATTAACTAGTGTAACCATTTTTATTTGTACACTTAACGGGCAGAAAATCGTCGGGCAATGTACTAGTAATGATACCAATAGAGGTACTTCGAAACACGTTCTATAAAAATAGAGAAATCTGAGTTTTGCTTGGAGAGACGCTATTATTTGAACTATCATTTGAAGGACCTCATGAATTCATTTATATATATATATATATATATATATATATATATATATATATATATATATATATATATATGCACATTTTGTATAAGTATATATGCACACAGTATAGCATGATACTATTGTATGCAATTTTTTATCGTATAAGTGTCACTACATATCATCATCATCATCATCATCATCATCATCATCATCATCATCATCAATTACAGGTCCACTGATTGACAAAGGCACATTCCAGCTCCTTCTCTGCCGACAACGACTCTGCTGGCCTCTGCCATATGTTACCGGCAATGTGTTTGATCTCCTCTTTCCATCTTTTGTCTGGTTTTCTTGTCCGATTGCTTCCCCTTTGACACCATTTGACCAATCTTTTACACTATCTGCCATCTTTTCTTCTCTCTATGTTTCCTGTTCACCTCCATTTTGGCCGCTTATTCTCTTTTATGGTATCCTGAATCCTTATTGACCTCTTTCTATCTCTTAAAGGTATTTTAGCATTGCTCACCACGCTACACATACATGTATTATGGCACAGCCCTATAAATGATTTTAAAAAATCAAAGCTAATTATTAGATTCATTGCTGATGTTGAGGTTGTGTTTGATCAACACTGTTAAGGAGTCATGTTAATACAACTGTTTTGCTTTAAAATTCCGGAAACGGTTTCATGGTAAACAACTGATGATCCCAACGAGTGAAATCAATACATAATATCATATCTAATTTCTGTGAAACGTATAACCATCTGAAAAACTTTCATGAATTGCATTAACAAAAATTTCGAAACATTTACTACAATGGCTTAAATTTCAGGAAATCCTTTTAATCTTTAATCGTTAAAGGCGTAATGTATACATATATATATATATATATATATATATATATATATATATATATATATATATATATATATATATGTATACATATGTGTGTCTGTGTGTCTGTGTGTATATCTATATAAGCGCATTAAGAGTTAACTCGATATTCTGTTGTATCTAATCACTTTACTATTGTACCACTACTTATGAGGCTATAATTTCCCACTGGCGACTAAGAATTCGAGACGCATTCTCCCTGCCAGTTCTGAATTAGCAATCACCTTGACCTTTCCATGTTTCAGCATCTTCCGTCAACGATTAACAGTTGCAATAAGAATATCACTGACACAAGCAATAGACATGGGTTAATTTAGGTGTACAGTGAGTAAGGTCCCAAAGTTGGAGCCGAATTGACGATGATAATAACCTACAATAACATCTTGTTTCCATTGTCTCTGTCGTAAATAGATGTTCTCAGTGAAATGAGTATTCGTCGAGACGTATTGAAATATACATATATTAGCCGATGCAAGTGGTTAATTTTTTATTTTACTTTAGTTGACTGGACAAACTATCCGGTGAAATATCTTATGCAACGATCCCCACATTTTCAATGGCCCCCGCTACATGATTAAAAGTAATCAATGCCGATCAGTGATTCCGCACTAGCTCTATTACTATCGAACTATGCAGCTTCTAATTTTCATGAGCAACTAAGTAATTCAGGTGAGCGATTTTAGCCAATTATCAACTTCAACGGTGCATATCATTTTGAACACAGTAATTAATGAAAGGGTGGTATCTATATGATGTAAAAACACAAAGGTATTTGAAACTGAAGTCATAGCCATGGCACAAAAATTAAAACAAAAGCGAAAACCATAACTGGAATGTCAGACGTGAAATGAATTACTAGATTATGCGTTTTGATATTTATGTGTATTTTATAAATTTACGATCCCTTTATAACATGATTTTATGAAAGTATTCAATGATATCCTATAGGTTACGTAGCAAAGATATCAGAGAACTGCAAGTCCAGAATGAGTTAGCTCTGTGACATCCGAAAGCAAAAAAAAAAAAAAAATTGGTCGACCATTTCTGTCTTTTTCAATCAAAATAATGATTTATACACAGTGATTGCAAAAAGTATCAGACACATTTCAAAAAGTGCATTTTTAACAAAATTGACAGAATCTGGAACAAAGATTCCCAACTCAAACTGTTTTTGTTTTTGTTTTTAATTTTATAGTTGTTGCATTAATATTTATGTTTGGTCCAAATCCTATAAATTTTGAAGCTGTATAAAGATGTTTTTTGGTTATACACAAGAGAAATGCTAATGTGTATCTCTTGTGATACGTGCATCACAGTTTGAGAATTCTTGATCTAGATAACTGAAACTTCCATTTCAGAATGACTTATTCACAGAATTTATGTTGTCGTCCTGTTGACCTTCTGTTTTCTGTACTCTGACAGGAATGCGATTCGTAGTTGAAATTCCGTGCGCGTCGTTGAATCTGCTCAAAATAAAATATGGTTGGTTTTATTTTCCGTTTCATCAAAAAGTCTTCACTCTTTTCAAACAAAAACAGATTTCATGCATCAAAAACGTGTAAAGCAATACGTGATCCAACATTTTTCACTTTCATTTGAGTCGTAGCTTTTTAGCACGAGAATTTAAAAAAGATTAAAATCTATAAAGATCAAAGAACCAATAGATAAATAAAACAATTTATAAAAAAGAAGACGAAAAATATCTTATTTATATGAGATGAAATACAAAATAATTCAGGTCACTTGGGATTATTTTCTTTATTTTATTCATGAAATTGCTTATCTTAGTATAACAGACGTAGTTAAGACCCCTTGGGATCCTGCTTTAACAAACGATTGCTTCTTAGTGGACTTGTGGTTAAGGATTCTATAAGTTACCGAACAAGATAATTGCAATGTTACATTGAAAAAACGTAGCCACCAAAAGTGGTGGGGGTTTTATACCTTCTTATATGTGCGTGTATTTATGTATTTACATTCCAGCATTCCTAGCCATTCTGTTTTATCTACAGTCAAGATAATAGGCATCAGTACTCCACAAAACCCCCTCTTTTGACTCATGAGAGCCTTATTTTGACGGGTTCAAAAATAACATCTAGTGTCTCCTGAAAGTTCTGGATGTTTCTAGATATTTTACTCAATTTTAAATTTTATACTTTTTTTGATGTCTCCAGTGAAAAATACCAGTGACGTCATAATTATAATTTATTCTGACCATATCTATTCTTCAATGATTTTTTTCACTTGACATCAATGACTTTTGTCGCTACAGTAGTTCAATTATTGACTGTGATCGATATTTATTAAATACTTTCAAGAAAAGCATGATCACCAGATTTTCGACCAACGCATTAAGTAAATGAACCTCGTTGTTGGGCAGTTCAATAAAAAAATCTACGACAAAGCGAGCAGACCAAAATAAATTCATATAAGTGACGAAAATGGAGAAGGGTAGAATATCACTGCAGAAAGAAAGGTTGGTGGAATGGGCCCAAGGGAAAACGAACGCGATTAGAGAAGACCAAACAGAGGCTAGAGAGAGGGTATTGGAGTATTTGTTGGCGACACACGACAGAGATTAGCACAGTTACGGTTGTCATCGAAGGAGCTTGGAAAGGCCTTGTCTAGCAATGGGTCTGGAATGTCTCATGCTGCTGTTGTTGTGATGATGATGATGATGGTGATGATGATGATGGTGATGATGATGATGATGACAAAATCTGAAATAGAAATATGGCATAAATTCCACCAGAGCAATGCCTCAACGTTGACGTTTCGTGAACTCAGTGATGTCGATGCAATCATGTGTTTCCAACAAGAAGAAAACTTTCACGCAAAAGTGACCACGAAAAATCATCTAAATGCGCCCAAATGTGTTGGAAAAACACTATTGGCCATTTTGCAGCCATTTTGATATCTGCATGCGCTGAAAATTTTTTTAAAATATCCAAGAAATAGCTGAAGATTGGCTAAATATGCTGAAAAATAAGTTCAAAATAGCACTGAAAATAGGCTAAAAAAAAGCTTTAAATGTTGAGTTTTTGCGCTGACAAAACAAGAAAGTCACTTAATTTGGCGTAAAAAATTGGCAACACTGAAATCAGAGCTGATGAAATCAGTGACTCAGCGTCCTGATCTCACTTTCCCTTGATTAGTACTTTAAACTTTCCGTAGTACACTGATCCACTTCAGTTTAGCCCGAGGGGAATGGAAAATGAAGGAAGAATATATTGCGTCTTTAAAGTGAGGTGGTTCTGCTTGTCTGAACAATAAGCTTTGGAAATTCTTAATTTTATCTGGACCCTGTCACTGAGGGAGGTGCGTCAAAACAAAAGATGCAACTATTCAAACTTTCAAGTGAAATCATAATAAATTAATGCTTAAATAGTTGAAATAAGTTTTATGACTTTTTTACGCAACATAAATGATGAGTCTTTCACAGATTTCAATGGTCAGTATGTGACTTGCATTTGGTATAATTCTTTTACGTTGATATTATTCATTTCACCTCAGAAATATAATTTAGTATAAATCAACAACAAATACGAGTAAACTAGCAAGCTGTAAAAATATTAGATGACGCATTTCAGCTAAATTTTCCACGCCTGAACGACTGTAAATTAAAAAATATTTTCGGTGCTTGTGACTCGTTTTGGGCCTATATTTGGCTCATTCCAAAAAAGATACCTATTTCCCTGACACCAGTGATGTCAGCTACTAATAAATAATTTGAATATCAAAACAAATTTTTTCAGCCTTCAAGTTCCATCGTTTGGTATAGGCCTACCACAAGTAAGTGTTGGAAAAGTCAATGAGATGTATAAATGCCTTTCCCGAGGGCATTAGAGCAAGGCAAACACAAACTGTAGCAGCGGGAGTTTGAACTCGATTCATCGATCCCATTCTCTAAGTCATTAACCGTTCGGTCATTTGCACTCTTGAATATGAAGGTTTACAAAAAAAAACGTTTGGGTGGAAACATTTTTCACGAAATATAAAGATATTTTTATTCACCCATAATTTTTTTCCGTAGACAACCATTACTTTTGGCCCAAAATAGAAATAAAGTTGAAAAAAAAATGTACTGTACGTAATTGTAATTTACTTCGATGTAAAAGCAGATTCTTCTAACTAGACCTTAGTGTCGAAATAGCTACATACGCACCTGCATGACTGTAGATATATGTGCACTATGGTTCACATAACCAATAGGCATTCATTTAGTCTTGAATAAATGTACCTTACAAACAAATTCGTCAACCTCTTCCTGTGCCCTGCCCTGTATTCTTATGATTTTCGGGGTATTTCAAAGCTGAAGAAAACCATGAATGCAAAATAATACGAAGCAAAGCGATCGAGTGGAAATATGTTCGTATGAATAGACACAGATTGAAAACGCTTTGCCAATGTGCTTAAAGTGTAGAGAATGCAATCAATGCATAACACCAGCTATGACTCACGGACTCAAAACAGGGATATCAACAAACCGAAACCAACACTAACTTAGAATCGCACAGAGAGCCATGCTGATTCCAAGAGACGGATAGAAAAAAGTCAAAATCGATCAGAGAGACACCCATGGTGAAGGTTATTATACAGATGATTAAGCAACAATAATGGAGAAGGGATGGCAACCTAGCAAGGAGAAACGACAACGGATGAAGCAAAAGGCTATCCGATCGTTGTCCATGGGATAGTAAATGCTGAAGGACAAGACAAGGTCAAGAAACCAGATAACAAAGGTTTGCCGGTGAGACATGGCAAAGATTAGCGCAATTGCAGTCGTCATGGAAAGAGATAACAATGGCTTTTGTCCAGCAGTGGCTGATGATGATGATGATGCTTACAGTGTAAGGTATCGTCAATGCCCAGCTTTTACAAGACAACAAGTTAATTTCTTACTTATTCTCCTATGATGACTAGTAAATATCTATTGCATTTCTAACAGTATACTTAAGAAATTGTTATGTGTCAGTATGTGCACACAGTAATTGGAAATGTAATTGCAAGGTTTGTTAACTAACGATTTAAACAACCATTACTTCAAAAAATGCCAAGTTTTCTATTCTTTTTAAAAAAATAAGAACATGAGTTTGTGTGTTTCCCAGCGCACCAGGTCATACTGTTTTGTCTACGGACCTAATTATTGGTATCAGATCTCCACGAAACCTTATCTGAAAAAAATATCTTAAAAAAGCTTTTTTGACGGGTTTATTAATAACTTCTACATTCTTCAAAATCTTGATATTTCTAGACGTTTTTTCACTCTATTTTAAACGTTATTTTTGTGGAAAAACCAGTGACGTCATAAATCAAATCTATTCTGGCCTTATTTATTCTTCGATGTAATTTTTGTACTGGACTTCAAATTTTTACGCTACAGTTGTTCAATTTATGACTGTGATGGTGAGTCTTGCATTCATTTTGTATTAAACTTGAATCAACTAAAAAGCTTAGACGTACACTGCTTGGTCTTTGTCATCAGATTACATGAAGAGAGTTCTGGTCATAATCCTGAATGGAGAAAAAATCTATTGTTCAGTTCGATGTATGTTGAGATGTCATGGAATTGAAGAAGAGGTGTTCTCACGTGAACGTAAATAGTTCAACTAATGTTTTTTACGAAGTATTTTTTTTTTTTCATGAATGAATTCGGTAATAAAGAGTAAATACCGGATGTTTTCTCAAACTGATCTGGGATCTGAATAGAAAAAAATGCTTGTAGAGTTGTTCCCCCTTTGCTACAGTTGTCTACTCTTGACAGTGTGACAGACAGACTTATTGCTTATTACATCATTACATTATCTTATTCAATGAATTAATGATCTGGTGGGTATTCATCCTTTCGAGTAAGAATGCGTGTTCGCACACACATACATGTACATACACACGAACACACACACACACACACACATACACACATATATACGGACACATACACATGTGAACGGTGTTGAATATGAGTTATAGTTCATAAAGGGAAATGAGTGGGCATGTATTGAAAAAGAATGACCGGGACAAGTTCTTTTTTTTTTTTCTTACGGAACTCTTTATTTATTCTGTTGTTTTTGTATTCAGCTATATGGTGAGCTAGCAATATATTCTTGTGCACAGATATGTCACAACTCCTCTATGCTGGATCAAAACCACTTTAATAGTGCAGGGTTGATACCTACCCTGACTAAAATGTCGAGGGATTATTCTTATTTTGTGATGGACAATTCTTACTTAATTTAATTTTTGTTAAAATGTCCAGCCTTTCACAAGCGTTTTCTTTCCCGAACTGGATAGCATCTTTCTGAGACAAATGTTGATGTTACCATCAGATCTAAACCTCTTGCAGTGTCCTCTATGAGATCCTGACAGTTTTCCGCGGAGATGGGCTTGGTGAAACTGGTTGTTGGCCCAGTGGTAGGTACGGTGGTGTTTGGGGTATTGCCACTCGCGCTTCCCTAAATATTCAGGGAATTGGTCCAAGTAAAATGTCCAATCAACTCTGAACTTCTCGGGAAGATTTTCTGATCGGCTCAATATGTCGGTTCCACGGTGTGTCATCGACCACTTTCATCTGATAATTCAAGGGACCAAGTCGCTTGAATACTTAGCCAGATACCCACCACTGCTTTCACCTATAGTTACACATTAGAACTGTCTATCTCCCTGTGAAGTCACGCAATCTGCCCTTTTTCCCGATTCCAGGAAAGAGTTTGATGGTCACCTAGAGTCGGATATCCGGTTTCAAAATGTTCAACGCACTCTTTATAAACAGCATAGCAGGGCTTTCACCTGTTGTTGCATGAGGCTTGTTTCAGTTGAATCTCCCCTCCAAATAGCTTTGATGCTATGTTTGGGCATTTGCACAAATTGCTCTGCTAGTCCATCAGTAGACGAATAAAATGGAGCAGAACAAATGTGTGCATTGCCATTGTGCCGTATGGACACAGAGAATTCGTCTGGAATAAACTGTGGACCATTGTCCGATGAAGGTTGCTATTGCACTCCATTGCGAGTGAAGAAAGTTCGAGCAGAACTTGGATTGTTTTTTCAGTGGTTGTGCTCCTCGTAATACAAACTTCGGGCCATTTTGAATGTGCGTTCACAATAACGAACAACACAAGTCCTTGAAAAGGACCAACTAAATCTACACGAAGGCGTTCCCATGGGTGTAAATAAACGCACTGGAGCATGTTAGTTTCTTTGTCATTAGCTCGATGTCACGCATTATTGAAGGCCATCCTACGTAGTTACGAACCAGAGCCTTCATATCTACTATTCTGAAGTCTCCTTCATGCAGTATCTGCAAGACATTTTTTTGTAGTTGAGACGGTGTTATCACTCTCGTTTCCCAGTGTGATAACCCTTGAGATAAAGATACTTCGTTCTTCTTAGAATAAGTTCGGTATTCCTCATTCTTATCACTCCAACCCTTTTGAACACGGTCTAGAAGATATGGAAGTGTAAGGTCACATCTCGTTGTAATCCTGATCTCGTCACGTGAAACTGGCAAATGGTTGATTTGTGATATGAAAAAGGCATCATCATCCTCATCTGATTGTTTGGTTTCTAGCAGCCACCTAGGTAATGTATCAGCTGTGCAGTAGTTTATCTTGTTTCTATACATGATGTCATAACCATAACCTTATAAGAGAATTCCACTATCATTACAAAACTTCCTAATGTCGATGAAGAACTGAAATAATCTTTTTCCCAAAAAGGTAGTGGTGAAACTTTTTCACACTTTACTGCTAGTGCCCCTTTGTCAACCTGCAAATAATTACGCTCGGACTTGGTGTAAGATTGTGAAGCAGATGTTATAGGCCAATCAGTGCCATCTTCTATAACATGTGATAATACCCCCCCCCCCACACACACTGTGATGCGTTGCCAGCCATGAGGATTTGTTTTGTTGGATTGTAGAGGGTGTCAACATCGCAGCTAAAGTAATCAGTTATTTCGCCCGTATAAATGCTATCTCACATTAAGGCGACCAATTCCACTCCTGATCTTTCTGCAACACTCAGTGCAGTGGATTCATCCCAGCGGTTAGATTAAGAAGAAACTGTTGATAGTAGATCCCTAATCCGGAAAATGATAGAATCTGGTGAACATCGTTGGGTCATAGCGCTTCTAGAACAGCCTGTTCCTTTCTGTGAGGTTTCTGTAATCCATGAGCAGCGATATAATGTCCACTTTTGGTAATATTCCCTTTGAAGAATTCATATTCCGCCAAGGTCGATCTCAAGTTCTTTGAGACATTTAAGCACTCACTCCATACCGTGCAAATGTTCATCATTGCGAATCCTCGTGATGATCATATCGTCAATTATGCATTCTGTTTTCGGTACGTGAACTACGGCCTGATCGTTTGTAGGTGATCAGATTACAAAACTCGATGGTATTCTAAACGCTAACCTGTAATTTAATTCTCTGTAGGTGTTCGACGTTGAGCACCGTTTCGACAACTCACTCATGATATGCTTCTTTCAGACCAATCTTAATGGAGCGTTTAGCATCAGTCAGCTTTGCAAAAATGTCTTCAATTTTGGGGGGCAGGGGATGTACTTTTATACACGGATTCAACGTTGACTGGAGATCTCCACTGACGTGAGCTGCTCCAGACTCTTTCATCTCTGGTGCGATTGGCGTATCCCATTCATTGGTGCTATGTTATTATTCTCAACATTTTTATTTTATGCCAGTCTAGTAGAATGTGGTGTAACCAGTCTCTGCCAAACAGTGAGGGACTAGATGAATCTACCACGTGTAGGTTCATACTGTCGCTTTCAACATTGTTGTTCTCAAACGACACAGATTTTCCCTTTGAGTGTAGACGATGACCATGCACATTTTAACGTTTGTTCTCAATGATTTTATTTATGAAAATTTCTTCTTATAGATTCGTTGTGGCAGGACTGAAACAGCTGATCCGTTGTCTAACTCTTCTTTGGTTGATATGCGACTCTAGATGTAACCCACATCACTATTGTTAGTGCTCACGCTGTTGATAGTGCAATTATCTACAAACAAATCCCCTTCCTCATACTGTCATGCGTGAAAGTATAAGTTTCAGACCGATTGTCTCAACTGCATTCATTAACAGATTTATTTTTGATAAAGAAAAAAGATTTACTTCCCATGATCCGACACTTCTTTTCGATGTGCCTTTTTTTCGAACAATATCTGCAAACGGCGTCTTTAATACTGCACATGAATGGCTGATGTCGTCTTCTGCGTCGGTTACACTGATTTGACTGGTGGTCAGACGCTCTTTCATTGGTTGTCCTTGACTACTATATCTGGAAAACTTGGAGTAATGTATCTTTTGTGGTTTGGTACTTCTTAACTTGCTCGTGTCTTTCGCTGCGCTTTGACATTTGTCAATTCCCTCTCAGGGAGTAATCGTTTCTGGTTGTGTTCTGACTTGAATACACATACTAACCTGTCTCTTTGAATGTCATTTAATTTCTCACTAAATTCACAGTTTTGTGACAGTTTCTTTAACTCTGCCACCTATGTTCAGATTTTCGCCTCTGTTTTGGTCCCGTTCGAGAAATCGGAATCTTTTCGTAATTACACTCGGCATCGATGATTGATGATTTTCCAACTATTGAATTAAATTGTCAAACGTTTTTGCTCTAGGATTTTTTCCGGTGCCATAAACTGCAAAGTATTCCGTACATTTCCCCTCCACTAAGGCTCAATAACGCTGCCATTTCCTTGCAAATAAACAGCTCACCAACAGAACATCCGTTCCTGCTGGATCGTCGGCCCCAAAAGAGCCAGCCACATCACTTGCCTTGAGTGAGGGTGATGTGCTCCAAAAGTGACTACCCAAACATTTCAGCAAAAAAACATCCGTTCCTACCGGGTCATCGGTCCAACAGCGACATCTCAAACATAGCTTCGAAACCCTTATCAAAATAACAACATTATACATCGTCACCTTCAACGTCAGAACACTGTCAACTGACATACACCTAAATCAAAAACGTCAAATGGGACATTATAGGCATTAACAAGACAAGAAGACCCGGAGAAAAAACTAATCAAACTGAAGAGCCAACACCTACTTTACAGCTACAGAAAAAGAGAAAGTAAAACAGAGTGGAGTAGGCTTTCTCATTAGTGAGGATCTCAAAGACAACATAGCTGGCTTCAAAGCCGCCTCTGATCAAATAGCCAACGTTACCATACAACTTTTGAAGAGGTACAAACTGAATATCATCCAAGTTTACGCCCCCACTTCACAATCAGCCCAAGAGGAAACAGACAATTTCTATGATGACTTAAACTCTCTACTCAAAGAAAACACTTCAATGTTATCATAGGAGACTTCAACGCACAGGTAGGATAAGGAAATGAAGATTGCGTCAGCAAATTCGGATATAAAGTACGGAACAAGAGAGAAGATCTTGTAAACTTCTCAACGGCTAACTGGTTCAAAATCACGAACACCTTCTTCAAGGATGGGCTCAATAGGAAATGGACTTGGAAAAGTCCCAACCACGAAACGAAGAACGAAATAGATAACATCCTAACGGACAAAAAACATACCGTCAAAGACATCAAAGTCCTAAATCAAACCAACGTAGGAAGCAACCACGGAATAGTAAGATGTAAAATGCAAGTAAATACCGACAAAGAATACAGAAAAATGTTCAAAACCAAACTGTAACCACTAAACATATCAAAAGAGCACACTCAATCCTTCAAGCTTGAATTGAAAAACAGATTTAAAATTGTTACTGAAGAAGACGACGCCAACATCAACGACTTAAACAGCAAAATGACAGCATCTAAGACAGAAGTCATCACTATATATGAATCAACGAGGGCACGAAATATCAATAAAATCTTCGATGAAACCAGGAATCACAAGGAAAAACGCAAAAGCATCAAACCACCGACAACAAGAAGAGAGAAAATTGAAGGGGTCGAACTAAATGAAATAATCAAGAAGGAACAAAGGGAAGACAGAAGAAGATACACTACAGCAGTCATCGAATTGACTCTCGAAAAAAGTCGGGACTTCAAAGCTATGAGCAAAGGTCTCAGTTCAGAATGAAAGCAAATAACCAGTATACTCGAGAAAAATGGAGAACTAACAGGAACAGAATCGTCGGAAGTGCCAAGGATTTTACCAAAAACTCTTTTCATCCAAAAATGGACTGCAAAACAATGAACAGGATACGCAAAACACAAGCAATCAACTCAAGGGTTTCCCAGAAGTAACCTTACTTGAACATGAAATAATTATGCTAGGCCTCACGTGGAGAGACCACATATATCAGGGAGAAAACAGGAGCCCAAGACATCATAGAATCCATTAAAAACTCAGATGGCAATGGGCTGGCCATGTTGCAAGAATGGTAGATAGCTGATGGACATCACGACATCGATCCCCATAGATCACATGCACAACCGGCACCGGCAAAGTGCTAGATGGAGAGACGACCTAGACAAATTCAGTAAGTACTGGTTCCGTGACGCCTACGATAGAAAAGTGAGGTAAATCCCAAAGAAGGTCTATGTCCAACGACGGACGTTAAGAGACTGATGATGATGATGATGATGTAGAGTGGGAATTGTAGCTGTTTGTATGTAGCGTCTGGATGGTGTAGTTGCTGAGGATAGAGGAATTTATCTCAGTGCTTAGAATTTACCGCCACATACTGACATCACGATATGAGTGTTGAAGAGGGGAAGTATCCGGTAATAGTCATCGACAGTAGTGAGAGTATCTGAGCTATGTGTGAATACGGACATGGAGAATAAACGAAATCGTAATGAAGACTCATACGAATGTTTAGACAAGCGAATAGGACGTATATTGAGTGATTCGACAAAAGAGACATTTATAAGAATACATATAAAGCTGAAAGGAAATTAGCTGTCGACATTTGTGAAATCGCTCATAATAGAAGATGAGATTACTACATAATCAATGAAGGAGATTTGGTCCATGATAGAATGGGTATATAGTGCAAGTTAGTAGCTACGTAAAAGAAGACGATAGAAGTAAGCGCTTACACTAAGGGTAGGGGCTCTGCGCAAAGTAGTCGTAGTAGTCGTGCGTTAATGAAGCAGTGGTAACTTAAATGGTTTGAAACCGTAAGGCTTAGTAATTCGAAGACTAAGGAAGTATTATGGAGACACGGTTATCATTGGTATGCCTAACAGTCAACTTGAAGGCGATGAATGACGCAAGATATGAATTCAACATCTCATTCTTTATGTAATTGACGTTTGGTGAGTCGAAATAGATTTTTTTTCTTGTAAATTATTACCAGTTACGCTGGTCTCAGATTTTGTAATTCATAAAATCCTTCGATGTTAATTTGTTGAATATCAATGATACTTGAATGAATGGAAATGAACCAGGACTTATAAAAATGGACAACCGGAAACAAGTGCATTCGTTACGGAATTGTTTATATATTTAGGGGTGTTGTTTTCTTACCAAGTTATAGCAATGTAATCCATGCAAATTAGCTTCGTACACAGATATCTAATAAACAAGTTCAGCTAATTGGAATTATTGAGTCACAAAATTGATTTTTTGCATGGAGTTAACGGTTAACAAGCTGGTATCACGATTCTTTACTACTGAGTGATTACGTTGATCCTTACTGGATGCTCCATAACTGTTGGTCTTGTGCTTGAACTAAGATGAGCTTAGTGAAAAACTATTGAGCTGAAAATTTTCCATGTCTCGTATATCTATGTTGGAGATTTTCATATCCATCTTTCCCTCTGTTATCTAGAAATGGATCAGTAGTAGATCGTGGTTAAGCTGATCTCATAGATCAGTGAATTCACTCTTCACAGGATCAGTTACTATTGTAGCTGAAAGCCTGATTAGCCTAAGCATTGTAAATGATATATATATATATATATATATATATATATATATATATATATATATACGAGAGTCTTTGCATACACAAAAGACATTCATTTCATGTTGTCACGTTTATAGAAACCGTCAACCAAAACTGTCACCGAAACTGTTTCTTCAGTTTCTAAGTTGGTCTGGCTGGCTGCCTGGCTATGTGAATTTGTATCTTGTGTAGAAGCTGCTGAGAATACTGTTATTATGTGTACAATTTTCTTTATTGTTTTTAACCCCCCCCCTTAAATATGTTTGTAGTTGAGGGATCAATTTGCAATGCAAGTTTTTTTCCCCAAAATTGGATCCTTAATTTGCATCCGGCAGTGATCGCACCTGCTTTTTGATAATTTTCGTGTTTTTTTTATTAATCACTGCCAAATAAAAGGCGAGAGAAGTAACTTATTCATCGGTCATCCCTTTTCCAATTATCAGCTGATCACCCCCAACACGACATGCTAACGAAATATGTTAGTCACATAATGATTTCGATTGAGTGACAAACTAGACCTGTGATGATTTTATCCATAAAATCTTCCATCGAAACAACATTGAATAAATATTTTGCAAGAAATGTTGTCTTAAGTGTTCTAGAAAACCCATAAATACCATATAAGCAGAATGCTGAATAACATTTCTTCTACATATTTCTACCAGTAAGAAAAATATTACCAGCACTCTGTTTTGATATAATTGCGAAAACTTGAAAAATACTGAACAAGAACATTTTGACTTAAAATAGACGAAAAAATACTTATGCAGTTGCAAAGAATAGCTTATTATAGTGACATGTACCAACACGTAACTTATCTTTGAAAAATTGGATCGTTCAATTTTGTGACAGCATTTATGTGTTCCGCCTATTTTACATTAAGATATTCCTTGGTATTTCATGTTTTTACAATTAAGTCAACACATTGTTCATGTATACATTTGTCTTACTGATCCTGTTTTCTTCAATAATTATAAGTACATGCGACATCGTAAACTATAACTATAATGCTGAAAATTTTAATTACTGGTGGAAAAGGAAGATTCGTATGTAACGATTTTGAAAACAATTTTTGTGAGTCGGTGTGATTAGGAAAGTTACTCACAAGAAAAGTCTCAACAAGATGACATTCATTTTATTGAAATTAGCTGAGTTTTACAAAAGTTATAACAAAATTCAAGTCGTCAATTTGAGTAAAATCTCAACTTATTCATATCAAGGACATATGGCTAAACGCAACTGCCCGATTCAATCGCTTTCCAATCATGATTACATTGTACATTCTACTACGTAATTCGCAGTAGTTAAAGGGTCTGTTCTTAACATCCTCGGACCAGATACAGGAGCAATTCTTTAGATGTCTCGCAGAAACCATGCTAAATCTAGCAAGATCCGTTTTTCACAGTCTCATATTGGGTAGGTGGTCATTATGTATACAGTGAGGTTCTGCGTCCGACACATCTCATGAATGGGATGAAGATCTAGCTAGTTTGGTTACCTGGCAAATATAATAAAATCTTCATCATGTTCCTGAAATCATGCCTGTACAATTCGTAAAGTTGGGTAAGGTCATGATCCTTCCATCGTAGTAAACTATTGATATCAAATAGCATTAGAATCCTAAAACCCGTGCTCTGATCTAGTCTTCTAGCCATGTCAATTTGACCTTTTTTAAAATCACTCAAATCTTTGATCTTGTCCATAACTGCAGCGTTCAAGATGAAGTTCTAGATGTCGGCTTCCCTACTTACATACCTTTTGCCTAGACAAGCACGATTATTAAGAGACAACAGTGGTCATTCTTGCCACATGTCACTGGTCATAATGTTTTGGCTCTTCAGTATATATATGCATATATATGCATGCATAAAATCTATATAGGCATACGATCCTTTGAGTCATATGAGTGGTTTATCGGTTCAATTAGCCGTCCGCCCAGTTGTATGCTTGTTATTAACACTTTGTGACCAGTCACTGTGGAGAAAAGCTAGAAAAAAAGTCTGAAATAGAAAGAGAGAGAGAGAGAGAGAGAGAGAGAGAGAGAGAGAGAGAGAGTGAGTAAAGAAACAGAAAGATAGAGGCAAAGATTGGCAGATCCAGGGTTATCGAGTAAATGAAGAACCACTGAAAAATGTCGATTTAAGAGACTAAAAATAAAAAAAGGCAGTATCCAAGACAAATAAACGACTGTGACACTTTAAAAAGATCTTGAGATATCTGAATGGCTTTGTTGAATAAACAGCGTGTTCTTTCTTTCTATCTTTCTCCCTGTCTCTGCCTGTCTCCTTCTTTCATCCTCCTTTCGCTCCAAATTTTTGTTCCATCTTTCTTTATTCTTTCTTTCCTGCCTCCTTTCTTTCTTTCTCTCTCTCGTTGCCCTTCCTATTTTTCACCCTCACCCCTCTCTCTCTCCAACTGCTATTTCTCTTTTTTTCCTGTTTCCCTTCACTTTTCTGTCTTCATACTCTTTCCCCCGCCATCTTCCTCTTATTTATTCATTCGTTTCTCACTTTCCTATTTCTCTTCTCCTTCACATTTCTCTTGCTCAAACTTTCGATGTTTCTTTATTTCTCGTCCTATATGTCTTTTTTCTGTCTACATACTCTTTTCCCTCCAACTTCTTGGTCTGTTTCTTCTTGTGAGCTATGCACGGTGACGCTAGTGTCCACTACCATATTAACAGTGTCTGGTGCAATCTTGCAACAAGGTAAAACTGTTGTTGCACCTTTTGAGAGGTTCTTCTTTAAATAAGTCCTATCCTGGAATCGCATGGGTGTCTTCAATTGATCCCCTAACGTATATTATAGGTAAACCTTGCATCTCTCACATCACACCTTTCTTTCCTTCTTTCTTTCTTTCCGTATGTCCGTAGGTGATTGTGTCTGTTTGGTGAGTGCGTGAGTGTCTGTATGTTTCGTGCGTACACATATATTTGTTCCTGTATGGGTGTCTGTTATGTGCGGTGTCTGTGCATAAACACCGTTCTCCGTATTGAAGGTTAGCCTTTCTAGTCAAGCTTTATATAATCTGAATATTCATTTATTTATCTCTTGTCTCTCGTAGCAGACCAGTCAGAGCGTTCTGCGTAGGGGGAGGACATGCCTTTGTCTTGCATTATTGAATGTCATGTAGAGATCCATCTCCTTCACTGAAGAATTAACGGGATTGCCAAGACAGAGACTCATCACATGATGCTCAGCAGCTCGCAGACATCCACGTAAGAACTAAACCAAACGCAAAGTTATTTAACTTCCATGAGACCCTCAAAAGAAGAGGAAATCAAGCGAAAAATCACACTAGGATGGCAAGCCCTCGGCAGAGCAAGCTCAAATAATTTTCAGCTTTTTTACGTTTAACAGAATTTTTTTTCCATGATGAATGAGGAAATTGATTTAACGGTACTCATAGTGTGACAAATTCTATATACATTTAATAAACATTTTCGGATACATAAATTGATGCAAAGTTCACATAATCTGAAATAACAATGAGTTGAAATACGTTTCCAATGACTAATCTACAGATTCCAGATTAATGAAATATTTGAGGAACAGTAATGTGGGATGGCAAGCCTTTGGCAGAGCTAGCTCAACCTTTGAGGGTGTGTAACCAATGCATCCTCCCAATAGTCACTTATGGAGCTGAAACAGGGAACCTAAACAAGAGACAGATCCGCAAATTGAGAACCATTCAACGTGCACATGAAAGAATAATGCTGGGCCTCACATGGAAAGACTACAAGACAGCACAGTACATCTGGGAAAAGACAAGAATCAGGGACATCATAGAATCCATTAAAAATCTCAAATGGCAGTAGGCTTGCTATGTTGCAAGAATGGACATTGTGACTCACGACATAGATTCCCCGAGATCACATGTGCAACCGAGGCTGGCAGAATATTAGATAGAGAGACAAGCCAGACAAAGTACTCGCTCCGCGACTTCCATGGTAGAGAGGTGTGGCGAATCCTGGGCTAGGTCTATGTCCAACAACGGACGTTAAAAGACTGATAATGATGATGGTGATGATACATTAATTGGTGAGTGACTCAAAATATGGATCCGTCAAGATGATGAGCCATAATGTGTCCGGCAAAACGTAAGATGGTATGATGATCTGGACAAATTCAGAATGTTTTGGTTCTGGGACACTCAAAAGCAAAAAGAAATTGTTTCAGTCCTACCAACGATTTGATCCCTTTTGACGTCTTTATCTTACCCTGATATAGTTTTCATGCAGATGGAGTTTGCTTCCCTTTTTTTAAAAACCTCTTTCGATGAACGAACTTATAACTGTTCTCTCAATTCGACATGAAGTTTCTCAAAAAGCAGGAGATATACACTTGTTTTTTTCTTGCAGTCGTAAAATAGATAACAATGGGTTGAGGTGCATCGAATATTAATAAATATCTATAATTTTAAAGAAACATCTTTGATCAAACGATGTACATAAATTGTCTCAATATTTCCTATAAATATTTATCTCTGAGTCTAACTTAGTCTACACACACACACACACATACATACACGCACACACACACACACACACAATATACAAATATTTACACAAACACACGTATATATTCTCGCAAGCACACACACACATAAATATCTATGTATATGCACGTATGTATGAGAATGAAATTTCTCTCTGCAAATTCTTCGCCTCTCTAGCAAACAATACAGATTCAATTTGGTATGGGGATTTATTTATCAAAAAGTAGTGACTTGCTTCCTTCGCTGAGTGGATTTGGGTTAAACATTCGCTTTAAGACAGAAATTCGAAAACGCTCAAAGTAATTGACAAGTATTGCTCAATAACATTTTAAATGAAGAACATTTCTCTTTCATGTTATGACCGTTTTGAAAAAAACACGTACCTTTTTATTTCTATGAGATAAAGCATTGTAGACCATTAGAATTGATTTTTATCCTATTAGTTTATTTCATCTTAACTCGTGCTGTCGATCTATGGAAGTGGATGAACAGCATAGATTGGAAATCAAAGTTGAGATCAATTCAAAGCTCAAATTCACATTGCATATCGAACTCACCAGCGCCATTTTTGTTTTGGTTTCTTTACTGGTAAAATCAGTTAAGCAATTATTTATTCCATTTTTTAGATGAAGTTCACTGAAGGCTTATTATTTACTCCCAATTCTCGATGTTTACTCATTTCTGTAGTTCGACGGTCTGAGTTGAATTGAGATAAAAGATAACTAAATAATTAAGAGTAATGAAAATTGTGGTCAAAAAGTAAATAATTTTATTATCAAGTGAATTACTTATCTCAGAAAAATCTACTAAGTGATCACAACCTTTTTTTATTTATTTTTTCAATTTTAAAGACGTCTTAATCTAATGCAGATATAATTTTGTGTACGAGTGTGTGACTATGTATGTGTATGAATATTTGTGTGTGTGTGTGTCTGTGTGTAAGTGTGAGTGTATAAACAGGAAGAATCAATTTTCAAACGGACTGAAAGCTTTAACGACTTTCACAAGAATAATAATTGGTTTGCAAAGTTAGACATTATTTTTTCTCTCATTTTATACTTTGGACTAAAGTTATTTCCACAAAACATATGCCAAATCAAACAACCATTTCTGTCTCTTTAACTTGGAAAACGTTCCTAATTTAGGTTTAACGGAACATTATATTTTGTGTGAGGATCTTAACACCTAGATGAAAAAAAAATTCATAAAAGAATAAATCCCTGGGTATACAATAACTGATCTTAATGACCAAAAATAAAAATTAAAAAAAGATGAATCGAATTCAATAGTTTTGTCTCCGTGCAATACGAGAAATGTTTTCGAAGTCAGACACGACATGCCTACAAATATTAGAATGTTTTCGACTTTTAAATGGAAGAACAATTCTGCTCTAACAGATTTTCTCACTTGTTCTCTCAAGAAAGAAACCCATTCATGCGGCCATCCAACTGAAGATTTCAGATGAAATAAAATATTCAAAATTAATTTACTGTTGCATCGAATACCAAATTCGCAAGAATTCTCAGCTACGTTACTGTTGAAATCAACTGATGACATGAAAAGCTTTCAATAATCGCAGAGTTCTGACTTAGATTCTGCAGACTTTGGGGAAATTTCTATCTGACTTTTTAAATCAAAGTAGACTTCGTCTTATTTAGTTGGTTTAATCTCTTTTCAAACTGATGGTTTCTTTAATTCTGTTGGCAAAATAAAACAAAACGTTTTACCTTAATTATCAACAGGAATCCAGGAGAAAATGTAGATTTTTTTCCTGAATATTTAACGTCCTATACAGGATCTGGCTCAATCATCGGTTAAATTTATTATTTACTAGTAAAATACTAGTTACTATACAACTAATTGACCCTTAAGAGTTGAAGGCACTATAATATCTGAAAAAAAATTTACCTGAAGCGACCATCCCCGATACCTAAGCACATCTTCCACTCAAAGACACTCGAAAACGAGTTTAATTCTCATTTTACTTTCTCAACTTTCATATTCGCCCAACGGCCGATTCCAGCCGTTCTCTTTTAGCTATTATCTTTATCTTTCATACCATTTTGCGCACTCTTACTATGTTTCTCCCCCCCCCTTTCCCGACCCTCTTCCTAGTCTCTGCGGTCCTATTTTCAGAACCCTCCCTCTACTCTTACCGCTTTCAATGTAAATTTGATCTTTACTTTCAAAGTATGAAGAGCTAGTGGAAACGTTGCTCATTACAATATAAATTCTTTAATCAAAGACTCAAGAGACCAAAAGTAATTATTTCTACATTGAAATGCAATATAATTTTACATCAGTATACACCACTCAATAGAATTACGAAACGTGTCCACATCCTAGCCATTTCTACTCTTATGTCTTTGATGAAAGAATTTAGACATGATAAAGTAAGTGAGTTTTGACAGTTCGGTAAATCTATTATTGGCAGTGAAGATTCTGAATTAAAGGTCAAACCATTTTGATGAATTGATTTTCTATTTGATTCTGTTGATCTTGACGTCATCGTCAAAATATGACGTTTAACATTCATACTCATAGTGGTCGTCTGTCCAGTAGGAAGTCATGTTTATTATCTGGATTGATCAATGTCTATCTCCAGGCTTTATGTAACAACAGTCATAGTCAAATCACGATGAATACACCGGTTTTCATTCGTCCACTTCTCCCGACCACTGACTGGACTCTCTGATTGGCCTTGCTACGACTGGCAATAAATGTATGAATGAATATAGTGACAGAAATATTAGGATTAATTTGAGGTGTTTGCTTGCACTTTTGTTCTCAATCAGCAGAAATACTTTCTCTGGAATATGCACATCAGCAACTGAAAAGCACTCAGGGAGTGCATACCTCAGCCAACTCCTTTGAAATAATGAATGAAAATCGGTTTATATGTAGCGACAATGCAGATGTTTTAACTGTAAGAAAATTAATCGATTCTTCATCAGCCCATGAAAAGTTGTGTGGGTAAACATGAGTGAATACATACGTATATGATGAAGATAAATGAAACAGTTACTTTGTGGGAAGATGTGGAGTAAGGATAATAATTTTTTCAGTTGTTTGTGATAATTTGCTCGTACAGTGGAATGTGTTTCAATAATATGACTTTTTATTTATAAATTAAAGAAAATAAATTGCAGAAGAATATTCAGATGAAAGTAAAGAAAATTGTAATTCAGAAGAAATTTGTGATGTAAAAATTACAATACTTCCAATAATTTTGCCTCACACAAAGACGTCAATTTTTGAGACTATCGAACTATTTTTGTTGTTTTTCAATAAATTTACTGTTGATATTTTTACACCACAGTTTTAGTCAAATTCTTTTGAATATTCTTCAGTGATTTTTTTCCTTGAATTTTAAAAATATGAACATGTATCTTAACGTATTCCATTCTACTGACACGTTATAACTGGCAACTGAGTTTTTAGAAAAAAAAATGACTTCTCATCCAAGGGAGATAACTTACTTCCAACTTGGGTATGTATGTCTGGGCCCGTCATCCCACTATGTACATAAGAGAAAAAAAACGTATCACAAGAGAGACAACATGAAATGTACAAATATTGAGTTACCTCCCTTTGTTGTAATTGTTCTGAATCTGAATTTTCCAACTGCGTTGGTGTAGGAATGATAAAAAATTTTCTCTCAATCAAAAACCGATTCCTAGATTCGCCCCCAATTTAACCAATATTTCTTAACCGAAAGTCCGGCCGATCAAAATATTTCATTGGAATTCATCGAGAATTGTTTGCGATATAGAGTAAACACACAGACAAACAGGTACGAGTCATATACCTCTTCCAACTTTATTGGCAGAGGTAAATAAGCCTCCAACTTTCGTTTCCGGTCTCATTTCCTGAAGAGATTTTTGTGGCAAAATGTCAGCCTATCCTCTTAGAATAGACAAGACGTATGACTCGCTAAAAGGCTGAGTAGTCCTGTTTGAAATTGAATGAGTCAGTTAAATTTCTGAAAATATAACAAAGCAATCAAATAACCATCAGATTTATGAAACATAAATTTTATTAAATGAAACTTTGTTAAAAATCAACAGATTTAATTTTTACTGACGTGGAGGTAAAATTTAAATCCAAAGAAAAAATTGAAATATCAATCATTAAATTTAATTGCCATTTTAAAATTTAAATTCGAATTCCTAAATAAAAAAATATTGAATGAATGTTACTTGTCGAGCAAAAATGTAAACTTATTCTCTTCATATGCTAACAAAAATCTTTCTTCTGCGTTGAAGGTTCTCACAACTTTTTTTCTAACTAGTGATATCCTTGTGAAAGAAATCCTATCACTCAACCTTTAGATCTCTTACTATCTACGGGACAGATGTTGGGGTGGATAAAAGCGTCTCTAGTAACTTGTATGGTAATTGCATGTTCAATCCCTGGGTCGGGTAGTGCATAAAAAGTCACATACACAGGTCCAGTTGAAGAGGCAAGAAACAGCAACGCAAGGGCGAATCAAGTAGGGTAAATTGACTAATACAAGTGATCATCTGACATTGACAGTGGAATGAGAACAATCTACTCCTTTGGGTTGGATAAAAAGTTTGGTTCAAAATTCCCAGATTTAATCAAGTATTACAAAAATCTGAATAAGGGCAGACGTTACGACGGCCGAAACGTTGTAACTATGAAAACCAAGATGAGAACAACAGTCTGTTTAAATCAGAGTATGATTTCGCTTTCTATTTAATGAGCATTTATACTGTTCACCGGTCTGTCAGCTGCCAGCTTTCACTATACATAAAATCATTTTATAAATACTAGCATAGAACGCGTAAAAGATGGTGGTATCATTTACACATGGATAAATTATAGAAATATATATTTTAGCATTAATGTATTTAGTGCAAATAATAAAACGTACACTCGGACATTTTTTTTCTGTCGATTTGGGCCTGCGGATTTAAAAAACAATGAGGCAACAGAATTGGGTAAACGAATTTCTTTTTCAATGTGAGAGAAACAGGAGTTTTATTCATGAAAAATCAGAGATGCCTATATTTAGTGGAATTTTTCCCGTGCTCCTACTGAGCAGCTTCAGCAGCAGTAGTAGTAGTGATTTAGACATGAACAGACGGACAGAGTAGAAATAGCCCTCCCTCTCATTCTATTTGGTTTAACATTACAGAAACAAAACCCCTAAAACAAACGAACGAACAATTGTGACATACTTTTCTATCATAAGTTTTGTTCAGATGCTGGAGAGTTTCTTTCCCACTAGTGTCTGTTATTTGTAGGTTTGTATTACCAAGGGGCGTCTTAGTACTTGGCAATTTCTTTCCCAGAGGAAACCCACCCACTCCTAAAGATTAAAGCAAAAACCTATCAATTACAAATTTAACCCGGAATCTCCGCCCGAGACGATCAGTTTTTGAAGACATACCATTGTGAATAAGATTGAACTATTTTAAAAATGCAGAGAATGCGTAACGGGCTGATTCGGCTTTAGAATATTCACAAACAACAAAGTGACTTTTTTTTAAGACAAACTTGTTGCAAAAACATCGTATAATTTTTCAGTATTTGAACATTCCTGTGTTTGTACATTAGTGTGTTTGTATATTTCTGTGTTTGTAGATTCCTCAGTAACTCTATGCGTATAGCTATATGTGTAGTTGTGGATATACATATAAGTACCAACTAAGGAGCAAACTTTCTGCGTATACTTGTTCTTTGCAAATATAAGTATAAATACAGCGTATCCAAAATTTAAAAATTCACTTACTTTTGTTTGATTGTTTTTTCAAAACAAAATGACGAAAACTTTTGAAAATTAGTTCACATTACGTAGAATACTTGAAAACTTCGTTTTTATGATTTTGCTAAGTTCAAATAAGAATTACTTTACAGGTTGACTACTATATGAGAAGTATTTTCTTCATAGCATATTGACCGAGCGAACGATATCAGCAAGCATTTTGAGTGAGATGTCTGCTCACCGATCTCTGATTTTAAAAAATCACTGACCCTAAATTTTGCAAGTTAGCGATTCGCATCTCGTTGTATTAGAGATAGAGGTGGGGCTTCAGTGTAAAAACAAATCTTAGATACCAATCTATCGATCGCAATCAATTTTACCAAGTTTAGAAATCTGAAAAAAAAAAGGGTAAGAGGAAATGTAAAGCCAATTTTGAGACAACCTATACATTATCATTCGTGAGAGGACATCTGAAATTTGTTTGCTTTCTCATAAAATATACAGGCACCTGAAAATAGGTCTTTCCGTGTCCATAGTCGTTCTGCTCAGTCAAGCAATGTTGTGGTTATTCTGCTCCACCATCTGGTCTATCTCATTCCACCCGGATTGCACCCTGAATCAGCAAAATCTGAGCCATCTGCAAATGAATTCAACTCCGCACACGAAAAGCGTTTGTTGTCAAATGACATTTCCATCACGCAATCAAAAGCAATTGAGAATCTGAAACGCAATAGATGAGCTGCACTGACTTTTTCTTCTTTTCAATTATCTAGAGCACTGTTACATATTAGCAATGTGAATTCAAGCATCAATTCAGAATTGAGAACTAGTTTAGGGTTTGGGAAAAGAAAAGATCAATTTTTTTATTGCATTGTTATTATATCCGAGCAATATGAGTTCATGTATCAATAGAGTTGATTTAGGCTTAGGAAGAAAAACAGAACAATTATTTATAGTACCGTTATTATATCTAAACAGTGCAAGTTCAAGCATAAAAACAGAATTAAGAGCTGGTTTAGGGTTAGGGAAAAGAACTGATCAATTACTTATTACACTCTCATTATATCCAAACAATGTGGGTTCAAGCATAAAGGCAGAATTGGGAGCTGATCTATAGTTAAGGAAAAGAAGAGAATAATTGTTTATTGCACTGTTATTACATTCACGCAATGTGAGCTGAAGCTTCCATTGAGACTTGCATGCTGGTTTGGGGTTGGGGAAAGTACAAAACAATTACTTATTGCATTGTTACTATAATGGAGCAATATGAGTTCAATCTTCAATTCCGAATTGTGCTGGTTTAGGGTTAGGGAAAAGAACAGATCAACTATTTATCGCACTGTTATTATATCCGAGCAATGTGAGTTCAGACATCAAGACACAAATGAGAGCTGGTTTAGGGTTAGGGAAAAGAACAGATCATTTATGTATGTCACTGTCATTATATCCAAATGATGTGAGTTCCAGCATCAAGACGGAATCGAGAGCTGGTTTAGGGTTCGGAAAAGAATAGATCAATTATTCATTGTTATTTCAGACAGAATTGAAAGCGAGTTCTAAGGCTGGTCTTAAGAGCTCCAGAACCCGAGGTTTACAGTCGAAGTCTGCAGAAACATGGAGATATTAGGAAGAATTTAAAAATTGATATCTTCATGCTACATTAAGATGCAATTGAAAATTTCTGGGAAATATTTTCACGGTGAATTAACTTTATTCTATTCAAGAATAGAAAACACATTTCAAATATAACCGGTATAAACAAACACTTCTGACTTCTTGCGGCTTCAGGAGAAAATCAAATCATTACTGTTCTCTGTAAAAATTCCGATGTGGTGTCAACTACAGGTTGTTTTTTGTTTTTTCTGTTGTCGATATTTGACAAGACTATAATATTTTACCCTTGCAGTGAGTCTAAGTTGATTTAATTGTTTCAATTTGCTTAAAGTCGTCCCTGTGCAGATCGAGTCTCTACCAGTCCCCAAGAAGAAAATCGTAATGCATTCCTTTCTCTGCTCTCTAAAAAATTTAGATGACCATAATTATTAGCTAAATCCGACTAATTGTTTTTTAACGACATTTCTCACCATAATCGTTCAGATAAGTTTACAGTATTTTGTTGTTAAGAAGTAGTAAATATAAGATAGATATGAACAGACTGAGATAGATAGATAGATAGATAGATAGATCGATAGATAGATAGGGAGATAGATAGGTAGGTAGATATAGATAGATAGATAGATTGATTGATAGACAGATAGATAGGGAGATAGATAGGTAGGTAGATATACATAGATAGATAGATTGATTGATAGACAGATAGATAGATGTGGGTTACTTCACAGAAAAACATAGATGTACAGGAAGAAAGAAAGAAAGGAAAGAGAGAATATATATATGCATGAATTGATACATAGTTTACGAGAGAAAGAGAGGGGGGGGAGAAAAAACGAGCAAAAAGAGTTATAGTGGGTTTATTGACAAAGGAATAATAAGTTCTGCTTTGTAAAGATACAATGAGCCAATGACAATAGGAAGGAACAAATATGACGCATCGAGGAAGTTTTCAGGTCAATTGTCCAGAGTTGTGCAGTTGAGAAAAATGTCCCCTTGTAAATGATTTATCCATGAAAGATGATTTTGTGTTGTGAATTAGAAAGACGAGAAATTTTAAGTCAACAGACAGACAAGACAATTTTGACTTTCATTGCTGGTTAAGCTGCACTAAAATATTTGTGAAATAACTTTTTGTATCCAAACTCAGATCACTATTGTTACATTTAGAAAACCAAGCAAATATACGTACGCAGTGCATGACCGTACTTAAGCCAATGCAAACAATCAGGCAGTATAGGACCCGAAGATTTTATGGCCCTCCTGAACATGTATCTCAAAAGCACTTTGATATATATATATATATATATATATATATATATATATATATATATATATATATATATATATATATATATGCAGATAAAAAAAGTATACAGTCTCGTCTGAATTAATATCATAAAGACAAGAATTTTCAAGTCTAAAGACGATAAGACACCTCGGAATTTTTGAGATGAGGTATTATTATTTCTATTGATATTCGTTACTTCCCAAAAATCTCCCAGATGATACCTGACGAAGGCCGTAGAGTGCAACGGCCGAAACGTTGTATGAAAAACAACAAAGATGAGGATGGTCGGAATATCAATAGAAACGATAAGACACATTCAACATCCAGGTGAAGTTGCACTAAAACACCTGTGGAATCATTTTTTTAGGTATCAAAATCAAGATCTACACGGATACATTGAGAAGAATGGTCCTCAAACTTTATGAAGGCACACTAAAGATATATATATATATTAGACTTTTGTGGCACAACAAGTGTAAGAATGCAGTGAAAAGACTGAAGCATTTCAGGTGTCAATGAACAGAACATTTCAAATCAACGTACTGTTATACTTATCGCCTCATTTTTATTTAATAATTTTATGATAATAAAACGACTAGATTGGCAACTATGTAGTGAGACTGACATATTAAAGGTACAACTGAGACGATTTTAATTTCATTGCAGGTGAAGCTGCACTACAACATTTAGGAAATAAGTCATGTATCAAAATTCTAATCTACAAAAAAACTTTAGGACGCTCAATAAGCTATCACACTTACGCACACGCACGCACACACACACACACACATTCAGACGAACTAACGTTAGTGTGTGTGTGTGTGTGTGTGTGTGTGTGTGTGTGTATTTGTTTCTATCTCCGAAATACACCGTAAAAGTAAAATTAGATTTTTATTTTGCTGTTAAGGGAATCTATCAACCAACATTTAGAACAACGTTTTCTTCCACTTGAACGAATTCAGTCCCTTTTTAATATAACCTAGAATGAAAGTGATGAGTCATAAACATTTATTTGCACAATAAACACTTGTGAAGTAGTGAACAAACAATTCTCAAGATGATACATTCTCATCGAAATGATAATGAATCTGTGTTTTTTTCATTGGTATACTAGTATAAACATAGAGAGAAAGACAGTGAGAGAGAGAGAGACAGAGATGGAGGCACAGACAGGAAAAAATGAAGCTCACTTATTGTGTATCATCAGCATCATTTTTCAACGTCCGTCGTTGAACTTTCCCTAGGATCCGCTACATTTCTCTATCATAGGCGTCACGGAGCCAGTATTGTCTGAATTTATCTCGTTCATCTCTCCATTTTGTATTTTGTCGGCTTCGGTTTTGCATGTGGTCTCTAGAGATCCCTGTTGTGAGTGGTGATGTTTATCAGTCGTCTTTTTTGTAGTTAGAAGGGTTCAGAGTCTTTATGTAGCCTGATAAAGGAGTTGCTGTGACTGTTTACATATTGCAGTACTTTGACGTGTACAGGGTCTACAATTTGTAGGGTGATGGCTTTCATGACCAGAGGAATTTCTACAGAGTCAAATGCCTTTTTGAAGTCTATAAATGCTACAGTAAGTGGCATTTTGTATTCTGCTGCTTCCTTTTTCAGCTGATTTATTGAATTGAAATGGTCCATGGTCGAGTAGCTTCTTCTAAATCCAGCATGTTCCCGTGGTTTGTTTTCATCTAGTATTTTAGTGATCCGGCCGGTGATGATTTTTGAGGACAGTTTATAATTGTAATTGAGTAAGCTTGTAGGCCTATAGCTGCTGAGGTATTTGGAGTTTTCCTTTTTTATGTAGAAGCATTATGATTGCCGTCTTCCTGTCTTTAGGGATTCTACTCTGTTTTAGGCACATGTCGAACAGATTAGGTAGTTTTTTTAAGACGATCTTATTCTTTTTTGAGGAGATTGATGGTGATGTTATCTGATGCTGCGGCTTTCCCCCCCTTTTTTGTTTATTCGCTTGTTTTACATCCCATGGTGTAACTTCTGGGAAGTCCTCGAACTGACCGTCAGCGTCTTGCGTATCCTGTTCGATGAGTTCTTGGTAGAATTCTTGGGTGCGTTGGACAATTCTGTCTCCGTTGTTATGTCTCCATTTTCTCTGAGTATGCGAGTTGTTTGTTTCTGCCCTATATTGAGAGCTTTGTTTATTGCTCTAAAGCCTCGCCGTTTTTCGAGAGTGGTTTCGATGATTGCTGTCATGTACCTTCTTTTGTCTTCTCTTAGTTTCTTTTTTATTGTTTTGTTTAGTTCGGTCTCTACTATTTTCCTCTTATTGTTGTTGGTAGTTTGAGGTTTCTGCGCTTTACAATGAGTTTCTTGGTTTCGTCCGAGATTTTGCTGATGGTCTGCGTGTTTCTTGGTTTAAACATATTGGCAGGTTCAATTTGAGAGGTTGTTATTTTGCTGTTGAGTTCGTTGATGTTGGTGTCGTTTTCATCGGTAAAGATTTCAAATCTGTTTTTCAATTCTATCTTGAAGGGTTGAATGAATTCAAATCAAATATGTTTAGTGGTTACAGTTTGGTGTTGAACATTTTTCTGTCTTCTTTATTCGTGTTTACTGGCATCTTACACCTTACCATTCTATGGTCATTTCCTATATTTACTTTGTTTAGAATTTGAATGTCTTTGATGGTGTGGCTTTTGTCCGTTTAAATGTAGTCTATTTCGTTTTTGTATATATGTATATAAATGTGCACATTGGAAGCGACCATCATTTCATTTATGAATATGTGTTTGTAAATGTGCAATCGTGTGTAAACATTGGATATGCACATAATGTGCACTGATGCATACAAAAATATTTACGGCTTTATACACTATCTTTTTTTGTATCTCTCCCACTATAATTATCGTCTGAGTTTTTATCACGATTAAATTCCCGGTGGCCATTGCTGAGGGCTGAGTGAAAGCAAGTCTTCAGCCCTCCTTCAGCATTCTCAGTTCTGTGATTTGTACTTTATCACCAGATGCTTGATGGCCATTGCCGAAAACTGATTGATAGTCAGTATCATCTGGTCACCAGGCCTCCTTTCAGCGTCCTTACATATCACAGAGAGCAGTGCTATGGTTTGTACTGTACCCACTTTCCTGTGCTTCATTTTCACGTGTCTTCTAATTTCAGCTGATAAATTGTTGTGAAGGGCTAGATGTCATTAGTTTCAATCCTTCTCTGGCTCTTCCAATTTGGTTTTCAATTACTTTCCCTTGTTCACGACTGCCAGGTCTGGTCTTCCTGCTTGGATTGGGTAGACGGTTTTGATGTGAAAAATACAGAATCATTTGTGACTTCTACTTTTCAGAAAAGCCTCTGGTTAATGCTGGTACCATTTGTCTTCATGATTGAATCAAGACATTTTAATAGTTCCAGTGTATAACAGTTGTTACCCTAGTTGTTTGTTCTTCTACTTTTTCTCGTTTAGTTTACTACATTCATTCGTTGTTTGGCTCATCCTTTTCTCTACATATGCGTCATTTCCCATTCATTTAGGTTCTGTCAATCTTAGCATTTAAATAGATTGTTTTGATGCAATTGTTTTGGGCTACCGTGATGAATGATTGTTTCTCTCTTCAAATTTTCTTTGCGTAATCATGACCATGATCGCATGTCTGCAATATTTTCTATTTCTCTTTGTATCCTCCTTGTATTTTTTCTCTTCCCATTTTTCTTTCCTTGTTGTCTCCTTTGTTGCACCTTCGTTAGTTGTTTGTTGCACTACTTCAAGCACTTTGCATAATATCTTCTGTGTTTGGTTGCACTTAGTTTTCTAACCTTGGTTTTGCCATTCGGATAGTCTCCTCTGCAGAATTCTCTCCTTTTCACATACCGTCTATCTTTGTCATCTCTTGGGTATACAGACTTGTGCGTCGTTTTGAATTTTTTGGTTCACCGGTCCATTGATTGGAGTTCATCCTTTGTCCATCCAAGAAATGGTCCGGTGTATCACACTACCGATATTACCCATATGTTCATTCTTGTCATCAAATTACTCCTATTCAGCAGGTATTCATTTTTTTATTCTGTCATTCATTTCTTCCTGTTTTATTATCACATTCCAGAACCCCAATGTATCTATATTGATAGTCAGTGTTCTAATTTCTTTCCCAGCAAATCAATTCATCCTACCGTAAAACATAAGCCTTTCCCTAACATTACTAGTAAAGTGTATTTTTCTATTCCTAACTCCATCCTAATGCCATTGCCGTATTCTTTAACTTTGTTGAAAAGTATTTCGATCTTTTCCCCGTTCTTTACAAATAGCTTTATGCCATCCATTTAATTGAGGTGGTTGAATCTTCCCTTTGTTTTGAAAAATTGGCATCCTTTGTTGTTTTTCAATATGCTGTTTAGCGGTGCTATGATTAGCACAAATAGTAGAAGGGACAGAGAGACATCTTGAAAAATTCCCCTTACTTACCTCCGCTATTTTTTCTTGTACTTCAAGTCTACCCTCCTGTTTTTCGTAGAATCTCTAGACTGGTTCCCTAATCTTGATTATCCTGAGGATTTCCAGTATCCAGCTATGTGGGATAATGCTGTATGATTTTTTTTAAAAATTAAACTATCCCATCGCAACATCTTTTTGTTTTCTTTACTTCTTTTTAGAATCACCTGGTCAATTTAGAGTAATCATTTGCTCTATTGTTTCCTTTCCTGAATCCTCCCGGTTTTTTTCTAGTGAGAGTATTGTACTTTCCCTGGGAAGGTATTTTTATTTTGCTATCTTTCCGATCAATATTTTCCACATCAGTCTGGGAGTTGTGATTGGTCTATAATCCCTTGCCCGATTCCTTTTTTCATTAACCTTTTGGATGAGGATCGTTTTGACTCAGGTCATCCAGTTTGGCACCTGACTATCATCTAGACGACTTGGAAGTAGGTGGATCAGTCTGTACGTTGGTGTGGTAGATTTCTTTAGCTAATATTCATGTATCCCATCAGGTCTTTGTACTTTCAAGCTGATTACTTTTTGCGAAGTGTTTTTCGGTGTGGTTGCATTTGATACAACCTTTTCTCTCTAGTCTATGTCTTGTATTTCTTTTTGATACAATTTGACTCTTCTAGAGTCATTTTTCTGGCATCCCCATGTGTTGTCTCACGAGTTTGTTGTTGCCGTGGCGTCTGGTTAAATGTTCTTTCTTTTGTCTATATTCAAGTCTTGGTAAAAAATTTCTTTCGTTCTTTGGGAAAGCGCAATTCTGGGTGCATTGGGCAATCCTTTGTCCATACCTTATTAGTGCTACGTCTTTTTTTTTTTTTTTTTGGTGAATTCTGCCATTGCAGCCAGTACCGTTTTCGTCTTGCATTTGTTTCATGATCTGCTCGTGTGCAACGTGTTCTTCAGTAATACGTCATCTCTATGTAGTTGAGAGTTTACTTTTTCTTACTTCCCTTCTCACGTATGTTTTTCGTTCCTGATCTTCGATGTTTCCTCTTGTGTCGTAAAGATGTCTGTTACCAGTTGTTGAGCTCCTTTAGGCTGTTAGTTTCAATCTCCCGTATATAGCAATTAATATGTTCTGTTGACTCTTACCTTTTTCTAATCCTTGGTTCTAAGGGATGGTAAGTAGCCTTCTCTCATTTTGCATTGATTTTTTAAAGGTTTATATCAAAGCTTGTTCTTCTTCCGTTGGAGTGTCAACGTTCCCTTTGCGTCTTCGATTTGTATTCCGGTTGGAGTAATTGTTTATATTTATTTCTACTTCGTCGTTTATTATATCAACAAATCGTGGTATTTCTCTGGGGGTAAGTCACGTTATTCTTTTTTATAGTCGTTGAATCTATCTCAGTTCAATCTCTGATGACCAGGTTGTTTTTCCCCAGAATATGTTTGCTTGGTCAGCCAGATGCTTCCTTGAACCGCAGCGATTACAAAAAAAAAAGCTGTTCACGACTATTGGATTGTGAATTTTCTGCTTTTCTAGTTGGAGAGGGAATTTATATTTATGTATTTATTACAGTCATTTCATAGTAATATGAACATTCCAAGAAACTGAGCATTCTCATTTTGTTGGATATGACACAAATGATTAAGCAACAATATGGAGGTGGGCTGGGCACTTAGCAAGGAGAGATGCCGAAAGATTGGGGAAAAGGATAATCGATTTGTGGCCATGAGGCAGTCACAATATATGGGGATGAGGTAAGAAGGTTTGCCAGTTGAATAAAATGGCTGGTGACTCAACATTAGGACCATAGACAGCGGGGCCTATGTGTGGGATAATCCTCTAATCTGTCCGATGAAGTTTTAAGGTGATGTACAACAGGGACGACCTCACCCTTTGAAACTAGAGTTTGGATGCTATTGTCCATTGAGGTAACATGAATAGGAACGAGACTCACAGGCCGTATATTTGACCGGAGTGTCATTCACGTGATACATATCTGAGCTAGTTGCGTGTGAGGGAGCAGAGGGGGGGGGGGGCTAATCCCCTTGAGATAATCCACAAAACGCATACAGGAGAAATCCATAGCATGCCTAAACAAGTTAAAGCTACAACCATGACCAAGAAATCAAATGGAAAAACATGGCTGCAAACGTCTAATGCAAATAGTTCAAAGCGCTTTGGATATCACAGTGATCATTCAGTGGAACAAGCTCAGCCAAGCAACCATTATAGTGGAAATTACAAATCCTTCCAAAGGCAATATTGAAAAAGATATTACTTGAAGTGAAGAGGTAATTCTAATACACATCTGATTTTGAAAAAACAAACAAACAAACAAACAAAAGCAAAAGTATCTACAACTTTCACCCCACCTCGTTGTAATAGTACTCTAGTAAATTTTGAAAGAAATATATTTTTTATGAATTATCTGTATAATTCAAATATCTTGGCGTATTTAGAGCCGCTGAAATGGCAGTGGGCTGGCCATGTTGCACAAATGGCAGACAACCGATGGACATCGTGACTCACAGCATAGATTCCCCGAGATCACATGCAGAACTGAGGCCCGCAGAGTATTAGATAATGAGACAAGCTAGACAAATTCAGGAAGTACTGGCTCTGCGACGCCCATGATCGAGAAGTGTGGTGGATCCTGGGGAAGATCTATGTCCAACGACGGACGTTAAAAGGATGATGATGGTGATGATGCTGATGATAGATTGTTTAAGGACATCTGCACTCCAAACGGTGAGGGGTCAGTTTTTTAAACAGGAAAGGCTGGAGATGTACCCAACACAAGGGCACTTTTTATAGTCTGATGTATACAAGAGTTACGCTCAAGTTCAAAAACCTCTTTGGAAGAAACTACCAAAAGTGCAGATCCCCTTGCCGAAATAGGTTTTATGAATAGAAAGAGTCATAAAAATCTTCAGTCATAGAAAAAAAAACACAATCCAGGTATAGCCATAATTACTTATTCAATTGGAGTACCAACAAGGCCACGATTCTGGTACATATTGAGATACATCAAAATCGAAAGGTTAAAAAAAGAAAAGAAAATGTGAATAGAGAAATATCAATGTCTGAAATGAATCATTCAAAAAGTAAGTTTGAATCATTGGAAACTTCGAAATTAAATATTATTTTACGTATATATCTTTAAATGCATGCCTTTTGCCGCAAAAACAAATTGGTGTGTCTTTCTGAGATCTTGAATAATTGTGTCAGCACTACCTGACATACAACGCTGATTCTGTTATTGGCTGGTTTGGCTCGTTTTTACCTTTGCCAAAGAAGTTGCAAGAGGTGCATGTGTTTACCAATTCCAGTCTGTCTGTCTTATTATTTATCTGTCTTCCCATACAATATCTCCAAACGTTCATATTGAATTTCGATCAAATTGTTGGGGTAGGCGATGGGATGAAAAAAAAGATTTAGTTAAATTCTGGCACAGATCTAGAAATTTTCTCGATTGAGAGACATTTTTTTCTCTCATTATATTCATGCATTTACTTATGTTTGTGTACACAATAGCTGTTAGAGTTCTCAAAAAAATTGCAATTCTATTTGCCGAGGGGAGATTTTGGGGCTAAGGATTGATTATACTTTGGAAAAGTTAGATAGTTACCTCCCCGGCTTCATAGCTATATTTGAATCAAATTTAGTGAAATGATGTAAGCAGAGGTATACTCTCTGTAGGTGCTTTCTACTATGTACAATGTAAAATGGCGTTTATTTTTTTACCCAAGAGATAAATAGAAAGTGACTCACCATCAGAGTCAATAAATGAACAGCTACAGCGTCGAAATTTAAAGTCACGTAAAAAAGAATTCCATTGGAAAATAGATATGGTCAGAATAATTACTATTCATGATATCACCGGCGTTTTCCACTGGGAAAAATCTAAAATAGAGTAAAAAAAAACAGAATATTTACATTCAGGAGAATGTGAATGTTATTGATTAGCACTCCAGAGTAAAGCCATGTCCATCCTTTTAACAGTTGTGTCAGTCTGTCTGTCTCTAAATACGCAGCCCCCCCCACCAGGGCGTGATTTCCCACCAATGTTCACCAATTCTATACGGGACGCATATTTTTATCATAATATCTGATGGACAGTAAAATTAGGGCTTCTCATTATTAATATACTGGAGGGAAATGCTTTGAATTTGATTTTAAATGTGAAAGTTGGAATACATACATTTTAAATAATAACCATTTATTCTGTCCGTCACATTTCAAAGTAATTTCATACAGTATATAGATACTAAGCAGACTGAATTGCATGATGTAATGTACCAGCAAAACGAATATTGTCATAGATCAATTTTCTACATTTATTTCATATATATATATATATATATATATATATATATATATATATATATATATATATATATATATATATATATATATATATATATATATATATATATGTGTGTGTGTGTGTGTGTGTCTGTGTGTGTGTGTCTGTGTGTCTGTGTGTGCATATATATGTGTGTGTGTGTGTCTGTGTACTTATATAAATGTAATGACATTATCGGAAAGCTTGCTTAGACAAATGGTTCTTTATTTCAACGATTCACTCAATGAATTTTGAAGAATCATTAGTCTCAGCAAGCTCTCTGATGTCGTCATTTCACTCTCATATTGTCAGATTAGAGCTGAATCGTCCGGGGCTACAGATGAATCCATCATGGGTGTGTCAAAGGCAACATAGCCTGATGAAACTCCTTCCTCTCCAGACTGGTTTGGAATCACTGTTTTCAATGTCTTAGACTGGTTGCAAACTATTGCTATTCTGTTCTACTATTCATTCATAGTTGTGAGAAGGAGATGGGGAGACGGATTCGTGCTTTTTCCCAAAGTCATAACCACAGAGAGAACAAACCCTTTTTCAGTTCCCACTTGACTCGCTGATCCCAATTTATCTCTATTGCTATATAAATATTAATCGAATAAAATTTGATCTTTATCATAGTTCTTTTTTTGCTCAACAGTAATGAATTTCCCTGCAAAAATAGAAAATAGCAAATAAATAGATAAACAAGACTGGCTGCTTCAGGGTCAAACTCTGCTCTGACTAAAGTTAAATATTTAGCTTATAAGAATGGAAAATATTTGAACTTTGGAAAAGAACAGTTTTACTTTTACAGAAAAAAAAAATCATTAAATCTGGCTATAGAATGAGATTATTTGAATAGAATCTAGATATTTTACCATAAAAAACGGCATCAAAATCCAGACAATTTAAAATTTTATTTGACCCGTCCCCCAAATCACACACTTGTACCCCACTCTTTCATAAGATTTCAGTGAAATCTTACTATTTAAAAAAAAAGAGTATTTTCAAAACAGAAAGTTGACAAAAAAAGCGCCGAGAACTCACAAAAGCTCCTTTACACATGGCAGCATTACATTCTCTCTCTCTCTCTCTCTCTCTCTCTCTGAGAGAGATTCAAAGATCTGAAATTCCAAGTTTCGACGAATTCACGACTATAAAGTCAACTTGCAGTTTTACAATAGATAAATATATCTCAACATATAATGAAAAATGCAATGTGTATTTATCTGTTTTCCAATGTGATGATCGGGGAATTTGCCCAAACCTTCGTATTCGACTCTTCCAAATGTTCTTTTTTTATTTATTTTTTCGTATCTTTACTTAATTCTTACTTTAATTTAGTTTATTATTCATAAGCTTTTAAACATTGACAGGAAAATGCTGCGCGACATAATGCTTTGGGCATTTTAAAAGTCCAATGATATTGCAAAATTATCGAAATATTGCCATCAGAAATGACGGTAAAAATATCGAAAATGAATGGATTAAAATAAAAACCTATGTTTATCACTTTTGGATTAGAATGTGAACGGATGATAGTGATAAATACTAACTTTTAGCCTGAACGTCCCCAACTGCGGTAAAACAGACGATTTTAAATCTTCCGGGGAGGTAACTTCATAATCTTTTTTCCTTATTATGTCCCTTACATCGATCACTTTCAAACCAAGTATAATTTTTTTTTTCCATTTTCAACCACAAATTTTAATGTTGCAACCAAATTGGAAGAGGAAAAAAAAAATAATGGAAAAAAAAAGAAAAAAAAAAAAAGAGGGAGGAAAGGAAACAAAATGAAGACAGAAAGAAAACAGTGATATATGGAAAATCACCTTATTCATTAACCATTCATTTTTTTCCCAATTTCTCAATTGATCATCCTTAGCAAGGCATGCTGCCAAAAGATGTTGGTCACGTGACGGGTTCTATCGAGTGACTAACCACATCACACTGGCGAAAAATGATACACCAACTGGAACATTCTATTTTACCATAGCCCTTTCCGTAATGATGCTTCCAATCAACCACTCAGGTGTTTCCAAAATTATACACAGGTATATTCTAAAATACATGCTTTGCTGAGAAAAAAGACATTCTTTCACATGAATTCATTTCTTGAATTACTTACCTGACGAGAAAGAATGGATTAGTCAAAACTCATTGGCGCATCGGTTACGGCGCGGATAATACGAATCGGCGACCGGAATTCGAAGACTGGTCGTAGCTATTCATGAACCTTGGGAAAAGCATGAATCCATCTTTTCTTTCCCAGTTATGAGTAAATTAGCTGGGCTGATTGCCCCCTTTAGCCTTGGATGGTAGCCTGTCAAGGAGGACAACTCTTATTCCAATCCAGAGTGTGCAGTCCCCTAAAAGCGGTGGTGACGTCAATTTTGATACCCTTCCGTTAGCCTCTGTAGCCAAACAGATTCCAGATGTATCGCTCCCTGTATTCTGACAACTGGGCATCCCAGGGTCTCCATACGCTTCACCTAACCATACATCATGGAGAGGACGTCCCACAGACTAATATTCACTTATTTCTGAGGTTGACCCAAAATCGGTCAGCTGGATGTTACCTTTGAAGGTGATCTTTTAAGAATCACTCTCATTCTATTCACTGGGTGTTTATACAGATAAAACAGGATGATAGGAGGAAAACGAAATGTCTTCAGATTATAATTGCCAATTCATATCGAAAGGCATGAACTCAATGTTCCTTCAAGTGCGTTACACTGTCTGATCACGTAAATAGCTAAATGAAACAGAAAGCAAACAGTAATCTATCAAAATCTACTTATTCCTCTTCTATTAAAACTAGCCCTTCTTCATTTGCAGCTAGTTTAGATGAATAGCGTAAATTGTTCTGTTCAAAAGCATTCATGGATGTATCTGCGTGTAGCTACTTACTTTAACACGCGTGAGCAAACACATCTAAATGATGAATTATTTACTAATCCTATCTTAGTTTGGCCAAGAGTCTAAGTGATGAGTCATCTTGTAATGTTGTGGCAAAAGTATGTGTGCACTGAATGTTTGGGTATGGTCCATCTCGCATGGTTAATAAAATGATTTGGCATTCTCAATATAGAGCATTAGTGAAGATTTCATTCTATAATTTGAACTTCTTTGTTCAGTTTATTGTCCCATCAAATGAAACATTATTGGCTATTTCTTGTGTGATGCAATGTCGAAAAACATCATCATCATCATCATCATCATCATCATCATCATCATCATCATCATCATCAAAATAACCTGCCTTTTAGCGTCTGTCGTTTGGACATCGACTCAATATTCGCTAGACCTCTCTATCATAGGCATCGCGGAACCATACTTTCTAAATTTGTCTACTTCTTAATATCACCTTGTCGGCTACAATTTTGCATATTATCTTTGTGGATCAACAGTGTGACTCCTGATGTTCAGACTGATATTCTTGCAATATGTCCCACCCATTGCCATTTGGATTTCCTAATGGTTTCTATGATATCTTGGACTCCTGTCTTTTCTCTAAAATACTGTACTGCCTTGTAATTTCTCCATGTGAGGTTGAGTCCGTCGCATGGGTTTTAGTTTGAAGATCAATCTTTTGGTTAGATTCTATGTTTCAGCTCCATAGGTGACTATCGGGGGGATGCATTGGTTGCAGAACATCGACCAATTCATAACTTATTACTACTACAGTTGCTGGAAATGTTCAAGTCATACCTCATTCAATTAATTCATGACTACATTATTTCAAGTACCCAACCTTTTATGCACTCAGTAATTCCCATTGCGTACTGGTTGTAAAACATGTTTGCATCCTACACGCACAGCTTACAGGGAAATAAATCTTCCATTTTCTTGCAAGTCACAGTTCTCCGAAAGGCGTCTCATGTGACTATTGAGAGTCAGACCAAAAACAATAACCTGAACTACATTGCACCCATTTGTACTTACAAACGTTCAATAAGCCAAGCTCCAATATTTAAAATTATTGGAAACTGACCCCCCAAAAACTGTTAAAAATATATTTCTTTTTAAGCTGCATTGGCTATGCATGTATTAATCATGTGTATAGGCCGCAACAATAGATCTAGCGGTCTGAAAATTTATTTTACACCTTATTATGGGTTAAAAAAAAACATAGATTCTTAAAAATTAAATATTTAGTAAGGGGTCAATTTGCAATGTTAATTTACTGCTAAATTGGTCTCTTATTTGTCGTTTTTCAGAAATTCAAAATTTTTAGTGATCCAACAAAAGGCAGGAAAAGTATCTTGTTTTTTGATCACCCATTCTTTCCAATTCTTAATTGATTATCCCCAACAAGACTTTCAACAAAGAAATTAAACTTTCTGGTGCAGCATTGTTGTTGACGAAGATTGAACGTGAAACGTTTTTTTCGAGACAAGGAGGAAGCTCAATGTTTGAACCATTGCGTGTCATACTCAAATTGTGAAACTAATGATTTCGTGAAAGATTTTATGAAAATCCAGTAAGATCATAGTGTTGAAAAGCTTTGGATGCTGACCATTAGCAGTGCCATGTGTTCGACCCTAGCGTTGTGCCCCGCTATTGAGGCCTTGTGTTAAACTGAGATAAGCTTAGAAAATATCGAGTATATTCTGCTTCAGTATTTGCTGGCTATATATTGCGCTGAATAAGTTAAATTGACCAACTGGCGAAGTTCTCACCCAGCTTTTTTTTTTCACAAAAATCAGTACGTCGTTTTGATTTTACAAAAAGGTTTATTCAATCAAAGCAAAGATATAAAACAATTATTTCTTATGATCAAAAGATTTTTTAAATTTTTACAGAAAATAAGTAAATTTTGCCAATGAAACAATTTTATAGATTAGGTGAAAACATGCAGAGCTATGTTTGACTTGGACCATTTTGATGCGTCACCCTGTGAGGATTGAAATCATCACAGTAATAATGGTCCGCAGTGCAAGCTTTTCAACCATTACTGCACTGATTGTGAAAAAAGGGATTTCATGGAATTCCTGAAATGTTCAAGCTTACTGCAACATGGACTCTAGAGGACCCTCGGTGATTGCAGATTCACATATTCATCAGTGCATCCGTGAGAATGCGTTATGAAGACGCCGACGGAAAATGGCGACAAGATTCATTAAAAGAGAAGCCATAGTGAGCGGCGTTTTCTTTCCATTTCATTGAGAGGATCAAGATACGAAGAGGAAAAGAAGATATCCAATACTGTAAGAAAACGTCAAACTAAAATGTCTCCAAAACAGGAGAGGTTTCTTCAGTTTTCAAGTCAGTCCAGCCGCTTTGCAATCTTGCTGGCTATAAATGTATATATCATGCGTACAGGCCAAAGGGGTGAAAATGCAATCATTTATTTTTTACTACGCCAAAAAAAACATTTTGTTTTCCTTTGTTATGATACACCCTAAATTTCTTTTTACCCGATTCGTCCTGAGTTTGAATCCGCTTGCCTTTTGAAAAATCAGACTTTTCAGTTATCACTACCCTTACAAAAGGTGAGAGAAGTAATTTAATCATTGGTCCCCCCCTTCTTCCAGTTTTTAATTGATTACTCCCAACATAGAAAGCTACAAAAAGACGTTAATCACCAGATGGTTTCTATTGAGTGACCAACCAGACCTGTTTTAATGAATCCTGAGCTGCGTAGAACACATTACCGCAGGAAGAGTTGCTGGACAATTAAAAACATGCAATCAAACATGGATGCCGCGTCCCTCTACAAAACACACTCACATATCTTTGTTATTATGGTAATATTTCTGTTTGTGGTTATGTGTGTTACTGTAATACAGCATAAAACTGTGCATCATAGCCGTAGTTTCGTTAGCCCCATATCGTTAAAAAAAAAATTCCCGTAAACTCTCCAACTTGAAGATTAAAGAAATCTCGAGGTCAATTTCAAACTTTATAATGATGCTGCATGGTCTGTGTTCGCACTCATCACGATAATAATGATGCAAGTTCTATGTAACTATATCTATGCCTCATCAGTAAAAGAAAAGGTGAAATCCGTGGACAAGAAATGATGCAGAAAGGTGAATGGAAATAGTAAGAGAGGGGAAGGAAAAAAAAAGGATGAGCTGAACGTCTCCAGATTAGGGCTACCAAAAAGGAGAGAAGATAAGGCAGACAAGTAATAGGCTGTCTGTCTCCCAGGGGGCGGTAGGAGGGAGAGAAGAGACAAATGAGAGGAAAATATCCATCCCATGAATAGGAGATGATATAACATCGAACTTTACAGTCACCGAAGGCGATCTTTAAGCGAAAAACTTTTATTTCTCAAGCATTTATCGCGCACAGATACAAACAAAAGATATTGATCTGGTTGGTCAATCAATATAAAATATCATGTGACCAATATCTTTTGGTAGCATACTGTGTTGGAGTTGACTAATTAAAAAATTGGAAGAATAGGTGACCAATATACAAGTTACTTCTTTCGTCTTTAGTTGCATCATTAAAATGTATGAATTAAAAAAAATGAAAATAAAAAAAACAAAACAAGCATGGATGCTACCAGACACAAAGTAAGTGACCAATATAGCATAGCGTTACATTTTGGATTGATCCCCTTATCTTGGTCAGGGGGAATTACAAAAAACAAACAAAAAAAAAACGGTTTTCCTACATGTAAATGTTCAAATTTTCAAGTCGCTGGCTCAGTTGATGTACCCTGTACTAATGACACATTCATATATACTTCGCCAGACAGACAGAATCATTTAAAGACCGAAGAAACCTATATTGACAATATTTACAGTTTTAGTTGGCAGTTCTTGATAGATATTTGCTATGTATAGTTGAGTCTGGCACAGGACTAAATGAGGTGAACGTAGTTTGTGTAGACTTATTCTTATGATTTAGGGAGGCTGCATCTAAACAGGTTCGAATACTGATCACTGTCTACTAGCCTAATGATAGTCAAGATTAAAATGATGGTGACACCTTTCTACTGTCACTTCATTGTAAAGAACTCTTAGGAGACATTTTTGTCTCTGTGTTCACTGAGCCTTCGTCTTCAACTTCGACAGAACAGACAGCAGCGAGAAGAAAGTCCACGCATTTCCTGCACCTGAGCCAACAGCTGCATTAAAAATTCGACCATTGATCGTTTATTTTGTTCTCAGCGCTGATAACCAAGGCTATCAGCATGTGGTTTCTTAAACCTGTATTGCTTCCTTTTATTTCTATTCGAAATTCGATGTCCAATACATTCATCATCAACAGTCTTTTAACGTCCGTCGTTGGACATAGACCTTCCCCAGGATTTGCCACACTTCTCTATCATGGGCGTCGCTGAGCCAGTACTTCCTGAACTTGTCTAGCTCGTCTCTCCATCTAATATTCAGCCGGCCTCGGTTGCGCATGTGATCACGGGGGATCCATGTCGTGACTCACAATGTCCATCGGTTGTCCACCATTCTTGCAACATGGCCAGCCCACCGCTATTTGAGCTTTTTAATGGATTCTATGATGTTCCTGACTCTTGTCTTTTCTCAGATGTACTGTGTTGTCTTGTGGTCTCTCCATGTGAGGCCCAGCATTATTCTTTCATGTGCACGTTGCATGGTTCTCAGTTAACGGGTCTGTCTCTTGGTTAGGTTCCATGTTTCGGCTCCATAAGTGACTATTGGGAGGATGCATTGGTTATACACCATTCTCTTTAGGATTAATGGGATCTTCTTATTTTTAAAGGTTGAGCTAGCTCTGCCAAAGGCTTCCCATCCCACATTACTGTTCCTCAAATATTTCATTAATCTGGAATCTGTAGATTAGTCATTGGAAACGTATTTCAACTCATCGTTATTTCAGATTATGTGAACTTTGCATCAATTTATGTATCCGAAAATGTTTATTAAATGTATATAGAATTTGTCACACTATGAGTATCGTTAAATTAATTTCCTCATTCATCATGGGGAAAAAAATTCTGTTAAACGTTAAAAAGCTGAAAATTATTTCGAAATGGTCTCAGTTTTTTGTAGATTTCAATAAAGAATAATAAAATCAGAACTAACATTTGTTTGAAACTCTATGTAGAAGCTAAGTAGTAAGTGTTAATAGATAAGCAAAATGGTTTATTTTCGAACCGTCTCATCGAATAGATGCAACCTGTTTTTATTACTAGAATTGGGGGGGAGGGGTGAACGGTAGATTTTTTTTATGAAAGGCCGCAAGCAGCCTGCATAAATAGGCTTCTCTCCATGTATATGTATTGGGAATTTAAAAAATCAAAATTAGAAAAATTCAGATATGCACGTTCTCTCTACTATCCAAAAATAAAACACTCCTACAAAAGCCTTCTATAAGCCTAAATGGCGTTAAGCAAAGAAGAAATCACTATTAATTTCTATGTGAAGAAAATTGTGAAAAGCGAGAAATAGAAAAAAGGGTTATAGATAAACTAACTGGTACATCGTAACAGAACCTAAAACCTCTGGGAAATTAGCTCTCTTGAGGCTTCTATCTTCGTGTATATATATATATATATATATATATATATATATATATATATATATATATATATATATATATATATATATATATATATATATATATATATAATTATCGAGAAATCCATGATATAAATCCATCACGCATCAGAAGTTGCTTTATATTATTGATACATTATTATATCATGCTATACTGCTAGCCTGATCGGTACCATATATATATATATATATATATATATATATATATATATATATATATATATATATATACATATATGTTAGGCACACATAACTTCGGCTCCACCTTGATGTTGGAGTATCGCAACTAGTGTGATCAGTAAGCACACCATAATCTTCAATGAAAATCAGGTTATATTCATAACACCCCTCGAGAATAGAATGTAACACAAGGTTGGTTTAATGTTGGGGTACCACACACGTGAAAGTTTGAGTAAGATATTAGCAAACATTCTGTTTTGTCCCTGCAACTGTTCTTGCAAGAACATAAGCGAGCTGGTCTCAGGACTTGACAACATAGAGCAGCACCATGCTTCATGAGCTAAAACCTCTATCGGCTATTGCACCTTATCTGCTCCTGTCTTGTCTCAATTGATCTAATTATCCGAGTTCTCACAAGACCAAGATGTGATTCAAGGTTGGTTTAATGTAGAGATGCGACACTAATTGCAGTCAGTGCCACAGGAACATAAGCGTTAATATTTAGGTTCCAGGGACTTGACAGCACAGAACAGTACCAGGCCTCGTGGGGTAAAATCAGCCATGGATAAACATCTGCGCCCGCCTGGTCTTCCAATTAGTCCTACCCCCGATCCCCAGGAGAATAGAGTATGACATAAGATTGGTCTAATGTACGAATACCATTCATCTGAACGTATGGGTACAGTGCCCCAAATTGTATTCAGTCCTCACAACTATTGAGGTTTGAGGGCAAATCCTGAGCCTTTTGGACTACACGAATAGCACCATACCTCTTGAGGCCAGGACACCACACCTGCGTCCTTCTGGTTTCAAATGGTCGTGAACACGACGATATTAACTTCATTGCATAGTAACATTATCTTAAAACATTCAAATGTTTTAGCATACTTGAAGCCGGCTTGAACCGTTCCATAGTCTCAGTAATTGAAATGGTGGGATTCAGTTTTCTAAACAGGGACGATTGGAGCAGTAGCCAGTGCAAGGTTACTTTTCATAGTTAATGTATACAAAAGTTGTGCCAGTCCAACAATCTCCAGGACCAAATTTCTGCTCACTTCAACAATCTATGAAGTAACTTCTTCGGAAGAAATTGCAGAGGATGCAGACCCCTTGCCAAACGGATTCTGTGAGTAGATTTTCGCGTTGCTCCGATAATAAATGCATATTGCCAGAAGAAGAAGACGCCGATTCATCCTCATCAATGCACAAATGCCCCTAAGACGAAGTTAAGCATGCACAGCCGCACAGTCATTATTATTGCTCAAAGCAATTCATTCGACATCGAATATCTAAACAGAATGAAGTAAAGATATTTCTGAAAGTCTGGCCATGAATGCGTTAATTCTTTTCTTGCCAGGACTGAGTTGCCAAAATTATTTTCAAGTTTATATTCAAAATTAGATCTTTAAAGAGCTAGAAACATCTAGGTTCTCCTGATATATGTAAGCCTAAAACACTAAATTTCGAATCAAATCGGTTATGCAATTTTGTGAGTTTTATTTATCATCGATTATTTCTCTCATGCTTCTCAATTCTCAATTAGCAGATCTGTCTTGAGAACCATGCAACGTGCATATGAAAGAATTATGCTGGGCCTCACATGGAGAGACCACAAGACAGCACAGTACATCTGGGAAAAAAGTCAGGGACATCGTAGAATCCATTAAAAAGCTCAAATGGCAGTGGGCTGGCCATGTTGTAAGAATGGCAGACAACCGATGGACATTGTGAGTCACGACATGGATCCCCCGAGATCACATGCGGAACTGAGGCTGGCAGAATATTAGATTGAGAGATGAGCTAGACAAATTCAGAAAGTACTGGCTCAGCGACGCCAATAATAGAGAAGTTTGGCGAATCCTGGCAAAGGTCCATGTGCTACGACCGACGTTAAAAGACTGATGATGATGATGATGATGATGATTATTATTATTATTTTACTCATGAAATATTAATTCTGTTGCGCGACACAATAAAATACCCAAATAACATTATCAACTATATTTTGGTATAAAAATGGTCAATTAACGAGTTATAATTATTTGATACTGGGATAAGTTTCATGGAAAGAAAATATCGGTTACTTGGTTACGATTTGCTTATTTTTCGTTCACATTTGTCACAGGACTGTCCCCCTAATTTAAATGAATACATCTAAATTGGACCCACTGAGCAAATGACATAATACGGTAACATCTAAATTGAACCGGGAACATAGCTAACATTTTAGTTAACACATCTAAACACAGAAAAGGAAAATAGCTTTATTTAGTGAAGAGAAAGTTGATGAGAAAATTGGCAACTAGTGGCAGATTAAACAGTTGGCAGACGAGGCTTCAGCCCTGGGGCGTCGGAAGAGAAGGCTGCGTGGGAAAGGATATGAAATGCAAAATAATGGTTCGATTAAGTTCGCTACTAAAGCTGTGGTAAAGTCCCAAGAGTTTTATAATGTAATCTTCATTGTTATATCTTTATAGGAAGGTTAATTAACCAATGAGATCAATGAGCAAAGGAACAAAGAAGAGATTGGCTGAAACGCTTATTATATGTTTAAAGGACTTTGCACATAAAGTACATAATATATAGGGTGGAGATTTCAAGAGCCAAAATATTGTTTTTGTCAACAATTGGGAGAATTTTTTAAATCTTGACAATCTTAGTTGTGAATATCCATGGAATTTCCAGTTATCGTTTTCCCCTTGGCTCCATTTGACTTTCATCTTGTCCTGTTAGGTAGGGACCATCACTTTTTCCTTTCAATTTTCTTTGAAATTCTGTTCGATGATTTGTTATCTTTTTCCTTCATCTATTGTCCCAAGAGGAAAAAAAAGCCTAGGACTATCATTCCCTAGCTAATTATTCCTTGAAATATTTCAATGAAATGTTGCATTTAGTCTTCTGGGGAGATTTTACTCGATGAATGGTCTATTAGAGCCAAACCAAATGTTGGTTTACACTTCATAAACAAGCAAATTTTCTTCTTCTTTGTTTTTTTTTTTTGGTTACAATTCGGACAATTTTTTTCAAATCTTGATGGATTATGCTGAAATGTGGCTATAATATTGCCAAAACCTCAGGACTAGGAAGATTGTGAGAAAGACTGCCGATCCGGTTATTTGCTCACATATTATAAGTAAAAAAGCACCTGTTAATTTGCAAAAAGGATTACAATATTAGATTTGGATGAAAGTTGTTATGTTGGTTCTTGAGCATTTGTACATAGAAAATATATAACGCTTTTTTTTTTTTAATTCATGGTTTGAATAAAAAAAGATTGTGTTTCTCAGAGTTGAGTGTCCCCAAAAAACAACTAATTGGTTCTCTCTTTCCCCGTTTCTCTTTCTCTCTCTTTCCCCGTCTCTCTTTCTCTTTCCCCTGTCTCTCTCTCTCCCCTTCACTCTTGACCATTATCCTTAAAGATTCTTTTTAACATGGCTCAATACCACTTTATTTTATCTAACGGTGGAGGGGCAAAGGGCAAAAGCTTTGCCAAGGGGACCGGATGGTAGATGATTGTCTATGTCTGCAACGCATTTGCACTCGAAGCCAGGTAGCCAACATCATCGTCTCAAGAAAGACGCAAGATAAGGGGTTCACATATCGAAAATCTTCTGTTCTCCAATTACTTTAATCCCTTAGGCGCGTTCGAAGACCGAAACGATCATATTCGCAATTTCCGGCTTCGCTTTCACAGTCTGTCTAGCCTTGGTCAGCTTACAAAACGTGACTTTATCTTCTCTAATCATCACAAGTGAACGAAAATCTAATTATCACGAGTGCGGGTGCCACAAGTACATAAGATTTTTTTTCTCAAAGTCAGGTTATGTTGTTTGAAAATCCCCGCCGGACGTAGTCAGGTGATTATTGTTGCTAGCTTCCCACACTCGCATTTGTAGAACTTCTCCGATTTTTTCAATTATTAATTTGTTTTCTCTCCATGGAACAGGGCTATTTTCTCCTTTTCTGTTTTTAATATGGTAGACATACAGCGATCTGTGCTTTTAGTTCTAAAGAACATATATTTCAATACCAAATTTTATTTCTACTTTATTCTGCTTAGATATTTTATGTGGTATAAGGCTTCTCCCCTTTATTTTCTATGAACTGGAGATAATTATCATTTGATAACATACCCATACCGTCAAAAATGACGACACATATGGAATTTGTATTCTGTTAAATCTTTATTAGACAGAATGTTTTTTGTCAAACTCATTTCATTTTCAATGTTGGGCAAAATTATAACAGTTTATTCCAATCCATGGCGTTAGCTGTTTCAACTTTCCCCAATCTATCCAACATTTTTTAACGTCTAAAGTTTCAATGACGAGTCATAAATGTACCCATCGTTCATTGGTATGTCATCTCAAGTCTTCATCGCGTGATTTATCAGTATTTTTTTTATTGTTATATCAAATAGAAAAGACGTTTCTTCGTTCCTTTGTCTTGTTCAGTAAGGGCCAGTCATGTTTTGTGAGGCCCTGTCCAGTTACTCAAGGTATTATCCTACATCATACAGGACCATCTTTTTCCCTTCAAATTTTCTCTGAAACGCTGTTTTGTGATTTGTTTTACTTTTTCTTCATTTATTGTTCCTAGCGGAGAAAAGCCCAGGACTATTTTCGCATTTATAGTTTTTTTTTTTTGTTGAATCCGAACAGCGAAATGATAACGATCTTATGATGGGAAGAGAGTGGAAGAGTAGTCGGCCGCGCGGGCCGGGGCCAGAGGCATGACCAGCTAGGGGTCCTGGCGCCAATGAGCATAGGACCAGGGAGAAGGAAAGAGAGAGAATAGCCGGCCGCAGAGGCCGGGACTAGAAGCGTAACCAGCTAGGGGTGCTGGAGCTAGTGAGCACTGGACCATGTGCATCCAGGGGTTTTATAGAGGTCGTCAGAGGAAGTGACGTTTTGGATATCTGGCTAGAAGAAGAGTTTCGTACTTAATTCTTGACTAAAAGTATAGGGGGCACTACACTATCATTTGCAATGGATGTCTGTCTTCGTTGTCATGTCATTTTCTCATTAATATAAATTCATTATTCTTTTATATATTCAAATGACATTTTGTAAATAGGCTTATGGAGAGATTCCATTTAGGGGATAGTGAGTTATGACCGATTGTTTGTATTTATAAGCATTTCATAAGCAATAACCTTGTTTTTGTTTACGATTGGGAAATATCTGATATTCCTGACCAATTTTTCTGAAATTTGACTAAACTATTGGCAAATCATCAGGAACTAAAAAAAAGATGGTGATTTACTGTCAATCTGATTATTTATTTACATTTTATTTGTAAATAACAATACGCCAATATGGGAAAAAATATTCAACTTTGGAAATATTGAACCGTTTAGAATGAAAATTGTAGGTTGTACATGTATTTGTGCACCTAATTATTGACAATGTATAATGCTTTTAGAATCTTATGGTTAGAAAAAAAATCTGAGATAACGGTCCTGATAAATTCTCTCTCTCTCTCTCTCTCTCTCTCACACACACACATACACTCTTTCAACCGTTTTTTCTACCGGGGATCTTCATACTTTAAAGACATTCTTTTTTTTAAAAGTCAGATTGCTTCTTTATTTTTTCATTCTTTTTCCCTCAATTAATCGAAATCTTTCTTCTTTCTCTTGTTTTTTCTCTGTTTTTTATTCTATCTTTCACTTTAAATTTTCTTTCTCTTTATTTTCTTCTTTTTATCTTGCATCTAGACTTGGATTTCTCTTCCCCGTAACGAGAACCAGAACAATCCTCACCAAATTTAGAGGAGAAAAAACCAACCATCCCCAACCGTAATTTGAAATCATGACCAACGGATTTGTAGGTGTGTCTCTTACCGACTGAGCTGAATTGACAAGTGCTAAATATCTACCAATGTATATGTTAGAAATACTCAAAGGCTTATTTTATTCTATTTAATAGATATATCTATAAGTACCTACCGTGGTTTGAAATCACAACCAAAAGATTGGTAGCCAGCTCTCTTACCGACTGGACTGAAGTGACAAATTTGTACGAAATTTTCCCTACGGATACGCAAGTACATTCATACGAAAAGAAATCTTATCTATGTATATATATATATATATTTTTTTTTATCCATCATGTATACAATACAAAAATTGCTGTAATCATTTTCAGATGGAACAGAAGTTGGAGTGGAGTTTGACCCTGCAGCAGACAAGCTTTTATTCTTCGTATTTTCTTCTTCATTTCATCTCTTTCGTATTTTCACCTTCTTTTTAATTTAATTGTATTATTTCAAAATGAATGACATTTCATTAGATCGAAAGTAGGAATGAATTCTTGTGCTTTACGCTGACTTTGGTATCTGCCGCCCCTATTGAGTTCCAAATATCATCTTGCTACTCACTCAGTCCGTCAGTGATATGTGAAATAGACTTTGGGCCAACAAGTACCCGAAGGAGCGTTACATAATCATGCGTTCTTTTATCAATAGCTTGGGGAAAGGATAGATCCATGCCTTTTCCAAGGGCAGTTGTGTGGAGTGCCAGAGTTTGGACTTGACTTCCAAACTCCATTCTATATGCTGTTATCCACTGGCCACCTGTGTTTTCCCAGGAATGAAAAAGAAAAAAATCGCTTTTCTCTAATGATATCATTTTCAGCTTTAGGAAACAATATTTGTTTCGCAATTAGCCATCGGTACAAATATGTCATTGATTGCTTTCAATATTATTTCCCTGCATTTTCTGCCTCCACTTATTAAAATCCATCCGCCCGAAAGATGATAGACGAATAAACTTACTTTTTCTTCATATTTAATCGAAATATAAACGAAAGCATTCTTGCTTGAATGATTTTTGACGAATTCTATTGATCATTGTGCATGTTATGTTTGGAATATTTTTCCGTCTATGTACCCATTTGTTAACGACCGAAATGTTCTGAACAAATGAAAACTGAGACGAGGAAAATAGTCGGATCATATTATACATAATGATAGACATAAACGTTTAACGTCAGTTGATATTGTACACATCAGTTTCATCCTGTTCAAAAATATTAAATCAAATTTCTAGATAATTTTGAATAATTATCACTTTCGTCTTGATTTCCAGTTGTTTTTAACAACACTTGAAACTTGGACCGTTATTCAAAGAAACAATGCGATTTGAGATAAAGAGTAAATTTCCGATGACGATAAAAGTCACATTCCTGTGAAGCACGTTTTACGTCTGGCTTCTATAACTATTTCGCATCCGAAACTTAATAGTCAATTAGAATTGATGTTTCACCTTAAAAACGAACTATTTTATTCCGACTGATTAAAGCCATATTGTTGTTTATTTTCTGAGAACCAATAGTTTTGATACATTTTATCATTTATTGTCATTATTTGATGAAATATAATCAACAGATCTTTATTTCCGAGCATACTGTTCACTGGTTGCCGTAGAATGACGGCCTGACTTATAAGTTACAACTGAAATTTAAGATGAATGTAAAAACTAGTCAAATTAATTAGAATATTACGTTACAATACTTCATTAAATAATAAAAATAAATGATAAAATTGAATTATAAATGTCTGAACAAGATGGAAGATTTGGAAATTTGTTAATCAATGAAGCTCGGAGATAAAAGATAATGTTGTAACCGTAAAATGAATGTGGAGATGCAGAAAAAAGAGGCTTGGTTGATTAGTCACTCGATCAAAACTGCCATGTAACCAAAGTCTTTAGGCAGCATGCTGTGTTGAGGGTGATCAGTCATGAAATTGGAAAAGGTGGTCATCACTAAAAAGTTATTCCTCTCACCATTTGTTGAGTAGTTATCACAAAAAACGTTTTCAAAAAAAAAAAAAAAAAAACAGTATGGCATAAATATACATTTAACTAAATCTATTTAATAAATCTATTCAAATTTTTAGTCCTCCAGCCCCAATGGTGTGGCCTTCATGTGAGATACACACATAGGCGGCCAGCAACCCAGCCAGTCAGACCAACTCGAAAACTAAAGAAATCTACGTTGACAGTTTAGGTGACAGTTTTGGTTGACGGTTTCTAATAAGGAAAGAAATTTAGAAAATAAAAAAGAAGAAACAACCAAAAATAAGGAATCAAATTAAACATTCATTTTAATAACAAATTCGTAATTCCAAGAATATTTCGAAAACATTAATCTAACTCTGTTGCAAACTATGAATATTTTAAATCAATGTTTCATTTGAGTAGAACAGAGATATTAATTGTCGAGTCAGCAAACATTTTGCCAACACCCAGATTTGAATAGCACATTGATCCAATCTTCAATTGAATTGGAATTTAGAATTTAAACTACGAACCTAGTGATCATGCGGTACACGAATGGAAGAAAGGAAAGAATTATTTCTCGTTTAGTTCGTCTAATATCATTAGAAAGGATTTTTCGTACGCTTATCGTACAGGTTAAGAAGGTCAAGGGTCGTCTTACAGCATTGGCACGCTGGGCAATTGAGTTATTTAGTAGGTGTCTGTGAGGTACGAGGTAAGCAATTTCAAGGACGATATTGTACCTCGAAAATATCATCATCATCATCATCATCAGTCTTTTAGCGTCTGTCATTGGACATACACCTTCCCCAGGATTTGCCACAATTCTCTATCATGGGCGTCGTAGAGCCAGTACTTCCTGAACTTGTCTAGTTCGTCTCTCTATCTAATATTCAGCCGGCCTCGGTTGCGCGTGTGATCACGGGGAATCCATATCGTGAGTCGTTATGCCAATCAGTTGTCAACATGGCCAGCACATTGCCATTTGAGCTTCTTAATGGATTCTATGATGTCCCTGACTCTTGTCTTTTCTCGGATGTACTGTGCTGTCTTGTGGTCTCTCCATGTGAGGCCCAGCATTATTCTTTCATGTGCACGTTGCACGGTTCTCAATTCACGGGTCTGTCTCTTGGTTAGGTTCCATGTTTCAGCTCCATGAGTGACTATTGGGAGGATGCATTGGTTATACACTCTTCTCTTTAGGATTAATGAGATCTTCTTATTTTTGAAGGTTGAGTTAGCTCTGCCAAAGGCTTGCCATCCTAGTGTGATTCTTTGATTGATTTCTTCTTCTTTTGAGATCGCAAAAGATAAAATGTCTGTGCGTGTATTGATACGTTCCCATCCCTGGCCCATGAGAAGATGAAAGCAGCCAACAGTCAAGAGCAACCAACCTCTTCCCCAAGATAACTGGGCAGTGAAAAGACGCTGAAGTAAACGAAATACACCACTACATCTACCTAGGTTTGACAATCTTTGAATTGACAAGCTTCCGGCAGGGTAAGCGCCACCTTAAAAACAACAAAATCCCGCTAGTCATAGAAACTATGAAAAAACTAAAATGGCAATGGGCATGCCATGTTGCAAAAATGAAAGACAACTTTCATGTGATGGACATCACAACTCACATCATGGATCCCCAAATATCACATGAGAAACTGAGGCCGACAGAATACAAGATGGAGAGATGGGCTGGACAAATTCAGGAAATACCGGCTCTGCGACGCCCATGATAGAGAATTGTGGCAAATCCTGCGGAAGGTCTATGTCCAAAAACGGACGTAAAAAGACTCATGATGATGATGATTATGATGATGATTATGATGATGATGAGTGCTAAAAAGAAGGGTATACAACTAACACATCCTCTGATTGTCACCTATGAAGCTGATACATGGAACCTAACCAAGAGACTGGCCCTCAAACTGAGAACCATGCAATGAGCACAGAAGAAGATCGCGCGCAATAAGACTGGACTGGTCAAGCTGCTAGAGGACCTCTCCATGTCACAATTCACAGCGTCGATCCCAAGAGATCACATGCAAAACTGAGCCAACAAAACATAAGATGGCTTAACAAGCTAGATAAGCTCAGTAAGTACTGGCTTTGTGGAAATAGAGAGGTCTGGCGAATCTTGGAGAAGAATGATGACCAATGACGAATGTTAAAAGGCTCATGATGATAACTGACAGTGATGACCAGAGAAAGTTTGAGAACTTATATGCACGTGTCTGTACGTTATAAGTGATATACAGATAGAATACAGATGGCAGCAAGTCTGTATGTAAAGATCAACTAATGAATTTAGAGAGCGAGCAATAGGAATAATAGGCATTTGGGGGGAGATGGGGAGGATTTTCGAGTAGCAAGTTGGCGGGGTGGATAGCAGTTTTAGACTCTGCTCTTAGGGACCATGTAGCATTTTGGATGTAGGAATCTTTCAGCTCCGTTTCATATGTTTACATGCTCAAGGGAGACGCATGGCAAAATGAAACATGGATTAATTTTGTAATCAGACTCCTTGTTCTTAATATGGAACCAGTTTACATCTCTCCACTGATGCTGTGTTTTCCTTCTCACAGATTCGTCATCATATTTTCTAGATCTGTACACAACGGGATTTCTGGAAGATTGCATCGATGGTGTCGGTGCAAGTATAATATGCACACATCAAGGAGACTACGCAGCTGACACATCGGTTAACCCCTGTAAGGAAGGATTTAGGGGAGAAATACCTCGCCAATATGGTCAAAATGTCGCATGCCGTTATCCTACAATTGCCCAGGTGCGTCACTATTCTAAGGGTCCAAAAATTCAAAGTGAAAAGTAAAAATGAGGGTTCACCTTATCAAATAGCAGACGTAATGTCTACACCCTGTCTATGTCAGAGTACTGAAACATATATATAGTCACCGAAGCTCCATTATCAGTTCCAAAAAAGGGTGAGACAATGTGATACCAGGAATCCCAAACTCTTCACAGATTGCCTCGATATGATCTTAAGAATCGTGGACAGGGGGAATGAAGGAATCAAAATAGACAGCGAATATTAGAGCGATTGCAGACTTGCAGACGACATCACCCTTTTTGCAGAGAGCCTACACGACCTCCAATCAATTCTAGATGAACTGAGCAAAAAGAGCAAAAAAGCCGGCCTACACACAAATATCTGCAAAACAAAAGTCATATGCAACAATCACGTCGGATATAAAAAAAACAACAACCAAAATCGAAGACGCAAAACTGGAGGAAGTAGACCACAACATCTATTCTAGAAAACAAATCTCCATGAAATCCTTAAAAGAAGAAGAAATTAAACGAAGAATCACTCTAGGATTGCAAGCTTTCAACAGAGTAAACCCAACCTTCAAAAATAAGATCACATTAGTCCTGAAAAGATGTGTATACAACCAATGTATTCTGCAGATAGTCACCTATGGAGCTGAGACATTGAACCTAACCAAGAAACTGAACTGCAAACTGCTCCCGAGAGAATCATGCACATGGAGAGATCACAAGACAACACAATGTATAAGGGAGAAAACCGGAGTCTGAGACATCGTAGAATCAATTAAAAAACTCAAATAGCAATGGGCTGGTCATGTTGCAACAATAGCAGAAAACAGTTGGACATCATATCTCACAGCATGGACTCCCAGAGATCACATGCACAACTGAGGCCGGCAGAATACAAGATGGAGAGACAAACTAAACACATTTAGAAAGTATTGGCTCTAAGACACCCATGATAGAGAAGTTTTGCGAATCCTGGGGAGGGTCTATGTCAAACAACGGACATTAAAAAAATTGATGATGATGATGGTAGAGAACGTTCTCAAACTTAGGTTTACATTCAAGTTTGAATCAGTTCTTGACTTCTTATTGAATGAACGTATTCAATCAGGGTCAAATCCAGTACATTGCTTTGCCCCAGGGATTCAAATATTCTTAGGACGGCCCTGATATAACTGTGTTTTTTTTTTATTGCAAAACTGCGAGAATAAAGCAACGTCTCAAACTATTCAACACTCAGAGAATGTAATGGACAATTGAGATAGCGAGCAGAGTTTTGGCACACTGTCATGTTTTCTAATGAATTATCATTTGCTCAATTGAACAGCGAATGAAAATTGGTCTTGAGATTACTTAACAAAATATTTCGTTTGAACCAACTGCAGCTCACTATCAAACATAGCTGAATTTCAGTTAAAGTGTTGCAAACAATTTGGAGCTTATGTCATTCAGAATCTTTCGGAAGCGTGTGCAAGAAGGACTCCTCTCTGAGATACACTGGTATTTATTTGAAAAAAAAAACAAACAATAATTGTGCTATCAAATATAATGGAATTTCATGTCATATAACACACAAGACCAAAGAATGTGTGGTTAGAAAATAGATTAATCTAATCCTAGGATCATTTCATTATGTTGACATAAATCCTATTGGATATACCTTGGCAATTACAGGGTTGTTAAATGAGAAAGATATCCACAAATCTTTCCATAAAATTAATATTTGCCTTCTGTCTGGTCGGAAATCCCACAAAAATCAGTACATAAGATAAATATGACGCTTGAAAAAATAAGATGTAAAATCTGTCAACAATACACCACCAAATTTCAATCTGCATAACGAAATCTGAATACATCGTTAAAACCAGAGGATCTTAGCCATTTTTCTTCGAGATCCTATTTCAATAACACAGAAAAATTGATATCCCCTTACAAAATTAGTGTTGGGAAAGTATAAGTAATAGCCTCTGTTCTGTCTTCATTGATAATAGAATATCCTCTCTAGGTTTCATGTCTTGGCAAATGAGTATGGAGACCCTAGGAAGTCTAGTCGTCAGAAACCATATTGGCAGCGCTGATACAGTCAGGAAGAAAACAGAAAGCGATACGGCTGGTATCAGTTTTGCTATGGGAGCTGCCAGCAAAATGTCATATTGGGTGTAAAACCTCTTAAGGGGGGGGGATTTTCTTCTTAAAAAACAGAGTTGTTCGCCACTGAGACTGGTTACCCTCCAAAGGCTAGAGCGCCCAATCTGCCCAAGTATTTCGGTACTCTGAAAGTTTCCAACTCTCTTCGCTGGTATCAGGAATTGAACTTGTGAACTGCATATGAGGCAGAAGTGCTAACTATTACACCATCTGAGCGGACTAGAGTATAATGATATAATATCGATTTCAGGAATTCAGCAAAATTTTTTTTTGTAAATTAGGGAAAACATCTGTGAGGAAAGAATTATCTATAAAACATTACAGGTATATGAAATTTAAGTCTCTTACTGACATCTTGGTAACTTTTTATTTCGTAAAACTTAGTAATAACGCAGTGACGTTATTGCTTTTATAACTCACCAAGTTGATGAATCAAGCATTTGTTACTATGAAATCTACTGTAAAATAATTGTTTCATGAAATCGAATTAATAGCATAGTAAGATTCAATCAAGCCTTATCACTTTTGAGCCACGGAACGATTTCAGCTTTTCACACATTATTTCCCCCTCGCACTATATTGGAATTATCATCCCTATGGTACAAGTCTAAACTCTCCGAAATTGTCAGATAGAGTCAGGATAGTGTCAGATAGAATTGAATCAGCGTATACTAATTTAGTGAATTAGAACCCCACTAATGTGGTGTTACATCAAACTAAACTGATATATATTGTACAAAATTTGTTGGATCAGTTGTGCATTATATATTGTGTATGACATGGTCGGACAATTTTCTTCGTCTACGTGTTGATTTGTTCACAATGTTTCAGTCGTGTAGCCTTCGGTCTTTGTCGGGTGTTCATGGCTCTAGTATATGGAATCACTGATCGCTTGAACTAATATTTGTGAATATTCTTACATCAGCACGAAATATACTCACGCAATTGTTTTTTAACAATCTCAAATGCCATGCACCCCAAAGAGCACACATGCAGTTCTACGAACAAAATTGCATGTGATTATACATCCTTCTCTCTCACTTTTGCCCCCCTCTCTTTCTCTCTCTCCCTCCCTTATTTCCATTCTGACAGTTTGTGTCCCCCTGCCCTGTTTCCTGTTTTTCACTCTCTCTTTCAAATAGACACACACACACACACATATGCATAAGTATACGTAAACACATACATGTGCACTTTTGCTTCGTGCATTTCATCAGTACACGTATGTATAACAAAGCTTATAGATATTCTCTCACTCCCTTTTCTTATCAACCTTTTTTTCTAAGCCCCTTCTCTCTGTTTGTTTTCCCGTGTGTATCTTTCAACTGCATTCTCTCTCATTGATCTGTGTGTTCTTCTCTTTCACCTTCTCTTTCTCTTTTCAGACAAAAATGCACACACACGTACCCACGCATACACACACTCACACGAATATTAATAAACGCATTGATGTATTTTTGTTGGTAGACAGGTACGTAGGGAAGTTTATAGATACTCTTTATCCCTCTCTTCCCCTCTCCGTCTCTTTCTCTATTCCCCCTCGGTCTCATTTTATCTGCGTGTCTTCATCAGAAATGCATCTGTATAACACGAGCGCACGCATGTGTAGGTAAACATCTAAATGGGTTCTTGTGCTTCCTGTGTTTCAGCTAGTTCTATCTCTCTACCTCTTTCTCTCCATATATATCTCATTCTGTCTGTGTGCTATCTCTCCCTCACCCCCACTTTCTCTCTCTTTATCTCTCTCTCTTTATCTCTCTCTCTCTCTCCTTCTCTCTCCATCTCTCTCTCATATATCTATGTCTCTACATTTTGGGGCTATCCACATGCACACATATGTGCAAGTATACATAAACATATAAATAGGTACTTGAGTTCTCTATATCTCTATTATCGCTCTTCCTCTCTTTCCCTCTAAATGTATATCTCATTTTATCTGTTTAGTTCTTCCAACCTCTCTCTCTCTCTTCTCCGTCCCCCCCCTCTCTCTCTCTCTCACACATCCGGATCCCTGACTCTTAAAGGCGTCCACACACACGCGTGCAAGCGCTAGTAAGGGTAAACATTTAATAGGTATTTGTGCTTCGTGTATTTCTGTTATTTCTTTTCTCTCTCTCTTTATCTCGCATGTCTGTCTATAACCCTTCCTCTTAAAGGCGTCCATTTGCAAAGATTGCGTGACGACAAAAAGAAGAAACCAACTTGAAGCTGCCAAGATGGGCTGTCAAGCAGCAACCGGAAGTATGGAAAGCCGACACCTCATTGGATTACTCTCTGTTTCCCAGCATGCATTGCACGCGGAAAAATCAATACCATATCGGCTTTGTATGTCGTGACTCATGCGAAGAAAGAAGAAAAATGACGAAAAAAACAAAAAAATAACAATGAAAAATACTAAAAGAAACAAGAAAAAAACTTAACTTGGTTCCTACCAAAAATAAATACAAATGTCTCGTTAGTAACACTTGAGGGAGGGGAGATACAGTGGGAAGGGTGTATATTGAGCCATCTCTTTCTCGGCTGTGTCGGTTCTTCTAAAAAGTCACGTGTAGGTACTCGCTCTAGACACTCCCGTCCACCCTTTATGATACTCAACCCCACTCCCTCTCTCCTTCTATCTATGTATCTATCTATCTCAGTCTTTCCATACCTATCTATATATCTACCTGTTTATGTTCAACTCGCCCATCTCACGTCCTCACCACAGAACCTGTTTCCGACTCTTCTCCCCCTTCACACTCCCTGTAACCTTCCATGTTCCATTCTTCGTCTCACATCCTCTTTACCTATATCCTACTCTGTTTCTTTGTACGAGTGTGTCTCTCCCCTCCTCTCTCTCTCTCTCTATATATATATGTACATATATATCAGTAATTTCATATCTATTTGTCTATCTATGTTCCACCTATCCCTTCACTTGTTCCCCACTCAAGAATCAGCTGTTCGATACTATACTGATTATTGATGACTAAACAAAAATCATTAAAAGAGATCAGATTGCTAGAATTGGGATTCTTTTACACACACTCCACAAACTCAATGTCTCTATGTAAAGAGCAACAGTATATGTCAGGGATATAGTTGAACTAAGTAAACAACTTACTCTGCCAGTTAATAATTTGCACATATAATTTGCACTATATTTGGACTTTTTTTTCACACAGAACAATAAATGGATTCATTGAATTGTATATTATATTCCATTGTGGAGCTTAGCTTGGAAAATGCCTTCATGATGATAGTCAAATATCATATATATACGAGTTAATCCCTGTGAGAAAACTCATAGACATACTCGTTTCTTCTGATATCCAAGAGTAGAGCGATCTTATCTAATGACGTAAAACAATGAAATAATTATCATGAATTTGTACGGAAAAATATTTTGAGCGTTCCCAAACCATAAGGCATTGTTTAGATGGTATATTAAGCTGAGTCATCGGAAGTGGGAAGAATAGGAAACCGAGGTGTAGAAGAGAGTGAAAGAGGGCGCGCTCTGTTTCAATAAAGGGTTGCTACAAAACAGAAGTTGAACGCTATTGTTGCTTTTCGCCTGTTTTACATTTTTTTTTTTTGCAAAAAGGGCACATGAAGCCAACTTTCGAAAATTGAGACTACCTGTATTTGGATTATGTATAAGAAAATTTTTCTCGTCTCAATGGAAGAGTATATAATTTCAAAATGTGGGTAGGAAAATATATCAGCAAAAGTGTTATTTTCAAGTGGAAGGGTACATGGTTACGGATAGAAAACCAAGAAAATCACACTTCTCATTATGTATGTATGCGTATATACAGTTATCTGAGTATCATAAGTATTTGAACGTTTAGAGCTCCCTTTCCTCGTATCAGCCACATGAATTAGTCTCACCAATCTAAGACTCAAGTCGTGATCAGTATATTTGCTAAGTGGTGATAATGAATGCTTTTATAAATTGGGTTTCGTATATTTTACAATTGAACATCGATGGCAACATAGCTATTTAGTAAGCTTATCTTGTCACAAGGGCACATTAGTGAGTCAGATGTGAGGACTGATTTCCTTTTATTCCGTGATTTCCACCCTAATCAGCTATTAGATTCATGGTCAATTCAGGGTCGAGTGTTCATTCCTGTTTCATGAATTTTTGATAGAAGCGCAAATATCGATGGACGAAAGAAAAGCCGAAAAGTAGAGAAAATTGACTCGAAAAACGAAGAGAAAAACGGATGAGCGAAGTGATCAAATCTTAATTCTTGACAAACACAAGTCCAAGTTTAGAGTTGGCTTTGTTTTTCTACCGTAACAAACAACAAGAATAAACCCCACCAAATTTGAAACCACTGATTTGTAGTCGTGTCTCTTACTGACCGAGGTGAATTGACAAGTCTTACATTATCTACTAAATTCTTTGTCATAAAGACTCATTTCATTCTGATAAATATATCTGCAAAATTTCCCCGGTGTGATTCTAAAGCACGACTAACTGATTGATGTCTTACTGATTCAGCTAAATAGACAAGTCTTTTATAGCAAAAAGAGAATCATAAATATACACAAGGATTTATTTTCATCTAATAAATTCATGTATGTACATTTATATTGAAAACTGTTTTTTCATAATTGTGTATTTATGTATACAATACAAAAGTTGGGATAAAAGTCTGATTGGAGCTTGGCCTTACAGTATCTAGGCTTGTTCACAGAAATTTTCTTCACTTCAATATTTTTAGTTGTTTTAATATCTTAGTTCAACTCAGGCTGTCAATCTACAGAAGTGCGTAGATTAAAGAGTAAGTACACAATGGTGCAGAGGACACTGATCAAAAGTACCAGCTGTAGCAACATCAACGGTTCGTAGAAATCTAAATTCCACTTTTCAACCCATTCTATTCCAATTTATCCGGCACCATGTGGATCGACGATCTGAGTTCAGTTGTTATAAAATGAGGACCATAAGTTCAACAATGTGTCCACCATCCTCACGTCCATATCGGTGACTTCTAATTCCGAAGTGATTCTGAACGAAATAATAGCAGTATTACTAGTTGTGGTAGTAGTATCAGGGGGAACGTAGAGGAAAGGGCAGATTACTCACCCCAAAATCCGGTTATTAAAAAAACAGTATTTCTAAATCAAAGTAAGAGTACAATCGTTATCAATAATTTGTTCTTGGGTCTCGGTGCATGTTTTTTTTAAAAATAATTCGGCTTCAAATGTGTATATTTAAGATTTCAACTATAAAGTTAGCTGAAAATTGGATGGTTTAGTCGATTTTTTTCTTTCAAGACAGTTTTAGCTATAAATAACAAACGATACTTGGCAACACTGTAAAAACAAACGCTTGATACGACATCTATTGGTGAGAAGATTCTCTGTAATGACGGCACACATTTTCTTCCGTCCGCTTCCCGTTGTTGACATAAACAGAACCGACTGACTGAAAAGAGTCTAATAGTGATTCATGGACACTGAAATAACGTTAAATAATAATCAAAAATTAATAATTATTTTTTACAATAGTTCAACTAATAAAAATAATCGATTTTTGTTCATTAAAGATACGTGTTGTTTCGACAAAAGTAGTCGCCATTATATCCGTCAGCCAATAACTTGATTTGGTCAGTGGGACGCTGAGGACATTTTTTAAATGTACTTTCTAATTTGTTTCCATCTGATTTCGAATTTTTGATTGATTAAAAACCATAAAAATGGTCAGAGTCTGTGAACCGATCTTGAAAGTGACATACTGATTTGTTACGAATGAAGAATGACATTCAATGAAACTCAATTTTTTACTTTGTCAATAGTGATTCTATACAATTATCGAAGGTCTTCATGTGTAAATGTCGAAAGCAAGGAAGAAAAGTTTTGAGAATGACTGACACCAATAAGACCTCTAAGAAGATTGAAAGTAAGAAAGAAAAAACCTGAGGCGTTGGATATATTTCCATTGATTTTTTAGTCTGGCAGCAAAGCTCAGAGAGGCAGTAGTAGCATTTATTAGAATTTTGCTTCCACTCGCCTTTGACATGAATTCTTTCAAACAACAACAACACATATATACACACATATGTATATACACAGATACATAAACACACACACACACACTTGCACACACATTTATACATATATGTGCGTGTGTGTGGATAATGATATCCGACTATGTATGAATTTACAGACAAAAAATTAGAAAACATCTTTCAAATGGTAATTTTTCAATATCGATAAACATTCTGCAAGTTCATTACTTCTTCAAATCGATTTTTTAATTGAAAATACTATTTGTTGTGGTTGTCCTGGTACGCTCCATTGCTTATACAAGAATTACGATTTAAAAGATTTTCAATATTATCATTAAATTATATATATATATATATATATATATATATATATATATATATATATATATGCTTTCCTATGCAAGACTTACAATTTACGTCCCTGATTATATTCTAAAGACTTTTTTCCAGTTGGAAGAGCTCTCCTGGGACCTTTGCGCTCTTGGCAACCGCTCAAATTCGCTTATCAGACGGACTGCTCCTGATTTTAGTTGCAAATTTCTTTCATTCATAAAATCTCTAAATAATTAGAAGATATTGTCACGTCTTTTAAAGGATTTTCTCTAAATGTCAAATGTTAAACGATCATTTACCTTTCTAAGCGTTTATTTTCGTCTCCTATCCATGAATGAATTAATGCATTTGTGTGTGTGTGTGTGTGTGTGTGTGTGTGTGTGTGTGCGTGTGTATTGACAGATGCTTGTTAGTATGTCAAAAGACTGGCATCCAATAGGTCGAGAATTTCTGAGCAGGATAGATTGATGCTTAACCGAAGTAGATTCTTTTTCTTATCGGATGTCTTCTGTTGCGTTCAGTTCTAATTGAATCAAAAGGTTACAGAATGATCCTGAATACGTCGACCTAATTTCTCATTGGATCGTTCGCTGTCAAATTGTCAAGGACACAGACACATCCTACCCCCAACTCTTCCCTCTCTCATCCTGCCCACCCTCAATTTTATTCTCGCACGTTCGGTCGATATTTTCATTGCTTCAACGAAAGGGAAGAGATAGCAGAGACAGATGCAGCATAGACACACATGTTCGAGGGCGCCTTGACGAACTCAATAGATCCTCACTGATAAGCAATACAACCCGGTTTGCATTTGCTATAAGTATACACATCTGTTAAAAAAGACGTACCAAGATTATCTACTGCCAATCACTTAGGCCTATGTTTGCTCTGGGTACTAACATTCTAAACATTTCCTCATTTGCATTAATTTCTTTTACATTAAATCGAAAAATCACTGCTAGCTATTGATATCACACAAATCAGTTTTGTATTGTTTTCATCTATTGTTAGAGATAGACTGACAGCTCCTGGGTCAAACTGAACTTCAACTTCTATTCGGACAAAATATAATTACAGCAACTTCTGTATTGTATGTATGAAAAATAGATAAAAATCATAAAAATATCTTTTTAGTATAAATGTATATAATCCGTTGGTCACGATTTCAAACCATGGTAGAAGAATGTGAATCTTACATGGCAGTTTAGAGCTCTCATTTTGGTGAGGATTGTTCTTGTTGTCATGATAGGAAAACGAAGCCAACTCCAGACTTTGCACTGGAATTGAACAACATAGAGAAAATCAAACGTATTTTCAGCGCAATGAAGTCCCTATTACAAATGTTTTAACACTAGATTTGAAACTGATGTTAATAAATGAAGTTCTGGCTCGGTTAAAGCCCGAAATAAATTACAAGGTTGTCGCTGGAAATTGCTGTAGAAGATGGAAAAAAGTGGGCATCAGAATCTGCAGACAGTCAACATAAGTTTCTTCAGTCTTCGATTAATACTGGTTGACTGGCTACAGACACTGAGACAAGATGACATGAAGTCTTGTAGTTTTTCTGGAGAAAACCTCAGAATAAGACATGGGAAAAACGGGCAGAACAGTGAAACTCAAGTTATCTCTAGTTGTCAGATGTTCATCAGCATCCGATGTGGCGTGTACCGTATCAGTCTCATCAGCTATCAGCGGGCTTATAACAAACGTGAAACGTCTTCCTCAATCTTCATTCGCGAAGCAAATCCATTATTGGGATAATCTACTTTCATGAACAGAATTGCAATTTGAACTCGTTAATTTCGACCCCAACTGTAATCTAAATCCGCAAAGTTATTTGCCTGGGCACTGAGAATCTATCTTTAGGACATTCCTTCCCCCACGCCGTACTAATCAGACCATTATTTAATTGTTTCATTATCCAGTTAACACGGGGCTTTCACAGGTATTTGACGTACCTACTTTTGGAATCACGCCGGTCATAATCCTCATTAAATGAAAATACCTATAAATGCCTACGTGCACTGAAATAAGAGAAATTCACTAAAGGATTGGCGAAGCATTCCTTATCTGTCCTTCTTATAACAATAATACTTGCTTTTATTGTTTATATGGCTTGGTTTAGAGAGTGGAAAACGGGAACTTTACGTAAGAAGAGCTATATTTTATTGCAATCAGTACAACAAGGCATACACTTAATCGTTTTGTGGTTTCGATTGCTGAATTTCTTAGAAAATATGTTTTTCAATAGAGTTGAATTATTAAATGAATCAAACCAAGTATTTTTGTATCCTGCTAGGACTTTGTTCATTAACGATCATTTTGATTGAAAAGACTGACACACGGTGCTATGTGGAAGAATTGCTAAATTAGTTGTTCAAATAGCTTCCAACGAGACCGATACAATTTTGGATGAAATGCCAGAAACATAGAGTTTGAGGTTATTCAAATACTTACGAGCCATAATGTATGTACGAATAAAAGAAGGGAAAGATGACAAAAATGGTGTTTAATAATACGACCAGTATACGATTTGAAGACAATCTATAAATGGAAATACAAGTAAATCCAATAAGGAATTCAATAAAAAAAGTAAAATTTACATCTTCATGAGAATATCTTTCTGCAAACCTTCTGCATCAAGTTAGTTTACAAAGGTCTGTCCATCCATAATTTTATGCATCCTTTTTGGAGAGTATCATATCCAGCAAATCGAATATGTTTGAACTTTTCAGATTTCCCGGACGATGTAAAATGTACGATTCCCTTTCTTTCTAGTTTAAGGATCCTGCAATGATAATAAAGCTCTTTGAAAAAAATAGAACTAGCATTTCAAGTGAAAATATGAATTAATGCCACCCATATATGCTTATCTTATCTCTTGAACTGAGTATTAGTGGCGGTAAAATCAGGTTACCACCGTAATGTACGTACGCAAATGCAGATGTATAAATACGTTTGATATGCAGATGTGACTATGTCTGTATATGAATAGCATCTTCTATATTTTACATATGCAAAATGATGGTGCACAGAAAAGGAGCATTTTTCAACAATTGAAACGTACCCCAAAGAAAAGTATATTTACAACACAACCGTATTTGGCGATTTTTTTTCTACTCTTTTGCCAACGAATATGTTTGAAGTAAATTATTGATAAAATATCGATGCACATTTGTACACATTTGTTCAGTAATATTTTATTTCGCACTGGGAGTTGTTGTGTTTTTATGGTGGCTGCTTTTAATTTTCCAGGAATGGATAATCAAATATACGAATATATGTTTGTTCCTTGGAAATGTAGGTAAGAAGTACCAAAACATTTCAAAGCTACTTACATGTATAGGCGTGTACGTGTGTACAAGTAAACGGAAGAAAACAAACAGATAGATAGATAGATAGATAGATAGATAGATAGATAGATAGATAGATAGATAATTTCAAAACATACATAAAAAAATAGCGAAACCTACATTTTATGACTCACCATCGCCTCCTCTGTATTTCGAAAATAGTAAATACTTTCGAGGGAATAAATAAAGGAAAGAGGAAATAATTCTAAACAATAAAACATTTCCCAACACATTCACGCCCATCACTTCGTAGTGCTGACGTATCATTGAAAAGCATACGTTCATATCAGCATATTCCCTGATATTTGTTCGTGTATTTTTATGTCATTAAATCGTTTATTAAGAATCGGTCAAGTTAAAAACAGGTCTGGTTGATCATTCAATGGAAACCATCGCCTGACCAACATCTTTTGGCTGCAGTCATATTCAAGGGTGATCAACGAAAAAAAAACTGGAAGATCTATGAACTTAGTTCTCTCGCCTTTTATTGGTTAGTGATCATTACAAAAAATCCGAGTTGAAAAAAAAAAAACTAGAGTGAATACTGTCTGACACAAACTAAGAGGTAAATTTAGCAGAAATTCAAATTGTAAATTGAACTCCTAACTAAAAGCCCATTTGGGTGGGGAAAAGACCCTGTTTTTTTTGTTTTTTTTCTAGACATAAGGTATAAATGTTGAAATCTACATCCCTCTGGTTTCATCGATGTGGCTGGCAGCCATACATAGCCTGCCAGTCAACCAATATCATTAAAGACTGAAGATATATGTTGACTATGTTCACAGTTTTGGTTGATGGTTTCAAAAAATACGCCTTTGTGCTGCCAGCGCATAAGTCGTCCCAGTTCAGTTTTCATATATCACGAGTTTTTCCGTTTCAACTAGACTTCAGAGTTTTTTGTAGTTTGTGATTTATTAATTCAGAGGCCACAAGGACCTGAGGTAGCATCATTCACTTCACCTGCTATTTACCCATAGGTAGGAGGAGAGTTGAATTCACGCCTCTACCAAGGGCATTAGAGTGAAGAAAGATTGTCTCAGCCGGTGTTTAGACCTTGCTTGCCGATTTCATTTTTCCAGCTGTTAATTGCTTGGTCACCATCTCTTTGGAACATCAGCTGGTATATATATATATAAATACATAGTACATAATATTTCCTTTTTTAATTTATAAGAATACAGAAAGAAAAACAGATTTTATCTGTTGTTGATGATATTTGATCAAAGCCCTCACAATTTACCAAAGTAAATAGAACTATTGTTACATAGAAATAAGAATTGCGCAAATATACACGCAATGAATGTCAACATTTCGAGCCAAACGCACTTTTTATCAACTTGCAACATGTCTTGTTCTTGTAATTATGAAATTCATCGACATCACTTGCATATAAACACGCTTCTCTCACAAGTAGAGTCAAGGTTGAGCCCTGTTATTTTCTTTAATATAAATATTGCGATATCATGAGCATTTATCGTAAAATTTCACGTTTCGCAAGATTTACACTTAAATAATCGTCTCTTTGTAGAATAAAATTTAATAATGTCTGAAAATAAATATTCAGTCTCGACCTGTTTATCTGATTCTGTCCCATTTCATATGAGGCACAGAATCAGTTTCTTATAAACAGTTTCCAAAGGCGATTCAGATCGAAGACCCCTTTTTTCAGAAATGGAACAAGAAAGAAACTTCTCACTTAGGCAAATTTTGCCTTTGAAAGCAAAATTGCCGATGCTGCAGATCTTTGTGAAGCATTGACCATAAGTTTTTAGATAAACAGAAATTTTATATGTATTGTTTCGCTTAAAATAAAAACATGAAGTAGAAGACAAACGCAAGAAGAACTAAATTTTATTGCAATCTGTACAACAATTTTTATAAGATTTATGATTCCCGAAGTCAAATTCCACGAGAAACGTTTATAACAGAAATAAACTTTCAAATGAATAAAAACGAGTATATTTTTATACTGCGAAGAATATTTTTAGAATCAATCAGCAAGGAGATTGAAAAGGCCAATGAAAATTGTTATTTGGAATAGTCGCTAAAATAGTTTTAGTTGAATTGCCTTGAACCAGGCCAACACTTACATAAGAAGAATTCAATAATAGGCAAGAAATTAAATTAGTTCTTATTCAAATTCTAATGAGTTGTACCATCAGTGATGAAGTGAAGTAGGTACACATGGTTATTCGTAGGAACGGTGTTACCATTTTTTTTGAGTAGGGAAACGCGTTCTAATACTTTCTTTGGGGATTTTTGCATCTTCTTCTATCGAGTATTGGGTTTCAAAAATTGTTTGTTGAATGTAAATAAAATTTCTGGCTTTTTCCTCTCCACGGTATGAGTTGAGTCAAATTTACTTTCTCTCGTGTAATGAAAAAAAAACGACCTTTCGACTTTTGACTGAATATACCAACCCGAGAGCAGGCTGCCCTGCGTCCCCAAATTTCTTGAGTGAGTATTGTATACGTCAGTTTCCCTGTATGCATATTTTCTGTGGATTTCTTCTTGTCATTTGAATGTGGAAATAACGTATCAATGCCTTTCTATACAAGCATTGAGATACAAGCACATGCATCTGAGCAAAATAAAAACGGAATAATTAAGAATTAAAAAGAACACTCGCTGAAATAATCTCATCGAAGATGAAAAAAAGGACTTGATGAAAAAAACTTCAATCAATATATTCCACTTATCTTTGCCATCTTTTTCAACAAAGGAACAAAGCGGATAGAGGCAAGAAGAATAGATAAAAATCGATAAATACAATTCAACTTAAGCCAACATCAAAAAGAGCCCCACCACCCACACCAAAAAATATCTTACTTATTCCTGACAGAAGTTGCCAGCATTGATGAACAAGATACACACACAGGCACACAGAAAAAGAAAGAGAGAGAGAGAGAGAATGAAAAGAAAGAGGGGGAAAGAGCGAGGAGAGAGAGTGGGAGGGGGAAGGGGAAGAGGGGGAAATGGGGTGGGAGAGAAACTGAAATTTAAAAAAGATATTTAGACAAAAACGGTCGATAAATACAAACAAAAACCATGCTTGAAGAAAATCAGAATTTTTTTTTTATGTTCTGAATTATTTGAAAATTCAAAAAGACCAAATGGTTCAGGTGCGAATTGTTGATTTTTAACAACTTTTCCCGAATTTGACTTTCGAAGAAAAGCAGAATAATTTTTCTTCTCAAACAAAAACATTCAATTTTTTTGTCTGTTTTCAGATATTACTTTTTTTCCATTTCAGTCGAGCAACTTTAAAAACTTTTACTCCCTCAAGTATTTTCTTTTGGTCTAATGTAGAGAACCATAAGTTCAGGGATGCGTCCACCATCTTTACGTCCATATCTGTGATTTCCAATTTCAAAGGGATTTTAAACGAAGTAAAGTGACATTACTGCTTGTGATCGTAGTGGCAGTAGTAGTCATCATCATCATCAGTCTTTTATCGTCCGATGTTGGGAATGGACTTTCCTCAGGATCCGCTAGACCTCTCTTTCATAAGAGTCACAGAGTCAATACTTTCTGAACTAATTCGTATCTCCATCTTGTATTCTGCCGACCATGTTTATGCATATGATCTCTATTGATCAGATTATATTTTCTTTCAATGACGTCACGCATTCTCCACCATCCTCTTTCCGTTATTTATATAAAGCTGCTTAGATGGTGTAATGGTTTGCACGTCTGCCGTACATGCAGAAGGAAGCAGGTAGAGTTTGGAAAACTCTTCATTAGGATAAATTTCCCCGTGTACTCGGCAGCTAACTGAGAACACTCAAAGCTGTGTGATTAAGGTGGAAAAATTGGGAGTAGTGCCCTCCCCTATTCATAAGGATAGTAGCTCATTGAAAGAGGAGATCTCAGGTCACCTTCGACTGCCAGCACAGTACAAGTTTTGACCGACCGATCAGCCGATCAAAAAGCGTCCAACAGAGATGTTTGGTCTCGAAAAAAGCGGCGACGTTCTGTTTCCTGAATCTGCTCACATAGTTATATATTAATCAATTTTTTCTAAACTCAGGTATCGATTTCACGTTGATTTTTTAAAGTGTCGTCCATTCCAATAGATAATGTCTGATATATATATATATATATATATATATATGAATATATATATATATATATATATATATATATATATATATATATATATATATATATATTATATTGAATACTAAATCTTATCGTACACAAATAGAACATATAGTTTAAAATGTATAATAGCTGTTTTTTTGCTGTTTTTTTAATTTTTTCATAAATTTTAGAAAAAGCACCCTGAAAAAAAAAGTTGCACTAATTATAAAAAATGAAAATTCAACTAGTGTTTTTTGAAATAAAGCGGAACACCAGAGGAGACTCTTGAATTTAGCCCCTTAGTTTTTGGTTATTCGCCAGACGTTAATGTGAAGAGTAAGCGAAGTGATGAGGCAGCCAATGGAAGGCGGTCAAAACAGATCAGGAAAAGAGTACCAACCATTCATCCATCCATCCTTGTGCATTTTCTCATTCAACTCTTCTAGTTAGGCCTTCCTATCAAGCAGGGAGAGGGGCGATGGCCAAGTAATTTGCAGTACGGAAATACCTGTAAAAATAGCAGAATAGGGAGAGTCCAACCACTCGTTCAGCACCTTGAATGACTGGAAACAGAGAGTAGGGAATGTGTTACCAATGGATGACTTCTTAAAGTTTTCGTCATACATGATTTTAAAGATAAAATGGTATCAATTACATAATACAACTGGTCCCATTTCCCACACTGCCCTATCATTGAACATTTGCACAGTTCAACCAAATTTGACATTCATACTTAACGGACATAGTTTTGAGGAAAACTTCTTGGGGGATTTCAGAGTTCTATTCACAACTATAATGCCTAAGTGAACCATCAATTTCCATTCAATATACATATTTTTTCATACCTACCCAAGTGGTTAACCTTCCAGAAACTTTCATTGGGAACTTTTGGAAATCTGTAGACATATCGCCTCGATACAGGGGAGAGAATAATGGGGAAAAAACACGAAAAAACAAAAATAATTGAATCAATTTTCCCTTGATTTATGAATCACTCTTGCGCTAAAAATGTAATTTGAATTAATTGAGAACTTTTGGAGATATACTGTTGACAAACAAACAGACAGATATGAACGCATACAAATATATCTTCAAATTATTTGGGAAATGTAATGAAAATGAGCATAAAACAAAATGGAAGCATTAGGCAGGGAGTATTTAGAATAGGCGAAATAATCGCTCTTATATTCTACTTTCTCTACTGGGAAGCCAGGAGCTTAATCTGAACTCAAATTTATTGAACTATCTGTAATAGTAAGTAAAATACAGCAATTGGCTAAAGGGAAATTTCTAGGGATTTGGGGGTGCTAATCTCAAAAGGTGTTCATTTGTATTTATTATGTGTTTCTCTCCAGGATTGAGTTCAATATAGCTAAATTAAAACAAGGAAATTCCTTTCGTAATTCAATTGAACGACGCCATAACGTCTTTTACATCTTTCAATTGTAATAAAGTTCTATGACAATAAACCGGAAAAAAATATCTCGTATTAGAAACTGTAAACCAAAACTGTCACCAAAACTGTCAATTTGGGTTTCTTCAGTTTTTAAGTCGGTCTGGCTGTTTCTGTACGGATGTATCAGGGTTTCCAATTTAGATGTGATTTCTCATTTTTTTTCGATTCTGGAGGTCACTTTTGAATTCAGAATTTAGAAAAAAACGTCTCGCTTGGCAACTCTGGTATGTATGTATGTATGTATGTATGTATGCATTTATGTATGTATTTATGTACATGGGTATGTATGTATGTATGTATGTATGCATGCATGTATGTATGTATGCATGTGTGTATGTATGTATGTATGTATGTATCACGCGTACAGGCCGCACCAATGGAGATAGTGGGCTGAAAATTTAAACATTTCCTCCTTATCATGCATACAAAACGTTTCTTTTTTTAAAAATACCTGCCAAATATTTTTGCAATTTAATTTTACTTTAAATTGGTCTTTACTTTGTGTCCATTCGTTTTTATTTTATTTTTTTAATTCAGACTTTTTAGTGATCACTGACCAAACAAAAAGTTTGAAAACTTAACTATCCTTTGATTATCTGCCCTTCCATTGTTTTAATTGATTACCCCCAACACGGCATTCTGTCAAAAGACGATGGTTATGTGACTGAATCTATTGAGGGACTAACCAGACCTGTCTAACCTGCGTTCAAAGATTGGAGGATATTAAACAAAGAGATCATTTCTCTTATTTTCAGATCTTTCCTTTTTATTTTGAAGTTTAAGTCAGGAATTATTCTTGACAGGAGAAAGGAGGATTACTTCGAATTCTGTCTCAATCCTTACAGTTGAGCTCCATTAAAATAAAGGGATTTTTCTATGGAAGGCTCAGCGTTTTATTCTTAGCTTTACAAAAGGACGAAAATCGGTCGGCATTTTGATACACGAAGTTGCTTTTTTTTTATTTGACGTCCAGAATTTTCTTTCCTTTGATTAGACAAAACTTAATAGAAAGGATTTGGATAAAGAAATATTCCTTTTTCACAATGTAAATTCGTTGCATGAAAGAAAACATATAGATGTGCTCATTGATATATAAGATATCAAGGCTTGAACACGGTTAAAGATACACGCACGCTCACCTACGAGCATTATTTATCTATTTATCATTTGAAAAACTTTCATGCTGTATTGAGCTTGTGCCAGCGAATATAGGGAAGCTTTTTTTCCATCTTTTCAGTTACGCTTATATAAATAGATTACACATTTTTTTAATTCTTCTTAGATTATATTTACAACTGAATATAAAAGTGTACACGGGTCTAAAGTTAATTATGAGAATTCAGGTAAGACATCTACTTATATGAATGTAGTGCACACGCAGACACACACACGCAGACACACACATGCATACACACACACACGCACATGCATATATACTAACCTCAGCTTGACTTGAACCATGATCGAAGGGCGATGTGCAAGTAAATCGATTAAGCTGTGCCACACTTCTGAGTAGGGAGCCTTTTACACCAGCATTGTAAATCCTGGTTTTAACTGAGCTTAAATATCACCCATTACGCTCAGTGGCAGATACATGTTTACTTATATAAATATGTATATATATATGTATATATATATATATATATATATATATATATATATATATATATATATATATATATATATATATATATATATGTATGTATGTGTGTGTGTGTGTGTGCATGTATGTTTAGTCATAAACATGACTCATTACCTGAAAAAAAATCCCAATAGATATATAATTACGTCAGATTGATTATAAGTGCATCAATTTTTATTTGAAACACCATTTGAATTAATATCCCTTCATTACACAGTAATAGTCTGAGGCCCAAGAAAACAAGACAAATTTGTGCGTGTGGTATTGGGGGGGGGATCTCTTACTCATCATTTGGCTGTTTAGTTCAGTGGAAAGAGCCGTGTCGGGTCAAGACACTCTCCTGTTGAACGCAGGTCCGATTCATTTCTTTAACTGTTTATTCTATTTATGCTGTATAGGCCAACTGACACATTCATTGTGTAATACCAGGATGCCAATTCAAATGAAATCTTGTATAAAGCAGCATATATATATATATATATATATATATATATATATATATAATTTACAAGGATACATACCCGTTAAATGATATCATTTCGCGCCTCTCACACTTTTCAGGAAATGGCCGTCTGTTGTTTCCTCTGGATTCTGAGAATATCCAGCATATTTACTTTTGAATTATGTAAACAACAATTGTTACAATATGAGGGCTGATGCGGACTCTTTCATCGAATTTTATGATTTATTCTTAGATATTTTACTTTATTCTTAAACAGCATTTTTTTTGATACTTTTGGCTTGGATACAAGTGAAGTATATTTAAATACTTGGTCAAAGATAAGATAAGTTACAAAGTAACCCTTTTCAGACGCCAAAAGGACGACAGAAACATCTTAAGTAAATTCATTGACAAGATAAAGCAAGGTCGCTTGGAACCCCTGCCGATAGATAACCAGTCATCGCCCCTTAATTAAAAAGACATTCGGAGAAAGAAAGCGAAAAGGGGTTGAAGAAAGAAACAGTGTATAAGGCTTTTAAAGGTGGAAGTAAGAAAAATGGACAGTAAGTTTAGTTCCGTGAGATACAAAAGAAAACAGGAGAAAAATAGAAGAGAAAAGAGTTGATGATAATTCAGTTCTGTTTTCAGGAAGAGGGTGAGTTAATTTAAATTTCTTCCGCCTATTTCCCGTTCAACCAAGCGAGTTCTTCCAACGCCCAATAACATTTCTTCAAACTTATCAAATCATATATTGTTAGGGCTTAACTCGTTCCGTGGCTTCGGGGAATAGTATTAAGATAAGTACAGTGTTTTGTTTTTTTAACCAGCCATTACAGTCCGTGGTTGTTCAAGGAGCTAATTTAATTCAGTTTTACTTGACGATAAAATTTAGTTGTATTTTCCTGGATTTGGCAATTTTCATATTTTCTTGTTTTACCGAATTATTAAATTCTCATTATTAACAAACTTTAATATAATGCGAGAGTTTCATTGTCAGAATAACAAATACTGTAAAAGATATAAATGTGTATACTAGGGTTGGACCGCTGTTTGGGTGTTTAGGTTGGGGTGTTGAATGTTGATGAAAGAGTTTATCCCTCCCTTCAGTTTACCACCCTTAACCTAAAGACGTTTGAGCAACTAGATGTCTCGGAGTCACCCGTATCTTCCCTTTGTAACCTGTTCTAAGACAGATAATTATGTGTTTTGTTTCTACTCTCTTATTTCAAGTATTATACTTCCTCTCTCTCTCTTTGACTGTTCTAAAGTATCTGACGTATATTATTAAGGTTTTTCTTTTTACATTTCACAGTTATTGTAAACTGATGTGGACTGATTCTACTACTTTTTATTTTGTAGGTTTTGAGGAGTGGATATCGATGAGCCCAACTCTTAAACTACCCTTACCTGGACAATTACTCTCATTGTTACGGCGTAAAAACTGTACCATCTCAGATTTGCAGACGATATCGCCCTTCTCGCTGTGAACCTACACGACCTCCAACTAATGCTAGATGAACAAGACAAAAAAAGCAGGAAAGCCGGCCTACAGATGAACTTCAGCAAAACAAAGATCATGTGAAATAGTCACGTCAGAAATAAGAACACAATGATCGAAACAGAATATGCAGAACTGGAGAAAATAGACCACTACACCTACCTAGGACAACAAACCCTCAGAAGAAGGAGAAATCAAGTGAAGTATCACTCTTGGATGGCAAGCATTTGGCAGAGAAAGCTCAACGTTCAAAAACAAGAAGATCCCACTAATCCTAAAGAGAAGGGTATACAACCAATGCATCCTCCCAATAGTCACTTACGGAGCTGGAACATGGAACCCAACCAAGAGACAAACCTGCGAGCTGAGGAGCATGCAACGTGCATATGAAAGAATCATGCTCAACCTCACACGCAGAGACTACAAGACATCACAATACATAAGATAGGAATCCAAGACATCATTGAAGCCAAAAAAACTAAAACGGCTATGGATTAGCCATGTTGCAAGAATGACAGACAACCGATGGACATCACTATTCGCAACATGGATCTGTAGAGATCACGTGCACATACTAGATGGAGAGACGAACTAAACAAATTCAGAAAGTACTGGCTCTGTGACGCCCTCGATAGAGAAGTGTTGCAAATCCTGGGGAAGGTGTATGTCCAACGACCGACGTTAAGAGAATGATGATGATGATGATGATGATGATGATGATAGAAACGGATATTGAGGCATATTATATAACTCTTATTCTATCCATGAATCGAAGTGTTTTTCTAAAAGGGTTTAGCGTAGGATGACAAGTTTTAGAGTAATTCCCTCAAATATCTGCACGTCTTTTTCTATAAGTCTTTCCTTACTTATTGCTATTTGGTCCTTTTCTTGATGTGATTTGTTTTCAGTGATTTGTTCTCAGAATCAAATCTTCAGATTAACTCCTTCAAGGAACCTATTCATAATTTTCATTCTCCAAGTAAATTTTCCCAATTTATACTTTGATAATCATGATAATCATATAACACAACTTGTTTAACTGTTGATCTAATTTTACTTCATTTCCCAATGGGTATGACTATACCTAGTTTATTAGTATCTATTTTCCACCAGAGATATTAATCTTTCTATTTCTTATAGATGTTTACCAGCTCTATGCTATGACTATTAGTAGTTGGCAGAATCCTATTTATTCAAAGTTAATTGCAAGTATCCATGTCATCGATTATTCTTCTGTTACTTTTTTCAAAAAGAAAAGTCCAAAAATAGTAACAGTAATCTCTCTTAAGGAATTACTTACCGCACTTTCTGTATGTCTAAGACATGTAGATAGACTTATGCAGAGGCCATTTTTATTTTATTTGATTCATTTAATTTATATATTTGTCATGTGTTTGAGATTAACAGTGCAGGAGTTCATACTCCTCTGCATTAGAGGATTTCCTTCTCTTTTGATATGGTGTCACATTGTTATATTTAGAACAACTTATCCCCCACCCCGAAACAATTTACGCCATAATTTTATTACTCAGTTTATTTGCATGATTCTTGGAATTTTCTAGTTCTAAAAATTTTTTTCAAAAATGGAACCCAGTTCCTAAAAGGGGCACTTGGAATAAATGGGATTCTACCAACTACTAATAGTCATATCATAGACCTAGAAAACATAGTAGAAATAAAACCTGATACCATTGGTAAGAGATAAATACTGATAAACTAGGAATGACCATACCAATTGGGAAATATCCAAACACAGATAATAAAGACGTAAAGAAAAAAAGATAAATTAGGAAACAGAGGAATAGATACGTACCAGAAACATGATTTCATGTTGGAGAACACTTTCCAGAGTAGGGATACCATTGAAAATATTTGAAAAGGTAACAGCAATGATATTAGTGGGAAGCACAAATAAAACAGTAATACTAATACACATGAAGAATAGTATCAACATCAGATTCTCTTAAGAGCAGGGGGTATTAACCCAATCCATCTATGACTTACCTTCCTGATTATTTGAGGAGTAATACTGGGTTCCATTTTAGAAAGATTGTTCAGAACAAGGGTCATATTTATCGAAACTAAGTTGAGCAGATTTGCTCTGCACACCTTGCCTTTCGTTGTCTCGCTGCAATACAACCATCTCACATCTTTGTGAACAATTGGTGCCTCTCGTCAGTCACCGTAAATAATAGAGGATAGATATTTCTTCTTCACAGTGAATTCTGTTCATTTTATCCAGCCTCTCATGGCTGAACGGCATGTGTTATAGAACCGTCACGTTTTAACGACATGGGTATTTTTCTTCAACACGTGAACATGTTCGTTGCCCGGACCTTCTTTAACTACCCCCCCTTTTTCCCCTCTGTTCCGTTGCTGCACCTGAACCACTGAATAACCAAGAAGCACTCCAAGTAAGAACGACGGTAATGGACAATGAGAGAATGTTTGACTGGAAGCGCGAAAACAGTCACGTGCTCTTTATCTGGAGGTTGAGAGAAACCGTCTGAATCAATAAACCTGCATTTCATGAATCAGCTAAATCAAATTATTGACCTTTCATATTGCATAGATATGTATAGGAATTCAGATGAGAAATAAGCTATGCAATCATCTCTAAAAATTGAGTTTGTGGACAAATACTCAGATGATTGAATGAATTGGAAAAAAAATAGAATAATAGCAAAGTAGTCAAAAAATGAGATAAAAATATACAATGAAGAGAAAAAAAAGTGGAATGTTTTGCTCGGATCTAAGCATTTTTTTTTTCAATTCATGTATTTTTAGTATCCATGGACGTAAAGTTTCTTTTCTGTTATGTGATATGTTGTTTTTTTTATACGTTTAAGGTAAATATTCTTGCTTATCCTCTTCAGAAAGCATAAGAATGAGATAGCAATCATGGCAGATGGAATGTTATCAATATATGCAGTGGTAGATTCGGAAATTGATAATCTGATTGATCAAATATACAAAAGAGTGAACTTCCCTGCGAGTGCTATCAGCTTCGTTTTATACTGGAACGAGAAAGTACTCAGAGAGCGTAAACCACTACCAACGCCATTAATACTAAAACTGAATGAAAAATCATCAGTATATAGCTACAGGGGGTTGTTCATGGATCTGGCCCCAAATTTAATCAATTTTCCCAACTGTACAGTCCACCTTCCGGCAAAATTTAATTGAAATTCATCGAGAACCTTAGGAAATATTGTGCGGGCAAACACGAGTGAATAAGAATTACCTCAAGGCTTATGGAAAATCATTGATATTTGTGAAAAACTTTTGGATATTTTATGTGGACATATAGCTACGATGCAGGGAAGATAATATAAAAAGAATTACTGGAGCCATTCCTCAATGTATTTCATTCTTCTTCTGCCCATCGTCTTCCCTTCAACACAATTTTATTGTAAATAATGGAGGAAAGTTGGAGATATTGTGTGAACGATCAGTCAAGCAGATAGACAATCAGATGCAAATGAATTCATATATCTTTTCGGGCTTCGTTGGCAGAGTTAATAAATATCAATTCTAACCATGGTTGATTGTTTGAACAAGGTTTGCAAAGAAAAAGGGAGGTAACTACGATAGAAATCGTACACATTTCAATGTAATGAATATGAACAAAATACGTGATATTCTTTTGTTAATCGTAATTCTAAGCCTAACCATAACCCTAACACTAATTTTGACCCCTATGCAAACCCTAAACACTAATCTTGACCTCTAACCCTAAACACAAAACCTAAACAGTTTTAAACAGACAAGTAAATTAATAGTTACTTCCATTCTTCTATCACCAGAAATCTCAAGAAAATGCAGAGTATTACACGGATAAATTAGATTTTAAAAAGCAGCAGGTCTGGTTAGTCACTCAATAGTAAATATCACGTGGCCAATGTGTTTTGGCAGCATGCCATGATTAGTTGATCAGTTAAAAAATTGGAAAAAGATGTGATCAATGAATAACTTAGCTTTCTTGCATTTTGGGGGGAGATTTCCCCTAAAACAACTTGTGGATACAAGATGGGAGATCAATTCAGCACAAATCTACATTGCAAATTAACCCCCTTTACTAGAATCCAATGTAGAAGGGGAGGTTTTTTTAAAAAAGGTCCTTCAAGATTCATCATCATAATCCTCATCATCATCATTCTTTTAATGTCTGTTGTTGGACATACACCTTCCCCAGGATTCGCCACACTTCTCTATTGTGAGCGTCGCGGGGCCAACGCTTTCTGAATTTGTCCAGTACGTCTCTCTATCTAGTATTCTGCCGGCCTCGGTTATGCATATGATCTTTGGGGAACCATATTATGAGCTGTGATGTCTGTCAGTTGTTTGTCATTCTTGCAATATGACCAGCCCAATGCCATTTTAGTTTTCTGGAGGATTCTATGATGTGTCGCACTCCTGTTTCTTTCCCGGATGAATTATTCTGTCTTGTGGTTTTTCCATGTGGGGTTGAGCATGATTCTCTCGTGCACACATTGTATGGTTCTCAGTTCGCTGGACTGTGTCTTGGTTAAGTCCCATATTTCAGCACCATAAGTGAATATCGGTTAGATGCATTGTTTGTATACCCTTCTTTTAAGGATTAATGGGATCTTCTCTGTTGAAAACTACAACCCTTTATGCTGCTGCCTGTATGCTTGTTACATAATTATATAAATAGCCAGCTAGACCAACTTAAAAACTGAAGAAATCTACAGTCTTGGTGACAGTTTTGGTTGATGGTTTCTGATAATTGAATTTCCTATGTACATTGCTTCAACGCTACTGAAAACCCTGAATAAGGACAAATTCTGTCCCTCTGTCACTGTTTCTGGCTCCCATTTTTGGTGTGTATCTTCAAGAGGTACATAATAATATGTCTGTAAGATTGAGTATGTGTGTATGAACTTGTGTGTATTAACACTTGGACTATTCTCCTATAGAAATGAAATAATACAAACTGGCATAGTACCCGTCAAAAATGGTAGAATTATTTATGAATGGATTGGTATTTCTGACTAGGTTCAGTGAAACCGTGTGCCGTGCCATGGATCTTTGGTGTCTCTTTTGGTGGGATATTTTTGAGAACTTACGATAACAATAAATATACATTTCCATGTCACATTGAGTGTTTGTCTTCGAGCTGGAACTCTCTTCAAACCTGCATCAATTGGGTTTCACTTGGCTACATTGGAGCGTGCAAGCCTTACCGCAGATAACGTGATAATGAAAGCCGTTTTTCTTTCTCTTCCTTCAAATTCTGTCAGTGCCGGAAGCTTCCATGACCTCCCAAAGGCTATGAAGAAAGATTTGGCTTTTTTATGCACAGGAGGAATGTGTGTGTTGCTGAAGAAAGAGAGAAAGAGATAGATATATAGATATGAATAGACGTAGATAGATGGATAGATAAATGGACATACGTACGTTCTTAAAGATAGATATGGATAGACAGACATATAGTTAGATAGATACGAACAGATAATGTATAAATAAATATGAATAGACAGACAGATACATTAATGATTAGATATGAACAGACAAATACATAGATAGATGAACTAATGAATAGATAGTTACTTAGATAGACTGATGGATAGATGGATATGAACAGATAGATAGATAGATAAATGGATAGATAGATAGATGTTAACAGACTGAGGTAGATAGATAAATAGTTATGTGGGTAAAGAGAGGGTGAGAGATAAAATCATAAGTTGAGTGCTCGTGAAAAGAAATAATCCTTCCCAGGAATGAAAGGTAGGGTTTATCAAGTACGGAATCGGAAGACGTAAAACGCCCAAAGAGACAAAACTTCGGTCTCATATCGGCACATTAGTGACACAAACCTGCTACTCCCTAATCAGGGGTGGATTCAATATTTTGAAGAGGAAGAAAGGGTTCCAGATTTTGAGCTGAGAAGTCTTGAAGAAAGGGATCCAAATACGAAAAAAACATTTTACTAATAAATGAGTGATGAAGAAATATTTCAAACATTAAAAACGATAAATTAATACATGATGTGGCATTTTTCAATTACATTTTAATCATGATAGTTTAGCCCTTAATTAGGCTGAGGAGTAAAGTATAAAAAGTGAAAAACAAAAATAATCAGGGTAAATGGAAAAAAAATAAAAAAAATAAACAAAAAGATAATCTGGGTAAATGGAAAAAAAGTAAAAAAAATAAACAAAAAGATCAAAGATATTACAGATTAAAGACGGAAAACATTTTACTTATATTACTTATGAAAAAAAAATAACAATATTTAAAGAAAATATCAATTGTGCTTTGCCCGGACAGAGGGGGTGGGGCTCTTGGCTAACCATCCCACAGGATCCACGCTTGTATATCTGTATGTAGCTACACTCAAAAGAGCAAACAGTCCGGTTTTCGTTTGCATGTAAATCTTTATAGATTTATTTTATTGACCGGCAAAATCTTGAATGCAGCGTATATTCTGCTAACTACTAACGCAAAGATAAGAAAAAAATTTTCTTTTCATTATTCACACACACACGCATACACGCACACGCACACGCACTCACAGGGCAACAAGTTCATATCGAGATATTTTATTCTGCAATAAAATGCATTCAAAATTTCAAATTACGTTTACATTTTTCTCTACATTTTATTCTGACACCCTCTCACTATCTTGTTTCCAACTTTCTCTCTCTCTCCCTCTCAGTTGCTCTCTCTTTCTCTACCTCTGTCTCTGTCTCTAGGTCTGTCTGTCTGCCTCTGCCTCTTTCCCTTTCTCTCTCTCTCTCTCTCCCCACGCGTCTTTGAGTGTAGTATGTGGAATCCGGTGTGTTCAAGTTCACAAACACACATTTATATCATAATAAGTAATTTGTTACTAGTATTTTGAGTTATCTCAATTTTTAGGGTTTTCGAAACTTGACTTGGGTCGTTGGTCTCCGCCAGTAAAGATCAGAAATTGAGAATAAGCTCCTAATGAGCTTCGAATGGTTTACAATACTTCATCTGATAAAAAAATTCCGAAAGAAAAACAACCAGACTCAGTTATCAAATAATTGGTGCCCCAGGGTTAGAAAAAGCTCAGAGCAGGGGATTTGACATAGGAAGATTCATATCCAGTGGCAGATTAACCATTTGGACGCATATGTGGTGCCATAGCCAATGGGGTTTTGCCCTATAAGGCGTGGCACTGCTCTGCGAAGTCAAGTCGAAAGGATTCAAGGTTCGTCCTGTGACCTATAGATAAAAAACTCTCTTGTCCTTTACAATAGTTCCGCTTAAAAAATGTTTGGTGTTTGCCTATCAACACTTTTTCTTGAATGTACACGTGAGCTTTATTGATTATATTTCACTACTTTTAAGAGTTTTTTTCATAGCTGGAATATTGCAATAACACATATTATTTCATTCTCTAAATTGAGCCTAAAACATATAGAATTCAGAGGAGTCTTATTGAAGCACAGTCTAGGAGCTCAGGTGATAGATAATATATCACTGTTCATGGCACTTTTATTTGGCTCGTTTGGGGGGTCACGTGACAAGCATGATCCTATTTACCTATGTATACTTATGTATGATCATCATCATCATCATCAGTTTTTTAACGTCCGTCGTTGGACATAGACCTTCCTCAGGATTCGCCATACTTCTCTATCATGGGCGTCGCGGACAGGCAACGTTCACACACACACACACGCACACACACATATATACCTTGACGTCTTTCCCTTATCTATGTCTGCACTTACACACACACATACACACACACACACACACACATATACACCCTGACGTTTTTCCCTTATCTATGTCTGCACTTACACACACACATACATACACACACACACACATATATACCCTGACCTTTTTCCCTTATCTATGTCTGCTCTTACACACACACACACACACATATAAACACATGCGTGGAAAAGCATGAATCCAACATTTCCTGAATTTTATCCCATCACCATATGTCTTGACATATAGGAACACTTATAAATCATTCCCTGATTGTTGTACCTTGTATATTAGTGCTGCCTGTCATATGTTATTCCGGGAAATGTACACCGGGAAGCTGCTCTGTTCGTTCCCAGACGGAACTGGCCTGTTGATGTCTTGAGACGAACTAATATCTCTGTATATATATATATATATATATATATATATATATATATATATATATATATATATATATATATATATATATATATATATTAGCTTACAGGCACATATATATTTACAGATAATGTTTTCCCATGAAAGTAAGTATGTATGCATGTATATATATGTATGTATTATCAACACAAATATATATATATATATATATATATATATATATATATATATATATATATATATATGCGTTTAATTCATATCCAGTGTTTATGAATAATTTCATAAATATGTTCCTGATGAATAGGAGTAATTATTGATACACCACTATTTTAATTCTCAGGCACGCATGCAAATACACACACACACATATATGCATATATCTAAATCAGGAATGCAATATAAATGATATATATAATGCAATATCCGATGTATAATGGGTTTATTTCATATAATGCTCCATGCATTTCATTTGAATGCTAAGTTGGTTTTGAGTAAAGTTGGAGATATGTTAGATTGGGGATTTGTTTTATAAACATATTTATGTTTCTGCCCTCTCTAGGCCTTTTCAAGTGAATGATCACCTAATCATTTGCCTAGACAGGCCAGAATCATAAACGTGTTTGTGTCGTGAATCCCCATTCTAATATACATATATATATATATATATATATATATATGGAAGAGCATTACATTAACTTACAATGAACGAGTTACCTCACTGAAAGAATTCTCAACCTCGAATAAGGGAGCATTAATTATTGTGTCATCCACGGACAGCTGTTTCGTTGTATCAAAACTCTCCAGTGTGGCTATAGACTATCCATTATCCCATCCAGTACCACGAATTTGGATCGAAACCTTCACTTCAGACGCAGAGGCTGGCATCTATCTATCAATCCATCCATCTATCTATCTATCTATCTATCTATCTATCTATCTATCTATCTATCTATATATATATATATGCTTGTTTATAAAGTTTGTATCTATCTATCTATCTATCTATCTATCTATATATATATATATATATATATATATGCTTGTTTATAAAGTTTGTGCAAACATAACTGAAATAAGAGCCTTGTGCTTAAAGCACTATAAGGTTAAGCTTGGATCCTCCAATAATATAACTGTTTGTTATCTGCAGTTAATGGTACTTGGATTGTTGAACGACTTCGGTTGTTTCGGGACTTGTACGTATCGTCATCGTGTCTTTTATAATGATTTCCATCCGATTTATGAAATCTGGGCGTGTATGTCGACTGGGTGTTGATAATGGCCTGACAAATCGAAGTATATTCGTTGTTTATAAAATATGCCTTGGAGAAAACAAGTTGAATGTTGTAAAGTTTTTATTATTGTTCCGAAATAAAAGAGAAACCCCAAAACATGAAAATCGAACCTCAAATCCATGGCTTCATAAATTTTCTGCTTCACTTATACCAGTAGTATTTGTAATATCAGTTCTCTTACCATACTTCCTTTGGCAACAGCAAGAGTTGATGATTCATTTCTTGTTGCTTGGCTAGTCAGTGGTTTTAGTAAGGGGAGGGAAGCCATACCTTACGTTATTGAGCATAGTACAGTGATCGGTTTCCTCCAAGGAGGATCAATGGGATCGTATAGGCTGGTTCTTTATATATTCCACAGCTGTTTGCCAGACGGGCATCTACCTGGGTGCTGAACTGGATGGCCGTTGCTCCGGTGATCGTTTGAGAGTCAATGCACCCGACGCGATTAGGCCGTATAGACTAGTAGTTGTTAGTCCACGAATAAATTATCTTTCTCGTTCACTGTCTTAAAAATTTTGCTTTTCGTTGTTGTTTTTTCTTACATTTCAGGAAAAACACGAAGCCATTTAGAGTTGATAAAACCAGAGTTTCTTTTGAACAGAGCAACCGTTGTGTCTTCTTCGTAACACGTTGCAAGTTCTTGATAAGGGGAAGAAATTGAATCTACTGAAGATCTGCGAAGAAAAATGTTCTTTATTTCTCTAGATTGATGGTTTTGCATTTTTGAAGCTTCGTTCGGCAAATTCCCCGACGACTCAACATTTCTTCTTATCTTGTCTGACTAAAAATAAGACTAAACAGGTCTGGTTGGTCGCTCAATGGAAATGGTCGCATGGCCGACGTCTTTTGGCAGCAGACTGTGTTGGGGGTGACCGATTTTTAAGAAAAATGTGGAAAGGGGTGATCAATGATTAATTTACTTCCCTTGTTGGATAGTGATCACAGATTGTATTTTCAGAAATAAAGCGGACAAATTCAAAGTAATTAATTTAATATAAACTTAGATAGCAATTTAAATCCCAACAAAAATATATCTGACGGGATGAAAGTGAAAAAAAGTTTCCTTCAACACATAATTTGGAATTTTTTGAAATTTTCAGCCCACTAGCTCTATTAGTGCAGCCTATACGCGCGATACATACGTATATACATAACCAGCTACCCAGCCAGCAAGCTGGATTAACTTGAAAACTGAAGAAACATATTTTGACAGTTTTGGTGAGTATTATGATTGAAGGTTTCTAATTAAGTTTACAAGCAAATATTTTTGACCCATATCTACAAAGACGAAGTACTGGTGGCAGAAACTTGGAACATGGAATTGGCGTACCGAGTTCAAACTCCAACCGAGATGTGTGATCATTTAACACCTAAGTTAACCTACTAAGGGTAAAATAGCAAGTTGCAAAGTGAGTGACATCATCATCATCATCATCAGTCTTTTAGCGTCCGTCGTTGGACATAGACCTTCCCCAGGATTTGCCACACTTCTCTATCATGGGCGTCACGGAGCCAGTACTTCCTGAACTTTTCTATCTCGTCTCTCCATCTAACATTTAGCCGGCCTCGGTTGCGCATGTGGTCTCGGGGAATCCATCTTGTGAGTCGTGATGTCCATCGATTGTCTGCCATTCTTGCAATATGGCCAGCCCACCGCCATTTGAGATTTTTTATGGATTCTATGATGTCTCTAACTCTTGTCTTTTCCTGCATGTACTGTGCTGTTTTGTGGTCTCTCCATGTGAGGCCCAGCATTATTCTTTCATGTGCACGTTGCATGGTTCTCAGCTTACGGGTCTGTCTCTTGGTTAAGTTCCATGTTTCAGCTCCATAAGTGACTATTGGGAGGATGCTTTAGTTATACACCCTTGTCTTTAGGATTAATGGGATCTTCTTATTTTTGAAGGTTGAGCTAGCTCTGCCAAAGGCTTGCCATCCTAGTGTGATTCTTCGCTTGATTTCTTCTTCTTTTGAGGGTCTCATGGAGAGAGTGACATCACTTTGGATTATTGTCGCTTTATAATCAATTTCATACATAGAAAAACTCTTGGAACTTCGATGTCTAAACCAAATAGAGAAACTTGTGAAACCCGGGGTGGGACGAATGAAGGAACTATTTTAAGAAAAAAAAAAGGTTTTTAATCTCTATCCAGAAAGGAAGTTTCAACTGAACATAATTTAATCGAAACGTTTTCGATCATTGAATTGCACTGTGCTCGATGTTTGCCGTTGCTGTCGACAAGAAAGGCTGATTAAAATATATACAATGCTCTTTATTGTAAAATAGAACTATAAAATTAAATAAATATAAATTTGATATATATTCCCAAAACTGTCTCATACTTTATTGCACTTCTCAATTGGGTAAAATAATTTTATATTGTTTCTTTTGAAGCGTTTTTTTTTTCTTGCTCGTTTTTTTAATTTTCGAAAACTTGTGCTTTGTTCTTTTCATGTTGCGACAGGAGAGAGAGAGAGAGAGAGAGAGAGAGAGAGAGAGAGAGAGAGAGAGAGACAGAGAGAGAGGGTAGGGATTGAGGGAGACCAGGCAACCAGTGCATAATTCACGATGCTCCCCCTCTCTCTGTCTCTCGTATATATATATATATATATATGTATATATTTAGAGAGAGAAAGTAAAGCACAAATACACACACGCACACCCAGGCTCGAACGTATTCACTCTTCATACACAAAAGCACGTACAAAGAGATGAAGCCAATATTAGATGAAGCGAAATATAATACAAGCTCCTTAAAGTCATGATGATACAGAACTGGAAAATCCTAAAAGTGATTTTAAATCTTCTTTTCAATTTCTGACGCGAACATATGCGTGATGCGAAATGATTGCAGAACAGAAAGATTATTTATATCCAAAACTCGACCGGAATTCTAAGATAGAACAGACATTTAAATGTCATGAACAGAGGTTTTACTGTTTCCTTCAGGGATTCCATAGAATAGTTCGGTGCGTTTTGCCTCTGTGCATGCAAATCTGTGTATGAATGAAATTGAGAGAAACGTCACAAAACGAAGCATCAAAACGATTTCTTTCCTTGGACCCAGACGCAGTTGCTCTCGCATCTTCAGGCACCAAAAGTGTCCTACTGTGTACAATTTTCAGCCACTTCCTTCTCAGGCCACCCACCCCTTCTTCGACCTATTCATCATCATCAGCAACAGCCTTCTAGCATCCACTGTTGGACATGGACCTTCCCGTAGTTTCGCAGGACTTTACTATGGGCGTCGCGGAGCCGATAATTTTTTAACTAGACTAGTTCGTCATACCATGTTATATTGTGCCAGGCACATTTCAAAGACTTGACTCGCTTGTCTTGTGAGGAGCCTCTGAGCAAGCCCAAACCAGTGGAAGAGCCGTCTGCAAATAGTGATTGATCCGGGCAGGTATTGTGATCTCTACCTGACTTCCTTATTTGACACGAACTCCTTCTGTTTGATAGCTATGAATTTACATCCGAATTTAGTGCTGAAGTCGTCATCTTGGTTGGTCTCAGGTCGCCCGAAGACTGTGGCTGTTTTTATTTGCTAGAGAATTCGGTGCGACTTATTCATCCGTAATTTTTTTGCAAATTACCTACGATTTTGTTTCCAGCTTTCCATCAGTTTATCGTGGTGCAGATGGCATTAAAAACAACGGGGATCAAATGAAAAAAATATCTGACGACTGAGTTTAATACCAAGCAGAATAAAAAATTACAACAATCAAATTAAAAAGGTTAATGTATGCTTACTTGGAGGTTTATTTATAAAATTCCTTCACGTTGTTCTTTGAATAAAAAAAAGTTCCTTCCCTGAGCAAGGGAGTGGGGTTTTGGCCCGTCTCTGGATCACCGTCTGTACGTGAATCTCATTTCATCTTTCCTGTTTCCTTTGATATCTAATTTGTTCACCGAATTAACGAATTTAGTAGCCATGTGTTTGATTTGATTGCCTTATTTTTTAATTTGATTGTCTCAGTTTTTAATTTGATAGCCTCGTTTTTAATTTGATAGCCTCGTTTTTAATTTGATAACCTCGTTTTTAATTTGATAACCTCGTTTTTAATTTGATAACCTCGTTTTTAATTTGATTGCCTCGTTTTTAATTTGATAGCCTCGTTTTTAATTTGATAGCCTCGTTTTTAATTTGATAGCCTCGTTTTTTAAGTGGATTGTCTCAGTTTTTTAATTTGATTGCCTCGTTTTTAATTTGATTGCCGTGTTTTTTAATATAATTGCCTCAGTTTTCAACTTGATTGCCTACTTTTTTTATTTTATTGCACAATTGTTTTAAAAATTTGAATGCCTCAGTTATTTAATTTGATTTCTTTAGTTTTCATTTTGATTGCCATATTGTTTTATTTTGATGGCCTTAGTTTCAATTTGATTGCCTTTAGTGTCTATTTCATTGTCATAATTTTCAATTTGATTACCTTGTTTTTTTTTATTTGATTGCTCGAGTTTATAATTTGATTGTCTTATTTTTCGATTTGATCACCTTAGTTTTTGATTCAATCACCTTGGTCTCTTAATTTGATCACCTCAGTTTTTTAATTTGATCGCCTTGTTTTTAATTTGTTTATCTCAGTTTTTGATTTGATTGCCTTAGCTTTTTTATATGATTGTCTCGGTTTTTAATCTAATTTTCTCGTTTTTAAATTTAATTGTCCTAGTTTTTAATTAGATTACCTTAATTAACTCAATTGCCTTAATTTTTAATTTGATTGTCTTAGTTTTTTATGGATTTGAATACCTTACTTTTTACTTTGATTGCCAAATCTTTTTGATTTTACTGCCTTATTTAAAAAAAAAATTATGGCCTTGTTATTCAACTACATTGCTTCAGTTTACAATTTGATTTCCCTGGTTTTGAGATTCAATTCCCTTATTTTTTGATTGTCTTAGTTCTCATTTTGACTGCCCATTTTTCAAACTAAATGCATTATTTTATATATGATTGCCTTTCTTTCTATTTGATTACGTTATATTTTTTATGTAATTTTCATATTTTTGAGTTTGATTGCCTCATCCTTAAATTTTTTTATTTAACGCCTTAATTTTTGATTTAATTGCCTTAATTTCCAATTTGATAACCTCCTTTTTTAATTTGATTGACTTAGTTTTTAATTTGTATGATGTATTTTGACCTCCTTTGGCCTTTCATTTTAATCTGGTTATTGTTTTTTTTTTTTTTTAATGTGTTTATTACACCAGAGACCGACATCAGCCCAAACTGTCAACAAAATTTTAAACTATTTTCTGTAGTTTTTAAGTAGTTTTTGAGTATTTTTATTTGTCTAGCTATGTTTGTATGTGTCAAGGGAGCAGGCTCCACCAATGGAACTAAAAGAGTTCGAAATATTTATTCCTTATCACGTCTAGGAAAAGCAAGTCTATAATAATGTTTTGATTTACTATGTAAGTTTATTGCTAAATTGGTCTGTTTGTTTCTAGAAGCATTCGTGCTTATTTTGAATTCAAAGAATAATAAATATATAAAAAGTAATAAAAATACAAAAAATGATAAAAATGAATATTTTAAAAATTGTCTGTGTTTAACTGAATGCCATTCTCTAATCTCTCTGCAAAGCAAATCTTCATTATGAAATTCATATACCTCCATTTTCGACGGCATCTGTAAACTACTTAATCAAATGAATATTTCCTTTCACGGATATTTCGGATTCTGCAACGTTTCGACAAAGGTCTGCCTCTGGCATATTGAATAAATCTGGTGTAAAAAAAGGAAAGTGACTTATGTTTCTTTTTGAATCTCACTTGCTAAATTCAATTTGATATCTTGTCAGTCTAAACTTCTGTGCATATCTGAAAATTGTTATGAAAAATGTGGATAAAAATACGTTTTCAGTTTGTGTTTTGTGCTCATTAATATACATTTTCATTTTTGTTTATTTTCTTTCCCACACAATTGACAGCATCGATCATCTCCTTTTAACAAGGCTAATTGTTCTTCTTAAATATTTCGTATCTGGCTTATATCAGTTACAAGTTAGTTATGACGGAAAATTTGCCTTTCCAGGATGATTTCGCTTCAACCAGGTTTGTCCTTTGCATGACAGCAACCCAACATCTTCACTTAAACTTAAAAACGAAGGAACTCAATATTTTGAGATTTACTTTTGATACATGCCTTTTTTCTTTGTGAAATACAGAAATATAACGAACACATTTTCCAACCATCAGAGAATTTCATGTAAACATTCACGTTGTGGTCATTTGATACAAAACAACACACAATAAAAATACAGGAAAAAATGTAGGATTTGGAATTCGGGCATAGGTTTGGCTTGATGAAATTTCGGCGAAGGGAAATATGACAGTAATTTAGCACAAATTCATCAGAATTTAAAAAGATGAAATTAATTTGAAGACAAAATACTCCACTAAAGAACTTGCACAAGCTGAAACAGAGGCCATTTTAGCTAAGGTAAAATGGAGTAAAAGCGTTTATTTATTTTTGATTTTCAATTTCAAATACGGTTGCCAAATCTTCAATACTAACAGAAAACACACTTCTGAACCTGGTGTTTTTGTTTCATAACCTTACATCTTGAGGGCAGAAAACCCGTGATGAATCAATTTAATTTCCAAATACAGATTATCTTTCATTCTGGCCGTTGTTTCTATATAGATATTTCCCTCATAATTCATTCACCAGCAGAGATGATGTCACCAAATTCTTTCCATTCCTATCGTTTGAACAGGTTGATTTTTCATTTTTCTGCTTCTAGATCCTTGGAGATAGAAACAATTTTTTCGTTTTGTGCATTGCATTCGTAAGCATATTTGCAGTTATTTTGCTTTTGTTAGAATGACCGTTGCTTTATCTTATGTTAATAATTGATTTAGGTCTGATAACCCTCTTTATTTGCCCCTGCTTCTTTATTTGCCTCTGCTTCTTTATTTGCCTCTGCTTCTTTATTTGCCTCTGCTTCTTTGTTTACGATGTCTGTGGGGATTCACAGATTCTTCACTTTTAGATCACGTTCTTCGCCTCATCCTCTGTTGGGAATGATCTGGATTTTTGACTTTTGATTATGCTTGACTTCTATACCCCAAAGATCTCTCCAGAATCTGGTAGCTTCTGCGCAGTCTGGAGGAATATCCGTCCACCTCTACATAGTACATTTCTGAAAAACTGTCTTTGATTTGTAGAGAATAGTTTATTCTGCCTTGCATTATATCGTTTGATCCTATTCGCCTTGGCAATGATTATTTGCTTGATTCCTTCCATTACTTCGCCCATTCCTTTTGCCTTGATCTTATATTTGTTGTCCAGTTTCTTTTTCTTCAAGTCGCCAAATTTCGTTTTCCTCCATTCGCCTCGATGCCAAACATCGATTTTATTGAGATCTCTCCCTGGTCTACTTATGTCACCTCGTCTCCTCTTCCACTATGGCGCCTCCTTTCTTACAGTCACGCTTCACACCCAGTCATTCTTCAACGACGTATGCAGCTGCTCAAATGGGATTATTTATGTCTGTGATATTATCGGTTGATATGTTGCTGAGTGCAGCATTTGCTTAACCAGTCTTGACCGGAACGCTTCTTCTATCAATATGGCGTCAATTAACTAGCCCAGGGGAATTTCCCCGGTGGTACAGTTCTCTCAACCTAAATAATATTGTCTCCTCGTTAACATCATTTTCATCAATTTCCATTTCAACTTTAATGTTCGTGTTTGTCCCTGTAACTCGCTTTCAAAAGTTTTAAGTGTCTCGAATTTCTCCCTTCCCTTGCGACTCCCCCCACCCTTTGGAGCAAACATTTGACACGCCAGTGTCATTTTGTTGTCGTCTTTACTCTGCTTTCTTCTTTACGTCTCCTGTGGCTATAAATCCCTGGTTTGTGTTGTGGTACACTCGCAAGATTTCGACCGGTAGACGCCTGTACCCCCCGAGAAGAATTAGCACTAGCCACCATCCCCCGTCGTCCAACTCGGCACTCCTGATAGTTTCACCTCTGGTTGTCTCCATCGAGAATTCCATTCCTAAACTATTTCTTGTGTATTAATCATCTCAAAATGAATTGCTTACAATACAATTGTTCCTCTTTTAGCGGTTGTGATTGTGGTACCATTACAAGCAGATTGACAATCAAGGCTTAGAAACACTCTGTCTACCGTTATCAATAGATTTTTATCCTGCACCAGTTTCCATTATTTTCATTTAGCAGTATTTTGTATGAGATACTGACTCTAGGGAAGTTATCATCTAAAATAAAAGAGCCTTCCTTGTCCAAATTTTTGTGATTCTGTAAGGAGAAGCAAAGTGACTTGAAGAAAAATCATTATCATTATCATTATCATCAGTAACATCCAAGCAATCGAAAGGGATATAGAGAACCACAAGAAAAAACTTAAGGTGCGCTTGATCTGGAATTTAACACTTCCCGATAAGCTGAAAAGACAGTTCTTTAGAGCAATCGTTGAATCTGTCTAGCTTGACGGCTCCACAACTTGGACACTAACTAAACAACAATAATCTGCTTCGGAATGTTCTGAGTGGTTCAAAATGAAATGAGCATTTACGGATTTTTCCCTCCGATTACCACCTTTATAAAGGAGAGAAAGACTCGCCTTGCTGGCCATCGCAGCAAGAACTAACGAGTGAAATTTTGCTATGACGCCCATGACATGAACTACATTTGATAGCAGACTTCTATGCACATACATTTATCAACTGGCTGATGATATTGGATGTCTTCCAGAAGATCTTCTTTTTGTGATGGAAGACCAAACAGGATTGAGAGAACGTACCAGGAGCACCCGAGAAGACATCACAACCAGATTCTTCTTCTTTTTCATCCTTTTTGGATAACCGAAAAAAAAAAAGCGAACACTGAATGAATTAAGAAACAAATAAAAAATGACGTGGAGAAAGAAAGGAGGAACTTGTTTTTCATTGGAATTCGACTGTTAGACCTACACCCCCATCCCCCCTATCTCAAAGAAAATAGTTGATCTCATCCAGCGTAATTTTATTCCAGCTTGTGTTTACCGTCTTTTTCTCATCCTTGTTAAGACGTCATCAATATTATGACGTCATCAGTCATGACGTCAAGCAAGAGCGTTGATTTTGCTCTCATCCTTGCCGCTGATCGTATATTGTTGATAGCATCGATATTGAAATGCAAAACTCGGTAATGAAATCTATTCAGCGATTATCTTCTTTTTAGATGTTTAATAAGCGGTGAAAGTTTGTTACTGATTAACGAACTAAAATATCACTGTGGTGTAACAAATAATCCCGATTTCTTACCACATACATATCAAGAGATGGATGAAAACTTGACCATTTAAAACTGAATTTTATTAGATTTTATTATAAAAGGTATATTTTAGTTTCAGAGTTAGGGTTAGTTATAAGGTTAAGGTTATGAGGTTAGGGTTACTTTTGAGGTTGGTGTTGCAAGTAACAACAAAAAACAATTGAACATTTTTTTCATAATTTGAAAATTGAAAAGAGTGTACACTTCATTGAACAACCCCAAAACTAACGCTAAGATCAAATGATTTGCTTTATAATTAAATTCAAAAGAATGTAATTTTAAATGGATCTTTTCTGCTTAGGTCAATGTATTTCTTATCTCTTTTTAATGTTTCAGATAGTAAACCTTTACTTTATTAAGCATAGCTTAATTCAGTACAAGGTCAAATATGTTGGAGGAAATGAGAATAAGAATATTATGTTGCGCCAATTTTTCAAGAGCCTGCCTGCCTTGAAAATCAGTATTCAAATCTCTGTTATCTATTGAACTCGAATACTACGCTTCTGGCCGAGTAAGGGAGTTCCTAAAGACGTAGAAAGCAGTTCACTTTATCAAGCCGAGTTCACGAACCTACTTCAAAGAATTTTCACGAGTCCATATAAATCACCATTTAAATCATTTGGTAAATATTTAAGAGAAAATTTATGAGAAAAAAATCCAATAATCATCATTTTTTTCAAATCATTTGCGAAAATGTAACAATATTTAGATGCAATCAACTCTAATGAATTCTGACTGACTTACTGGTTGGCTAAGTATGCACCTCACGTAGAGGCTGCATAAATGAAAATACAGAGCCGAAAATTTAAACATTCACTTCTTATCAATTAAAAAACGATTTTTTGTTCCTGCTTTCACCAATAGGCTTTAGGTGGTCAATTTGCAATGGAGGTTTATGCTAAATTGGTCCTTAAAATTGTGTCCGGCAATCATGCTTGATTTTCAAGAATTCAGACTAAAGTTAAGGGAAGTAACTTATTCATTGATCACCCCTTTTTCTTATTCTTTCATTGATCACCCCAACAATACAGCTAGAAGACGTTAAAATAATATTCACGAGTCATTCTTTGCATCACTGTATTTCATGGAAGAGCTTCTTGGAGCCCCTTAAAAGAAGAAGAAATCAGGCGAAGAATCATTCAAGGATAACAGGCCTTCTTCGGCAGAGCAAGCTCAATCTTCAAGAACAAGAAGATCCCATTAGTCCTAAAAAGGAGGTTGTGTAACCAATACACTCTGCTGATAGTCACCTATGGAGGTGAAACATGGAACATAACCAAGAGACTGACTCGCAAACAGAGAATCATGGAACGTGCTCATGAGAGAATGTCGCTAATCATGAGGTACTTACATTCACACAAGTTCGCTGATTTTTTGATATGATTTTTATAATTCAAACAAGTAAAATACTCTTTGCTCCGCTAACGGTATACTTTGTGGTGGAAATCTAAAGCATCGTAGAATCTGAGAGAACTTATGCGATTTTCCTAAAGTAATAACACTTGGTATTTAATCAAAACTTCAATTCAGGATTTGAACAGAAGAAAAATCGTAGAATTGTTCCTTTTTGATAGATATGATTGATGGGCGTGTTGCTCATTATACAAAAAGTTGTGATAAGATTTTTACGCTAATTAACTACTAAACATAAGGCCCCCAA
>OY735231.1:1664836-1697336 GCA_963457665.1 Thysanoteuthis rhombus
TTTCTCACCCAAACAATCAATCCGTGAATTTTTGTACATGATACCTGTTGGAATTTTTCTTGCAAAAATTTTTTGAGTGGTGATTGTTGTTGTAAAATCAAACGCAATTTGTCATGAAATGAAACAGGACAAATAAGATTGTAAATTGTATTTTTTTTTGTTGAAAAAACGAAATTTTTGACGAAAAAAGTACTTCTTGAAAAAAAAAAAGAAAATGTCCAAGGCTGTTCCTTTCTGATCGTTGTAGAATTGGATACCCTTGGGAGAGGGAACGTCTGGCTTGCTTGCTCAACGAGTAAACTTTTTTCTCTTCTTTACTCTTTCCCATTCATACTGTGTTGCTTTGACACATGAAAATTATCACGTGGTAGTCCTTGTTATTATATTTTCCCACTATTCCGTATTCTGTTTTAGACATGAATGTATCAGATTATGGCAACTTCACTATCGACATTAGATTATATCACGTGCAAAGAAACATAGAAGAAATTTGCATATATTTACCTGTTATAATTATCATTATTATTGTTATTATTATTATTATCATTATTATTATTATTATTATTATTATAATAAGTTCAAAATGAATAAAACAAACGAGACTAAGAAATTTCAAAAGTATAATATAACATAACAATACAGAAAATGGTCGATATATTGAATATCTTCATCAGCTAAATTGCAAAAGTAAAAAACAAACAAACAAAATTGGTGCGTTCTGCAATGAGAACCTAAAGAAAATTCTCGTTTTAAAAGTTTTTTTTTTACATTTGGATTTTGACTGATATCAATACATCAAAAATTTCCAGTGTTGTTGTTTTATATCATATCAAAAAAATTAAAACGGTCTAGTTTTTCTTCATTCTTTTAGAATATAAACAAACAAGGCTTTATCGATCATTTCTCATGAATTGTTGTTGTTATTATTATTATTATTATTATTATTGTTGTTGTTGTTGTTGTTGTTGTTGTTGTTGTTGTTGTTGTTGTTTCGCACCAGTTGCCTGGTGGTTACCGCTGGAGCTTGAGTGACAGCAAGTCTCCCCAAGTCTCGAGCCTCCCCTCCACATTATTATTATTATTATTATTATTATTATTATTATTATTATTATTATTATTATTATTATTACTATTAATTGTAATAATAACAACAACAAAAACAATAATAATAATAATGATAATAATAATGATAATAATAATAATGATAATAATTCATTCATATGTTTACTCTACGGGTGTAGTTGATATAACTAGAGATTAAGTGACAGTAAGTCTTCTCAAATCTCCTGCACATTTTACAATAACCTTGCATGACGTATTCATATTCAGATGCGTGATTGATATACAAATTGATGGTTTAAAAAAAATACGTATTGATCGCAAAGAGGAAATCTTTCTGATTTCAACGCTCATGATGTAATGAAAGCTGATGCAGTCGTGTGTTCTCAAGGAAGAGCATTGGGGGGTTCATTTTCTACGGTGCAAAGCCTCCTGGGTAAGGAGATATATCTTGATAAGTAAGACGGTGTACAGATATCTCCGCAAGGATCCGTTTCATTAGCCCAAACGCAGGAGAATAACCAAGAAAATGGTTGTCATTCGAGAAGTCTGCGTCTTGTTTTGCGACCTGTACTTGCGTCTCACGAAAAAGAAAAAAAAAGGTAAGTGCAAAATGCAAAAGAGAAAAAATAAATTTACATGAGCGAGAATTTGGGATTCAGTCGATGTAATATGATTCATTATTCACGTTGTTTTTTTTTATTTCATGCAAATCGAACGATAATCCGATATCAAACTGGAAGTTTTCATTCTTGTTTCAGGCAAAGAAGTCGAAAGTCATACGGGGCAGAAAAAACAGAGGAAGACATAAGAAAATAATCTTTATTATTTTGTGAGGTGTGTGCTTGGTTAACGTGCGAATTGAATTAGAGCTTGTTTACGATACCTTTCAAATTTATATCAGTAGGATAAGAGCATAACCAGACAGCTTCAAAATATTGCCCTTCTCACCAAGGGTGAGAGGGTTTATGAAATTTGGAACCTTGTTTTACGTAACTCCATTTAATGTTCCTATATAAAAAAACGTAGAATTATTTGCTGGTAGTCGATTCTTTGTGTTATCTTGGGGTCAGGTCAAGTGCACCATTTGACATCTTGATCATAAAGTCAGTCGTGCTTGCTTACATTACAAATGCCTAGGAATGCAGCATCTGTTAGCATTGAATTCATAATGTGCAGCAAGGTTACAACTTGGGGAGTGACCACACAAGATAGGCCTCAGGTGAGGGAGAATCACGTTCTAACTCCGTTCGGGGCTGTTTATGTTCAATTTGCACTAATGCCTTCGAGAAAGGCGTGATTCCATCTTTTTTTCATGGGTAGAATAGTCGGAGATAGAGCTCTCTAGCTTTGGGAAGCCAAACAGTCAACAAAAAGGTTAACTGATTTCAAACCAGAGAGTGAAGCCGCTTTAATGCAGTTTGACAATCGATTCGGTTTTCTTTTCCAGACACTCCTGCAGCCAAGCTCCTGCTAGATGTATGATTCTTTGCTTCCCATTTTTCTACAACAGCAAGGCCAGGGGTGGGATTCTTACAACTGTGCATCTGAGGACCCCGATACGCTTCACCGAGAAATGGTCCTGGGAAGGCACGTTCCATCGTCTGGAGTGACAGTACTGAGGTCATTCATAAGATTCACTTAAAAAAAAAAATCTTCCCCAATATTGTACAGAATGCGCTGGTATCATGATTAGGGGACTATCTGCTCTAAAAAAAGATACATTTCGCCAAAAAAATCACTTTTTTCATATATTCCAAAAAGCATTTAAACATCACAAAAATTTTTTTTGTGTTCCAATCCATTTGGTTTTAAAACCAACTGGATTGATTTTTTTGCATTAATGTTAGGGTTAGAATGGTTTTAGGGTTGATAGTATTAAAGAAAGTAACAATTCAATTCTTTCGATTCTTTTAAATCATACTTTCAATGAGCACACATGCTTATTTCTTCTTTGTCTGTTTGAGCTAAAATGGAAGGCTCTGATTGGTTCATTTACCTTCGTATCATGACAAAACAATGATAGTTACATCATGGAAACCCTGAAGACTTCAAGTCTAATCACAAATTAAAACAGCTGGAGATGAGTTGAGACTTGGGAAAATATACAATTACGATACTTGATTGATTAAAATTAAAAACCTAAGAAAATCACTTTAAATTCCTTAAGCGACCAGGACAATGGAAATTCGGAAATTACTTTTCAATGGAACAATAGGTAAATTTACACGTTTTCAATCACACAAAGAAACGAAATCAATCACTTATGAATATTATTATCCTTTACTTTTCCCACTTAAGTAACCCGTAGAACAATATCCACTACAGAGGGAAAAATCGGATTGCACACTTTTATCAGATCTTGATTTTCAAATGTCTGACTATTTTACAGCTTGTTTTTTAATAAGAGAGAAGTCAAAAAGTATCAGCAAAAAACACTCCCAAAGACAAAAGTGGACACTTACGCAACATTTCTAATCATCAAAACTGCTGACATAGATATAAAATCTCGAATTTCTAATACTAGCTTCCATTTTCTTTTTTGTTTCACATGATGAAGATGTTGAATTTCTACAATCGGCTGGATTCGAGACAAGAATGAATTATCATAACGTTTAGAGGGCTATAAAAGAATAAACATCTCAAACACGAAGAATTTAACCCTAATCAGAACCCCCACCTGATGAAAACGTCGAGTCTCTCTGATCGGCTGACTTGAATTCGAAACGAGAATCAATTAGCATACCTTTAAGACAGCTACAAAAGACGAACCAACTTCGATACGATATTTTTCAAACATGTATTCTCAGCACACGTCCATATAAACACAAACGAACATTATTTATTTCTTCTTATTAGATGAAGAATTGAAACTCAATATTTGACTAATTCTAACTGCTTTTTATTTTCATCTGAATTCCTTTTAGCTTTTTTTTATCACCACTTTCGATTTGGCTAGTCATCCGACTATTTTTATAGTCATAGACAAAAGAAAAGGTCGCAAGTTATGACAAATAAACAAAAGTTATGATGGCAGTCAAAACAATTTTCTTAGATATCGTGGAAAATGAAGATATACATACATACAGAAAATCAGGTGCAGTTATTCTTTGTCAAAGGATAAAGAGGCAGTAGCAATAGAGTCATATTATCACAGTAGCATATAAAAACATTATGAACAAGGAATGAATCAAGAGAAGAGAGGGCAGAGATCGATGTGCTAAATATTGATCTCGGTAGAGAAGGGTTATTCGCAACGATGTTTTCCTCTATTGACTGATATTCAAAAACCAAGACACGAGCAGAATGTCTCACTCCATCACCATTGCCATCATTGAGGCAACAGACATCATAACCCCAATCTTCCGATCACGGGAGAGGATTTCGTTTTTTCTCCTTTCATCATCATCATCATCATCATCATCATCATCACCACTACCACCACCACCACCACCACCACCACCACCATCATCATCATCATCATCATCATCATCATCAAATAACAGAACAATCAATATTAGCTCATTTATTTTTGTCGAATGCAACCATACCAGTCATACGGTTGTGGATGGTAGAGGAGGCAGTCTCGTTTGGCTAGATTATTGAGCATAGTGTAGAGATCAGTTTATTTCTTTGGAGGATTGACGGGATCGCTACGGGAGGCTCTCTTTCACTGAGGTCCCCACTTGCTTACAGCACAGCGTACTCCTAGACGGTAACTCATCAAGGTACTGACTAAGCTCGACGTTGCTCAATATCCGGCAACCGTCCGAGAACCAAGATATCCAGGCGATTTGGTTGTAACATTCTTTCTGGTAAAACACGGAAATCTTTTTGTCATTTTTTTCTTTTTTCAATCATCATCGGCAACAAAACATCGATCTAACCATATCCACGTCAGAACCTTCATTTAGTCTTACCAACGCTACACTGTTAAGTAATGAAAATATCAATGTTACTACGTTATCTATACATAGCCTTACCATAATATTTAGTATAAAAATCTTAAAACACTTACATAGTTACATAACCACATTAGAGCTCACAATGAAACTCATGAGCCTTTCACTGGAAATCGTCCCAACATTGACCCTCTATTTGTTAAAACTACATAAAGTAGTAGGTCTTATTTTGCCTCTATAAGAAAAAAAAATCAAGTGGATTTTCGGAAAGAATCGATGTACACAATATTTCAGTCCGCACTCAAACGTTGGAATTGTTTATTATTTCACCAGAAAACGGAGAAATGTTTGTACTCAGCTCTGGTTGGAGTGTCAATATAACATTAATTTCCCTTGTATGATTTCTGATTGTTGTGGTCTTTCGGACTTAGTGGCTGATTTCATATGTATTTTTTGTGAATTGATTTTTTATTTGGTGATTTTGTACCAGATGCTGAAGCTAATTGCCTTTTGCTTGAAGTTAATAAATTTAACTTTTCTTTCTCTTTCTGTTCGTTTGTTTTTTTTATATATATGCTGTAAGTATCAGAGTAGAAAGTTTCTTTCTGCTTGTATCATTCATTTTTAATGTTGAACAGGAGAATATCTTGCAAGCACGGCCACGTTCCTCTTACTTTTCATGTTCTTTTAAATAAATGTTTTTTCTTCAAATGAAGAAAAATTTCTCCTCTTCTAATACAAAAAATCTTGTTTTGCTCATAAGTAACCTTTGAGTGGCCGAAAATGTACATTGCAGTCAGAGCCTTAGGGAACCCTAAAATATGTTAAATCAAAGTGTGTAAAAAATGTCTGGATAGTTGGTAACTGAATTTAGGGGGATAGTTGTGTATGGATCTACCGAATGCCATAGAAACTCATCAAGAACCTTTAGTGGTATTGTGTGGACAGTGAAGTGGTAAATGTGCATGAAACCACTCAAAAAAGATAAAGTTCTCGCATAGCATATTGTCCACCAATCCACAAAACTTAATTGAAATTCATGGATAGTTTTTGAAGATGTCCTGTGAACAGTCATTAGCGTATGCATACATGCAATTTAAAAGAAAACGGAAAGTTATCTCTCAATCAGAAAAAAAAATCTTCAATTTCTTCCAATTTTCACAACCTCTTTCTTACCTTATTGTCAACCCTTCCACAAAATTTCATCTAAATCCATCGAGTACCTCCGGAGATATCGCATTAACAGATGAAGACACAAACGAACAAAAAAACAACAAAAAAAACCAAAGAAAAACCAACAAAAAACGAAAAAAACTACAAACAGAAAGACGTGACCAAATACAAAAACCTTTTTTCATCTTCGTTGACAGAGGTAAACTTATGCGATAAACTTTTCTTTCTTTCAAATCTATTCATGCATTTGCCTCTAAAATCACTGTCTCATACTCCAATGCTTTTGTCATTACCTTTTTGCTGATTGTGTGATTTTCACCCGAGGCTACTAATATGGATATTTCGTCTGTTGCCGAGGGAAGTTTAAATTCCACCAGGGAAGTCACGGTGGTAAATTCTTACGCTTTTCTGTCACAAAGGCGTCAACTGGAGGTGAGAATAAGCACGAAGATAGAAGGAAATAAAGGGGAATGGTGTGAAATTTGATTGCAACCACGTGGAAAACTGGAAGCTATGCCTCCCCAAAATGGCATCAATAACCGAGAGAAAATCAACTCCACATGTTGGACGGGAAAATATTGGTAGAAAGAAATAATATCAGCGAAAAGAAGAAGAGACGAGAGAAAAATGCCTCCTGTCATGAGAACATTTCTTCACCATTGCATTTTCAAATTGGGGCATTACTATTGTTCGTTTATCAGACAGTGCTTTGTTGAATCCCCCCCCTCTGCATGTTTCCACTCTCCAAAAGTCGATTAAGTTTGCTTTTTCAATTCACTTAACATTCTTTCTTTTGGATTTCCCTCTCTCGTTTTCACTCTGTCCCTTTATTTTCTGTTTCTCCTTATTCACAAGTGACAACAGTAGTTTGATAAAAGAACAGTAATGTGTCATTTGGCATGTTTCCCACTGAGTGTCAACTTAGTCTTGTAAACCCTCCCCTTACAAACAAAAGCAACGTCATTACCTACTGTGGAGGATTAATCAATTGGCGCCCTAGGCTTAAGCCTAGCGTTCCTGAAAGGAGGAAACTGAGATCAAAAATTTGTTTAAAAGTACAAAAATAATTTATCATTATTATTTTTTCTTGCTACTATTCTACCTTTATATTACCCATGGCTGCTTTTTATTGCAACCAAACTCAGGTTGCGTACCCTGTAAATAAATAAATTAACAACACGGCTTGGAATAAAGAATTATATCTAAGTTGAAATTGAAGTCACGACCCTGTATAAAAGATTGGATTTAAATGAATTACTATCCGATAACAAAGATGGTACAGGAGTGATCGGAAAAGAGAATGAGTTTAAAGATTTATTTTGGACTAGAGCTTACCACCGACTTCCTCTCGGTTAGTGGCAAGAACGGTTGTGCTTTCTGCGAGCCACCCTCCAGCATACAGAGTCGTGAGTTCGATTCATCCCTGCAGCTTATTCTTCATTCTCGACCACGCTTCACTTACTCACAGCTGGAGGGTACTCAGTCTGAGTTTAGTTGTAATAAAAGGCAACAACAATTAAGATGGAGGTGAAATAGTTGCAAAAATAATTATGAGTAACAATACTTCATCTAAAAAGATAAAAATAGTTTAATTGAGTGTATACGTGAGTATTTTGAATTTTATTAGTAATTCATGCATCATTATGATATATATACACACACACACACATATATATATATATATGTGTGTGTGTGTGTGTGTGTGTGTGTTGCATGATTTATAGTATAACGATAGAAGTTATTCAACATGATTAGGTCACTATGTACAATCAAAAAAGAGTTGGCAGAGAAGAAAGGCTAAAGGGAGCCTTACTAAAGCTCTGTATAGAAGAATGGCTGGAAGGTTATCCGTCACTGCCTACCTGAGATATCACATGATAATTCAGTCGTATGAATCCATAAGTTATTGTCTTTACCCCTGTATGAAGAAAAAGAGAGAGGGTAATAACTTGATGTCAGATTCTTGTAAGTCACAGGCTCACTAAACATTAATATGAGTCCATCTTCATTCGCAAAGAAATCTTTTTTTATCTTATCATTTTCACCTATTTTTTTTAAACGTGCACTTTATTGAAAAGACTGCCAAAATATTTTCGACACGCTGCATTATGAAGGACACACTGGTTATCTTTGTGTCTTCATGATGGCCGTAGTAGTTGCCAAGGTGATGGGTTGCCGAATAAGATATTTTTAATCGAAATCTAGATGTTCTAGCTGTGTACAAATGCTAGAATTATTATTTAGATGATTTCAGATGTGTCCAACTCAGTTCATTTTATTTCCTCGATGCATTTTAGTCAGAAGCATTGAATTAATGTTATCCTTAAAAACAGTTTTGCAATCTCATTCGTCCCCCACTGATTAGCCGAAAATCAGCTCTACAGCTAATTTGATATTATTGTGTTTTGATGTGTAAATTGGAATCTTAGGGCAAAATATACCTCCTTTTTGCTATCGAACTGGACTCACATACGTGCATTCTTGGATTCAATCTCTTGAGTACATAACATAAAGCGATGACAAACATTTTCGCAAACATTTCGTATTCTATTAAGGTTGATACTCTTTCTTTATGCTACAATTTTCACTTTATGCCGTTCTTAGCCAAGCTTAGTTAATATATCCCACTCTGTTTCATTTTCGTAATTTGATAGACTCAAAAAATAAGTGGATTAAGTTACGAACGGATAATCCCACTATGTATATCAACCTATTCATGTACACACACAAACTCTCTTTCTCTCACACATATGCACACACGCGCACGCCTGCACACACTTACAGACAAATATTTTCATATTAACATAAATATATACCTGTAGAAAGTCACTCTGCTATTTCTCAAGCGTACACCGAATTTCGTCCATTTGTAGGTCCGTCGAGAGAAGTAAGAGCTACACATTCTCATTCGTAACGATATTATTGAATATCCTCTGAACGACTGGTAATTTACTCCATTGATAGAAAAGAAATTCTATCATCTGTAATATTCAAAATCGATGGCTACTGTTATCCTTCAAACAAACATTACGAATCTCCATCGTAAACGGTAAGTGCAGACTCAACTCTGTTAATCATGCACGGATTTCGAACCTTACATTTGTTGTTTTGCTCTAACTCAGTGTTACACGTTTTTCCAAAGAGAAAGGGCACACATCAAGTAATAAAAGGCGAGATTAAGGTAAAAAGTCACTCTTGATTAACAAAAATTTGGTTAAAACACTTCATGTAATAATTCATAAAAATACGAAATATTCATTTTTCAATAGGTCGTGTTTCTGCTTACGTTTCCTGTTACGGTTTCAAGACTTGAGTGTTTTCATTCAACGTTCATAGATTTTCGTCACACACCCTTTTTCTTCTTTTCACAGCCGCACATTGATAACAGAGACCCAAAGATACCCACGCAATTATTATAAAGGGAGAGTGTGGATTTGAACAGTAAGTCTGCATAAAAGACAGTTACCACAGACGTTGTAACAGTATTTTTTGTCTCGGATGGAAATCTACCGACTTTTGAATTAGCTGATTTTTACGGCGTGTCCATAACAATGAACGAGTGGTTTAGTGTTCAAAACTGTGTTTGATAGTAGGAATTATCATAACAAGAATAAGTGATATTTCCGCAAAACCATTAATGTCTTTAGCGAAAGATCATAATCGATAACTTGGAGGGAATCAACATTCAATTGAATATATGTGCAGAAATTATCCCGATAGAAAATGTTTGTTGAGATGTCAGGCACAGATTTTAGAGGCGTTAAGGGCGTACAGACATCTTGGCCGAAGCACAACTAGATATTTTAAAGAAATATTAAAAGAAAAAACACTAATAATCCAAAGTGATGACACATTACTCTTTGAAAAATAATAATTTGCTTTCAATCGAATAAAAATAAAATGTCTTCTGTCTCATTCTTCATAGTTTTTATTTATTTATCCGAGGCAATTTTTTCGATCAGTTTATTTATTTGTCAATTCTTGAAAAGCTTTCGAAAAGCTACAACTCCAATGCAAATAAAAGAAATGCTGGATTACATATTCCTTTACTATTTTAGTACCTGGAATGGAGTAAATATTTTCAAATGTATTCATAATTCTTCAGCTTTTGCTTATAAATCAGTAGAGTTTAATAGATATTTGAATTGGATATGCGTGCGGAAAAATGGAAAGTTTCAACGCTTTCAATCATCCTCTGTAAAATGTTGCAAGATATTTCAACTTTTTAATCGTTACTCTCATAGTTTCTGGAAGGCATGCAAATCAGAATTCCATTGTTCAAATTGAGAAAGGAAGGAAAACAGGTCTGGTTAGTCAGTCAATAAGAAACATCACATGACCAAAGTCTTTTGGCAGCATGTCGTGTTTTTAAGATATTGGGAAAGGTTTGAATGAGCTACTTTAATTGTCTTTTGTTGGATCACTGAAGAGATTTTTAAAAAAAGCCAGCCTGGACACTGCCAATCACGAAGTAAGCTACAAATGTAGCATGAAATGACACTGTAAAATTTAATCCGACTAAAACCCCAACTTGGGGGTTAATTTTCAAAAAACAAAACAAAAAAAAAAAGCAACTGTTTTTCCAAATGTAAGAAAGAGTAAATGCTTAATGCTCCTGCTCTTTTGGTGCAGTTCATACACTCAACACATACGTACGTACTTATATCGATAGCCAGAAAGGTAGTGTAGTGCCCACCTTTTGCCAGCAAAGAAAGTCATGCATATACGGAGTTATCTGCTCCTGGCAGGGACCTACGTGCTATCCCCTACATTACTGTAGATATGGTAAATTCCTTGTCGCTTCCTCTTTGACGTCACACAGTGCTACCAATAAGATAACTGATCATTATCTTTACGATATCTAAACTGTGGTAGTGAATCCCCCCTCTCTCTCTTTCTGTGTTACAGACTTTTAAGATAACTTCATAGTGGCTACAACTAGGATGACCAAACCGACGGAAATTCTTTAGACTCTATCTCACATTTACTTAGTGACATTCCTTTCCCTTTCATTCGTCTTATCTCTCCATCTTTATACTGGTATATCCCTCCACATATCCGTGTGGGCAGAAACTCCAGTCCTTGTTTATTTTAATTTTTTCATGAATTAAAACTTGGCACTGTTGTAAATCCATTCGTTTGTTCTTATTCCTGCATTTTGTTAACAATCCAATTAAATGTGTACTAACTTTGTTTTTGTGCTTAAGCAGCGAACACCAGGATTTATCCCCTTAGATCAATACTGGTAATTTAATATTTTAGAGGGTTAATATAATTAGCAGCCCTAAAGTAGAATCTCTTAAAAACTGAAAAAGCCTACGTTTTATACTTTTGGTTGACAATTTCCAATGGCGTTCCAAAATTTCCCATGCAGTAGATTTGATGGAAAATGGATGATAAACAGGAAACTTTAATCCTGTCCTGAAATCAGTTTTAATGATTGTATTATAAGATCATTGATAACAACAACATGGCCGCTATCATTGCTTAAATAGTAAAATAATTCTAAAAAATTTAGCTATTTTAATGCAAACACTTCCATACATATATATATATATATATATATGTATATATTTGTTTATATATATAATGTTAGAGGAAAATAATTGTCAAATTCTTCATTGGTTTGCAATGCAGAATGCAATTAAAACCGACACAATGGATTGATTATTCACATGGATGGACACTCAATAAAAGTGACATGAGCAATGAGTCGCGTCTGTTGTGAAATTTATTGATCCCTCATTGTCAACTAGGTGTTTGGGTAATCTAAGTAAATATGCACTGTGCTTCAAGAAAATTGAAATAACGTCCATGTACAATCATTATAATAATACCTTATTAATAATCAATTGCGTGCAGTATGACATAAGCTATATATTAAAATCATACCTGGAAAAAGGTAATGGTTGATTAAATACTGTTGATATAATGTTAATATATGTTTTGTTTTCAAATAGCCGAAATACTGAGATGATAAACAATAGATGATCCCAACAAGAGGAAATTTACACATGAAGCATTTTATACAAGTATGTGTAAAACAAAACAAAAAAAAACACCAAGAAAGTTATATTTGAGGAAATAAGTGACTGAAGTGACACAGAAAAATCCTGAAAGGTTTTAATTAGGTTTAGAATTTAAATCTTCAAATGTCTGTGTTTGTGTGTGTATTTACGCAGCATCCCTTCTTTTAAAGATGTGTTATCAAAAGGTTTAAAATTTTGCCAGCTTATTTTGGTAGAAATTTGTTCTAGCTTTGTGTTCATTTCTCCTTTTTTGGAAACGAAAAAAAGTATCCATTTATGCCTATATATATATATATATATATATATATATATATATATATATATATATATATATAAAGGTATAAATTTTGCAATATAGAAATATTAGATTTGAGAAAAAGGTATATTACATCTAGAAAAATCATGATCTATACGTTTAGTATCCGAACATTTGAGAACTGCATTTGCAACGGTTTTTCTAAATTTTTTGAAGACACCAACGACACACGGTGAAATACAGAGAAACATGGCTAAATGCTTTATATGTTTATATGATAATCAAATTTTCTCAAATGTGACACACTTTCTCCTCTAATCTTTAGCTCCCACATTCAAAATACCACAAGCCTTCTGATTACATATATGTGTGCTATAAAATGGATATACATAATCCGACATATCATAAATTGCGTTATATTATCAAAAAACCCATATTTGAAATGATCCCCTGTCATTACTCGGTTTGTCATCAATCTTTTAACGTCCGTCGTTGAGCATAGACCTCCCCCAGGATTCACCACATTGCTTTATCATAGGCATCCCAGAGCCAATACTTCTTGAATTTGTTTAGTTCATCTTTCCATCTCGTTTTCTGCCGGGCTCGTTTGCGCATGTGATCTCTTGGTATGTTGTGAGTCATAATGTCCAACGGTTGTTTACCATTCTTGCAATATGGCCAGCCCATTTCCACTTAAGTTTTAATGTATCACATAACCCTGACAACGTAAATAGGATGCACAATTGAAAGGAATGGGACTGCTATAGGGATCAAAACAGCCACTGATATGGTAGCTACTCCAACGTAGCGATGCTCTCACCACGATTCGAACAGCGGCCTTATTTTATTTAATTGTCTATTCTACCTACGCTGTCTTGCGTGAATGATACATTGACCATGTAATGACAGGAAATTATTTCAAATAAGTTTTTATATAATAAAATGCTATTTACAATTATTGTGTCGGATCATATATATCCATTTCTCAATACATAACTGTTGCGCTGAAAGAAACAAATGGACCGAGAATGAACACAATGAGAATTGGTGTCAAAGCAGTTATTTGAGCCTATGCATTACCGGCGGCTAATTAGCCCAATGGTAAGAGTATCGCCACGTTGAAGCGTTTACCCTATGGGTGGCAGGTTCGATTTTTTACTCAACTTACGTTGCCTACGGGCGAGTGATACATCAATCAGGTAATCACGGGAGATCCTGTCAAATAAGTTTCTATATAATATACCACAATTCATAATATATATATGAATGATGACGCCTACGCGGAAGGAAATGAACTTTTTTGACCTTTCAAGATAACCAAAGTACAGAGAAATTGATATAATTGAACTTTTTTCGGAAAAAAAATGTGGAAGTATGAATGTGTCCTGCTTGGAGGAAATAATGGAAAAAAACGCTAACATTTACGTAAAATATCTGAAATAATTGGTCGTTTTTCATTGATTTTATTCTCCTTTTTTTCTATCCAAGCCGCCAGTAAAATACGTTCATTCGACAAAATATCACGATTTGCTTTTGTTCATGCGAGTTTGCAGAAATATTTCTTCATGTCACGAATGTTTTTACTTATTCTGTCCCTGCCTTTTGTTTATGAGTTTGAATATAGTTTTCAGATTTTGCTCTTAGTCAAATTATCGTGAACAGAATGTAATTTTCCCATTCCACTGGATATTCATAGAAACATTGGCGAATGGTAAGATTAGACAGTAAACTGGCTAAGATAGGTTTCATTTTTCGATAACTGGCTTTAAAATGGCTAAAATTGGCTAGATTCAACACACACACACACACACACACATATGCATATATATATATATATATATATATATATATATATATATATATATATATATATATATATATACTAGCATATACCTGTAAAATCATTTATGTTTGAAGGCACTAAGGAATCTAAAACTATTTTATTAGATGATTTAATTTTGATAATTCTAGTATCATAATTTTATATTTTTCAAGTCTAAACTCAGGTAGTCTCAAACTGAGATCGGACATAAAGCCTTATGTCTCAAGTATAACATTAAATATACATTGACCTTGCCCCCAAGTCACTCAAACACTCTATTCTTCTTTTAATTATAAAAAAACGGCGTTTTTGTGACGTATTTTTCGTCGTTATGACAATAAAAAATCACAATTTACAACCTTCTTGTTGGTTGTATTGGCTCTATCAATCTCCTTTACATAGATTGATCAATTATAACCTTCAGATTATTACAGGACACTACGGACAATTATACAAACAAACATAGTAATGCATATATGCCTTAGAAGTAACGCATAAATGGTCTGACTTTCAGGTTTATATCAATATGCCAATGACCGGCACTCTAACAGAGCCGAATCATTTTTCATCCATTTGAGGCAAATATTTTCGAGTCCAAGAGATAGACCAAACATAGACACCTCGTATTGTCATAATAGGAGCGTGATATAATTTCTCTTATCAAATAATACCCAAACGTTGCCAAGAACGTTATATCGTAATATATATGTCAGACATTATTACATAACAGAATATACTCATCAGAATTGATTGGGTTATTTATATATGGATCAGTACCAAGGAGCCTCAAGCTATTTTAGTTGGTAACATCTTTTAATGATTCAAGTATCCTGATTTTAATTTTTCTTGAATTCTTAACTCATCTAAAGCTGTTTTAATATGTAATGATCAGATATGTAAGTCTCAAAGAGTTTTTATGATGTGATTTTTTTATCATATCATAGTAGGAAGGGAAATCAATGGGATTGTCCCCTTTTGGGCAAAACCAGAAAAAATGCATATAAGTTCATTATATGGTTAGACATGAAAACAAGCCACGTACCATCAACGTATGGTTCGCATACCAGCGTCGGTAGGCAAATGACTCTTCAAGTAGAAGTGGTTCATTAGGCAAAATCGTTTTCTTCCTTTCTGTCTCTGTTTTTCATTTCTCGATTCGTGTCAAGACTTGTGAATGGCTGTTTAAGTCATCTTCAGCAGACTGTGACTTTTGGAACTGAAATACGTATTGACCAACCATATCAGAAAAAGAGAAAAAACATCTGCAATAAAATAAACCACTAGGTATGTGTCCCGCAATAAGATTGGTCATCAACGTAGAAATCTGGCATGACGTAAGAATGATGCCTGATAAATTCCAAAAACTGAAGAACCAAAGGAATTGGACGCTCTCTGGAACCACTCACTCATTGTTGTATATGAGAGTACCCACTTTATGCTCGACATTGTGTTACATTCGGGAATGCTAATAGATACTAATATCTAATCTAAACGTTTTGACTTCGTGTCAAAGAAGAAAACAGTGCATTTTTTTAACAGCAAACGATATCTTTTTTCAAGTTGATGATCTGATAAAAAGAACGAGACTAATTTTGGCCAAAAATTCAAACAAAAGATGTTTGGAAACAGACAGACAGAAAAAAAATAAACATATCAATCAATCGTAAAAACATTCCTGGGTCAACACCAAAATTTAATCACTTCTTTCCTAGTTCATAGCCCAACTTGAAAAAAAAAAATTTATGTACACTGAGAACATTTGAAGATACTTCACAAACAAATACATAAATATTTTTTTTAGATAAATGGAAAATTTCTTTCAATCGACGAAATTTCCTGGATCTGCACAAAATTTATTTTTTCCCTCATCTCATGGTCCACCCTTCCACAAAGTGTCATCAAAATTCGTTGAGAACTTTTGGAGGTATTGTGTGGACAAACATACAAACAAACACGTGTGAATACATACAACTCATCCAACTCAGCTGAGTTGGAATAGCTTCACAGACACAATATTTTGACAAACTATTTTTAAAAATCCGAAGTCAACTTCTCATTCAACTGGTTCAGTTGAAACCCTTCTCTTTTAGAATGTGTTATGTGTTAAACAGACGTTTCTAAAAAAACATGAAGTCAGTGGAAAAATTTCCTGTTTTCATTCGATATTGTTTGATTTTTATTTTTTCACCTCAGTTCTTCTTTTTTTTCCTTTGTCTTTCTCTCTTTTCAGGTTTAGTTTGAAGGAAATTCTATTCTTTGAATGTTCACACATTTTAGTTTTCCAATTCTTCGTCTCACTTGCTGTGAAAGCTATTGCAGCCAGATGTAGAACCCCAATGTCTGCTATCTCTTTCTTTCTTGCAAAACCTTAGATTTTACTGCCCTTGTCCCTCCCTTTTCTCCTCTCTCTCCCTCCTATCCACATTATTTGGTCTTTCTCTCCTCCTTTCATTCTCTCTCCCCCTCTCTATATTCCTCTCTATTTATCTATCTTCCCGGAACTTTTTGTTTCTCTCCATTTCTTTTTAAAAAGCTTTTTATCCATCGTTCGTTTTCAATTGTCTCTCCTCGCTAAACACGCGTACGATCAGAGACATGAGTTTATTGGCGCCAGCGGACATGCAGAAAAAATGGTACGTCAGATTGCATCTTTACTTTGTTTTTGTTTTTATTTTTATCTTTTGTTGTTCGATAAATTCATCCTATAGTTTTGTTATTTTTTTTTTACCTTAAATGTCTGAAATATCCATTTTTGAAAGCCAAGACAAGACAGCATTAGGGAAATCTTTCGATTCTAAAGGCGTACTTACTTATGATATTCTCTCTCCTTCTAACCTCCCCTCTCTCGTACACGCGTAAAACAAACTCGTATGCGAATATATAAAATATATCTGACTTATATGTACACGCAAACATTTGCAAGGGAAGGTATTTTCAGAAATTCATGCATATATATATATATATATATATATATATATATATATATATATATATATATATATATATATATATATATATAGAGAGAGAGAGAGAGAGAGAGAGAGAGAGAGAGAGAGAGAGAGAGAAATATAGGAGATAAAATACAAATTTCTGAAACCTCTGTGGAGAAAAACATTTTTTCATAATCATGTAATAATTTACATAAGTAATGCAAGTGAATTCAATTGCGACTCAGTTTTCTTCTGAAGCAGTGGGTGTTTAGACCTTGAAGTGAAAACTTCCAGTTAGTATCTCCGCATATGAACTGCAACTTTTTGGGTTAGGGTTAAGGTCAGATTCCTTAAAAAATACTGCTGTACTTGTTATAAGCGCTGTGACTGAGACAAGTTCACATTGGAGTTTTGTACTTTGAGCAAAAATCACCCAAAAATATTATAACGATACTTATGAAATTATCATTATCATTGAAGTATCACCAGGCACTTGATATATCATTTACTAAGTATTTTGAAAAAAAGACGTAAGACAAAGATGGAATTTCAAATTTAATTGAAACAGTCGTCTTACATCTTTCTAATTAAAATCGCAAAAATGTCGTAAATATTTTATAAAATACATTTTTGATTAAGTCACATACACAGTCACAAAGAGACACATAACTTATGTTCTCTGATGAAATAAGATCTGCTTATACGCCAAATTTCTCATATATCTATAAATTCTGGAATATGATATCATAATTCGATGTAGATTCAGTCTGAGATTCAAACCGACTCAGCGTATTTGATACGCATATGGGTGAACATTCAATAGAAATGACATGAACAGCGAGTCATCTCTGTTAGTATACTAACTGATCCCTCGTTAAAACCATGAATATTATAAAAAAATATTTCATCACGCTACTTTGAGTGTGCAAAGGGGTTGATCGCCTCCTCTATATAAGATTTCTAGAAATATGCGGTCATATAAATGTAGAGCTGCATTTGTCTACGTGTAGAAGAAAAAAGCTCACTAACATGAGTAGTTATGAAAAGCTTCGTTTTATTTTTCAATGAAGTGCCAGTTCAAGGCCGACGAATACAGATGAATGATCACAAAAATGATTGAACCTCTAAAAATTATTGTGAACTTACAAGCAAAGAAGGAAAATAAAGAAAATAAAGTTATGTAAGTTAATAATTGGAGAGAAAGAAAGAGAGCTAAAAAAAGGCACTTTCTTTAGAGGTTATGAAGAGAGGTGTAGAAAACGGAATCACATAATTTAATCATGGGGTAGGAAAAGAAGAATGCAGGTAGGGAGAAAGCAGAAAAAAGTCTGGTATCTTAAGAAAACAGAAAGAAAGGGTCGGAAAACGTCAAGATAGTATGATAAGGGTGTGGGAAGAGAGAGAGGAGAAATCTTTTCGGTTCCAAAAATCTTTCGTTCAGTCTCAGGGGATCCATGAGTGCAAACATTTCGAAGAATCCTGGCGTAGCTATTTCAAAGGGAATACTATCACAACGTATGGGCAATCTTTTAATGTTTGATGCCAGGAACAAATAATGCTTTATAAGATGTTTGAGGTTTTGGCATAAGTTTTCCATTGCCAAAGACTGGATGACAGCTTTTACAAACAAAGGGATTTTTTTCTATTGCCAATTGCTAAAAGTGTTCCCACCAGGAAGTGAGAATGGAAAAATAGACCACTTAAACACTCATCAAATTATTTCATTCACGTTTCATCCAAATATAAAAAATGTAGAAGGTAATCAATATAATGCTTAGAGGCTTCACATCCAAAACTTGCATTTGCAGAAAAACATGTAAGTTATTGTTCCCGCGTATATTCAAAATGCCGTTGAAGAATACTATTCAAACCAACACACACACTCAGATTAAGCACATGGATATACACAGATGCACATAACAAAATACATATTACGTTCACATATATACATAGTTGCATATGCGAACTTATACAAATATATACATTGATATATTTCCATATTAAATGTTATAGCTTGGACTGACATTTATCCAGATACAAAAATGTATATATTTCCACATATTCATCAAGCTAAACTTGAATCTATTTTACAGTTAATTGTGTATCTAAAAAAGTTAAACATATAAGTACGTAAACAAATCAGAACTCAAAACTAATTCCACATCGATTTGTCAGCAATCATTTTAAACTGAATTCACGACATTTTCGATGCCCATTTCAGCTAATACTCACACAGCATCTCATAAGTCACTTTAGTTCACGTTTACCACTCGTGGCATAATTCTGATAAGTTTGAATAATGATTCACTTTGTACCAAAATAATACAAAATAAAAATGGTAATATATGCAGAAATTAATGCGTGAACACACTCTCACGCATACTCTCCCTTCCTCTCACATGCACACACACAGATGCATACACACACACACATACACATATATGTACTTATTTACATGGTAATTGAAACTCAATCGCAATAAGATTGTTTTATCTTTAGGTAAATCGGACTAAATTTGCCGTATCTAAATAAGCTATATATTAAAAAACCAAAACAACGAGCACTCGCAACATAGATAAAGCAACTTCAAAACATTACAACGGTACATGTATGGATAGATATTTAACATAATGCTTACAGATGAAGCTGCCATCATCATGCTTATATCTGAGATCCATTTCCAAATACTGAGTATTTTATCGCACATGATTCAACCTCTAAAACCGGTAATGACATATCTATTTCTCTCATATACATAGTCTACAAAACAAAAGGATATATATATATATATATATATATATATAAATATCTCTATATATATATATGTATAAATATATATATATATGTATATATATATATATATATATATATATATAGAATAAGAGGAAGATCCTACAACCAACAAAAATAGACCCTTCCCCCAAAATGTAGGAATCTCAAATAAACCTAATTATTCATCTGAAGACGCCCAAACAGGGCAGAAACATGAACGTGTTTCAGTAGTAAATTTTCTTACTTCATATATATATATATATATATATATATATATATATATATATATATATATATATATATATATACTAGCCGGCATTGCACAGAAAAAAAAAAACTTAAAATTCCATGAACACTTTGGTCAGGCATGCGTAGACCCTATTAAAACCTCGTAGAATAATTTTTTTGGAAACTGAGAAATAATTTTGACACTCTTGGTGTTTTGCATGTCAGAGCAGGTCATTGGATTTAAATTGTGCGCACGTTTTATTGTTATGTTTGCGTTTGGTATAGGTTGAGATTAGGGTCGGTGTTTTTGCTCTGAAAGAAATAGGTTTTATATTCAGTTTATGGTTACATTTCTAAAAAAAAAAAGATTTTGCCGAGCTTACGTTAGCACTAATAGGAAGAGAAATCCATGTCTCTCAGTTGAATTTACAGCGTTCCTATAAAACTGTTGTGTTGTTGTTCTCTCTCTCTCTCTTTCTTTCTCTCTCTCTCTCTGATTCTTTCAGCACAGAAATGAATTTTTATTTTGTCATTGCGATCGCAGACCCAAGAAATTGACATTTACTTTTGGTTAAATTGTACGTAAATGTTTATGTGTACTGTAGGTAAATTAGGATTAACTTATTTCAGATGTGCTTTTCTTTCCTCTATGTTCCTTCATCAGTGGGGCCAGAACTCATCCTAAGGCAGAGAATGAGAAATTCCCTTCCATGGTGACTTATGACGTATTGAGAGTAAGTTTTTTTTTTAATTTCTTTTTGAAAACTGAAAAATTTCGAGATGTTTTGAAAGTTTTTAAAAAGAAAAAAATATTACCTCACGTAAACAAAGCAATAATTAAATCTGCACTGAGAAAAAAAAATCTTAATTGTAGTTTTTCAATGACCAATGGAAAGTGGAGGTCTATTTTATAATTATAATGACACTGTAAATAGAACCCATTTCTGGAACCCAAAAATGCTATTCATCAAAAACTGTCAAATTTCCGTGAGGTTTGAAAGATAAAAAGTTCGCAAACACACTAAAATGAAAAGAACAAAATATCTTTTCCTGTTGGAGTTTGAAATTGGTCAGCAAATTCTATTTCCCGGTACTATCACAACTCGGCGATTGAAACGCCGTAATTTTGAACTCAATTACAGCTCAAAAAGAAATTCTAAAAATAGTATTGAATCTCATTCGCATGCAAGTTGGCTGAAATGATGGACAAAAAAACCGAAAAAAATGATCAATCAAAACTGACAAAATTTCCGTGTGGTTCGACGGACAAAAAGTTTGAAAGCAAATAAAATTGAAAAGAAAAAAAAAATTCCTCTATCGTAATTTGAACGTAGTCCGCCACTTTTTGTTCCGAGGCTCCAAGTACTCCATGACTTAGGAACTAAAAATTACTGCTAAAAAGAAAATCAGTTTTTTTTAAAAAACCCTCCTCACTTTTGAGTAGGTTGAAATAAATGACAAACCAACCAGCCTGGGCGATGCTGATTCAAAACATAGATAATTTGATTTTATGCATCCAACTCAAATAGTTTATCACAAAATCCTAGACAAGAAAAACACAAAGAAATTTTTCTCGACAGACTTGTTTTCTGAAAGCGTAAATGCAGAACTCAGGAAATCGACTATTTTTTTCGCTAAATTCGACAAAGAAGTCGTGCGTTATAGGTTGAGGCCCACTGATTCCGGATAAGCCTTTGTTTCTGTTCTGTGATGCGCAGTTTTTGACATCTTAGAGTACAAACTCACATACGCACGCACACACATACATCAGTACTTTATGACATACATACATACATACATACATACATATGTATATGCTTGCTGAGTGGATGTGGGATAATCTGATTAAATGGTGGTGGTAATTTGACAAGTATGCTATTCCAAAATGTCCACACCTTTCCAAATAGCAGGTATTTCAAATGCATTAATTTTGAAACAAAACCATATCAGAAATGAACGGTATAAGGTAAGACATGCCGGCCTCTTTGATAAGCGATACAAATAAACAGTTTACCCTCCAAGAGAATTCTCACCACACACATACACACGTGTACTTATACACACACATACATATCGGTCATGAAAAGATAGAATAGCATATAATCTACTCAAGCCGTTTTTATATGGTTTCACGCTTATCCATTGATGCCAAATAGCATCTTTTCATTTTATATAAACCCCTGTTCTTTATATCCCTTCATTTCTCTCACTCAACCGTGTAAACAACAACAAATTTGGCTGCAAGTATTTCCTATGTTTCTGCATGTTCTTCTCAAAAAGCTGGTAGAAAGCAGCAAAATGCAAATAATCTGCCCTCAGGATGATAAAAACTTCGAGATGTATCACTGGTTTTCCTAAAATTTTTCATCTCACCTTACAAGCCAAAAATCTGGGTATGAAGGTAATTTGACCCAAAGGATGAACCTAAAATAGGTGGCAATGACCACTGGCGGTCTTCAAATGTCAATATGGGTTCAGGGAAATTTTGGCATATTCAAATTTAAAGACGTCTGCACTCAAAAGGCTGCAAATTAGTCTACAAGGATACAAATAGGGGGATAAACACAGGATAGGTGGCACTAGGATAAGTAGCGATGACCTCCAGTAAACTCTAAAGGTCATTTCAGGGTCAGATTAATCTGACCCAAGAATGAACATAAGATGTGGCACTGACCTCGTCTGACCTCTAAAAATCCATTCAGCTAAGGTGAATTTTGGCATTTTTGGCCCACTTTAAGGGATATGACACAACTTTGATAAGCTCTGTGTCAGAAAACACTGCATGACCTTCCTTTTCCCAAGCAAACACTTTGTATCCCAATTAGATGAATAAAACGAAGAAAGCAAAAAAAGTTGGTCTACACATGAACTTCAGTCAAACGAAAATCATGTGCAACAATCACATCGAGAATAAGGACATAACCGTTAAAATCGAAGATGCAAAACTTAGGAAAATAGACAACTACATCTTCGTCGGAAGAAGAATCCAACAAAAAAAGAAATCAAACGAAGAATCACCCTAGAATGGCAAAGGGCAGGGTTGGGTATGATCCTCTTATGCACATGCTTCTCAGTTGTCGGGTTTATCTCTTGGTTAGGTTCCATGTTTCAGCTCCATGAGTGACTATCGGGAGAATGCATTGGTTGTATATCCTTCTTTTTTGGATTGTTGGGATTGTCTTGTGTTTGAAGGTTGAGCTTACTCTGCCAAAGGCTTGCCATCCTAGGATGATTCTTTCTGGTCTTTTCGATATGGATTAAAGCGTAGTATCTGTTCCACAGCATAGCCCGAGGCGCTGGTACTAACACTTGCTTGCCGAATAGGCAGGAGATTGTGTTGTGGTGAGCATCAAAGACCGAGTGCACCAGTGCAATGTGACAGCCAGTGAGATTATACTGAGGTTGCTCATTGCTACGCCCATTGGGAACCTTTGGATTCGCCCTTGGGCTCTCCTACTATTACTCAGCCCAGCAGCAGAGAAGCAGGTCACCCCGGGACATTACTGTCCCATTGCATTAAAAAAGACAGGTTGGGGTCGTCCTGACGCTTTCGTGACTGTGGTTGCTTTAGCATACTTAGCAACCATCGGCTGGATGATGTACAAATCTATAAGTCCATCTGTTGTCTCCCTTGGTCAACAAAGTTGAAAATAAATGAGTGTTCTTGTTCGAGTCTGTTTGTCTGTTTGTTTGTTTTTCTGTTTCCACACGATTTCTCTAAAAATAAAAGAGGGGACAACGGAGGAAAAAAGAGGTGGCAAACTTTTGGAGCGGATCCAGGGATTTTTCATGATTGATGTTTTTTTTCATTTTTTAAAAATTACATCCATGTATACGCCCATAACTCCCCACAAGATATCTCAAAAATTCATCAAAGTATTTCTATGAAATTCTGTGGAGGGTAGGAATGGTGGCTATGTGGGAACTAATCAAATTTCAGAGTGCAATCATACCAAATCTATTTTCCCTATTCGTGGCAGTTATATGTCAAAACTACATAATATAGCTTAGATACCATGACTCTCCTCATAGTATCTCCGAAAGTAATTAAGGAATTTCAATGAATTTTGTGGAAGGGTTGAATATGAGATACGAATGAGGAAGTCAAATTAATGGGGTGGATCCAGGAATTTTCTGATTGAAAGATATTTTTTTCCATTTTTTTTTATCAATTACCAAACAATTTCAATGACTATTTGTGGAGGGTAGACAACAGGTAGTGGAAGGACCACTTCAATTTTGGGGCAGACCAATGTACATTTACTTCCCCTAGGTCTTGCTTATATGTCCAAGCCACATAATATCGTCAAATTTCAGAATTTCATGTTCGGCCACACGATATCCCCTAAAGTTGTCCATGAATTTCAATGTTATTTTGTGGAAGGATTGGCAATAGACTATGGAAGAACTGATCGAAGCAGATCTATGTAGAATCACCCCCCCCCCCTGATTGTGGCACTGGCTCAGGGATGAATCCCCGGGATTTAAAAAAAAATCCTTTTCTATATGCAATTATATATACATGTCTAGAACATAAAGAATATACACGCACCCAAATACACCCCACAGAAAAAAAACACACACAACTCACGCGTGTTATCGCTTACTATACTATATCCATATACACACGTACACATATGTTAATACGCAGATTTTAACATACTGATATACACACTTTCACACGCACACATACATTGATACATAAATTTTAACATATTGATATACACATACACACTTTCAAGAGCATCAATACACTCACAAATTTATGCACACATACACATTTTCACCCGCACACATACATTAATCCGTAAATTTTAACATACTGATATACACATACTCACTTTCACAAGCATCAATGCACTCACAAATGTATACATACATACGCATTTTCACCTACACACATACATTATTACGTAGATTTTAACATACTGATATACACATACATACTCTCACCCGCACACATACATTAATACATACATTTTAACATATTGATATACACATACGAGCTTTCAGAAGAATTAATGCACTCACAAATTCCTACAGAATTTTGCCAACATCAAAGCACACTCATGTTTTATATCAACTTAGCAACTTAAATATAAAGCATTCTTATCGTTACATGTCGATCTATTTGCGTTCCTTTTGATCTCATTCAATAAGACTGTCTTTTTAAACACATTCAATCCGGTAAGAAACGACAAATCTTTCTTGATGAATTTATTTCCTGTTTGATATTGACAAACACTTTTCGCGTTTTAACTTACTTCTCATGTTTACTGCTTCATGCGAATATCGTCTCGATTTTACTCCGACATCAGTGATGTCCAAAAGCGTATCCGTAATGCCATCTATCTATCTATCCATCTATCTATCTATTTGTTCATATCTATCTATCATGGTTTGTTCATATCTTTCTATCTATCCCAGTGTCTTCGTATCCATTTATCTCAGTTTTTTCATACCTATCTATGTATCTCAGCCTCTTCATATCTATCTATCTATCTATCTATCTATCTATCTATCTATCTATCTATCCCTGGTTCTTTATATCTAATCGTCTATCCTATGGCTACCATAGTCATATTTGAAAATTTGGATATTTTCGATTTCCTATATAGACATTATGTCTGCCATCTTTTTAGCAATATATGTCAATTTAGAGGATGATAGTAAATGTAAAAAATATCAATAAAAGTTTTGTGTATGTATATATATATATATATATATATATATATATATATATATATATGTATATATATATATATATATACTTTAGCCCAATCTCCAATTTATATATATAAGTGCATAGCTGTGCGCAGCAACATTGAAGGAAAACAATTCAATTTGCCATGCATTCAACAACAGTGTGATCATATCAAACGTCATGAGTACATTTCTGTGCAAAATACATAAAAAAGTATAAATCACAATTAGATCTTAAACGTTTTGTTTGAAGTTACAGATTCGATGCCTATGAGCAGATATTCGGGAGACCCTCCGATGGGTTATATATGTAAAGATTCGTTCTTGGTATGTTATATATCTAGAGTCTTAAAAAAGTATTCAACGATTAGAAACAGTCAACCAAAACTGTCAACAGCTGGTTGGCTGCGTAAAGGTTGCACCAATTGAACTTGAGAGTTGAAAATTCCAACATTAAATCCTTATCATTATCTAAAAAGAACTGTTTTTTATGTTTTTATAAAATCCTACCTCTAAACACTTATACGGTGTTCAGTTTTTAATGTGTGTTTATGCTAAATTGATCCCTTACTTTTTGACCGCTTGTTTTTTTGAAATCCAGACATTAAGGAAGGCTGTAAATTCATCTATTTTAATATTATGTTGAATGAATGTGGGTCTTTGACTTGTAATAGATTTGGCAAGGGTTAATACATGATTCATAAACATCACGTGTTTTATCTTCTCACCAGTTGCCGTTTTGTGTACGAATTCTACAAACATTTTGATAATGTCCATTAATTCATTACAAAAAAGCAAGTCTCTCCTCTCCGATGTCGTACAAGGGAAGGGATGGGGCTATTTCAGTTTAGCTCTGGCCAAGGAGTTGCCAGAACGAGGCTGAGGACAACGTCAGAGTACCTTAACGACTCAAGCTCCTGGTTCTGAATTTAGAGTTCTCCTTCTCCTAGACTGGTTGACTTCTAGTGTGCCTTGCACTCGAAAGTTAGATATTTTTAAAATACAGAACATATGTGATAAAAAGTTTTGGAAGAGAAGCATTCTAAGCTCATATTCAAATTACACTTTATTTAAAGATTTGAAAATATTCAGAAGAGCTTTGAAAATTTGAAATTATACTTTTGTGTATTTTATACTGATAGATAATTATCTCCACAAGAGATTCGTTAACCATTGTTCACTGAAAGATTTATTCTTGATTAAGAAATTATTTGATTAACACACAGGTAGAACAAGAAGTACCGTCATATCAACTAGGTATACGTGAATATACTTAAGAACACTCGGAAGACATAGAAATCTACCTTAATAATAATCTACATCTATTTGTATTTCCTGTCTGTAATGCCTGGGAAAAAGGAATAAAAAACATTCCATTTTTACAGTGAGTATAGAAAAAACTTGAAAAGTATTAATTTTATATGAGCCAACATTTTTTACACCACGGGTGCATTACTATGTCTGCGATGCATCTTTACACAGTCGTAAATATGCCATTTTCATTCTGTGAATAAATATCTGCACACTTTTTGCAGACATGCTCATTCAATGCGCACAAATAGGCAATGAAAAATAAATTGGATGGTCATAATTGCAAAATAATGTCAGGAGAAAGTCCTTTGTTGTCGCAAATAATACCCACTTGGGGAAAGGCACAAAATAATGATGATTTTGTTCTGGTATCAATAACATGTCTGACAGTCAAAGTCAATTGGAAGACAAAGATGCAAATATATTTACTATAATAAAAGCAACCGAAATGATGGCTACAGAATGCCTCAGAAGTCACTATACGCAGTTAAAAAAAAGGGAATTATTTGTTGAAGGACGTGTCCACTATCCGTAGTAATAGTAATAGAATAGTAACAGCAGAAGATGGGGAAGAAAAGTCAGGTAGTCTTTCTTTCAGTCAATTGATTTTCATACTTGTAAAATATGGCAATATGGAGATATACTGTTAGTATTATATTCAATAAAGAAATCTGAAAAGGTCATTCTGGGAGGTTGGGGCCGTTTTGGGCTTGTATGTAGACCTTGGATATTCCATTCTTACATGAACAGCAGCTGATTTAGCAGAAATTGATCGGAAAAGATGCTACACGTTTTAATGACATCACACCTTTGAATGATATCATACATCTCATACCTCTTCCTCTCTATTTATGTTGTTTAAAATAACGATTGACATAAGCCTTCCAACATAAGAAAGCATTTTTAGGAGAATGATTTTTACCCTTGAAGTAGCCCCTCAAAAAGCAATCGCTAACCATAATCCTTGAAAGGCTATGATTTTGTACCTTAGTTCTAATCATCATCATCATGATCACCACCACCACCACCACCACCATCATCATCATCATCATCATCATCATCATCATCCTTTTATCGTCCGTTTTTGGATCCTCACGACTCGCTAGACCTCTAGATCTTGGATGTCGCGGAGCTAATACTTTCTGAACGATCCATATTGTGAGTCGTAATTTCCTTCAGATATTTGCCATTCTTGCAATATGACCAGTCCATCACTATTTGATTTTTCTCATGGATTCTATGATGTCACAGACACCGAAGACATTTCTTCCTCAATGTATCCCGCTGTCTTCTGATTTCCCCATGTGAAGTTGAGCATGATTCTTTCAAGCGCACGTTGCATGGTTCTCAGTTTGAGGGTCAGTGTCTTGGTTAGGTTCTATGTTTCAGCTCCATAAGTGACTATCAGATGAATGCATTGGTTGTATACCTTTCTAATATGGCGAGATAATAGGAGATAAATGTAAAATTCAAGTGTCAAATATATACGACAGGCATTTAGTAGTCGATTGATATCAATTTCATTGAGATTGGATTGAAATCAAAAAAGAAAATACGTAGTCAATTTTGGATCACCTGGGTTTCCATACAAATGAATTCCAGCTGATCCCTCATCCAACAAATGTCCTGTTTTGTTTATAAGTGAAACACCCGTCTCTTAAAAGACAACTCCCAATGAGGTATATGGTCGGTCACAAAGTCTTGCTTTCCATTGCATGTGTCAGTTTAGTGATCCTTGCAAGATTCATATCAAGTCAAAGCCAGAACATTATTCTTCCAATTTGTTATGACTACGCCCTCACCAAGGTGCTAGTCAATCAAAGGAATACTTCCACCCAAATCACATAGCTAAGAGTGTACTCACTTAAGTGTTAATTGCACGGGAAAACTTGGTCATAATGAAGAACACACTTTGCTGGCACCGGGGACCGAACCCACGACTTTCTTCGTGTGGGGGTAGACGTATTATCTATCACGTTATTCGAGCGGACGTTTATAGTATTATAAGAAGCTTATATGGGACACGACTCAATATTACGGTATATGTAAGGTTTTCATTGATCAGAATCACATGTGTCCATATAATGTATTATGAGTATTGGTGATCATGTGAAAATCATTGACTTGCTTTTATTGGTCCTGATGACCAAAAAAAAAGGGGGGAATGGCAGTTTTCCGAACATATTATTATTACTCACACGAGTAGTGACTAGCGGCCATCACTGGAGAACAAGTGACAGCTAATCTCCTCCATACTTCAGTACCTTCCTAAGTATATCAGTCGATATCAACAGCATTGCCGTCTCTTCTGCAGATTCTTGGATCTCCCAATCTCACTGCTGGATTCTTTGGGACTTTTCACTCACTATTAGCATTACTGTTCCACATTTCTTTTTCAGCTTCCTACAAATGTGTAAATACCTATCTAACTTTCCACAGCAAAATTCACAACCACGAAATCTGGTCCTCTGGCCTGGATTGGGTTTTCCGTATAAGTCTCAAAATCCGAGAGGATTTCAAGTTATCTCGGAAAGATATTATTCTGGGGATATGTCAAACATCATTATTATTATCATCATTACTAGGGGTAGCAGTTGGAGTGATGGTAATAGTAGTGCTACAAAATCAACTAATTCTTACAGTGTCATGGTGAATTCTATTTTGAAGGAAACCAATGTATTCTCCCGATAGTCACCCATGGAGCTAAAAAATGAAATATAACCAAAAGATTGACTATCAAACTGTGAATAATGCAACGTGCATGGGAGAAATCGGTGATCAACATTATATGGAAAGATCATGAAAAGGCACAGAATATTAATGAAAAGTCAGGGAATCAGTTAGAGAACTCAAATAACAATGAACTGGCCAGATTCCAAGAATGTCTGACAACCGATGGACAAAGATATCAATTTGCAAAACTGTCATCATCATCATCATCATCATCATCATCATCATCATCATCATCATCAGTCTTTCAACGTCCGTCGTTGGAAATAGACCTTCCCCAGGATTCACCACACTTCTCTATCATGGGCGTCGTGGAGCCACCACTTTCTGAATTGGTCTAGCTCATCTCTCCATCTAATATTCTGCCGGCTTCGGTTACGCATGTGATCTCGGGGGATCCATGTCGTGAGTTGCAATGTCCATCGGTTGTCCACCATTCGTGCAACATGGCCAGCACACTGCCATATGAGATTTTTAATGGATTCTTTGATGTCCCTGACTCTTGTCTTATCCCAGATGTACTGTGCTGTCTTGTGGTCTCTCCACGTGAGGCTCAATTTGCAGGTTGGTTATGTTCCATGTTTCAGCTCCATAAGTGACTATTGGGAGGATGTATTGGTTATACACCTTTCTTTTTAGGATTAATGGGATCTTCTTATTTTTGAAGGCTGAGCTTGCTCTGCCAAAGGCTTGTCATCCTAGTGTGATTCTCCGCATGATTTCTTCTTCTTTTGAGGGTCGCATGGAGATTCGTTGTCCTAAGTAGATGTAGTGATGAACTTTTTCCAGTTCTGACAGAAAATAGGATGTCTTGAAGAACTAGACAATTTCAGAAAGCGTTGCCTTCGTTACGCCCATGATAGATAAGTCTTGGGGAAGGTCTACGTCAAACAGCAGACTCTGAGAGACTGATGTTGCTGCTACTGATGATGAAGACGATGAAGATGATGAAGATGATGACGATGTAAAGTAGACGTCTGACTTATCACTATGATTGTTGGACATAAAACCTAAGTAACCAAAATCTGATGCTTACGACATGTGGTGAATAATATCGAGAGCTGATGGTTATTCCATTGATTACATTAGATTGTATCATTTTGGTAAATAAGATTTTATTTGATTTTTATATATTCATCAAATATCTTGCAAAGGTCTTTGTATTTGATAACAAGTTTATGACTGTCATGTTACCATCGTCTACACAGGGGGGGGGGCATTTGGATACGAATTTAGCCCACTGAGACCGACCAATACTCCACAAGTTCCGATTTTTATCACTCAGGACGACAACAAAAATTGAAATTGATGTCCTGAACGCCCGAACACTGAAAATACATTTATTGCTCATAAAGAATATTGATATTTGGATATTAAACCTTTAAATAGTTCTTAGGAGTAACAATCTTATACTTCGGTTAGAATCGAATATATCAAGTGATAAAGAGATAGACATATATGAAAGATATATAGATAGAGAGATAGATAGATCGATAGATAGATAGAGGGATGGATAGATAGATAGATGGAGAGATAGATAGATAGATAGATACCATTAGATTGAAAAAGATATTGATAGGCTGAAATTGATACACACACACACACACACACACAAACACACACACACACACACACACACACATATATATATATACATATTAAAAGTCTGAAATAAATATTCTTTGGCTGAAATTGATGGATTGATAGATAGACAGATATTACTAGATTGATATATATATATATATATATATATATATATATATATATATATATGTATATATATATATATAGAGAGAGAGAGAGAGAGAGAAGGGGGGAATGTATTATTACATTGAGATAGATATTGATTAGCTGGAACTGATGGACAGATTTATACATACTAAAATAGATAGATATATAGATAAAACGATGCTTGACAGAAAAAAAATTCTTGGAATGGCTTTTAAAAACTTATTGATTGAGGTGTAATAGATAAATTGTCGCGTGTATCTGAAATGTCCTCTAATCTGAACTAAATATGCACCTGCCAAAAGTTGAGAGGAATTTTTCCCCATTTTGTGCCATTTCAACGGAGAATGGAAGAAATATTATCTGGGGGGAAAAATTACCTTTTTATGAAAGGAACAATCGTTAAAAAGAGGAATATGAAATGGAAATGCTTTCAACAAAAGGTTTATTCGTAGTAATTTACGTGCGCACCATACACAGGCCTGCACACATACATACGTACACACAAACATACACATATTCGTATGCACATACAAAAAGATATACTAGTTTGCACACAACCGCACACGTCCATAAGTGTTTTATTCATCCCATTATATTTCCATCATTATACATAGGTTTGTTTGTTTATATATATATATATATATATATATATATATGTGTGTGTGTGTGTGTGTGTGTGTGTGTGTTGAGGAATGGATGTATATGATCCGACAGGAATGATTATAAATTGCAATTTATTATATAGAAACTCATTTCCCCCGTCATTACACAGTTAATGTATCATTTGCCCAAGACGACGTAATTTGAATAAACAATCGAAGATATTTATCGGTGTCTTTATCGTCTCTTTCAAC
>OY735231.1:1699836-1917336 GCA_963457665.1 Thysanoteuthis rhombus
TTGCATGCTGTCTTTTTTTGGGGGGAGAGGGCACTATTTCAAAAACAGAAATCATACTGAAAGGTTACCACCCTAACCAGCAAAAGCATTTGAGGAAAAAATATGAGTAAATACGTACTTCTTTGTTATTGCCAAAGTTCTCCTCAATTTTTATACTAGAAAATTGTCTCTATTTCCGTTGTGAGTATAATTTGATAATCATTATCCCTCCCTTTTTCCAATTCAGTTGTTCTATCCCTGGTGTGGTCAAATTGCTACTCGTGGGGCACACGTGGCTCTTTGCCGTTGAATGTTCACCTCATGAAATTATGTTGGTTCAGTTTTTCCCTTGTCAGATTATTCATCATAATTTATGGCGTATGATCTTTGACCCAGCTTAACTTACACTTAATTTGTAAAATAATTACTGAAAATATCTGAGAATTTACATCCTAATTTTAACGCTAGATTTGTGTGAGGCATGCGCCCCCCAGTGCTAAGGGAAGGAAGTACAGAAGGCAGGGGATTAAAGACATATCAGGTCAATAAGGGTTACCGATGGATGTCAGAGCACTGAGGTAATGGGTAGGGGCATAGAGGTGTACTCTTTGATTAATGAAATTAATACAAATTAACAGTTTGAAAATCCATATACACGAATATATAGATATTGCGTGTATGTAATTTTTGATATTTATAGGAAATATTAGTAACAAAATGTATCCGTAACAATAAAACCTTTTTTTCACAATGTTTGATTTGTATAAGATACTTTTTGTTTCCATTTTAATGTAGCAGTTGCTTTTTATGGCAACTTTTTGCTCAGACCAACGACCCTCTGTCGGTGAGAAAGCAGCGTTGATCGGAAATAAAAAAATAAAAAAAAACTCTTTGGTGGGATTTGAAACCACACCCTTTATTTCAAATCAACACCGTGTGCTCATAGTCGGTGAGTCATCGGTCTGAGCAAAACTCAGCCATAAAAAGTGACAAATAAATCAAGATGAAGACAGAAAGTAGTTATACAAATTAGAAATAATAATTCATAACACTTCCTCAAATAGAAATAAATAAATTGTATGAAAAAATGTTCGTGTAAATTATGTTTACGTCTTCCGGCTGTAAAACATATGCAGTTTATTGTATGTGTCACTAAACAAGTTTGGTCTACCCTGTTCTTATCTCTCTCTCACTCTTTGCTGACTAACTAAACTTCGGTACATTCATTCGCTGCAAGAACACGTGGCTAATTCGCTCTATTTTTATAAATAGAAAGCTACTGACCTTGACATTTTCTTCATTCTTAATATATATTTGATCTCTTGAAGAAAGAAGGGAAAGGATAAAGCAACATTTACGGCTATTTCATTCAATTGGTTCTCCCCTCTCTGTCTGTTTCTGTCTGTCTGTGTATATTCCTCTGTCTCTTTATCTTTCTCCGTTGTCAAGGGTTATAAGATTTGGATCTGACTCTCTCCCTTTGTCTGTGAACTCAATGAAAATTCAGCTGAAGACAAATTAACGTCTGAAGACCTGAATAAATGGCGGACATTGACGCTAAGAATTCGAGTTGATGAAAGAAGGACTTTGAGTCGCTTTCAATGAGAACCAGATGGAAATGAAATGTTTCAACAGGAAATGATAAAAGGCTACGGACAATATGAATATCATTTTTGTCGCTTATTTGCAAGGACAATGTTTGACTGTACAATGAATGTCATTTCTACCTTCACCATTCAAGTATGAAGAGGTATACGTATGCAATCGTGTCTGTGTGTCCTTTTCTCTGACTCTTTTTAACACTTTAGCCAAATGGTCTCACTGAATTTTAAGATAACTCTGTGGGAAATTCGACCATAGGTCGATGATAGATATAGCAAATATTGGATTTGGTTCAGACTTTTTAATCCGAATGGGAGATATTTTTTTTAATTTCTCAACACTAAAAGAGATTGAAACTGAAGAGTGAAAGAGGTTAAAAAGAGGGTTATAATTCAATTCTAAAGGAAGTAACTCAATATTTGTACATTTAAAGTCCTCTCCCTATTTCAATATTTTATTTTCATTCAGTTCGTGCTGTGTTGGTCGAGGTTACTGCTCTCTGCCTGCTTTCTAGTTTATCAAGAAATGGTGAAAGGTTGCAGAAAGACCATTTCAAAACTAATTTTTTAGCAAAGAATTCGAGTGTGCAATGAAATTGACCCACATATGTTGCAACTCTTGTATATTTCATAAAGAAATGAGGCATATGCAAATTTTTGATAACTAGATGTCATAGGAGTATTTAATCCAGTTATATTTCTTTTTTAATCTTTACATCTCTCTCTCTCTCTCTCTCTCTCTCTCTCTCTCTCTCTCTCGTTGTCTTTCAGTCTCTCTCATATATATTCATAGTCTAGAAAGCTTTAAAGACCAAACTTTAAAAAAAACTTTTTAGGTAGATTGTGTCACTTCATTCACCCATTTCCCAATATCTGCCAATGAAACTTACGTAATCTTCCAAAGTGTTTTTTGTTGTTTCCCCTATACTTTGTTATAATTGTACAATGTGTAAATATATATATATATATATATATATATATATATATATATATATATATATATGTATATATATATATCCTGTTCATGTCTATCTATCAATCTATCTCATATTGTTTCAATCTATCTATCCATCTATCTATCAAAATTTATCTTTATATATATTCTGCTCATGTCTATATATCTATCCATAAATGTTATACTGTTTATATCTATCGATCTGTCTTCCCTTCTCTCAACACACACACTCTTTCTGAAAGTACGTTTGAAGCCACTTCTTTGATCTTTCGAAAAAAAAGATGAAAACTTAAAACAGCAGTGAGCTTCTGCTTTTCGCAAGTCATTATAGAGGCAGCATACACCTTCTTATCCTCTTTTCTACACTCCAAGTCTCTGTACCTCCAACCATTACAACCACTGATGACCCTGTCTACCATATCGCCTGGAACATTTTTGATCCTGAGATGCTGAAATATTTCCCCATATAAATTGATGAAAATAGCTTATCTGCTTATACCATTTAGGTTCACGAAAGTGCTTTTATAAGAACGCTCTACTGTTGTATATTGTATATCAGTATATGTGTGAATATTTTTCGCTGGTATTAACTAGTATATACATACATACATACATACATATATATATATATATATATATATATATATATATATATATATATATATATATATATATATATATATGAGAGAGTTGGAGAAAAATTTTTTTTAGTTGTTACTGATTTGTTTCCCGCCATTTCGATCAACGAGTAATTTCAGTCTTCGTTATGCTATTATATACAACTAAATTGTTTTGGGGGGGGGGCATCATTTGTAATAGATGTTTTTGTTCTTTGTTTCAGTGGACGTGTGCTCGTCAGGAATGTTGCTTTTTTGATCGGAGTTATTGGATGTTTGTATGATGGATTGAATTGAGTTTGATGTTGGAGTCGTGTTTGATTGTTTTAATCCCGGGAAAGGTCGACTGGGCATTGATGTTGGCTTTGTTAGGATGTTTTTTAGAATTGTGTTTTCGTTTGAGTGTCTAGTTTCGTATGATAAATGGGAATGTGGCTGAATCAGTTTGAAATAATATAATTTTGTACATTTTTTGTTTTGCTCATCAATGTATCTGTATTACAGTTGTTACTGTTATTTGATAAATGCCTTTTTGGCTATTTTCATAGGCATTTCACGTTAAAAGTACTTGTTTAACACCAAAAAATACATACAAGTATACATATCAAGTGATAGAAAAGTGTATGAAAACTTGATAAAAATTGCAAGCTTATCGGTACATAGGAACATTTATAATTTGTATGAATCTGTGTCATTTATATGGAGTTAAGTCATGGGAATGAATTGATTGGTTTGTATTTGGGTGGCTTTTATAGAATGTAGAGGTGGAAGTGGATTCATGGATGAAATAAATTTGATTTTAAATTAAATCTTACAGATCCAGTAAGTCACGCAAAGAACAATCATCACGCGAAGATCTTTTGGTAGCATGTGTTAGGGTTGATCAATTAACAAATCGGAAAAAAGTGTGATCAATGAATGAGTTACTTCTCTTGCCTTGTCTATTGGGCATCAATAACTAAAACAGTCTGAATTTTTTTAAAAGGCGAACACGAATGCTGCTGGACATAAACTAAGTAATCGATACAGCATAGACGTACATTAGAAATTGAACCCCCTTTAGAAACCAATTAAGCGGATGGAGATGAAAAAAATCCTTTGTATAGACATATTTCAAGGAGTAAAAGTGCTGCTTGTAAGCCTAATGCATGCATAGCCAGCCAGCCAGCCAGCCAAACCAACTTGAAAACTAAAAAGAACTTTGTTGACTGTTTTAGCTGACGGCTTCTAATTAATAATCAGTAAGATTCAATGCAGAATTGAGTGCAGATGAATGTAGACTTGAGAAAGATATATGGATATGAAGTGTGGGTGTATCTTTGGTGGGAGGTTGTTCAGGTTAAATTTAAAATAAATTATCATTGGTTGAATTCTTCTATGAGTGGGTAAAAGGTATATATATATATATATATATATATATATATATATATAAGTTATAATTGTGTCAACCACAGACAACTGTTTCGTTGTATTACAACTCTTCAGTGTGGCTATGGACTATACAACAATCAGTACCACGAGATAGGATCGAAGCCCCTGCTTTAGACCCGGGGGCAGATATTTTTACCCCTACCCTATGCATGCCGAACAAAGCAATGTATATTTACTAACGCATAATTCCCCGTATACGAAAGTGCTCCAGAGTTGGGAGAGCATTATGAGTAATTATTCAAAAAATGTTATCTATATATACATATATACGTGCATGTGTAAATATTCTTGAGAAAAGGACAAAAATCCTGAATCAAATAAATGGATTTCACGATTTCTTTCTTATTTTCAAATCTGACCCTCGTTCTGTATGGCAAAAAAGTTGCTCAAAAATCAACAGAAGAAATATTTTTCGAAAAAAATCCCGTCGTCAATAAATGGAATCATATTACAGCCATAAAGAGGAACTTTTAATTCTAAAAGTCGAGAAAACCAGATCAGTTCTTCAAAAATCCAATGATAGAGGTGAAATAAGAAGTAAACAATCAAAATTAAAAACGTTGTTGTGAAATGAACGAAAACATTCAAGATTGATGCAATCACCAATGAAAACGTTGCCCCAGGCTGAGGACACTTTGCTAAAGTTTGTGCTTCAAGACATTCCCACTTTAATAAAGCAATTTTATTCATTTACTCCGACCGAAAAAGAAAAATAATTATTGAAAATTTACAAGAAAGATTATTTGCAAATCAACGAATGTTTGCCGAAGTCACAAACCCCAAGAGCGCATCTACAGTTTATAATCGATTTACAAAATTTGCGTCGTGAAACAATTTTGTTACGAACGGAATTTACTTGCCAGAGGGCTTTAGGAATTTGAAACTATTATTACATAAAATATGAGCAAAAGTTAATTATTTCTTGGAAAAGTTAAAGATGTTTTTTTTACCTGAAAAACATTCATACAATCATCTTGAGTTGTTTTCATTTGGGTGAAAGTAATTGAACGACGATTTGATTTTTCTCTTTCTAAATAATGAATATCAAATCTATATGTTTGTGTCGGAGGTGGTCGTAGCCGAGCGGTTAGCATTATGGTAAATGTAATCAGCGAGTCGAGTTCAAAACTGTGGATAAAATAGCGAGTTAAATGTGTGACGCCACTACGGGTGCTTGCTGCCTTCAAGTCAATCAGCAGATATCGCAAGACGTCTAGAAATTTGAAGTCTAGCTGTGACAGATGGAGATACCCGTTGCTAAAGAACACCATTTACTTATTATTGTATGTATTTGCACTTTGAAATACTTAAGCGCAAATTGAATCAACACACACCTAATATATCTATGTATCTATACATATATATGTGTGTGTGTGTGTGAGAGAGAGAAAGAGAGAGAGTCTGTGAGTGCACATGTGTGAGAGGGTGTCTGTGTGTGTAAGAGAGAGTCTGTTTGTGTGAGTGAGTTTGCGTGTGTGTGTGTGTCAGTATGAGTCAGTATCCACATGTATACTTACACGCAGAAATATTCATAATAACCTATAGGTATTTGCTTTTATAGATAAGATGGCGTTGGTGCTCTATATAAGTTTAGCCTTGTGCTAGACTAAGCAAAGTAATTAGTGCCTACCGTTGCCCAATAAATCGTTATGTTTTCATGTTAACAAATTCCTTTGCGTAATCAACGTGATCCTCACTGTGTGGCCTCATGCCCGAGTGAGTTGATCTCAGTAAGTAACAATTACTTAGGCGAGAAAAAAAAATGAAAAAGTAAGATGATTTTTGGAAAGACATTTTCGTTAATCTGGGCAGCCTTGTTTTTGCATCGATGGAGAGCGCTGCGTCATAAGCGATTGTGAAAGTCTTAATTCAATTAGATTCTATGTTTATATTGAATGATGTTTATACAAACCGGTCGTTGACCAAAGAAGGAACAGAACGATTTGAAACAGAAAATTTCGACGAATGAGAGGAAACATTGAAAGAGCTAGAGGACTACAAATTGAGGGAAAATGGCCGCTATTTATGGCTAATTCATTTTCTTTATTAGAGATTTTTATTGAAAAAGATTTGAAAGTTTTGGACAAATAAAGAGTCAATAAATAGGAGCTGCAATAAATGACTTGCATGTTTTTTCAGCCAATATTTCATATTGCTATATATATATATATATATATGTATATATATATATATATATATATATATATATATATATATATATATATATATATATATATTATTGTGATTTTATGTCTTTTAACTACTGATCAGCCTTTGGTATTCGTCGTTGGATGCATACCTTCCCTCTGCCAGTTCTTTGTTCTTGAGTGTACGGTGCCAAAACATTCTATTCTCGTAGAAATCTCTGTGCTATCTAATTGTCTGTCAGTCACAACTTCGCTTATGATCTCGAGGGATCCACTTTGTGTGTCACGATGTGCGGTAGTTGTCTGATATATTTGAATCAAGATCTGTCCATTGCATTTATGTTTACAATAATCAAACCTTAAGACAAAGACATTTTCCAGGATTACTGAAGCCAATCAGAAAGCAGGACTGTGTTTACCTGGATTTACACCCGGGTTATGTTTATTAGCATGTTCATATAAACGCACGATTAGAATTTTGTAAACGAATTCAAATATGCTGAAGCCATTTTTTCGTTCTGAAGAATTGCCATTGTTACACGCTGGTTTACTCGGACTAGTATCCTCATCTTTGTTATTATAATCACAATGTTTTAGAAGTTGTAGTCTTCTTTGGGCGTTTGTTGTAGTCGGCAACCTTCTGCTAATTTCCAACCGAACCGTTTATCCAATTAACGGGGTTCGATCCTTTTCCATTACAGTGTCCATGTCAGACTATAAATCGAATCAGTTGATTCTTCTCAGTTATTCCATCCTTGCGATTTTGCTTATCTGCCTCTTCCATTGGAGCAGAATACATTACACGATCCAGAGATTGAAGCCAAGATCTCTATGCAGGTTAATAGATGTGCCCAACCCACACTTTTATCCACTCGGCCATGTATCCTTACGCGTTCTTACCACAACAAAGAAACAACAAAGTAAATCAGTGCCTAATTTGAACTTAACGGAGAGAAATCAGAAATCTTTCCATTTCCCTGGTTAACTGATTTTTCTCTCATCTCAATAAATTCTCGTAGAAAAATTAGTGAAATAATAAGTAAGTCATCATAACTGATTATAGTTTTATGATTTTTGTCTTAAGATCTGAACTGAAGTGTTTCAATCTTTTATCATTTTTATCTCAACGTTTCAATCGACATGTTTTCAGATATCCTGAGCGTATATTGATCCCAGGCCTCCTGGATTGCTGTTGAGGAAGTGAAAAGAACTTGATCAACACTCAACGATAATTTATTGTAACTTACCGATTTCAAATGAATGGTAATGATATATCGAAGAGGAAATATGCAAAATGCTATCTCGATGGCTGAGATAATGGTGCAGTTTTTGCTGGCAGCAGTAGTGAGTATTTCAGCCAAAGTAAAATGCTAATATTTTTAATGCTAATTCTCAAAGGGGAATAACCAACCTAATATGAAAGTTGGGCGTCACACAATCTTCCCATCCTTTAAGCTCAGTGAATATTAAAGGAGTTATATGCAAGTAAATGTGAATAGTAACGGTGACTGTGATCCTGATAAAGATTTAAATTGATTTCGATAAATCGATTAGGAAGTGCCAGACGGAAGAGTGCGGAGAGATCTTGTGATATGAGATTCCTAGAAAGAACAGGTTCGCACGCAGTACCCAGCGTAAAGGCGATATTTGATTTTTGATTATTAATCGATTCTCATTAAATCCATCCTGAGAAATATTTTTTCACATCCATTTTCCTTCTTCATTGGAACAGTTATGATTCTTTCTCAACCGAGAGATCAGAGGTTTCTGTTGATTTATACCGTCGGTTCAATCGCTTCACTTCGTCGCTTTATTTCGTGTCATATCTTTCGCCTTATTTGTTAATCATTTGAGGAACATTCGTAAAAAAAAACTACACTAGAAAGTATTGTCTCGGTACTGTAAATTTTGTTGGTCATCGATATCATAGAGAGATATGGAAAATACTAGTCATATTTGTGGAAGGCAAATCTGATGACTGATAACGCATCAAAGTTTTTATTCATTTATCATTTTGAACGATAGGTAGAACACTTTCGAAGTAATTTAAATTAAATCATAAAACAAGGGGGCATTTTTAGATAAGTTATTTATTGTAATTATTCACATACAAACGCACTAAGATACTTTTTGATATAATATTGAAACATCTCCCAAAATATTGACGTGTAAGCTGCATATTAAACCATTTTTTGACTTCATCCTCTTGATAGTCGCCTATGGAGTTGAAGCTAACCAGAAACTGACCCTTGAACTGGGAATTATACAACTTGAATAGAGATAATGCTGAAACTCACAAGACAGCACAATTTATAAGAGGAAAACAGTTCGAGATATTAAAGAATCAATAGAAAAGATTTAAATAGTAAGGGGCTGGTTTTTTTAACGAGAATCACAGACAATCACCGGACATCACAACTCACAATGAGAATCCAAAGAGATCATGTACGAAACTTGAGCTGACAAGATATAGCATGGTATGACAAACTAATTCAGAAAGTACTGTCTCCATGAGGCTCATGATATAGATTCTGGTGAATCTTGGGGAAGGTTAAGGTCAAACGACGCTAAAAAAGCTGCCGCTGATGATGATGATAATCATCATCATCATGAGACATTTTTTGCGATTACAATAACTTCAGAACACTTTCAATAGTGAAGTTAAAGAAAATGATACCAGTCTTTCCCCAGACAGCCAAAACAATAATATCGAGTATAAAAAAGCATATATATATATATATATATATATATGTATATGTAAAACAATCACAGAGTGAAAGATGCAAATACGTCTGGGTAATGTCAAGATTGTTTGTGTGCAATAACAAAAACACCTGTCCATCTGATTGACTTGAAAAAGCAATCTAGACCTATCAAAAACAACACGAATAAATCTACACATCATCGGAATTACCTTTCATAACGTATTCATTCTACCTGTCTAGTGTATGAATAATGTATACTCATGGCGTTGTGCCAAATGCACACATACACAAATGTACGTAAGCTCAATAAATAGCAAATGCATACACACACATACGCATACATGCACACCTATGTGCACAAATAAAAAAAATAAAAAAAGCAAAAATTAAAAGCAATACGAAATACTTCAAAATGCAGCTCTCTTATCATCAGTCTTTTATCATCTTCCTTGTTGAAAATAGACCTTCCCCAGTATCCACCACATTTCTCTATCATGGGCGTCGCAGAGTCAGTATTTACTGAATTTGTCTAGTTCATCTCTCCGTCTTGTATTTTGTCAGCCTCTGTTCTGCATGTGATCTCTGGGGATCCATATTGTGAGTTTTGATGTCCATCGGTTGTCGGCCAATCTTGCAACATGGCCTGCCCATTTCGATTTAAAATTCAATGATGTCTTGGACTCCCATGATATATTGAGGTATCTTGTGATCTCTCCATGTGGTTGAGCACCAGTTTACTTGCAGTCCAACCGGAGCAAAATGCAACACAAGATCAAGGCATTACGTGGAAAAAAATAGAGGAAAACTAGCTCTAGCTAATGCAACATTGGTTGCCGAGATAACTGTGGTTGCCAAAGCAACCAAAGTCACGAAAACGTCAGGACGAGCCCAACCTGTCCCTTTAAGTGAACTGGAACAGTGCTGCCTGGGGCAACGGATCCCCCTCAGCTGGGCTAAGTAATAGTTGGACGAATCCAAAGGCTCCCAATGCGCGTAGCAATGCACAGCCTCAGTATAACCTCATTGGCTGACGCATTGCACCTGCGTACCCAGCCTTCGATACTCATCACAACATTGGTCCATTCAGTAGGCAAACGTCAGTACCAGCGACACAGGTCTTGAAATAGATACCACACTTTAATCCATGCCGAAAAGGCCAGTAAAAGGTGAGGTCTATTTATTTACTCTCCCACCAGAGTAAAATGAGGCACAAAGTCAGGGCTTTACGTGAGGAAAATAGGAGACACCTATCAAAAATAGCTTCAGCCGACGCAACATAGGTTGCTAAGCAACCAAGGCAACCATGGTTACGAAAGCGTCAGGCATGAGCCCGACCTGTTCCCATAAGTGCAATAGAACAGTGCTGTCCGAAGGCATCGTATATCCTGCAGCTTGGCCGAGTAATAAAAAGGGAACCAAAAGGCTCCCAATGCGCGTAGCAATGCGCAGAGTCAGTATAACCTCATTGGCTGACGCATTGCAACGGCACTCTCGGTTTTTGACACGCACCATCTCTGGTCCATTCGGCAGGTAAGCATCAGTACCGGCGCCTTGGTCTCTGCCGGGAAACAGTTACTACATTTCGATCTTTGCCGAAAGACCAGAAAAAGGTGAGGTTAACAGTTATTTATTGATATCCCATCCAGAGCAAAACACGACTCAAGGTGGAGTTTAACGTGAGAGAAAAATAGAGCAACCCATCAAAAATAACTCCAGCTGACGCGACCGTGGTGGCTACAGCAACTGAGGTCACGTAAGCGTCAGAATGAGCCTGACCTGTCCCTCTTAGTGCAATGAGACAGCACCGCCCTGGGGCAAACTGCTAACCTGCAACTGGGCCGAGTAATAAAAAGAGAGCCGTAGGTTCCTAATGCGCTTGGCAATGTGCAGCCTCAGTGTCCCCTCAATGACCAATGCATTGCACCTGCAAAATCAGCAGCACACAAGCTCCAGCACATTCCACAGGCATTCGTCAGTACTGGCACCTCGGACTATGCCATGGATCATGTATTCATTGACTCCTCCACCAGAATAAAATGCAACCGTGGTTGCTAAAGCAACTGCAGCTACGAAAGCGTCAGGACGAGGCCGACCTGTCCCTCTGAGTGCATCTCTATATTCAATCGCCCAATAGAGCAAAATGCAACACAAGGTCAGTGCTGATCCAGGGGGAAAATTGGAGCATCCCGTCAAAAATAGCTCCAGCTGAGGCAAATTCTGTTGCTAAAACAACGGTAGTGACGGAAGCATTGGGACGAACCAAACCTCTCCCTTTTAGTGCTATGAGACACTGCTTCACTCTCCCAATAGAACCATATGTGAAACAAGGTCAAGGCTTTACGTAGGAAGAAAAGGAGCACCCCATCCATAATTGCTAAACAACCGTGGTTGCTAAAGCAACCACAACCACGAAGGTGTTAGGACGAATCCGACCTGTCCCTTTCATTGCATCAATTTATTCACTCTCTTAACAGTGCAAATCTCTAGCCCATTCGGCAGGAGAGTATCAGCACCGGCGTCTCATGCTATGACGTGGAACAGATACTACACCTTCATCCATGCCAAAAAGGCCAGGATGGGGTGGGGGCTTTGCATAATTCTCTCACGTGTGCGCTGCATGTTTCTTAGTTTCCGGGTCAGTCTCTTGGTTAGGTTCCATATTTCAGCTCCAAAAGTGACCATTGGGAGGATGCATTGGTTGTATACTCTTCTTTTTAGTATTATTCGGATCTTCTTATTTCTGAAGGTTTAGCTTAATCTACCATGGCTGGCTCATCTTTGGGTGATTCTTCGCTTGATTTCTTTTTCTTTTGTGGGTTTCATAGAGATTCGATGTCCTTGGTAGATGTATTGTTCTAATTTTCCCATTTGGTATCTTTGATTTTGACAGTTATGTTCTTATTCTCTATATGATTGTTGTACATGAATTTAGTTTTACTGAAGTTCATGTGTTGGTTCGACTTTTTGCTTTCTTTGTTAAGTTCATCTTGCATTAGGACAATGCCACCTGCAAATCTGAGGTTGCTCAGATATTCACCATCTTTTTTAATTCCTGTATTCTCCCAGTCCAAATGCAGTTAAAACACTAATGATGATGATGATGATGATGAAACAAAATACTAAAGAAAAAATTCTAGTGAAAGCAAAAATTATGGCTTCTCTATTATTGAAGCTCCTATCGCAAGTTTGAAGTCAAAAATGCTTGAAAAGATTATCATTTGTAGGATGAATGTCAGGTGAATAAGCAGAACGTTGCAAGACTTCGTATTCAAAATGCTGTCGGCTGTGAGGTGTGGGATAATAGAACATTTCATTCAGTTCATGGGGGACCTATGCTTAAGATGGCATGACATGATAGCTATTGCAGTCTTGAAGTCTCCAGAAAGAGCTCAAACCGCTGTTCATGGGTTGGTGGAAACAACTGTCGATTATTCTTTATCATTAAGAACAAGTTTGAGCCTCCCTCGAGGTTAATTCTTGGTATTCATGTTTGCAAATTTAATCCAATTGAACCAACGCTTAACTATTTGCAGTAGTGTTCACTCTAAATGAGTGTTGACGTTATCAGCAGCTGGAGCAACGTAATGTCTCGAGATTGTTCTTGAAACTCATTCTAACTTCTTGGAAAAAACCGTTATTGTTACGAGCTAGAAACCTCAAATAATATGGAATTATATCTTTGCTTACATTGATTCTGCAGAAAATGTGAAATAAAATAGCAATTCTTTCACTTTTAGGATTATTCTTTATTATGTAAAAAAATGACATTTCAGGTGTGACAATTTGATACTTCAAAGCAATGTTCCATATGCGCAAACATTTTACGTTGTGTAAATGTTTATCCTGAAATAAATATGTGCACACTGAATGCTTGAAAGAAAGAAATTAGTTATATACAAATGACATTTGAAAAACTCACTAACTTGCTGTAAGAAATAGTTAGCTGGAGATTATTTTCAATAAATGTTATTATAATATATTATCAGGATTATTATCTTAAATATACTAATCAACCTGTCTGGTTAGATATTGGATAGAAACTGTCACACGGCGAAAGTCTTTTGACAGCAGGTCGTGTTGGGACGTTTCAATTGTAAAATTGAGAGAAACGATGATTCATGAATACGTTGCATCTCAACTTTTGTTGAGCAGTGATCAACAAGTTCTATATTTAAATAAAACAAGAGAGGATATTGCTATACACAAACGGAGTGGCCAATTTAGCATGAAAGTACATTGTAAATCAACACCTTTCCCCAACTAGAAACTTATTTGTGGAGGGATTTTTCTAAAACCTAAAAACAAGTAATTTTATTTATGATAAGGAGTGAATGTTTTAATTTTCAGTCATAATTTGTATGTGTGATATTACATTCATAGCCAGCCAGCTAGACCTGATTAGAAATAAGAGAAACCTTTGCTGATAGTTTTGGTTGGCAGTTTCCAGGTATCATATTATTCCAGGTGAGTAAACCTTCGTGTGCATGTCAATTTCCTCTGCGCTCGGGTTTCAAAATGTGTGAAACAAAGAGAGAACCATGCTTCTAAGAAGACGAAAGGCTTTTTTTTTATGAATTGGTTGATATGTTTCTCGATGGCAACATTGATTCTAACAACAATTTGTCCCTGTCATTTAATGCTGTCATAATTTATCATTGTTGAGGGACATCAGAAGTTCAGTAAACAGGAACCTTGCTAACGATATTCACACTTGACGTACGGTCAGTTTTAGGTTTGGGGTTTGGTGCCCCCTCAAAAAAAAGAGAGAAGATGAGTTATGATTTTGGGAAACAAAACAAATTATTCAAAGGAAGCAGTCACAAGAAGACGATATGGCGTCAACTGATAAACAAGCCGAGAAAAATAAGAAGATTGAAAGATTACATTCGTTGAGAACGACTAAACAGTAAGAAAAAGTAAGAAAAAGTAAGAAAAAGTAAGAAAAAGTAAGGAGGAAGAAAGAAAAGAAAAAAGATGAAAAGGAGAAAAAGAAAAGGAACTTAGGAAGAAGGAAAAAAGGAAAAAGAAGAAAGAATGAAGAAAAAAAAAGAAAGAAAGACATGAAAATAAGGAAAAATAGACAAATAGAAAGGAAAAAGAAGGAAAAGATGAAAGAAAGAGAAAAAGACAGATATAATTAGTCACTCAATAGAAACAGTTACATGACCAATGTCTTTTGGCAGTATGCCATGCTGCAAGTGATCGAATAAAACACTGGAAAACGAGGTGATCAATGAATAAGTTACTTCTCTCACCTCGTATTGGATCATTAAAATGTCAGAATCTTAAAAAAGCATGAACAAAAAAAAGGACAATTTTAGCATAAACTCATAATTACCCTCCTATTTTTTTTTTTTAAAGATACTTTTTTTTTCTTCGCAAAATAAAGAGAAATTGTTTAGATTATTAGCCTCAAGCACCATTGGTGCGCTCTGTATGCACAATACATAGATTGATTGTTAGAAATACTTCAAAGATTAAAGAAACCTACCTAATTGTAGACATGATAAGGAGTAAACATTTCAAATATCCAGCCCTATAGCTCCATTGATGCGCCCTGTATGCGCAATATATATATATATATATATATATATATATATATATATATATATATATATATATATATATATATATATAGAGAGAGAGAGAGAGAGAGAGAGAGAGAAAGAGGTAGATAGATAGATAGATTGAAAGATACATAGATGGATGGATAGATAGATAGATAGATAGATAGAAAGAAATACTTGAAAGAATAAAGAAACCTAACTGACTGTACACATAATAGAGAGTAAAACTTTCAAATACAGTTTTATTGGTTCGGCTTGGACGCGTGATACATCCATTCAAACTTAGGTACATAGCAAACCAGCGATAAAAAAAAAAATTCCGGTGACAGCTTTGGTCTACCGTTTCTAAAAACTGTCAAACCAAAAAGAAAAAAGCAAAAATAAAATCTAAAAGACTTTGATTAATCGTTACGAATAAAAGAAAAAAAATGATCTTTAAGGATGTGATGTCAATTGAGTCTGAAGTTTTAGTTTCTATTCTTTTCGAGGCCAGAAGTGGGTCACTGATGTTTCTAAACTTGTATCAAAGATAAATATTTCGAAGGAAGAAAGCCACAGCAGACTGCTTACCCAGACATCGGATCCGTTTTGAAGACCTCCGGGTTACAATCGAGGCCAAGAGGCAGGGGAATCTTGCTGACCGATGGGGTCATCCATATAACAAGCAAATCAACACGAATTTCCCCCGAGGCTTTTTTCCTATGTGCCAAGTCAGTACAGACAAGAGACGGATTCATTATTTAAAGAAGCCTCACTAAGCGAACTGGAACAAACAACGATTTCCCCTATTCGCTTGACTAACGCAGACATATATGATTATAAACTAACGCATGTATATATATATATATATATATATATATATATATATATATACATATATATATATATATATACATATACATATATATATATATATATATATATATATATATATAGAGAGAGAGAGAGAGAGAGAGAGAGAGAAGAGAGAGAAAGAGAAACGTGGAGAGCAGATTTGGTAATTCTTTCGTTAGTGTTTATCGTTTGCGGACATATTGCTTCAAAACAAGATCAGAACTATGAAAAACTTCCCAAAGTTCTCAAATTTCTTGCACTATCGACAAGCGTTGATCATTTTCGACAATTACTGTCGTGCGTGGAGTTCAATATATGTATATATATATGTATATATATATATATATATATATATATATATGTATATATATATATATATATATATTTACATATTCATCCTTTGCTGACTTATCTTCCATTCTTGTCTTCTAAATGGTATCGATACCCAATCTATATTTCCACTGGGAGGAGTTGCAATTGCAACTTACCTACGAGAGGCTTTTTGGCTTTAAATCTCCGATGAAAACTATCTGCCTCGATCTATCCATCTCTATCTATCTATTCTACTTCGGTCGGTCCTCATCTATCTATACATCTATCACATCGACACAAATATGTATTACAAATAATGAAAAATATTAGACATATGCGACAGAGAGATGATAACCGATAATTCATATCAAATAGAAGAGCCAACTTATATTAATACCAATGACATCATCATCATCATCATCATCATCATCAGTCTTTTAACGTCCGTTGTTGGACATACACCTTCCCCAGGATTCGCCTCACTTCTGTATCATGGGCGTCGCAGAGCCACTACTTTCTGAATTAATGACAAAATACCGGTTTTTAAATGTTGAGGATAGAAATGTCAGAAAAGGGCAAACGGAAAGGAATTCTTATTCATTTTCACTCAATCAGTTATTCTCCTTCCATTTGATTTTATTCTTTCTACCATAATAAGTACAACAAGAACAATCCTTATCAAATTTAGCAGATTAAAAATTAACATTCCCATTCGGTGATTCCAAATGAGACGAACTGATTGGTATGCTGCTCTCTTACCGACTGTGCTAAAATGACAAGTCTGAAATATATACAGATTCTATCAAACTGACACTCAAGGGCTTTTTTCATTCAAATAAATACATTCATACTAAAAGGGAAATATTTTATATTCTTTTTTATTATATGAACGATGCTGAAGTTGCGGTAATCATCTTCAGTATTCATATTTTCCCTCCTCTCCTTTGATTAAAGTTGCTACGTGTTCTCTCCGTCAGACTTTGAATGAGCGGCTTATTTCCCCTTTATATGCTTTTTTTTAGCTACATAGTTGGAGGTGTTGGGAGTTTCTGTCTTATTTCACGTTTTCGAGACAACTGAGAACAGGTAGCCATTACGTTGGGTTGTCTTACTTATTTCTCTCGATCCTTTTCTCAGAATCGATGGATCTTTACTGATGACTTGGACGCAGTGTTGAAGGCAACGAACTAATGCTTCCTTAGTACAAAAGGGATAGTTGGATTTTGTTGTGTTATAACCATATATAAATCTGTTTTCTATACACCCTTGTACAATATCCTCCTTCACTATTCACTAAAATATGAAAAAGAAGTTCATTATTGCATTCTTTCTTTATAGTCAACTGATCGGAAGTTCTGATCGAGTTTACAGAATCCAATATAACCCACATATCAAACTAGTGCGATTATACGATAAACATGTCATCTACGCACTTGTCAGACGGGAAGTTTCCACTGATTTTGCTGGATAGTTACAACATGACACCAAAAATAATATGCTTAAAATCCTTTAATATCGCAATGGAGCTTCCAAAGAAATCCAACATGGCGGTCAAGATGACATCAGTATTCAGTCGAAATATTTAAATTGTCATGTAATCGCAACTACATCTGATGTGAATATAGTTTTGATGTCTATTTATTTGTTTTAGAGTTTGGAAAATTTATTAAAACCCACCCAGGTGTGACATTTTCGCAAGATAAGATCACAGATTCAAGATGGCAGTCGTACCTAGGCAAAATGTGAAGAAATCCATAAGTTTGTCAACGGAACCTATAAAAAGTAAATATTTGAATGAATTCCAACGTTCCAATGTTACGATGTTTGGGAAATCGATTTCAACTCATTATGTTTGGGCTATATTCGTGAATAAACTCCAAAACCAAATACAGCTCCTGATTTATCCATTTTGTTTTGAATTTCCCGAAAGAAAAAGATGACATGCTGACTGAAGTAATCAAATCCAGAGCACGGTCAAAAGCAAGTGATTCATTAGTACCAATTGTCACCAGTATGTTACCATTTTGAATTTAAAACTTTTGAAAGTAGAATATGTACTAACTCGTATCTGTGTATGTCTTTGTCCAAAAAATATTCCCAAAAGTTATTAATGAATTTCAAAACATTGCGAAACAATGGCCCATATGCAATGGGGAAATAGATTAAGTTTGGGAATGGATGCAGGGGCTTCTCACAGTTACATCGTAATTATCCCTCTGTCCACACAATATCTGAGTTATTTTCAAAATTATCGTGAAGGTTGGGACGTGGGGTAAGAGAAAATCAGTTCAATTTTAATCACAATGGAGCATTGGTTTTTGCAGTTACAACCCCTGCATTATGGCTATATAATCTTCATTCAGATTCTAGTTACAATGGTATTAGTAGAAGTGCGCTCTCTCCAACTATTTCGGTCGTGATCAGCTTCGTCTTGTCTTGAGACTCAAAATAACTCAGATGCTGACATCTTGGTAGTTTCTGAAAACCAAAGTTTGTTGGTCGATCATTAGGTTAACTTTGACTCTAAATCGTACAATTCAATTGTTCCTCTCTGAATTGAATATCAACCTAATTCCATCGATTATTGATTAGACAGTGCAACATATTGTATTCCTTTGTTCCTGACTAATAAATGTAATTTTCTAATTAATCATCTCCTAAGAGTATAGAAACAGTCAATTTTTCCATTCAAACCAGAACACTAACGTTTGGAAATCTTATCCTTTCAAATTGGGTAACACGTGATTATGCACATTTTTAATTACATAAAGTAAGTAAAACAACTACATATGAGTATCATTGTCGTGGTCACAAAAGCAATGTTTGGAGTGAATAATGTTCATTTTAAAAATACTTTTTAGACGTAATCAGTTAGAAAATAGCACTCACTACTCGGGGACAAAAATCGTTATCGACTTTGTTATCGAATGGACTTTATTGCCTTAAAAGACAAAATCTCTTAGAATTTTAAGCGATCCATAAAAGGACCTGAAATTAATTTTTAACTCCTTTTAGTCCAACACAAGGTTATGGTGAAACTCCTAGTAAAGATCGTAAACCTACAAGCAGATGATTTCAAGACTGCTAACTCTCACTCTATGGCATCTGATCACTTGTGAGTGAGTTCAATTTTCTCTTAGTGCCCACTGCAATGACCTTCTACCAGACTAAGTCTAGTTCAGTAAATCTCCTATATAGACAATCGTTTCCTATATTTTTCGCTGACACGTATATTGTACAGTAAATATGACATATCCCAGAGCACAGTTACCTAACCTTCAGCGTTGGGTGTTAGTGTAGTATCTGTTCCTTTTTTTTGTGTTCTCATCTCAAGGGGAAAAGCGGCATTTATAAATCACCCTAGTTTTGGATGTTCCGACCCCGGGTGGCACTTACCAATTGCATAGTTTTTCATAAAAGAAAAAGTCGCACGTTAAATACTGCACAATAAATGACACAATGGTACCAAGATCATCGCTTTCGTATCCGTCCGTTACTTCCTATATTTCCCAGATGTAACTATAATTAAATGTATGAATCTATATGACAAACTTGCTTGTCCAATCCGTGGTATTGAGGAAACGAGTGGTACAACGGGGGGGGGGCATTACTGTATCAGGAAAACCATCAGTTCACTGATGAGTCAGTCAACCATCATTACGTCTATAACTTAGGATTTTGATTTCGAAAAGATTCTGAACGAAGTAGTAGTAGCATTACTAGCTGTGGTAGTAGTAGCAGGAGGGGTAGGAAGACGAGGAAAGAAATGGTTCATCCGAAAATCGTTTTATCAAAAAAAAAAAAAAAAGAAAAAGTAAGTCAAAATTGAACGCAGTGTACGATTTTGATCAATATTTTTTTCTGAGGTATTAGTGTATAGTTATTTTAGTGAGCTTTTCATACTTGAAGATACTAAAACATACTTCAATATAATCACGGGAGATCTGAACGCTTCAACATAGGACAAGGACATGAAATCTCTTTCGGTAAGTTCGGAAATAAAGCATGAGGTGAAAGACGAGACGATCTTGTCGATTTTGCAACAACAAAATCTTTAACACCCTCTTCAGTGAGACATGAAATAGAAATTGGACTTAGTAGAGCCCCAATCACAAGACCAAAAACTAAATTGACTACATTTTTGAAGACAAAAGCGACACCGTGAAAGATATTCAGGTCCTAAATCATGTCAGTGTTGAAAACGACCACTGAATGATCGGATGTAAAATTAATTCCAAGAAAGAAGACAAGAAAATGTTCGGCGCAAAACTTCAACTGCTGATCATACAGAAAAAGCTCGGTTGTTCCTTCAAGCTAAAACTGAAAAAACAGGTATGAACTTCTCAGCGAACCAAAAGACAACATTAACGAGCTCTGATAGAAGCTGCTAAATGTGTCTGCCAAAGAGCAAGTAAATCTCCAGTAAACTCTCAGAAGAAATTAAGAATCTCACGGGAAAACAGAAATCCCAAGCCACCGACAAGAAGATAAGAAATTGAAGCAACTGAATTAGACAAAACCATTCAAAAGAAACAAAGAAAAGACTTGAGAAATTATACAACAGCAGTCATCAAAAGCATTCTCGAAAAAGGCAAAAGCTTTAAAATTATTTAGAAAGCTGTCCGTACAGGAAAAACACAAAATAGAACAAGGGAAAAGAGACCAAATTGTCGAACACGCTTAAGAATTCTAAAAAAAAATTCCATTACTTGAAACGACGGACACAAGATAGCAAAAAGGATGTACAAGTTATAGGTAACAAATTTGAAGAATTCCCAGAAGTTACGTGAGATGTGAAGCACCTGGACCAGATACCGTCACCATCAACCGACATAAAAAGCTGTTAAAATCATCACCAGGAAACTAGCCATCCTATTCAACTTATGCCTAAGACAAAATGAAGTCCCACAAGATTAGAACATGGCAGTCATAATGCTATTACATGAGAAAGAAAACCTAAAAATCGAAACAACAACAGGCCAAAATGTTAAATGAAAACCAACCACAAGAACAGGCTGGACTCAGAACAAACTACTTAGCCATTGACCACATTTGGTAAATCAAATAAAATAAAAAGCAGTAGAATATAAAATGCCACTCACTATAGCATTTGTCAACTTTAAGAAAGCTTCAACTTAGTGGAAATTCCCATGGTCATCGATGCTATCATACAACAAAGCGTAGGCCCTGTATGTGTCAGAGTCTTGCAATATATATACCGGCACTGAGATTCATTTTATTAGGCTGTAAAGACTTTGAGCCCTTTGATCTTTGAAAAGGAGTCGGACAATGTGATGCCAGCTTGCCCAAACTTTTAAAAGTGTGCCTCAAGGTGACCTTTCAAAAATTAGACTGGGAAAATGAAGGAATTGAAATAGACGGTGATTAATAAGTAACTTTAGATTTGCTGACGCTATTGTCTCTTTTGCAAAAGAAATTTACGGGTAATTAATGCTAGATGAGCTGTGTGGAGAGACCATAAAAGTTTGATTTCACATGAACTTCAGTAAAACAAATGACCTAAAAAAGTAGACAACTACATTTGCTTAGGATAACAAATCTCTTTTAGAAGAAGAGATCAAACGAAGATGGATGGTAAGTTTTGGTTAGGCAAGAACAAAGTTTGGGAACGAGAAAATCCCATTTGTTTTTAATAGATGTGTCTACAAACAAGGTATCCTCCTTATAGTCATCCCTTGAGCTGAAACATGGAACCTAACCAAAAGATTGACCCTCAAGCTGAGAACCATGCAACGTGTCACAGGAGAGAATCATGCCCAACATCACATGGAAAGATATCAAGATGACACAGTATATTAGAGAAACAACAGGAGCCAGTGATATCATAGAATCCATGAAAAAAACCTCAAATGGCTTTGTCATGTTGCAAGACATCCGATGGACATCACGACTCACAATGTGGCTCCCCAGAGATCATATGAAAAACTGTGGCTGGTGAAATATAAAATGGTGTGACAACTACAACCTACAGAAAGTATTGGCTGCGCAACGCCCATGATAGAGATGTTTAGCAAATCCTGGAGAAGGTCTATATCCAAAGACCGACGCTAAAAGACTGATGATGATGATGATGATGATTTTTACCCAACATTTTTAGCTATAAAATTAGCTAAAAGTAGAAGATTTTAGCCGTTTTCAGCTATTTTCAAAGACAGATTTGGCGATTAATTGCAAACGATACATAAACCAACGCTCGATACCTCATCAATTGCTTTGTATTGATGTTCTTTCAATGACATCAGATCTTTTTTATGATATCACACCTCAGCTGACATAATAGCAGCTGGTAAGTAAAACACTAAACCCCCCTTTTTTCAACTTTCTATTGTTTAACATGATTTGAACTGACCGACAGACTGACGAACTGACAGGAAATTGTCTTATAGAGATGTGTGGACACCTTTAACAAAACGAATTGCGTTAAAAGTGTTAAAGAAACAATCATTGATTAATGATGAAGCATTGCAATAATATTTGCAAAAATATCAGAGGAGCAAAAAGGAATGAGAATCTTTTTGGCAGATCAAATTATGAAGTGCCAATGCCATTTTGACAGCAACAGAATTGATCCGAAAATCAACGAGAATCAAGACTTTACAAAGAGGATAAAAAAAAGGCTTAATGGGTTCATCTGTTTATTGATGGCTTTGTCAATATGATGAATCCATCAAGTTATACATAATGAGTACGTAGAGAGAGAAAGGGGGGGGGGAGATATATAGAGACAGAGACAGAGAGACAGAGAGAGTGAGATAAATATATTAGGACACGCACACAAACTTTTACGTCGTGTATATGTTTGCGTATTTATTTGTATTTACTTGAGTGATTCGGAAAAAACACACATGAAGAAATACGCATGAACTTTTATAAAGGAGAAAAATAATTTTGTTTTGTTGAAACGCTTTGGGTATTATGATAGGGGTGACATCAGACATCTGAAAAATTAAGGAGGCCACCAACCTTTGAATTCGGATGGATAAAAATTTAAAAAATCCATTGCTTGTCTCTGTCAGTATCGTCCAATCACATCATTTGATCTTTTTCCAATTTTACGTTTTATAATATCCTTAAATGGTTCTGCACACAATAAGTGTGAAGAATTTCATATTAAAATAGGCAAAACAAAAGTTAGTTACTACATTTGTCACTTGGATGGCCATAATGATTCATTAGAACGCGAATATGGCCAAACATTACTATGGAATATAGACTTCCTTTAAATGGGTTGTTTTAATCTGAAACATTTGTTAAGTTTATTATATCACTATTTAAACATCCGTGGAAAAGTGAGCCAAAGTACCCAACGGGTGAGTGTAGTTAATTCAACCTGATTGGGAAAATTAGTTCTCTTGCTAGTAAGTACAGATGGAATTAATGTATTGTTATGATTGAGAAATATAATTCTTAAAGCAGACAATAGAATCCATTCAGGAGAAAAGTGAGATTTTATGAATATAATGACCAACTGGTAAGGCAAACGGGATCACATAAGAGTGCATCTCGGTGATTCATTGTAATAAGATGGAAGATGGAAAGAAACAATGACTTGTTTGAAGTTCGTTTTGACATTTTGTAGTCTTTTTTTTCATTTTCCCCTGCCAAAATTCTGAACAACTACAGAGAAGCAAAAACCCTACTTACAATATGCCAACTAGTCCTGAATACATGGGTTTTTCTTCATTCTATCCCAAGAAGAAGTTGACAGAACCTGCTTGAAATGTTTACTATTTATTGCCACTTTTCATAAAAAAAGACTGCGATATAATCAACCACGAGATACAGCATTAACTAGACACTTGTTTGTCAAAGTGAATAAGTTACAAAATTTCTATTAGTGATATCTGCTTATAAATGCATGCATGTATCAATACGTATAAATTCACACCTCTGGATAAATGATTTTCTGAGATAAAATAAAAAGAATTGTATGAAATGTTTCATAAAAGCTTTGAAATTTCTTAATTTTCTTGTTCAACTGGGGTCGAGATATTTTGCTGCCAGTAGTTGTTATTGAGTTTCTTTCGATGTAATCACGGAATTAATTAACCATTCGATTTATTTAGGTCACGTATCGAAAGTTCATCAGGTGCTTACGTCGTATGACACGAAATTTAAAGAAAAATTGAAGATCTGGCTAATCATTCAATAAAAACTGTCAAGTGACCTTCATCTTTTGGCTGCATGTCTTCTTGGGGATGATCATTTGAAAAGTGGGAAATGGGTGATCAATTAATGGATTGCTTCCATCGCCTCTCGTTTGGACGAGAATCCATGAAAAAAATTCTGAATTTTTCAAAAAAGTATTGAGCTCAAACGAATGGAGCTTACATTGTAAATCCCCCTCCAAAAACTGTTTTGTGGGGAATTTGAATAAAACAGAAAAAAACAGTCTCTTCTTAATACAACAAAGAGAATTTGCTTACATCTTCGACCTTCCAGTTTCATTGGTGAGATCTATACACGTGATACATATACACATATAGATTCGTTCGTTCATACATACTTACGCACACGCAGCCAAACTTGGAAAATAAAAAAAGAAGCAATGTTGACAGCTTTTGTGAAAGTTTTTGTTGATGGTTAATGATAACGGTTGGATGTTCTCCCTGACCATTTATTAAATACTGCACACCGTTGGGCCAACCTCAATCAATTAAATCTAATTTGAACAAAATGGACCTAAATTTCATTCACACATTTGAAAATAAATGAATAAATAAATACATAACTAAATAAATAGATTATGGGGACAGGTTTAAAATTAATATACAATCGTTATATCCCCAGGCAAATAGGTTATTATAATATAGATAAGGCTGAGTGCAAACGCTGGTCTGCACTATAATGGTTCCTTCTGAATCATCCGCATTTTAGAAATATAGGTTTCTTCAGTTTTGAATCTTCCAGCTGGTCCGACTGGTGGGCTCTGTATGTAGGTAAGTATCACGCGTACGGGTTGAATCACTTAGGTTAGAGGGCTAAAAATATACTCCTTATTATGTCTAGAAAAATCGTTATCTTCGTATTTTTCTAAAATCTCCTACTAAGACTATTTTTGCTTGGGGCTTGATGATTTGCAATGTTAGTTCAATTGATCACTCACTTAGTGTAATGCTTGTTTTTTTTTTTTTGAAAATTCAGATTTGTTACTCATCACTGGCCAACAAAAGGCGAGAGAAGTATCTTTTTCATCGATTGCTTTTTCCTATTTTTCATTTGATCACCACCAACATGGTATGATGCCAAAAGACATTGGCTACATGACGATTTTTATTGGAAGACCAGTTTTTGTAATCTCTGGGTTAGCGCATTCTATCCGAACCCTTATTGAATACCTTTGATTTAAAAAGTTAGTTTTGGCTGCTTAGATGTCACAATTAGACGGTCAGAATCACACTTTTAGTATTATATAGAATAAGAAGGATCGTGTCTACCTATTAATAAGCTATCGGTGTATCTTCATTTGCTAAGTCAGTGGAGATTTCTCAATAATGATTGAAGGTTTGATTTCTTCACTTCTACGAACGAAAGGATTAAGTCAGACCGAAAGACCTTTGGTTGATATCGTTGCTAGTGTAAATATCTGTCTTGTTCTTTTCCCATTTTTCTTTTAGCTTCGATTGAGTTATTTGAAGATATTATGAAGATTATTCAAAGAACAATCAAATGTCGAAATCTGTCTGCTAGTCGCCGGCAAATCTGATTGGTTATTTTACCATCATATTATGTCATAACGATTACATAATGAATTACGTCATTGAGACGTCTGACCACACATTAGAATAGTTTGGATAGAGTTGAGTCTTTGAAAAAAAACTAAAATTAGGTTACTTGAATTATTAAAAAAGAAAGTATCCAATAGATTTGGGCTCCTTGGGGCCGATCCATACATAAATAAGCTCGTCATTTCGGACAAGTATATTGAAAAAGCTTTTTATATTAACAAGTTTTGATTTTGATATCTTTTCCCATTATATTGCCAGACTTCTACTTAAAAGCTAGAGAGGAAATAATATCATTCTTCGATGCAGAAATAAGAAATCAACAATAAGTTCAACGTTGCATCCACCCGCCGAGGCAGTAGGAGCAAGTAGTTTTTCATTGAGCCAATATTCTCATACATGTAAAATATTGTGATATGGAGATACTGTAGTTATATTATCAGTATCTAACATCCTAAACAATACACACACACACACACACACACACACACATACACACACACACACACACACGCACACACAAACACCGAAATCCAGCATTTAGGGTCCGTTTGTTTGTAATACCCCTTCCTTTCTTTCAGTTTGTTGTCACCGACTGGCAGCTCGCCAATTGTATTGAGGATTCAGCTTGGGTGAGAGTGCAAGCGTGGAAAGGCACAATCGATGCATGTCAATAACAATCAATTCACGAATTACTTTGTGTCAACATTGAGTTGTTTTTTTTAAAAATAATTCTATAAACCCCGGCCTCTTCAGCTGCACAATCAGTCGATAGAACTTTCTTTCATGCATTTCCGTTCGAAGAAATGATTAAACACGTGCAGTCTACAATCTCTTCCTTTCATCTGATCTCTTTTGTCTGTAATCGTCTTGAACGAAACTTTATTTTCTCAAGGCCCCAAAACAGAGACAATATTCCATCGTCGGACTTGCATTTTGTTTGTTTTATCTATACTCAAAGAGTTTTCATTGATAAAAAAATATATTATTATTTCATTCTTCATCTGATGTAAGCAACGTCTTCTGTGTTCTTCTTCATATATTATCACTTCTTAATTATATATTTACATTTAACATGAGTGTATGTGTGTGCATGCGTATATGTGTGCGTGTGTCGCAAAGGGACAATCAATAATTGTCTATATTAATCAATGCATATACAGCTTTGCGTCAACACGGTTTGTTTTTTGATAAATTGTATTAACTCTTGTCTCCTTGGCTTCTTTCATGCCTCTCTGTTCGAAGAGATGATTGAACACGTGCAGCCTACAATCTTTCCATTCCATCTCCTCTCTCACTCTGTATTTGGCAATCGAACAAAACCTTATTTTCTCAACAAAGCATCAAAGCCCAGACGATGAAGGACTTTTAACATTGCAATAATTAGTGGATGTATAGAAACAGACAGAAAGAGTTAAAAAAAAATATTCTCAGTTTGTCTGTCTTTAGTTTTTTTTCTTATTGCTAAAATGAATCATGGAAGTTTTTTTGACTGACCCTTCCCAAAGGAAAATTTGTCTGAAAAATGTTCGACTGCATAAATGATTTGGGTGTGAATAATTAAAGTAAATTTGAAAATGTCATCATCATCAGTCTTCTAACATCCGTCGTTGGGCATAGACCTTCCCCAAGATTCGCCACAATTCTCTATCATGGGCGTCGTGGAGCCAGTATTTCCTGAATCTGACTAGTTCATCTCTCCATCTTTTGTTCTGCTGGCCTCGGTTTCTTATGTGATCTCTGGGGATCCATCTTGTGAGACGTGATGTCCATTGGTTGTCTTTCATTCTTGAAACATGGCCTGTCGATTGCCATTTGAGCTTGGCAGTGCTAGCTCAATCTTCAAAAATAATAAGATCCCATTGATCCTAAAGAGAACGGTGTATAACCAATGCATCCTCCCAATAGTCACTTATGGAGCTGAAACATGGAACCTAACCAAGAGACAGAACCGTAAATTGAGAACCATGCAACGTGCATATGAAAGAATAATGCTGGGCCTCACATGGATAGACCACAAGAGAGCACAGTACATCCGAGAAAAGACGAGAATTAGGGACATAAATCCATTAAAAATCTCAAATGGCGGTGGGCTGGCTATGTTGCAAGAATAGCAGACAATCGATGGACATCGCTACTCACAACATGAATCCCCCGAGACCACATGCGCAACCGAGGCCGGCAAAATGTTAGATGGAGAGACGAGCTGGACAAGTTCAGGAAGTACCGGCTCTGTGACACCCATGATAGGGATGTGTGGCAAATCCTGGGGAAGGTCTATGTCTAACGACGGACGTTAAAAGACTGATGATGATGATGATGATATATCGGACTCCCGCTTTCTTCCTTACGTACAGTGCTGTCTCGTGATCTCTCCCTGTAAGTTTGAGTATGATTCTCTCATGTGAACGCTGCATGCTTCTCAGTTTATAGGTCTGTCTCTCGGTTAGGGTCCATGTTTCAGCTCCATAAGTGACTATAAAGAGGGCATATGTTGCAAATTACATGCCTTTCAGAGTTTACTCCACCGGACTTTTTTTCTGTTCAATTATCCTCAGTTTTTCAAGACTGATCAGCAAGAACTCTTACAATACTTCCTCCCCACGTCACAAGCGCCTGCAATGGATTATTTGCTCCCCAGTTCCCTTGGCTGAGTTTTAGTAAGGCCCCTTGACTTAGTCTCCCCTGCTCCGCCTATCGCTGTGTAGAATAAACTGATGGTGCTAAAAAAGTTACATTGTTGTACTATGTATTGTGTGCTACAAGTGTAATATAAATTTATATGAATCAATTCAGTGGCCACAGCAGCCTTTTATCGTCCGTCGTTGGACATAAATCTTCTCCAGATAACTTTATCGTAGACGTTGTGGGGCGAATCTTTTCTGAAATTGTCTAGTTCGTCATGACATCTTGTTTTTTTTTACCGGCAACAGTTCTGCATATGATCTCTTAGGATCCACATCGTGATGCCCGGTTGTTGTCTGACATTATTGTAGCTTTTATTCATGTACATTTCCTTTTAAAAAACAAAACGGTAGAATACCCAGAAATGAAGGAATAAATGAAAAAATACTAATACAAAATACTCATGCAGATATTCTATTGCACCGTTTTTGTACCCTCGTTTAAATTGTTTCATTGCTCTTAGGCCCTTTTTTTCCAGTGATCTGGGGCTTAAGCCTACCAAGCCAAATAGACAATCCGTGATTGATTATCCCTTTTCAAACATTCCATATATCAAACCTCCTTTCTATTTAGGCTTAGCCAACTTCATATTTAATTTTCTTTCATTCTTTCTCTCTCTCCCAGATAGCATCTGTCAATCACTGTCTATTATTCGGTTTCTTGTTTTATTACTATTAATCACTCTCTTAGATGAATTTACAATATTCTCATCTTTCTTCGTAATGTTTCTACAAATGTTACTATCCTTCTTTAATTATTTCTGACTTCCCTCCATTGTATTTCTTTTCTTTCTTTCTTTCTTTATTTATATAATTCCCTTTTCTTCATTTCTTTCTTTTTCTTTCCTTTCTGTCTGTCTGTTCTTCTTTTTTCATTTATTTATCTATTTTTCTCCTTTTTATTTCTCTCATTTTCTTCCCCTTTTTCTCTTTTCATCATCCATTCTTTCTTTCTCTTTTTTCTCTCTTCTTCTTCTTCCTCTTCCTACGTTCTCTCTCTTTTTCTCTCTCTTCTGGATTCTGCTTCCATCACACAAACCATCATTGTCAGTATTATTTTCATTTTCTTTTTTTTTTCTTTTTCTTCCAATTTCTTTTTCCCCTCCATTTTCACCCTTATTGATTTACTCTGTCTTTTACATTCATTCCCCTCTTTTTCATTCTCTTTCTTTTTCATATTCCTCTTCTCGTCTCTTTCTTTTCACTTTTCTTTTCTGCCTCTATCTGATATCATCTTTTTTTATCCACTCTTTCAATTTCCCTCCTTTTTCTCATCTCTCTCTTCCTCTATCGGCCTCGGTTTTTTTATTCCCTCCTCTATCTATTTTACTCTTCCTCATTATCTTACTCCTGCCACTGGGGTTAGGAGAGATATACGAGTGACCAGGCATTATAAATGCCTAACACCATTTTTTCAAATTGATAATTTCATTATTTTTCGATGCCAAGTTGTTGTTTTCTTTTCCTTTGAAGCTGAAGCACTACGGATCATAACGCAGAGTTCCCAAGCATAAAATAAAGATGAGAATGGAAGCCCTTGAAATAACGGAAATATAATTCTTTTTTTAAAATGGAGCGTTGGACACTTTGTTATGCATGACTGCTCGTATTCATTCACTCGTGCATGCCTCTCTATTTGCCCACACAGTGTATCCAAAAGTTCTCAATTAATTTCAATCAAATATCACGGAAAGAGGTGCCATGAGGTAAAGAATAAATAATCAGATTTGGGGACGGGATTTGTTTTGGATTGAGAGATATTGATACTTGTGAAGTTAGATGTTTTAGGGAGATAACTGTTTCAAGGGATGTAACTTTTTCAAAGTAATACAGAGGGAAACAACCCCAATTAACAAAAAGTCGTAAATACTAATGGAGAACAGACATTGGAAAGCATGAAAAGATTGTTTTATGGTGGTTCAGCTCCCTTAAATCATCCTACGGAGTTTTAAAAAAAAAAAAAAAATCGTAAAATTAAAACAAAGCATTTCTCAAAAAATGGGGAAAATTCCTGATGAAACGAAGTTCATAATCTTTCAAAATTTGAAGAAAAATATTTCAAATTTATGATGCACTGTTCTTGATTTTATTATTAATCGTTTGATGGGCAAGTTTCTTTCGTTTCGTCTTATATTGACTTCTTACATGAATTGTAATTGATTTATTCGTTCGATACAGAAGTTATTCACGTCCCGTAATGTATATTGAAGAAAGCAACTCCCTAAGACGTTAATCTTCACTATTATCGATATATTTTTTTATATATTATGAAGAGGTTAAACATATCCCATTTTTTTTTGCATTCAGTTTTTTAGTTAATATAGACGTTTGCATTGGTATTCGCGCTCCAGATGCTTCCGATTTTTCGATGCATTCATTCAGTTCCGTATAATATTTCTATGAAGCCTAAAAAGAAGTGTTGGCATAAAGTGGTCGTTCCTCTGACATGGAATCACTGGCCGAGTAGTCGGTAGGAGAGGAGTTATTAAAGGGGAAGGAAGCAATCATAGTGACAAAACTGAATATCTCTCCTCTGCCACCGCGGGAGTCGTTGGGATGGAAGCCTTGAGTGAAGCATCTATGTTGAATGTCTAAATCTTATCTTCCTTTGCACACAAGGTCCGGTCACAAGAAGCAGTCTGGTCTGCAGAGTAAAATAGGACAACGGGGTAATGAGCTACCCGCAAGGCGTTGAAGAGGTACTCTGCTTCACTGCACCGAAGAGGAAGCATTAAACAGGGTCGTGTTAGGACGGTCCCTCTTTGGCAAAGCGGGAAATTCTTGTTTTCATATATATATATATATATATATATATATATATATATATATATATATATATATATATCCAAGCATCCAAATTCACACACAAAAAAACACACGGACACTTACACAAACATTACTTTACTGCCAAGAGGAAGCATTAAACAGGGCTGTATTAGATAGATTAGAGAGATACAAAGGGAGACATAGATAGATATAGATATATCCATCCAAGCATAGACATTTACAAGCGTCCAAGTCCACCCATACATAAACATACAAATATAGGCACAGATGTAAACATCCAAATATATTTGACTCTTGAAAAAGGGTAAATTGGTCTTTCTAGGGTCCTATAAATATTTCAGCCAATAATTCTTATTCTTCATTCGATTCCGTTTCCAAATTAACTTTGGTTATAAATAGTATCCAAATATTTTGAGTCAGTAGATTCGTTGGAGTATGCACACATATATATTACCCTTTTCTTATATATATATATATATATATATATATATATATATATATATATATATATATCGGTACATACATATACAGCTCTATATTCACAATTTCAACCACAAATATAGGCTTGTACATACATTCTTTAATACACAAACCGACATATACAGGACTGTATAGATGAGAATGTATACAATTCTGTAGATATAGCTACACGTATGTAGTTATACGCATATAAACGTCAAGATATTTTCCCCACATAGTATTCACTGATATTTGTACAGGTTGGGTCAAATATTGCAAAGGGGTTTAAAACACTATTATCTTCTAAGTTCCAATGATTTTTCAAAAAATTCTGTTAACAAATGATACACATAAACAAGGGGAACTGGATAAATATATTTACAGATTTTTTCTCTTTAAAATGCCCATCAATTCCTATTTTTGTCTGCATAACGGATATCTGCTCCTCGGCACACTTGTACAGGAATTCTGTTCCTCAGCATACGTATACGATTTTTTCTGTATTCCAGACAGAACATGGTGTACCTGTTCATGGATGATAAATAAGGGAGACAAATTTTCGAAAATTGGAAAACAAACGACGAATCCACGGATTCAAATAATGAGAATATGATCTTCGGTTTAATGTTAAGGGTATTCAAAGTAAATTCTTTTATTTTAGTTTGCTGCTCAGTTGCGTATTTTTTCTCATGATGAATTTGCAAAGGTTCTCCGAGAAAGGGAACATTTTAAAAAAGAATTAAAAAATTATCTTTGTTTTCTTATCCTTTGAGACTTTAACACAACCCTACAAAGTGAATATCAAGTATGAATGAAAATCTGTGGGTGGTAATCAATGGACAGATATAAAACGAGATTGCTACAAAGCAAACAAATCTATAATAATGAACATTGTCATTTTTTGTTATGTCTCTGTCCTTATCGATTGTTTTGGAGTTCATGAAATATGAACTCCTTAAAAAAAAAAAATTTGAGGAAAAAAAAACAACAAAAAAAAACAACAGAATCACAGGTAAATATTTTTATCAAATTCATTACAGCCTCCAGTGCATTATATATATATATATATATATATATATATATATATATATATATATATATATATATATATATATATATATATATATATATATATACATATATATATATATATACATATATATATATATATATATATATATATGCATGCACATAATTAATAACTGTGTCATCCACAGACAGCTGTTTCGTTGTATTAAAACTCTTCAGTGCGGCTATAGAGTATCCAATATCCCTTCCAGTACAGCAAGGTAGGATCGAAACTTTTGCTTCAGGCTAACATTTTCTCCCTACCCTACGTAGAACTTAACCGTCAATCCCGACTTTTTTTAGTGATACATTTACTTACGCAGAATTCCCCATTCACTAGTGTGCTCCATTCCAGAATCAGAAAATCATTGCTATAATAGCTTATTGTGGTCGAGTTGCCTTATCTAAGAGTGCTCAACCCAGAAAATATATATATATATATATATATATATATATATATATATATATATATATATGTATATGTGTGTGTATATTCATTATGTATTTATGATATGATATTATTTATATACATTTTATATTTGTTGTTTGTCATGTATTATTCATTTATATATATATGTGTGCGTATATATATATATATATATACATATATATATATATATATATATACATTTATGTATATATATATATTATCTATATATATTATATATATATACATTTATCATTTACGTATATTATCATTTATATATATATATATACATCATTTATAAATATATATCATTTATATATAAGTATTTATACACATATATATATATATATATATATATATATATTTATATTTGTATTTGTGTATTATATTCATATATATTGTATATATCATATATATTATCATATTCATTATATATATATCTTATATGTATATCATATCCATATGTGTGTGTGCGTGTGCGTACGTGTGTGTGCATATGTACGTGTGTGCATAAGATAAGAGAGTGAAAAAAACCGATATGTGTTCCATGGTTGATCCATTTTCCACGAGTGAAGGATTATATTTAGCAATAACATAATTACGCCGAAAATATAAAATATACATGGTTCTTTTTAATTCGATAGAAATTTTAGAATTTTAAAATTCTAACTGCTTGCACTGCTTCTTAAAATTCATTTCTAAATAAAGGAACACAAAATAACAATACTGTCTTGATTGTTAAGAATCTAACAAAACAGAAAATTCTCGATGTATTGTAAATCTTTGTGAGTCAAAATGTAAAACGATATTTGAATGGTACTGGTGCATTCTGCATAAAGTTTAAAATACAGTAGTATTATTTATCCATCAATCAATCAATCTATCTATCTATCTATCTCGCTCTCTCTCTGTGTCTCTCTCTTTCTCTCTCTCTCTCTCTCTCTCTCTCTATATATATATATATATATATGTGTGTGTGTGTGTGTGTGTGCATGTGTGTGTGCGTGAGTCTTTTTTGTCCAATGCATTTAAACCCCTTCTATGACAGATATAGATTTAAAAAAATAGCCTCAATATTCAAGTCATATTAAAAGATGTAAAAAAATCCACCGAAGAATAAATATGGTCAGAATGAATTCCTTCATGACATCACTGGCGTTTTCCACTGGCAAACACCTAGAAAAGAGTAAAAAAAAAGTCTAGGAATATCTAAATGTTATCAGTAGTTCAGTCAAAATAAAACACCAAAAGGTCCAAAAAACTTCTTTTCCCACCCCAAAAGTTAAAAAGATTGTTGTATCCTTTTTGATCTGTGGTACGAAAGAGAAGTGCTGATAACAATTTTCAAATCTGTGGACAGAACGGTATGGCCTCGAGCGCTGGAACTCACAAACACGTTAACACCCGCAAATATGAGGAAGGATAGAACAGTTGTTCAGTATTGTAAACAAGGGACAGAAATTTGAATGTACAAATATTAATTTACTTCCCTTGAATTTTGAATTCTGTCTATATATGTCAATCGAAGACAAATTACACCTCCAAACATATTCACTTCTTCGTTAGTCCATGAAGCCATCCTTCCAGAGAATGACATTGAAATTCATCGAGAACTTATGGAGATATTTTGTGGAAAAACAGACAAACTCGAGTGAATACATATACACCTCTCCTGATTTTGCAGCAGCGCCGATCTACACCATGAGCAAACTAAACGGCTTTTCAGGGCACCGTGCCCATCACTGGGTTCCTGAGAGCGGTACAGGAGTCTCCAAATCGATTTCTGCTTGGTAGCCCATTAGGGGTTGAGCTGGCTTAGATTTGTCGATGGAGGTAAATAAAGTTAAATGGTATTTTGCAGACTGTCGATTGGCGTGAAATCATGCATTGAAGACACAGAAAACCTTTTGCGAATGTGAAAGATTCATTTTTCAGCTCAGCAAATCGTACGTTTATGTGACAAAATTTTATAACGTTTCTTCCGATTGGAACCTTTTTAGTCTCTGTAAAAGAGAAGCGTAAGTGAAACAACTTTCTGCTGTATTTCTTACACGCGACTGCACTTTTTATGGGCAAATTGTAGTCAACGCACGGTTCACTCAACATCAACTAGAGTGTTTTTCAATATATCATTATGTTTTCTTTATATATTTCCACAAACAGAAACTAATAAACTCGTTTATTGATAGATAGATATATAGGTACGTTTGACTAGACTGATATAGGCGAATTTATATATATATATATATATATATATATATATATATATATGTATATATATATGTGTGTGTGTGTGTGTGTGTGTGTGTGTGTGCGTGTGTGTGTGCGTGTGGGTTGTAGGTATGCTGGGGGGGTTGCGCACTTATGTTTTTATGTATTAGTTAACAGTACAGTGCTTTTGAAAGTTGAAAAGGATCAATGAAACAATCCACCAAAATGTAGTGATATTCATTATAAAATGAGTATATATATATATATATATATATATATATATATAGAGAGAGAGAGAGAGAGAGAGAGAGAGAGTGACAGACAGACAGACAGAGATAGAGACAGAGAGAGAGAGAGAAGGGAGACGAACAGAGGGAAAGAGAGAGTGAGGCGGAGAGAAAGAGAGACAGAGAGAGAAGGGGAAGAAGGAGAGAGAGAGTGATTAATATACATGAACAGATTGATATGTTTAGCAATGGACACTTCGATCTATATACACTTACATATATGCACACAGACATGCCTACATACACAAATATTCATGTATCTTCCTCTATGTGTATGCATTAGCAATATATACACACACACACACACATATATATATATATATATATATATATATATATATATTTATATATATATTTATAAATGTATATATATATTTATAGTCTTTTCTTCATGCATTTCTCTGTGTGTACGTAAGTATGCATGTATGTACGTTTAGTACAGTGTGAATAAATTAACAAATTGTGTATCCTCTCGACCCCTAATAGGAAAACCCATGTGATTTCCCTTTACGTCCATATTGATTTTCATAGAATGTCAAGATTTATTTCTGCTTCTTGGTTGCAAATTGAAATTGAAAGGATGAACGATTAATTGCTGAATAGACTGGAAAACATTTTCTGTCCCTCTGGAAAGTGTACACGATACGGACATAGATACATCTGAATAGATAGGGGCTGTTGGACCATTTAAACACATTTTCACAAAGAGCCCCTGAGGGTATATATGTATATGATTGTGTAAGTGTGCGTGTGCATCTGACGGTTGTGGGCTTTTAGACGTTTTAAACTTATTTCCACAAAGAGCTCCCCAGGGCACGTACGTACGTATATATATATATATATATATATATATATATATATATATATATATATATATATATATATATATATATATATATATATATATATGTATGTATATATATATATATATATATATATATAGATAGATAGATAGATAGATATATACAGGCAATCAGGCAATTCAGCTGATTTAGCATAATACACACTTGCACACACATATATATGTATGTATGTATGTATGTATGTATGTATGTATATATATATATATATATATATATATATATATATACATACATATATATATATATGTGTGTGTGTGCAAGTGTGTATTATGCCGAATCAGCTAAATTGCCTGATTAGTGAAGTTTACAAAAAGTAAACGAATTCGTAGTATTAATTTGCTCAAAAGTTTATTTAATCAAAACAAGGATAAAATCACTTTTTTTATGATCAATAGTTTACGTTATCTATACTTTTTTTTAGTAAATATCGGCAATCAGGTGATTTTGCAGATTCACAGTAACAATTACATACACACACACACACACACACACACACACACACATATATATATATATATGTACATATATATGTATCTATGCAACGATATGTCGATGTCTAGAGCTAAGTAGATAGGTGCATGTAGGTATTACGTCTATAGATAAGTTTCCTTATCTTTTGTGATTTGATTCTGAACGAGTTTCCTAAAATGATATTGAGAAAAACATTATCAAAACAATATTTTTCCTTCTCTCTCATGCCACAGATCGGAAAGGCTTCAACAAATTTAGATAGAACGTAAAATCAAATTTAAATTTATTTAATTCATTTCTTTTTTAAAATTAGTTAAAGTTCAATTCTTTTATAAACTGCCGATGTTTGATACGCTGTTTTTGTTCTTTTTTTGTTTTTTGTTGTGATCATGATAATGTTGGGAAAAGCTGACCAAAATTGCCATGTCAACGTAGACTTTTTCAGTTTTGAAGGGGGTCTGGTTGACTGTCTCTCACCTGACTGTATCATGCGTACAAGCCGCAGCAATGAAATGACAATTTAAGCATTTACTCCTTATCATGTCAGAAAAACGTTGCTTCTTTTTTAGTTTGGGGTTCAATTTGCAATGTCAATTCATGCTAAATTGATCACTAGACTGTATTAGGCAGCATTCACACTTGTTTTTGAAATGCAGACTTTTAGTGATTCATCATCATCATCATCAGCCTTTTAACATTCATCGTTGGACATAGACCTTCCCCATGATTCACCACAATTCTCTATCATGGGCGTCGCAGAGCCAGTATTTCCTAAATCTGTCTAGTTCATCTCTCCATCTTGTGTTCTGTCGTCCTCAGTTTCTCATGTGATCTTTAGGGATCCATGTTGTGAGTCGTGATGTCCATCAGTTGCCTGACATTCTTGCAACATAGCCTGCCCATTACCATTTGGGTTTTTAATAGTTTCTATGATGTCTCAAACTCCCGTTTTCTTCCTTATGTACTGTGCTGTCTTGTGATCTCTCCATGTAAGTTTGAGCACAATTCTCTTATGCACACGCTGCATGATTCACAGTTTGCAGGCCTGTCTCTTGGTTTGGTTCCATGTTTCAGCCCCATCAGTGACTATCGGTAGAATGCATTGGTTGTATACTCTCCTCTCAGGATTATTGGGATCGTCTAGTTTTTGAAAGTTGAGCTTGGTCTGCCGAAGGCTTGCCATCCCAGAATGATTCTTCGCTTGATTTCCTCCTCTTTTGAGGATCTCATGGAGATTCGTTGTTCTAGGTAGGATGTAGTGGTCTACCTTGCCGAGTTTTGCATCTTCTATCTTGACAGTTATGTTTTTATTCTCAACATGATTGCTGCACATGATTTTTTTTTGACTGCCCAACAAAAGACGGGAGGAGTAAGTAATTCATTGATCGCACCTTTTTCCATTTTAAATGTATCATCCCTAACACGGCACGCAGCCGATGCCATTAGTTACTTGACATTTTCTTTTGAGTGACTAACCAGACACGTTTTTGTATACTTTTTTTCATTCATTTTGATGGAATGCAATATTTTTATTAGAATTCTCGACGCTGAACTCATAATTTCTGACTAAATCATTTCATTGCGCTTAGCGTTAGTTTCGTTATCCAGTTTCCTTTGACTTATCGCGATTTTAAAATAAATACACCGACTGAACTGCTTTTTAAAGTCTCCTGAATTGAGTGCGTACGGGAAAAAATGCATTTGATGACGATAAAAAATGACTTGCTTTCGTTTCATTCGTTTGGTGTGATACGGAAAATAACGACTAAAAGTGATATTTGAAGGCAAGGATTATTACAGACTTTTAGTTGGAATTTTCAAACATGAAAATAAATGAATAAAAATTAAATAACATTTTTAAAAATTGACAGAAGGGAAAAAAAAGAAAAACTCTGAAGGAAAGACAACTTCCGCCGCTAGATAGGCCATAAACACATAAAAACAAACGATTAGATCCCAAGGAAGCCTGTCCCCAAAGATGAATTATTGCTCGTCCAAGCCGGGTTCGAGTGTAGTACTCTTTACTTTAAGGCAAAAAGAAATGTATTTTTCTACTGCTAAAAGTAACCTGTTGCCCTCACCATAGCAAGAGATCAAGACTGGAAAAGTAAACCAAAACTTTTCTATTATTTCTCTCATTCATTCCACTCACTTGTCAACTAATCCAGCTTTCATTGTTGACATGCAATATCTAACGTCTTTTAGTTTCTATCAAAAATGTATCCGAGCGTAGGGCTCCGAAATATATCATTGAACACCCAAAACAAAACTTACCCTCCCAAATGATTAAATGAACGTATCCACAACAAGCTTCTTTTATACATACAATTAACCAAGCAAATATATACTCAAACTTACACACACACACACACACACACGCGCGTGCGCGCGTGCGCACACACACACACACACACACATATATACCTGCGCGCAGACATGCACAAGGCCTATGAGAGGAATTATCTGGATTTGAGATCTCAAGCTCCTATATTCGCTCTATGACAAATATGAATAAAAGGTAGCGTCAAAATTTCACCAGATTAAATGCTATTCATGACATCACGTGTGTTTTCTACTTGAAAACATCTTACAGAGAGTTAAAAAAAAACATCAAGAAATATCCATATTCTTGAGAATCATTATGTTACTAATATACTGCACCAGTCAAAATGAAACCCCTTTGAACAGGGTCAGTTGAGTACCGATGGCAATTTTCAAATCTGTAGACAAAACAGTGTGGCCGAGAGTGCGGGACGACAAAAGCACACGCGCCTATAAAATGGGAAGAACCTTAAGCCAACTTTGATGGCTACAGTTGATCATTAGAGGTGGGGTGTAGCTGGTAATCACACTTGGGCCTAGGCCCTGAGGAGCCGAAAGGATACAATACGCTCATAAATGAAATAGGTTGATTATCGTTCACCAGCGGGAGTGAATTTAGTATGGCGTTCTAAAAGGAATATATGAGATGATAACTGAAAAGCTAAAAGAGGAAAGTCGTTTGTACTGTGAATGTAAGTGTGTGTGTTTAATGGGTAGATTTGTACCTCCTTATGAAATTCTTCTTGGAGACCCTTCATACGTATGTATGCATTTATCTATTCTTCATTCGAACTACTGTAGCCATCAAACATGGTGAAATCCTCCATCTAAAATATTTGTATGTATTAGTGTGTTTGTGAATTGGTGTTGTGTCTGTGTTCCAGCGCTTCTGGCAGTTTTGTCCGCAAACTTGGAAATTGGTATCAATATTCCACTTGACCCCTTCTGAATACGTTTTGGGTCATATTTTGATGTTTTTTTAAATAACATCTAGATTCTCAAAAATGTTTATAGATGTTTTTCTTACTTTATCTTTTTTTTGTGGAAAACTCCAGTGATGTCATTAATAAAACTTATTCTGATCATATTTATTTTTCGATGGAATTTTTTACATGTCTTTTAATTTTGACTCTACGGTCGTTTAATTATTGACTGTGATGGCGAGTTTATCGATGTATCAAAAAGAATGATCGTTTAATTAGATCTACTCGACGTTGTTGCTGCTGCTGGCTATCATTAATTCATCAAGACGTTCGTATTGGAGCGATTGCATTCCAGAATTTTATCCCATGAACTGTAAAAAAAGATCTTGGAGAGGAGAGAAGGATGGAATGGGGTGCTCTTTTGACTTTCTGTGTGTGAGACCCTATGCTCCAATACCCTTCATGATAAATATTAAAAAGAAAAAGACAGGTCTGATTGATCACCTGGTAGAAACCCTCAATGAACAGAGTTTCCTGACATCATGTTGTGTTAGGGGTGACTAATTAGAAAATGGATTAACTGGTGATCAATGGATGAGTTATTTCTTCCACTTTTTGCTGAATCACTCTAGAGAATTTTCAAGAAGCAAATGTGAACGTAGGTTGATAAAAAATTAGGACCAATTCATCATAATTTTACGTTGTAAATTGAACCTCAGAATGAAAACTTACACAGGGGAAATTTTAGCAAGAAAATAAGGAAAAACGTTTCTGTTTATTTCAGACATAATAAGGAGTAATCGTTTAATCTTCCAGTCCTCTAGCTCTGTTGGTTCAGTTTGTATGCTTTTACGTTTGACACGTATATACAAACATAGCCAGCCAGCCAGCTGGAACAACTTAGAAACTGAAGAAACCTATGTTGACAGTTATGATGGTAGTTTTGGTGGCAGTTTTGGTTGACGTTTTCTAATAAAAAAGAATCTGAGAAAAGGAAGTTTATTTGAACAACTTTGTTTCTATAATAAAACAGAGACAGAAAAATTATTCGAATTGAAACATCCTTTTATATTACAATATAGATCAGTAGACATGATTATTAGTAAAAGAATAGAATAAAGATAACAGGTAGATAGCATTGTTATTCACTTGAAAAAATATGTTCTTTGGCAAGCAAACCCTCATTGGACCCCTGGGTCCGGGTACATTGCCATTCCTGAATTCCCTTTCTTATAGGCTATGCACACAATCACACGTAGCAGCAAGTAAATAGATAAGACCAAAACGTATATATAAGTAGATAACAACAAAACACATACAAACACACACACACACACACACACACACACACACATACATACATATATATATATATATATATATATAAGAACAAAACGTATATATACCCAGTTGCCTAGTTTTAACTTCTTAATCAATTGTCTGTGTTGGTTTCACTTTCCGACTTTTTCGCCTTCGAAAGTAAGAAGAGCTTTGATTATCGAAGGAAAAAGTTTGGGCAAAAAAGACCAAAAGAGGAAATGTTTTTCAAGCTCGAAAGAAAATGAATGATGTCTGGGGTTTGGAGGTGAGATGTCAGAAAGGGGAGTTGGAGAGAAAGAGAAGATGAGAGAGATGTAGACACAGTTATGAGAGAGAGAGAGAGGGGGGAGAGAGGGAAAAAGAAAGAGTGACGAGAGGAAGGATGTGGGAAAAGAGGGAAAAGAGAGAGGGGAGATTAGATGTAAGGAATCAAAAGAGAAAGGGTGGGAGAAGGAGAATGATAGGGTAAAGAGAGAAAGAGAAGGTTGTATAAGGTTTCAACAGACATGGGGGGGGGTGAAAGAGAGAGTGATGGGTGAGAAAAATAGAGAGGTAGCGAGTGAGAGGGAAGAGAACTAACAGAAAGTGGAGTGAGAGAGAAAAGGAGTATATTTATGAAAGAGGAAGAAAAAATGTGATGAGGCAGAAGAGAGAGGAAGAGTGATGCATAAGAAACAAATAGAGAGGGGTAGTTAAGAAGAATAGAGGGAAACAAAGAGTGATCGGAAGAAATATATATAGAGAGAGTTGAGATGTATGAATCCCAGAGGGAAGGACGAGTGAGAAAGGAAGAGAATCTTCACATGAAAGAGAGAGAGAGAGAGAGAGAGAGAGAGAGAGAGAGAGAGAGAGAGAGTATGTGTTTGCAGGGGTGATGGGAAGAAAGAGAAATAGTAAGAGAATTCGTTTGTGAGGAAAAGAAACGGATGAAACTTAGAGAGAGAGGGGGAGAGAGAAGAGAAAGAGGGGGAGAAAGATTGATAGGAAGAGAGGAAAGGAATATACTCATCAGAGAAAGAGAAAATAATGTTAAGAAAGAAAGAGAGAGGGAGAGAGAGAGGGGGGAGAGAGGGGAAAAAAGTAAGGGACCACAACAAGTGCTAAATATTGAAGATGATAGTCGAGACACACGAAAGGAACTCAAGTGCTGAGTTATCTGTTATCTGATGTTTGAGGGTGAATTGTCAGAATCAAACAGAGAAAGGGGTGTATGGGAAAAAGGGGGCATACTAACAGAGGGGAGAAAAAGAGCAACAGGATGAGAGAGAGAGGGGTGTAAGGGACCGCATTAAGTACAAAATATCGCTGATGATAGCTAAGACACACCGAAGGAACTTTAGTGCTGAGTTATCTTGAAATAAGGGTGAACGGCTTCAGCTTCAAATCAGCCAGAAGATATATTGACACCACCAACACTAATAATGGTTACGAGAGTTGAAATGAAAGGAAAGCAAAGAAGTGAATTCGGACAAAAAGATATATTGTGCAGACACGAATAAGATAAAGGAAATTCACACAAAAAAGATACTAATTGTAAGGCAAGACACAGACAACTCCAAAATGACGTTGGGAAGGAAAATAGTGTAAAGAACGAAATGAAGAATGCTAGGAATAAAAATATAAAAATAAAGACAATTGGGGTAAAATATAATCAATAATGAAAAAGAAATTGGAAAAATGAAAGAGAAAAAGATGATGATACAATATGAAGATAGAAACGTTCATTTTTTCCACAGAAAACTGTTTATGAGGTGAAAAATTCTCAAAGATTTGCAGAATTATCACTCAAGGGGATATGATGCATATATAAACAAACAAAATATTCTTTATATAAATAATGCAGAATTTATATATTTTATAAAGACGCTATAGATTTTAGAGATGCAGGCGGCCTTATGGCTAACAGCACGGAAAATAGAATCGATGAACCGTGTTCAAACACCGATTGAGACTGTTAGTATTCACGTTGTACTGATACCCGGGATCTATTTCTTCTCCCTTCTACGTAGGAGTGAATAACTGAGTTGATAGGACTTGGTCGGTAACCAGTATAAGAGACGAACCACTCTGATTTCAAATCTTGAAAGGACAAATATCTCACGTCGTGAGATGAGGGTAACGGAAAGAGTAAGAACGTCTTCCCGAAATGAACTGTTAACGGAAGCTCTGGAAGATTCAACGGATCTATTATGCCAAATGTGGGTTATATTTATTGTCTACGTAATATAAAGGTGAATAGAAATATTACTGTGACCCTCTTCCCCACCTCTGCTCGACGCCTCAATTACAAGTGCAAGATTTTTTTTTTAATCAGTGATTTTCATTGAGACATATCAATGTTTGATATAAAGGTTGTTTTTTTTCCAAACTACAGTACAAAGTCTGGAGTTGACTATCATCTCCCACCGTAACATAAACAACAACAACAAATGACTAATCCTCACCAGAATGTAAACTGATATGTAAAATCTACATTCCCTTACTCAAATTTGATCTCATGGCCAACTGAATGCCAGGAGACTATCGTACTGATTGAGCTAAATTGACAAGGCTCAAATATTAAGGAAATCCATTATACTAATACGCTTATCCATTTTACCTCGCTATCATGGGCGTCGCAGAACTAGTACTTTCTGAATTTGTGTTGTTCGTCACTCCATCTTGTTTTCTGCCGGTCCCAGCTGCGCATATGATCTCTGGGGATCTATGTTGTGAGTCGTGATGTCCATCAGTTGTCTGAAATTCTAGCAACATGACCACCCCATTGCCATTTGTATTCTCTAATAGATAATATGATGCATTGGACTCCTGTTTTCTCTTTGATATACGGGGCTGTCTTGTGATCCCTCCGTGTGAGGTTGAGCATGATTTTTTCATATACACGTTGCATGCGTCTCAGTCTGTGGGTCGGTCTCTTGGTTAGGTTCCATGTTTCAACTCCATAGCTGACTATCAGGAGAATGCAATGGTCGTATACACTCCTTACGAGAATTAATGGGATCTTTTTGTTTTTGGAGGTTGAGCTTGCCATCTTAGAGTGATTCTTCGCTTGATTTCTTCTTCTTTTGAGGGTTTCATGGGGATTTGTTTTTCTAGGTGAATGCAGTGGTCCACTTTCTCCAGTTTTGCGTCCTTGATCCTGATAGTTGTGTTCTCATTTCCGACGTGGTTGTTGCACACCGTCTTTGTCTTGCTGAAATTTATGTGTAGGCCGACTTCTAACTTTTTTGTTCGGTTCATAAAGCATTAGTTGGAGGTCGTGTAGGTTTTCCGCAAAAATGGCGATGTTGCTGGCAAATCTGAGATTGCACAGATATTCGCCATCTATTTTGATTCCTCAATTCTCCCAGTCTAGGTTTCGATGGATCATCTCGAAGCAAACTCTGAAGAGTTTCGATAGTTATACAAAAATATTTTTAGAATCTTTAAAAAAAAAAAAAATAATAATACAAAAGTTGCCGAAACCATCTTCAATAAGAATAGAAATTGGAGTGGATTCTGACCCTGCAGCAGTCAACCTTGTCTTAAAAAGCAATCAAAATTTAGCAACAATAAAAAAAAAAGGTCAACTTTCTATGGTTCTATTCACTTATCACACAGAGAATTTATCCTCGTTGTCTTGGAATAATAGCAAATGAATAAAACTCTTCCCAGATCACGACGTCTTTAAAAAAAAATCATGAGATGCAACTTTTTGAAAACGCCTTGTGTATTTGAAAAGCGTCAAGTGCATTGTGAACCTTGGTAACTGCAATCAAAATGTCGAACATGTTTCTCAACTCAAAAGAAATTAGTACCAAAAAGTTCTATCAAAATTGCATTAATGGAACTGAAAAATCATTTTAGATTTTTTCCATGAATTTCATTTGAAATCTCTGCACTTTGTAAATTTTGTATTTTTTATGTATTGTTTTTTTTATTGTACAGGAAAAAACGAGCTGACTGATTCTAAGCTTATAGAATTAAGATATGACGTCTTGCATCATCATTCATATCCACCTGACATTTCTCCCACAGATTATCATCTTTTCAAGTATTTTGAACTTCATATCCGTTATAAAAGGTTCAAAAATGGAGAAGCCATAATTTGTGCTTTTATTGAATTAGTGACAACTAAACCAAACAATTTTTATAGAGATGACATATTATCCTCAGAGGACTTTAGAAAAATGATAATTGCTCCAAATGGGTCATATTTCGATTAGATATTTACCGTTTTTTTCATTGTTTTACATATTTTTGTTGTTAAGACATTAAAAATGTACTGACATAATATTTGAGATCCGTGTACTTTAATGATTCTCTTTTAAAATAGTTTGTTTTATAGTGCAGATGAGAACGAGCTGACGTTATTGTATGAATGTTCTTTCAAAATAAAGATTTGATAAAAGCTCGGCAATTCTAGGGTGTTTTTGTTCTTTGGATTTTCGTTCCGTCTCTTCAAGTCAAGACATGCATACACGTATGCATACACATAGAATAACCACAATCATAAAATCATACTCTCAAAACTATGCACGCACATACGCACTTTTGTGCATAGACGCATATGCATATACATACATATACACACGTACATAGACATAGAGAGGAATACAGACAGATTACTTTTGGTTCTCCAGTTGGAAGCCTCTTATACTCTTGACAAAGAAGACAAAATAGCCAAAAATATCTTGAAAAATTACAAAAGGTGATTTTCTCCCTCAGTAGAAATAAATGTTGGTGGATATATTTTCATTCGTACAGTAAAATGAGACACTCATTCTTAACGTTTAGGGAAAAGATAAAATAGCCGCAATCTTTCTGGTTTATTCTTTTCCGTATGAAAACCTTTTCTTCATCGAGACTGGAAATTCAAAACCAGTATGAATGGGTGAAAAACAAAAAAAAAACAGCATTTTGGCTCCCGATGTTGAAATTATTTCCAATTTCCAATTTCTTTTTTCAAACGTATAAAAAGGTTTATTAAGTTAAGTATTGTAGTCTCTAAAACGATAGAAGATGAACATTTTTCAGACTTAGCAAGAATTTAATGAGGACGAAAAATCATGTACTTTTACATTGAATAGAAATTATATCGAATGTAATCAAAATTGCTGAAATAAATGTTAAATTAGTAAAAGGCAGAAATAAGTATAGATTATTGCTTGAACTTTTGAGTTGAATATTTTTGTTATTCTGTATAATACTAAAAATTGAATAGAATAACAAAAATACACCGTCTCAAAACTTTTGGCAATAATGTAGATCTATTCCATAGCCCTACAAATGGCTCTCCCGACCAACCAGCCAAGGGTCACATCATCTGGGTAACAAAATTTGCATAAGTAAACCATTAAGCACCATTTAAGAACTTTTTTTCGTTCTTTCTCTTTTTAAAGGCTTTTAGGGGTCTCCATAGTCACTAAGAACCAACAATGCCGAAATCTTGCGCTGATATATATATATATATATATATTTTTTTTGTTGATAATTTCTGATGGATGGATTTTTAAAGATAATTCTTATTATTATTTTAGACAATTTGTTCAGGTGCACGTGCGACAATTTGCTCGGATTTGTAAGCCGAAAAACTGTTCCTATTGGGGAGGTAAAATTTGCTTGGTGACTTTCATGGATCGCAAGACATCATATCCGTCAGAAGAAGGCCAGGGAACGTATCCATCGAAATATAGTGATTGAAACAACAAAGATGAGGATAAAATCGTGGTGAGAGCCATACTCAAGGTAATGCACGCAGTACAGCTGCACAGAGCCCCCAGGATTTCAGAGCTCTCCGAAAATCTTAAAAAACATTTTTGTATTCTCAATGTTTTTCAGTGTTTCAAATCATTTGAGTATTTGATATATGTTATTGGTCCATAAAGAACTTTACCTTAAATCAAATATCATAATTTTTTAATGTTTCAGTTTTGTTTTGATTTATTTGGAGATATTAGCGAATTAGAAAAAAATATAGAATAATATCGACTAGGTCTCATCATTGTTTAATTTTGCCCTGATTATGGAATAAGATTTCAATCAATTTTAATTTACAACATTGGGCAACTAAATGTATGAAATAATTTCCAAAGCAAACATACAAAAGAAACTAGGAAATCGGTCAAATAATTTGCCATTGAGAAACCAATAATTTTCAAGTATTAATGAATCAATTCCAAACAATTAATAATGAAAATAAAAATGTAAAATGTGACCTTGCAGAAATGCATTTTAACTTTTCGTTGAAATTACAGTGACGTCATTTTACCTTAACAAAATTACACTTTCAAACACATTATTAAAAGGAACGTGATGCTACCGGAATTCCCACCTTGTTGTAGCCCATCGGCTTAGATCAGAGAGATGGTAAACGCAGAGACGGAATAACTACTCTCCTATTTGTAAACGGCCAACAATATATTGGGGATTACATTTGCAGTGATTTCCTTGCGCACAGCATCCTGATATCCTCGGCCATCGAGTCTCGTATTGTCATTCGATAGGCCGGGGGCGGAAGATAGATAAATATCGCTCACTGACTGATAGGTATGAGTTTGTAGGTTCCAGTCGAAATTCCTGACATGATTAGCCCAAAGGACTGGAACTCATTCACCGAATAGGTGCAAGAACCCATCTAAGGACACATCGTCCGTAGCAACATATTATTCATTACTGAAGGGACATACAGAGATGTCTACTATGAGATATTTGCTTAAAGAAAGTCTTGTATCGAATGAATAGATTTAAAGTTAGCTTTTGTCAAAGGCAATATGTGTGGAATTGGTAAAGACATTATCATTCGGAAACAAATGTTTAAGGAAAATTGCCGGCATTTCAGTAAACAAATTAACAAACTGATCTTTAAAATATACAAAATTTTCAATACAAAACAACTAGTAAAAGACAGTCACTTCACGGAATGTCCATTCTGTTCGGATTAAATCGATCTTAGGATAAGCAACGTGTCCGACCGTCCTCCACACTTTAAAAATGTGGAAGAAAATATCTTCCAAAGGAAACAACTTTTAAACACCAAGGGAGAATTGTCTGTCTTACTTGCACATCTTGTAAATGCGTACAAAAAACATCCACTCTGAATACATCAGATTGCTCTAATTTCTTGATTCTAAAGATGATTACTTGAAAACATATAACCCGAACAAAACGAATGTGCAGAAGTTATAATGGGGAAGAAGGAGACTGGTAACTAACCAGAAATTTCGTCCACAAAAACACAATTGTTTAATATGCATGAAAGTAAATGGCACAATACACACACACACTCACACACACACACACACACATATATATATATATATATATATATATATATATATATATATATATATATATATATATATGTGTATATATATATATTGATTAAAGCCAATGATCATTTGAACCGACGAGATGTCCTTGAAGTATTGTTAGGCCTGGATTGATCTCATGAATCACTCCTGAAATTATAAATGATTTCGGCGAATTTGAACCCATCTGATTTATCTTTTTTGTAAACCTGATAACCTTAAGCGAAACCATGGGACATAGACTGTTAATTCATAAAAAGACAGTGCATTGATTTATTTTACTTTTTCTTTTTGTATAATTTGGGGGGGGGGATAAAAAGAAATATCAAAGTTTGAGACTCTAGGTGCAATCATAATATAGTGCTAAAATATCGCAAGCTAAAATAAGAAAAAAAACGGAAGTGTATCCTCTATTTTATGTTGCTTAATTAACGATCGCAGAATAACGACCAATTATTTTCAATGAAAAAGTAATTGAAATACCATAAAAGAAAATATTGGTCGAACATTAATATCTATTGACAATAAACTATGATTTGTGTGAAATAATCGCTCAGTAGATGAAGAGAAACGTAGACAGGAATCCCCATTTTCATCTTAGTAGTAGAGCATGCATTTCTGGTGCAATACAGCTGCAGAGTAGCCAGTTTACCAAAGAGAAATCAATCAAAGCACACAAAATTATTTTCCTCCAGAATGTATAAGCTTTTCAAGGGAAGTAACTGAATACTTTGAAACTAAAAATGGTTGAGAGTAATGTTCCGGTTTACTATTGGAGTACGCTGTAACTCACCGCTAAAAGCTTTTTTTCTTACTATTCAAAACTGTAAATAAACACTATACACGGCATTAAGACGCACTGATTAGCGGTTTCAAAATGAGTAAAATAAAAAAGGAGAATAACAAATGAAAAAAAGCACATAGGAGAACATTAGTGTGCTTTGTAACCATATTAATTATTTAGAAATAATGTTACATTTTTTAATAGTATTTCTACGCGCATTTAAAAGCGAAACTCGAAATCGGATTTATTCTAGAGAATAAGTTATCTTATTTTCATTTTAATTCCAATTTTACAATGTTAAAGTAAGAAGTTTTTGCTGATTTTTGGCTTATTTCCAAATAAGCTAAACCCATGACAAAGGGTTCTAAATACGATGTTTTGGCTTTATTTTGATGTTATTAGAAATCGTCAACCAAAACTGCCAACATAGGGTTCTCCAGTTTTTAAGTGCGTCTGGCTGGTTGGCTGATTGGCTATGTGCGTATCTTGCCAGTCACTCTAATAGAGCTAGAGGGCTGAAAATTTCAACATTTACTCCTCATCGAATGTATACAGTCATTTATTTTCCAAATACAGCTTAAATAAGTTTTTAGAGGGTGGTTCAATTAATTATGAAAGTTTAGACTAAATTGGTCCCTCACTTTGTATCCAGAGGTATTCATTCTAGCAGTTTGAACTTGTGATCACTACCCAATGAAAAGTGAGAAAAGTAACATATTAATTGATCATCCCTTTTTCCATTTATTTAGTCGAACATCCTAACACTGCATGCAACCAAAAGATATTGGTCACATGTCAGTTTCTTCAGAGTGACCAACCAGATCCATTTCATGTAAAGTTTTAACCAACTTTTTTTTTTCTCTATTCTCATGTTCTTCGCTTTCTCTTTCCTTCTTCCAGATCATGAGACTTATGTACAATGAAATGTCAGCGCACAAAACTACTCACGATTTCTCAGTCTCACTCTCCGCAACTAAAAATACACTGATGAACCAAAACATTTTGACCGGCAACATGTGTCAAGAATGACAGCTACTGTTTCGTCACAACTACACATATCATGGCCGGGGGTATTTATGCAGGATTGTCGGCCCTGGGTACTTCATTTTGGTGCCGTAAATACCAAATACCAAGAGAGAAAATTTGAGTAATTTTGACAAAGATCGAATTTTTAGGGTCATGAAACTAGGTCAGAGTATTTTTTTGAACGGCACGGTTTATGGGGTGTTCACGTTACGTTGTGGTGAACACCTATCGGCAGTGGTTCCTGGAGGGGAAATCACCAATTTCTAATAAGGTATTCAGCTGAAAAGACTCTTCGATATGAGTAATGATCAGAAGTTTTCCTGTCAAGTACGATCCAATAGAACAGCAATGGTATCAAAAACTACAGATGGCTTTAATTAAGACGAAGGAAGGGATGCACCACAATACCCAGTATATCAATATTTGCTGCATATGGGGCTGCGTACCAGCCGGCCTGTCAGAGTACCCATGCTAACCAGTGTCCATCACCAAATGTGTCTTCAAGAGGAACAGATGCGTTGAGACTGGGGTTTTGATCAATAAAAGAAAGTCGGGCTATTTGGGATTAATCTCGTCTTATCCTGAAAAAGGTGGGGAACAGGGCCCGTATGTGTCGTCATTCTGGAGAATTGATAGCATCCGAATGTTGATAGAGGCAGTAACGATTTAGGAAACGTTTTGCTGGGAAACATTTGGTTCAATCTATCATTTGAAAGGTACTTCGTCGCATACCTCCTTCTTTTATTGTTGACCAGGTGTACCACTTTCATGGAAACATTCTTTTACGGTGTAATCTTTCAGTGGGACAGTGTAACCTGCTGCACTGCTCGAGTTTTACTGAAATGGTTTCAGGGACAAAAGAAGATTGCACTGTGTTTAACTGATCACCCCTTAGATCTCAATCCCATTGAACACTTATGGGATGTTTTGGACAAAGAGGTTCGCTCGGGTGAATAGCAACCATGTAACTTCCTGCCGTTAAAGAATCCGTTGTGAATAGTCGTGTCCTAGAGGAAACCTTTTAGATTCGAGGACTTTTAGATTCCACGAATAAACAGCCCGGTAAGAGCTATTCTATAGAGACATGATGAGGACGACTCATTAATTGTTAGGTCGTCATAATATTTTGGCTCATCGGTGTACATTCAAATAGAGATCCACAGAATATATTATCTATTGTCCTGCTTCTACTTAGGTTAAGCCATTTAAATATTGGTTCAATAACTTCAAGATAAGAGAGACGTTGGCAAACATTTATCTTATTTTCTATATCAATAACTTCCGAACTTCCAAAGATAAATTCTATTTAGATAAATCTAATAATACAAATCAAACTTTCTATCTATCTTTGTTGACACTTTTATACGAATAAATCGTCGCCCTTTCTGCATTTTCTTACGGACTCTTCAACCGATTCTGTCAGAAACACTTGGTATGCAATCTCTACAAAACATTTCTTTGCCATCTTTGATATTTTTGCACATAAAAGGAATCAAGTATTGGATTAAAAGTACATACTTTAAGCATCTTGGCACTAACTCTGTTTATTCATTTGTAATCACTACTAAGATACCCGTGGCTTTGCTAACAGTATATCAAGGGTCAAGGTCAGATTAAAACCATACAGGCACGACACCAGTCATCATTTTGGAGCTCACCAAAACATATATATATATATATATATATATATATATATATATATATATATATATATAACAAATCTTTGAGCAAATTGATAAATTCTAATTTCTAGTTTTGGATAAGTAAGAAATTGATGATGTAACGCAAACATTTTAAAATGTAATAGAAAGAGAGAAGACAAAAAATATGTAAAAAAAAAAATTCAATATCTCGTAATCAGTAAAAAAAAGATTACATACGATGGATTTTGAACATAACAGTTATTTACTAAGATATTATTCCAGTTATGAATAATCTTTTTCCTAAAAGTGTAGTGGTAAAGTTTTACATTGTTATTCATTTGTGACCCCCTCAATGTATTGGGCCCTACACTTTGGTGTAGTTCACGCATAGATTAAACTGACTCTGTCTACGGCTGGAAATGTAAAGCACTGTAGTATCGGAGAATAAACCCATGGATTTTGTCTGAAGTGACCATTACCGGCATTCAAACAAATATTTTACAGACACTCAAAAATGGGTTCTACTTCATTGTACCTCCTTGCTTATCATTTTCTGCCGACGGCTGAGCTCAGCTGTTCTCTTTTGGAGAAACGACTTCATGTTCCACTCCTAACTCTGAAATTAATTGAGAACGTTTAGAAATATTGTGTTGACGAACACAATGATCACAGCTGAGTATGATGGTTCCAATGGGAGCTCGTAGTCATGTGTTTTCCGGGGAGCGGTGTGCGTTTGAGATATAGTCAGGTACTTGCTTGGCAAATGTTCTGTTAATCAGCTAAGAAGGCCGCAGAATAATCCTGTTGCTACATGTAACACACGCTATTCCGAGGTGGTTATTCATCTAGATGATCACTATGCTCGACTTCGATGATCTTACGAGAACCAGCGTATCCAATACGTCTTGGCCGTGTTTAAGTATATACCTGAAAAGAAGAGTATACAACCAATGCATGGTCCCGATAGTCACTTATGGATCTAAAACATGGAAAATAACCAAAAGACAGACCTACAAACTGAGAAGCATCCAGCGTGCAGATGGGAGAATCATGCTCAACCTCACATGGAGAGATCACAAAACAACGCAGTATATCAGGAAGAAAACGGGTGTCCGAGACATCATAGAATCTATTAAAAAACTCAAATGGCAATGGGCAGGCCATATTCCAAGAATGAAAGACAACTGAATCACAACATGGATCCCCAGGGATCACATAAGAAACTGAGGCCGACAGAACACGAGATGGAGAGATGAACTGGACAGATTCAGGAAATACTGACTCTGTGACGCCCATGATGGAGAATTGTGGGCGAATCTTGGGAAAGGTCTATGTCCAACGACAGATGTTAAAAGAATGATGATAATGATGATGATGATGATGATGATGATGATATAAATATCTTGACTAATATGGTGACTGCATAAATCTATTAATAAAATCAAAAACTATTTCTCAGTCGACGAGATGAATCAAGATTCACCCCTAAATTGAACCGAAACCTCCTCAACCGGTGGCCGAGATGATTTCTTTGAAATCCTTTGAGAACTTTTGAAGATATTATGCAGATATTCAGACAGACACAATTGAAAACATATACGGCGCTCTATTTTGTTGGATAGGATAAAAGAAAGACAATAGAAAGAATGGAGAGTGAAAAAAATTGGGCTGAAAGTTTGTGATGCAGGAAAAGAAAAATTGAAATTGCGGCCCACCTTTATCCATTAGAAGCATTTGGAAATAATTTTGTAAAAGAGACGTAGGTGACATCGCTTTTATCAAATGTAATGATCACAAAACGTTCATTCGAGTTCTTCCATTTAAACGCAAACGAAAATGTTTTCCAGGGATCTAATTAAATTTCTCATGATATACTGGTTCTTTCCTTTCTCACAAAAAACGAACGTTAGGTTGAATGCCTTGCAGTATTTATCTGATAAACGATGAGCACAGAGCAATATAAGGTTGCTGATAATTGAACTTACATTTTAGTTGATAATCACGTTGGAAAAAGGCTACTGGCTTCAACATTTCATTGATCTGTTGGTGGTTACTATATCTCAGAAGCTTTTAGTGATAGAAACATGCAGTTTTCATCATTTGATCATGTTTGGTAACATTTTGAAGACTCGGGGTCCTGACCAGTCCGTTCATTGAGACTTGATAACTCGGAAACTGATGGAATAGAAATATGGGGTTTCCATCAAACAATAAGTTATTATTTTCGGATTTATAGAAAAGGTTCTTTATAGTTAGAGAATTCGGAAGCAGTAGCTAAAGACAGCGTTTTTTTTATCTGTATAAGCGAGAATTACCACATTTTTGTGGATCTCAGGAACGGATAATGATTTTTTGGGTACATTTTCGCCGAACTATGAAGAGTAAAAAGAAGTTGAAACAATTTTTGCAAGTTTTATTAAGTACTAAGATTTAATCTATTTAAGCCAGGGGGGATGTTATCCTCATTTTAGTGAAAATTTGTTACTTGTATTGTAAGGCTCAGAAAAAAAAATGGGGGTCAATTTAGAAAGAGTGATCTTTTCTTCTAGGGAAATGTTGAAAATGTTGGTATTTTTAATTCATCAAAAATTTCATACAATCCATTATATAAATTGAAATAAATAAACCTAAGATAGATGGATAGATGGATAAATCTGGTTAAATATGCAGAGCATAGAGCTTTGCTTTTGTTAGCAAACGACACTGGAGATATATGTGAGCACGATCAGCTTGAAAGTAGATTGAGAAGATCTGGGGACCACTCATTGAATTTTTCTTGAAACGTTGTTCGTCTGACACCAGCCAAACAAGCACCAATCATAACAATATTGAAGCTTGTGGGCAAAACAATGTTCTGGATTTAGCCCTGGGTCGTCGTACTGACCCTGATTCTTCACGTGGATTCAATAAGTTGTAATGACAGATATAAACATGAATGTAACAATTTCAGAGAAGGTTCTCTAGGTCTCCTTCTCAATATCAATAGTAATTTTTTTTTCAGTTTGAAAGTGGGAGCCCATAGAATCTGGGATCCTTGGACAACTGCCTAGTGGGTACATGCGATGAACGACACGCATTGGTTAGACTGTACTCTCTAAATGGACTGTACTTTGGGTGATAATAAGAGTAGCTACAAGTCATAATACTGTTTCATGGTCGTCTATAAAAGTGAGTGAAGTAAGTCATCTATCTGACTATACTATCATGTATGACACAGGGTCATTTCATGTGAGTATTTATTATCAACCGATCCTGTATTACTTGGTCCGTCGAAGTTTCTTAACAGTTTCTTCTGAGAACATGTTCTGTAATCAGTCTGTTATCAGCCTATTAGGGTAAAGTTTTTTAGGTTTGCGATTTTCCCCATAGCAGTGTGGGAGAGATTGAATCATGGTTATCCCAAGAGTTTTATGGCCAAGTGAATACAGATTGTATTGGCTGCTGAAATCCTAACTCAGCTCCCCAATTCTATTTTCGGTAATGCTAACGGCTTGACCACCTGAATCCTCTGTCATCTGTGAACGACTGGAGAAAAGTGGTGTAAGTAGAAAGTGATATAAATAAAATTATTCAAGATTGATCAGTTGGTAAGAATAACAAAAAAAAAAACGGCTAAATACTGCAACAGACAGACATATATGTTTGTAGATAAAGTGAAAACAATTACATGATTGATTCGCTACGTACATCCTAAAGAGCTAAAATTTGATCTGGTTGATACTGGAGAAAGAATTTATCTTGCAAGACTCTCAAAATCATTTCAAAGGTCTAAACTGATTTTTAACGGGATGTGAACACCAAAATTGTACTGAAACACTCATATATCGATACATCTCTTACTATAACACGTACACATACAGTATTGTTAAAACTGTTGTTCGCTTTTTCAAAATAACTTATTTCATTTCAAAACCCTATTAAAACATTGAAAATGTGATGAGTGTTACATGTTTTGGATTCTGCATTCACTGTAGTATTCTGTACCAGAAGAATTGAAACCATTAATGACCTCAAGTGACCTCAGGTTGACCTCAAGCAAACTTGAGCTCCTATTACGATGGAGGCTTATCTCAGCTGAAGTAGTATGACATTTTAAGATTTCCTGTTTCTCACCGTATCCATCTAACCTCATTGTAAAAGGTCTCAAATCAAATATGTTGCTCGTATAGATGTGATTATCATGCATAATATATTCATCATGGGATCTGGTGAATATAAGAGCTTACAGGAAAGGGTCCAAAGTCATTGCCATCCTGGGGTAGGATGAATTTGCTTTTTTATGTCAACCTCACATGGGATCAATAATCGTTTGAATTCTCCTGGTACAGAACGATAAAAGTACAGAAACGAAAGAAACAAGCAGACGAAAACAATATTGTAGAACAGAAAAAGAATAAGAGTGAAGAAACAGTGCACTAAGAATTTGAAGGTAGAATATATGAACACGTACAAAGAATAAGAAAGATCAAGAAAAGAAAATTCACGAAAACAAGCATTCAGCTTAGCAGAGGAGATAGATAACTTGATACTGAGGATAAGAGGTCAGATAAAGCATTTGTCGCTAGATTGCTGACCATCCATTTTGCAGGGATGGGGAGAGGGGAGTATTCCTTTTTAATCTTATTACCTCAACGAAGCAAACATAGCAGTGACTATCTTGAAAGGGTTCGAAAATGACTCTTTCACTCTGTCTTTCTAAGGATTGAAAGGAAAAGATAAGTCGGTATTTTGACCGCTAAAAGTGGTAACAATCAGAAGGATGAATTGTCTGTAGTCATGATATTTTTGAATTATAGATGTGACGGTGTGAGATCGTTGAAGGGTCAAAGACGATCATCAGACGTTGATCGATCAAGCAGAGATCGGATCAACAAAGGAAAAGATTGATCGAACAGAAGCAAAATCCCCAACTACGTAAAAAAAATTTCTTCCATTTTGGCAATGTGCCAGATTAAGGTGAGCTGAGTTAATATTTGGTCAGATACACCTAAATACAAACAAGTGATTGAAACAAAGTGAATATTAGAACTTTCCAATTTTGAAAGTGCGTACGTTATTGAAATCAAATTTTTACAATGAATCAGATATCATATACACTCACTGCATGCAAAGTTATATATATGAATACGGAATCTACAATATACACGAAAATATATATATATATATTTTACAAATATACAAAAAATAAAATACTCACTATACACAATATGTATATATATATATATATATATATATATATATATATATATATATATATATATATATATATATATATATATATATGTATATACAATGTATAAATACAGAATGTATATGAGTGGATTCAATCCTATTTCTGTCAATATTGAAAATGTATGAATATGTTGAAATTAACCATTTGCAATGAATCAGATAATTTTATATTTCCTGTACATACACACAAACACTCACACACACACACACACACACACACACACACACACACACACATATATATATATATATATATATATATATATATATATATATCATCATATACATATATATATATGTAAATGAATATAAACATACGTATAAATACTTAAATGTAATGTATGCAATGAATATATACAATGTACGTATATATATATATATATATATATATATATATATATATATGATTTGGACAGGGGTTATAAATGGCTAAGGTGAAATATTTCTTATGGGTCTGGGTGACTTTGAAGCTTCCATTATTGAATGTTTCTTAGATGTGGGTGTGCAGATATTAATGGTTGGAGTTTTGTGTATTAGGGCTCTGTGTAATGAGGGTTTTTCAGTTTAGTGTTTAATCCATTAGGATATAGGGTTTTAAGTTTGTTGATCCACATGTCTTCGTGTTTCTCTAGAACTTTAGTTATGTCAATTGGAGTAGTTTTTTCTATTTTTTCTATGATGGTAAGCTCGCGTCGGTGGCAAAATTGTGGTTAGGTGTGCGAAAGTGTGGTTCTACAGGAAGTGGGCTACGATTGTTTTTTGACTTGATCCTATGTCTATAGGATTGTTGTGGATTTACTACACAAACTAGCTCACATTTTGGCCCTCTCTGGGCCTCTTCAGGCGAATGATTGTCTATGTTTTTTGGGTCTATTTATTCGGAATTTGGTGAGAATGTTGTGAGTGTGGTAGTAGGTGGTGTGAGGATGTTCATTTTGTCAAAGGGGTTTGAAGTCCATGTAGGGGTCATTCCTGCAAGGATGCTTAGTAGTGGTCTTGGAGTAATTTCTATTTTGACCCAGGTATCTTAGCATTAGGTTTTATTACTCCTGTTGGTGCCTTTTGGAGACTTTATCTGTTAATTAAATTATCGACAAATTGCTTAATTAGTATATTACACATGTTTGTGAAGGGTTCCCATCTTCAGTAGCATATGTGTACCATCTAATGGTTAAAAAATCAGGTCTTTATTGAGCACAAATTAGACATCGAAAGCAAAAATTGAAATCTACTGGAAGCCATAGTGGTGAGTCTGAACTGTTTTCTATATGTGAAGAAATCTATGGTGGCCTGGTTGGATCTTTTATTCGAAGAAGCTGCAGTAGTTATGTATATTTCATTTGTGGTTTTTGTCTAAGGTGGTTGGCATTCTTAAGAACTGGTTGTCATAGTTATTTGGAATCTGGGTTAGGGTTCAGGGTTGAGCTACTTTGGCATTTAGTAAGGTGATATAGTGTCATTGCACACACACACACACACACATATATATATGCATATGTATGTGTGCGTGTGTGTGTTTACAGGCTGCATTGTCCATAGGTGCATGCATGCGTACATAACCTTACATGATAGATATCAATGGTGGGGTAAAATTATAGGTATATTAATTTGTACATGCATACGATTTGGGTGTGGTAATAATAGGTCTGGAGTATTGGAAATTACTTAGGAGTATCTCAGTGGTTGGCCATGGAGTTGAGGTTATTCCGACTTGTAATCAAAGTGACGTAGAGTATGCGTTAGAGGAGTCCTTATTACGCATGATCGAGTATCAGCTTGGATATGCATGTTAGGCAACATTAATGGTCGACATAGATAAAGGTTGCAGTTCGTAATGGTATTGATCAAGTATTGGAATTCATTTAGGCGTATCACTTTGGTGAGTTCTGAAGCTATTTGTGGTAATAATCAAGGTGGTGGGGTATAAATTAAAGGGGGTCTTGTTATGTATGATCGATCACATGATGCATGTTTTGTAACAATCAATTATCATTGTTGATATTCTGGTAAAATGGACCATCCATTGGTGTCAATTGCCAGAAGTCTAGGTGACTATGAGTGAAGTTCCCAATATTTGATATACATTAAAGAAGGGTTATGTATGGTTGAGGTAAGATGAGTTTGTGGGGTTAACCATATGTAAGCAGGGGTCCAGATTCGATAGGCAGGGCTATTATGAGTAATAAAAATACGTTTTTTTTCGATGAGTCATTGTGTACCGGTGTTATGTTGCATATTTATGGGCTGGGGTGGAAGTATAGTATTATATGCTAGTATAAGGATAGTTAATTGGTGAGCATGGGGTAACTAAGAGTGAAAGGGTTATGGGGTAAAAACCTGGTGTGGTTAAGATTATCAAATTTAGTGTTCAGTCTGTAAGGAGGAGTTTTAGGTTTATCAATGCGCATATCTTCATGCAGTTCCAGAAATTTTGTCGTGTCGGGTGGTATTTTTTTTTCTATTTTTCCGATGATAGTAAATCTAGCATCTCTGCCTAAATTGTATTCCAGGGTACGGAAGTCTTGTTCCTCTGGGAGTAGTTGGAATGATTGGATAATTCAATTATGTGCCTATAGTTATTAAGTCTATACAATACACACACACATATATATGTATGTATGTATGTATGTATGTATAGACAATGTGTATGTATAATATGCATGTATATATATACACAATATATGTAATGTATATATAAACAATATATATACACAATATATATGCACACAATGTATAAGCAACATACATACATACATATATATATATACACACACAAAATATGCATATATATACACAATATATTTATATATCTACACAATATATATATATATATATATATATATATATATATGTATGTATATATATGATTATAAATTACGTCATATTATACTAAGACTCTAATTGAAATAACCTCCAGTTATAATCATTTGGCCTAGACAACCTAAATGAAATTTCTAAAAAAATAAGAAAATCCGTCTGTAGTAGAAATTGAGTTTGAGTTTAACAGCCACCTGTAATGTGAAATCAAAAAAAATTGTTTTAACTCGATCTTCTCTTTTTTTTTTCGTGGTCTATATCCGCTTTATTTGTCTCTCAACTCGGACAATTATGTTGTTAATAAATGGATATATGATCAGACAGAATGATAACGGATTGCGTTATATCATTATATCATATTGAAATTCTATTTGAAATGAACATCCTTTTTTACATTGTCTAGGCCAAATGATACTTTCATCGTATATAAATCTCTATACAATTAAATTATTTCTTGTATTTATTTATTTCGGCTCGTTGCTGATATGATTTTTGTGTCTCTTTCTATGCAAGTATCCCTATCGATATTTATTCAGAGAAAGAAAAAGTGATGAGTGCAAAGTTATTTTTTTCGAAGGAAAAATATTGACTCTTCATGCTTTCCATCGTAAAATGTCGACGCCTGAATTGTAAACAGGTTGCAGAAAAATTCCTGTATGGGAAAATCAAAATAGGAAACGTGATTCTTCACAACAAAAGGAAGATAAAGAAAAAAAACTCCGTTGTTATTAAAGGACGGATTTGTAAAAACAATTTGGCTGACCTTCATATCAATCATATCAATCTTCCTAAAGGGGGTTGCCTTTTTTTTCTATTTCAAGGGTTGTAAACAATAGAAAGGTTGAGGGCGTAGCTGGAATAAGTGTAGCGTAAGGTAAAATGAATATAACAAAAATGGCGAAACAAAATTGTTTTGAACTTGATGAGTCTAAGAAACTGAACACATTCTAATACTCAACTTTGTTTTTTCATATACTGTTGTAGGAGAATAGATAATATTAGACCACCAGCTCGATATATTAGATAAAAATGAATCGAGTTGAGTTAATATGATTTCAGCATCTTTAGGCAAGTTTTTCAGACGACTTTGATTCCTACCAAAAGTGAAGAATTCATAACATTTTATCCCAACCATTTTCTGTCACATTCGGTTCACCTTTTGTTACACACCGTGAAAATAATCGATGTTTATATTAATATATCAAACATACGGTCTGACACGATTTATTCTCTTGCATTCAGGGATTGCGTGAAAAGATTTCCAGAGTGTGAAAATCAAAATATGAAACTTAGTTCTTCACAACAACAGCAAGAAGAGAAGGAAGGTAAAGAAGCGCAAATCTGTTTTGATGAAAGAGAAAACAATTAGGCAGACTTTAATATCAATCATAAAATGTTAACATAAAGGGAAGTAATTCTTTTTTCAAATCTATCTCATGGCTGGTAAACAATGGTTTGGTTGAATAAGTTGATATTTTTGTTGAGATAATCGTAGCAAAAAATGAACCGAATGCAACAGATATTTGTAAAACTAGAATGTTTTGAATCTTACGCTTCTAGAGGCAATCAAAACTGTCTGAAAGACTTGTCCAAGGCTATCGAAATCACAATGTTATTCAAATTGATTCATTAGGCATTATTTTCTTCATTAATATGATATTGCAAAAGAATAGATCATGTCAGTTCCGTTGCATTCATGTTATCGGTTAGTGCGCTTACATAAAAAAAAATAGATTTTTTTTATTAGTGTCTCAAGCATACAGTCTGATAAAATCTATTATCTTGCAACGTTCTGGGTCTGAGTGAAAAGATTTCTTGGGTTTCAAAATCAAAATACGAAACGTGTTTTTTCATAACAACCGAACAAAAGGAAGATACGGAATAACAGTTATTATTAAAGGACAGATCTCTAAAAACAATTTGTCTGACTTTCATATCAGTTTTCCTTCAGGGAAATAACTCTATCTTATTCCATTGGTTGTAAACACTAGAAAGCGAGAGATTGGAGCTGAGATAAGCGTAGCAAAAGATAAATTGAATGCGTCAGAAAATGGTGAACTTCATACTTCTTGTAGCAATCAACAGTATCAAGGAAAAAAAAACTTGCTTAAGATATAAAAATCATACCGTGACACAACTTGATTCATCTTTTTTATTGATGTATGAGGTATACGGTCTGATATGATCTGTTTTTTTGTAACATTCGGCGTCTAAATAAAAAGATTCCTCGTATGATAAAATCAAGATACGAAATATCTAAATGATAGAATAGTAAAAACATTTTAGTTGACCTTCATATCTACCTTATGAATTTTCCCTAAAGGGAGGTTATACTTTTTTTTCTTGTATCGGTTATAAACAATGAGAAGGTTACTGCTTTTTTTTTTGCTGATATAAGCATTGTATAAGATGGAACTAATGCGACAAAAATTGTAAAAAAAAAGTATGTTTTGAATTTTATATTTCTGGTGGCCATCAACAGGGCCTAAAAACTTGCTAAAGATACGAAAATATAGTGACTAAATCTTGTTCACTTTTTTATTAACGTATCAAACAGATTATCTGAGAGGCCTGGTTAGTCACTCAATTGAAACTGTCACGTGATCTATGTCTTTTGGGAGTGATTAATTAACTGGAAAAAGTTGTGATCGATGAATAAATTACATCTTCCACCTTATATTGGGCAGTGATTTCTACCAATATTCTTATTTCCAAAAGTAAAGCATGAGCACAACCGGACTCAAACTAAGAGGTCAATTAAGCTTAAACTCGCGTCACAAATTGGGGAAAGTAAAAACTCATCTTCAGGAGATTTAAAAAAAATGTTTTTCTCACACATCAAAACGAGGAAATGTTTGCATTTTCAGATCCAGTTTTCTCCTTAAGGTCCTTGACCATAAAGATGATACCTGGAAATTAACAGTCTTAAAGAACGTGAGCGTAGAATAAGCTATAGTTTGCGATTTATCAATAAACATTTATTGTTATAACTTTCCAAACAAAACTCAAATGGACTTAAACACATTTTGTAGGTAATTTGACCCCCCCCCAGAGGGCGTTAGTTCACTGACACAGACCTATCTGATCTCGTCTTCGGTCTGGTCATCTGTCTTCTCTTGAATTTGCTGGTTAGTTATTGACTCTGTGGCAAGATCATATGATTGTGCCTGACTTGGTTCACATTCTTCAATCGTTAAATAAAATTCCTCACAAACACTTTTTTTCTGTTTCATCTTTCTTAACACATTGTGGTTTGTTATTGTGCATTGTAATCTGTCCTTCTTTAGAACTGTTATAGTAAACAAAACTTACATATCGAATTGCTGGTATGCACACGCTCTATTTTGGCAGAGTGATATTCTCTGTGTACTTATAAATGAAATATCATTTCTATTGAACCTACAATATACTATATGCCCAACTAACTATTAAACAATGGAAAATTAGTCGATCTTTCTTTCTAATCAATAAATAATTTTGAATATCTCAAAGAAAAATATATGTGAAAATACATTTTCATGTTTCAGATTTAAATTTGGATTACAGCAAAGCAAACGATGCAGTGAAATGATGACGCCATGATGTTCAAACGTATCTTTTTATTTCATTATTCATTTTAAAGAATTGCCCTATGATCTCCGCTGTCAGAGTGAGTTTTGCTATAAGAATGTCAAGTGATTGAATGAACTGCTAATACCTTCGATTCAATGAGTTTATCAATGTTTTTCAGTTACACAATTAAGCATTGTGTTAGAACATCATTGCTATGACATGGTTATTTTGAAAAGATCAAAGTGATAATGGAAATATGTAGCCGATGTCAGCCATTTTTAAAGACGGTTTGACCTCTTAATGCAGTTGGCCCCCTGCTTTTCTGTGACCTCTCATCATTCTCATCTTATCTCATCCTCTTCCTCTCTTTTGTTTTATCTTTTCTTTCGATAATTTGTCACCCATTCATGTCATCGATGACATTATGCTACACAACGATACATCTTGTAACATAAGTATCAAATTTTGTTTTTTCTTGTTTTCATGTATCATTTGTCTTCATATCCAGGTTTGAATTCGGTGACATTGCAATGGTCTGAATAAGAAATGTAGATAGGGATACAAAGGACACAGATTGGGGCAAGTCGTGCATCTAACAAGTTAGAATATGAAATCATCCTATAAAGATTAAAAGCATCAATAGTGGCATTGAAAAAAATAGTCAAAGGAAAAATAATACTATTTGTTTTCCATAATCTGAGAATGGCTTGGAACTTTTTCTGAGTGGCATCCAGCACACGAGCCTTACTGATCCGACACTAGTTACACCACTGCAACTAAGTGCATCCATTATACTTTAAGCCCATAGAGAAATAAAAACGCAACCAAAAAATTACAAGTTCAAAATACTCCCGAATTCGCAGACAAATATATCATCGATTATTTACAACAGTTATTCATAGAAACGTGATAGCATTTGTTGACTTCAAAAAGGCCCTTGATTCAGAGAAAATCTCAAAGGTTATCGATGCTATTATTCAGCAAGGTTTAGACCCCGTATAATGTCAGAGTATTGCAATATATCAAGCATAAGAGCAGTTCCTTCACCAGGCTACAAATAGACAGGGACCTCTTTCAACTCAAAATAAGGGGAAAAACAAGGAGATAACAGCTCATCCCAACATTTCAAAGCCTACATCGAGACGGACAAGACTTTCGAAACGTAGACCGGGGATTGAAAGTGATCAGAATAGACGGTGAATATCTAGAGAATCTCAGGTTTGTGGACGACATCATTTTTTTTTTTTTGCTGGGAACCTTCATGACCTCCAAATAATGACAACTGAATGAAAAAAAGCAAGAAAGTTGGTCTCAATATGAACCTCAGTAAATCAAATGTCATATATAACGTACACAAAGACACGTCATTTAGAATAGAAGATGCAGAACTGGAGAAAATGGATAATTATCTCTCCCTAGGACAACTAATCTTCATTAAATTCTCAAAAGAAGAAGAAATCAAGCAATGAATCATTCTAGGTTGATAAGCTTTTGGCAGCGCAAGCTCAAATTACAAGAATAGGAAAATCCAGCTTGTGCTAAAAAAAAGTGTACACAACCAATGAATCTTCCTAATAGTCACCTATCTTTAGTCGGGATAGATATAGAAGTATATTTGGCGCTATAACTCCCAATCTTGTTTTAGATACAAACAGTTGGGTCATCTTTTCAGAGAAAGCTAGTGCAATCTGATGTGACAAAAATTAATCCAGATTTTTACGCATTTACAAATAATCAAATGGATAAGGTAGATTACTCTGTAATTGACATTTATCAGTTATCTCCCTTGACAAATTAGTCATTATGAAATAGATAAGGATGAGTGTAGACGAAAGACCTACAAGATCAAGTCACAAATCACCCGGATTCCGTTTTTGCATTCTACAATTTAGCCTATTTCAGGGGTACATTATTTCCTGTTTCAGCCGCTTGAAGATCGCAAAGAGCCATACAGAATCAGAATTTTAGTATTATATTGGTTCTGAGATTATAAATAATGATTTTAAATAAAAAAAAAAGAATTGGTTTTTGCATCAACAAAAATATCACGAACTCACGAAGCAGACAAATCGACCATTGCAAAAAAAAAAAAAAAAAAAAACCCAACAAACTAATACTTTCAAATATTGACAAAATAAGACAAAATAAATTTCCAATATACTTGCTTATTTACTTGGGATTTCCAACAAATCATAATAATAGACGGATGATAGATGCCCGTTAGTTATATAAAAAAAAAACAAACAAAAAAAACAACTCCTGATTTTACTAAGCATTGATTATCGAATGTTGTTGCAGTCCGGGTGTTTATGAGTTCTTTGTTATGAATTGTTTTCCATTGCATAAACCTCTTCCCACCACGTACAAGTTTTATCAGTTTCTACAGCAAGCGAAAAAAATGATAAAGTGACAAGACTCTCGATCGAAAAAGATTCACTAAACAATGTTTTTCAAATGGGGCTACTCGTAGCCCAGGGGATACTTCATAGTATTGCAGTAGATATGCGATTTTTTTTTATGTTAATTAAAAAATATCGGAAATATATTTTAAAATCTTTTTTTAGATGTCATACACAATTCCAGGAGTGATTATACTGTGATAATATTAATAAAAATGTAAATGTCAGTTTGATAAACCAAATTTTATACTAATGGATTTAGATAAGCTCCTTGCGGGTCCCCTAGCTCCAGCATTTATTACATTCGTTCCAAATCTGGGACTGCGACGCCCTAAGGGTTGTACTGGAGGTCCGTTGGCAGACTTTTCAAAAGCCTTTGGTCGGTATGATTGTTGAGCCGTCAGTCCTTTCAAGGCAGCAACGTAGCAAGAGATTAAAAGACACCGGAGGCAGAAGGGGCATGGTCCCCTCTCCAATATTTAGCGAGATTTTTTATAGTATAATATTATTAGAAATGTAGCGATAGGTTAACTACTATTCATAAAGCTTTTGCAGGTCGTTTTCCCTTGGCAGTGATTCAACTTCGCCACTCTTTATCTACAATATTACTATTTTCAATGCAATCGTCAACTGTGAAAGCAATAAATAACAACCATTTTTACTGTGAGTGGGGAGCCAGTTATTGAATCATATCAATAAAGTGATAGAAAAAATCAAGAAAATTGTTTCGTCTTAGTAATATTGCATGATGACAAAAGATTCGTCAGGTATGAATTAAGTGAAGTGTTTTCCAGTTACTAGGTTGTTGTTGTATAATAAATGAGGCATTTTTTTGTGGAACACAGTATATTGTCTCTTGATATAGGTAATTTTTCAACCAAAGATGTTTTCCACTAGTCAGGGGTTACTCGAAAGAAAAACATTTCGAAGGGGAAGCATTATTGAGAAAGGTTCGAGAGCTGCCGCACTTGACAATTGGGAAGGAAGTAGTGATTAGCTCAGTTAAGTTAAACAACCATATTTCCTTGTGTTTGGTATTTATCCAGTTTAGCTCGGTAGGACACGAGGCCAGCATTGCGGTATACTCAAAAGGAATCGAACAATTGTTGAAGTATCCAATGAACATCAAACTCGCTACAACGGTAATGAAACGGGAAACTAACAGCTTCTTGGCAAGGCATTTAATCTCTTTAATGGCTGCATGACTGATCGATATATATATATATATATATATATATATATATATATATATATATATATATATGTGTGTGTGTGTGTGTGTGTCTATGTATAGAACAGGCTAGCAGTGTAACATAATGTAATAATATTGAGCCACTTTTGATATGTGATGGATTTATTTCACAGAGTGCTCGATACATACAACTTTTTACTATTGAAGTTGTTTTAAAGTAGAGCTGGAAATAAATAGTAGAATGTGGATTCGCTACACGAACTAGCTCATGTTCATATATATATATATATATATATATATATATATATATATATATATATATACATATATATATATATATATATATATATATATCAGTATCATTTCCAGAACTGTTGACATAGGTTTCTTCAGTTTTCCGGTCGGCTAGCTGGCTGGTTTGACCGAACCAATGAAACTAAAAAGCTGAAAATCTAAAAAGACACTACTAATTATGTCTTCCCAAAATATTTTTTTCAATTTTTTATTCTCGTTCATTCGGTATCAAGTAACCCATCAATAGTTGATATGCTACTGCACCAACCACGCAACATTTATCTGGTTCAACCTGTTTATCAGACGAATGTAGGCTGGTAGAGAACTCAGCAGAAGGAATTGAGCAAAAATATCGAATACGAGCGAATGTGTCCACAAGTGTCCTTTATATCGATTTTTTTCTCATAAATCTTATCCATGTTCATGTTTTTATCTCTATTTACGCATTTTTTGTCTATCTATCTATTTATTTATTTATTCAACAATCGTTTCAATTCATATTGTTACCTTAATTTCCCCTTTTTGTTTTTCTTTCTGCAAGGCAGTCTTGTCCAGAGTTCCCATCGATCACGAATTGCTCACATGTGTTTCTGCGTAAAGGGGCAGCACTGAAAGGAGCAAACAACGTGAAATATATCATTGTCGAAACTCCATTCTTTATCTCTGAGTGATAAATCTGCCCCTGACTGTGGAAGCAAAGATAGTGGTCTGCACAGTCACCTAAGCACGCACATCTCTTCTGTGCAGGTTCTCTTTTTCCTCGACTCTGCTTAGAAAAGGAATAGAGAACATCATCGTTGGTATCGATGGCATGCCATAATCAAGTGGGTGAGCAAGAAGTTAAAAACTGTCAACGAAAACTGTCAGCACAGGCAACATGGATTTCTCAGTGATTCTTGCTAGTTGGCTAAACGACTGAAAATTTGAACACTATCCCTTGATATGTCTAGAAAAACATTTTTCTTTTTTTTTTCAATCTTTACCCCATTATGTTAGGGGATGGGGTTTGGGGAGGCATCCAATTTACATTGTTAGTTTATGCTAGATCAGACACTTGTTTTCTGTCCTACAGTATTCACGATTCGATCTAATTCAAACTATTTAGTGATACAACAAAAGACGAGAGAAGTAAACTATTTATTGATCACTCCTTTTTTTCGTACATCATGCTGCCAAAATACATCGGTCACGTGACGATTCCTACCGACTGACAAACCAGATCAGTTTCTTAATTTTTCTGAACGGTTCCTAAATAAAAGCTTTCATTGTTTTCTGTGTGTGTCGGTTTTATTTAAACATAGTCATGTATTATCGTGATTTATGTAAATGGAATATTTTATACAAATGCAATCGAACAAGCTTATGCTACACGACCCAATAGACGGCCATGATTCATCTTGTGTGCTTAAATACACAAACGAATTTCTGTTTCAAGAAATATGACTAAGGTTATTTATTATTTTCTTTACGTTCATCCTGTCAGCTTAATCCAATCTCTGCAACGTCTTTACAATAACATCCCAAAGTTTACTGTTTTAAAGATATTGTTTATAATTTTGAGATGAGTCATGACCATTCGAACGTTCTTTCAACTTTCAAACTCACCCTTCTTTTGTTTGTCGTCGACACAACGTTACAGTCCATCCATTCTACAGCCTTCTTCAGGTCTATCATCAGTATGAAAAGGAAGGGACTCTTTCTTTTGGTAGTGCCAAGTAACAGCAGAAAAGAGAATTTTTTCTCTCATTTCATTTACTTTTTTACCAAACAACTATGCTTGTTGTTGGTTGCAGATGTTTTAAGCTCACTTCCTTGTTAGACAGGGACTGTCGTATTGTGTTCCTGCTGAGCTGCGGAAGACATCCGTTTAATTCAACAATGGTTCGACATACTATTAACTGACAGTATATATATATATATATATATATATATATATATATATATATATATATATATATATATATATATATATATATATATTTTGAAATGGATTGAATAAAATCCATGGAAATAGAAGAGAAGTTAAGATAGACATGAAATAAGATTTACGTTATTTTAGGGTGGGGGGTCATCGTGGATTTGATCAGGATCATAGGATAGAAATATTGATGTCAGATTTTGGGGGACAAATTAGGGAAATTTCCCAATAGATAAATTTCACAACAAAATGATTTAAATAGAAAATCATTGAAAATTGATTTTATGTATTTTTGCAAGATATCATAGATTTTGTGGCTTTTTCCCCCAAAGGTATCCAAATTGATGGAGGAATAAAGGGATGGATGTATTATTCCAATTTTATGAATGATGTCTTATAAGGGGAGTAAATTATCAATCTTCTACACAATGGTACTTCTCTCGATCCTAGAAGTAATAAGAGGCAGCTTATATATATATATATATATATATATATATATATATATATATATATATATATATATATATATATATATTATCCTGTACGCCTACTCATTTTTCAATCAGCAAGTGATTGTCTCAATATTTGATACATCTGAAGATACCTACAAGAACATTTGATTGACAAAAATGACTAACCCCTGATCAATCGGCCTTACAAAACAAGGCGAGCAATTTGCCAAAGTTTCCTCAATTAGGCTGTTCCTTTTCAAGAGTGTAAAATAACAGTATGAACAAATTTGAACTCATTTCTATTTGACCATAGAACAAAGAAAGCACTTGAAACTTCCAGATTTTGATTGCCATTTTTCAAATGATGAGAGAGCCAAAACTGAATATTGGTTTCAAAACTTGTTGGGTACTCATACTACGGCTGCGATGTCACCACCACCAACTTCCCATTCAGCAAGTCTCTCTTTGAACAAACCTCGTCTCTGCAAGAGGTGTATTTGTTAAAGAGCCTCGTTCTGGGAGCAAGAGACATCGGGAGCCATATTCTAATCAATGAGTTATAAATGCGGGTGGCCCGTTTCATGAACGACTCATCAGTGAACTAAGATTCAGTTGAAGCTTCTAGGAGTTATTTTATCACCTGGCGTGAACAGGATCATCCAAATCACAAATATACAGGTACGAACAGTATGAACGTAATTCTACGGGAAAATCGACACCTGAGATATTTAGAAATCTGGCATGTATTTTTTTATATGATTCTTACAATTTCAGTGATTTATCTGATCTTATTGTTTCAATTGATTTTTACACATTTGACGGTAAGATCCTCCGAAATAGCAATTACTCTCATCTTTTTTTAGAAAAATGCTCCGGAATTTCTCTGACCAAGAGTCTTACTTTAGAAACTAATGAGCAGACGAAAGTAAAACATTTTTCTCGGTAATTTTAATTTTATTTGATCAATTTTAATTTGGAATTTCGATCTTGAAGAAAATTTCTCTTACTCGATGTTCAAAAATTTTTTTCTATCATTTTCATCGATTGCGCACAATTTCTGAATACATTTTAAAAAAGGTAAACATACTGGATATTTCGAGAGATTTATCTGTTACACATGCAAAAATCAATGGAAACAGCAAAGTATAATTGAAATAAATCTTCAAAATAATAAAAGGTAAGATAAGAATCATGTGGAATTAAAAAAATCTTCTCATTCGCTGAAGAATATTTTTTTTTAGAAATAAGTCGGCTGATTAATGTCGCAAATGTTATTAAAATCGGATAATGTGCCGATTTCGGCCAGATTGTAAAATTTTTCAGATATCGATTTTCCGGTGAGAATATTTTATACCTCCAAATATAAGAATAGGTGAATCGAGATTATGGCTTCAAGAACATTGCAGATACAATAAAACTTTGATCCAAGAAAAAACATAAATATTCAGTAACTCTGCCTCATGTTGTTTATATGATCCTCAGCATTTTGTCAATAGTTTTACAGAAAATTGGGACGTATTTATTTTAAGGTAAATACTCTCAGAACGATAAGAGAATGGTTGATAACAAGCCATATGGTAGAACTGATTCAAAATCATTAGAATAAAAAATATCAAGAATTAATGAAAATTTCGGATGTTTAATGTGAAAATTATATCCGCAAGTAACTTGCATTAATTCTCGAACTACAAATCTAAAACCAGAAAAATTGCCAAAACTAATGATTAGCTCAAAATCTGTTCAGTGAAGAATCAAACGAAGCCGCGAGAAATTCCTGAAATTTAGACAAATACAAATTGATAAATGCCTGGTTGTAATTCGTTTTTCGGTCTTCATCATTTACAATGAATAGACGAGTTTCCAGCTGTATTGTATTCATTTATTGCTTTTTACGGACCTTTACTCCTAAAATCATTCCATTTACTTATCTAAATACTATCTAGAAATCCACTTGATTATCAATAGAAGTTCTTGAACGCTGGTTTCCGGGTTCAATTCTACCTTGCATCTTAATAATCGACAACCGACGATTGTCCACTCCAAGGTTTTATTCCAACTGACAAGTCAATACCTTATAAAGCTTAAATCAGATTGGAGCAGTTTGATATTTCTTAATTTTATTCCACTTCGCAAATTCTGCAAGAAGCTTCAGCGGCTTCCAGGACCGGTTTGAAATAGATTTACAAACAGAATAAGGGAAGTTTATTTTCTGATTGTTATGTATGTGTTATAAATAGTAGTGAAAGTTACTTTAATACGTAATGTTTCTAGGATAATGGAAAATACTGAAAATCTAAATAAAACCAACTACGAAGCTTGTTTGTCAATTGAATGATAATTGCCTGTGGAGATGTTCCTTGGAATTTTCACCATCATTTACATTTTACATTTGTCTTATAAACAAGGTCTTTCTTTAATAAACATATGTCTACGCAAATTCGTACACACACACACACACACAAACACACGCACACGCACACATACACACACATTAGCTGTACCCGTGGAAATTCTGCAATTATTTTGAAAATTATGAGATAACTGGGAATTTATCTGCTATTTGTCAGATATCGAATGGATTAGGTGTTTCCAATTCAACACTTATTAATAATGCATGATCAGGATGAAAGATTTAAATTTCATAGGGTATTAGGAGAGAGCATCTTTAAAAACTAAATTCTTTGTTATACACTTGTCACCTCTTCTATCTTGAAACACATTATCTATAAAGTTCATCTTTGAGCAAAGAACACGCTCTAGAAAGAGAAACGTATACATGGACACGAGAAAATTTTGGTTTGTGAATGCTTTTTTTTGAGAATTGTTTATGGATATTGGGAATAATAACCGTACAAAAACTGATCTCTTTGTAAAATGAACGGTAAATCAGCATCGATTGGGCAGAATTTTTGACGTGGAATTAAAACCTTCGATCCTAATTGTGGCCTTTTTAGACCTACTTATGTACACAAATACTTCATAATTTTGATCGAAGAACATGACATTGTTGGTTTGTGCATGATTCTTCAACAAGAGGTATTTGTTGAAAGGTACAGCGATCTTTTACCTGCTTCAAATGGTCCAACTCTCTCCTTTTAGAAGCACCACATTTTCGACGGTAACGTGGCTACCCATTTACATTAACCGTCGTTTCTGCACGAAATTGTTTTGGATATTTTTTTTAAAAGAAAATAATCAGTCTTTACATATTTTGCAACAAGTGTCATAGCGTCTTCATTATTTTGCGCCATATTGCGAGAGGCTGTCACTGAACGAAGATGGAAGAATAACAGGGACACAAGATGGAACAGCGATATCTCTCTGGGGATTTTGCAAGTAAGCTGTCAATCCTTTGTAGAATGATGAGCAGATAAATACTTTATTCCTTCAACCGACAGCCTCAACTTTTACGCAAGCCTCCGTTGAGTATTGTTGAAAGATTTTCCCATCTTTATGAATCGTATTGATTTCTTGCCTCATTGCAACTCAATGACTGTAAAAATCTTGCTGTGTGAGTTTCGTTCGTACATATTTTCGATGTTTAGGAACGTGTCGTGGAGAGGGATCCCAACCAAGTTCACCATGAGGAAATCATAATGGATGTGTCATTGAATCCAGGTGGTATGAAAGATATGACACGTTTCTTGTCGGTTCCCCATATGGATACAGAGACATATCTCACTGAACAAGCGGGGCGCCGTCATCTCCATTGATAAATTACCGGAATTTCATGAAAAAAGGGTTGGTTAAATCTCCTGATATCATCACCACATCTAAAATACATTGTTGCTCATCTTTCCTGTTCATAAAACTCTCTCGTTCGATGTAATTCGTCCTGTTCTGTATCAAGCACATTTTTGTATGCCTGAACATAAGGGCTATACTTGTGGAGAATATTATTCATTGTTTCCACGACATTTGGTAGAAAGATATTGTTTGATGGTGCCTCCATCCTTGTAGCTTTTGCTGTGTCAACAATACACAGCTTTTCTCTATTAATTTTCTGGATGATGATTCATAGAGTACTGATTGGTTCGACCATGCATTCTGAAGCAGTACGTGCCTCTTCCATGTCATAACCCAAATATTTTCTGCGAACGACGCAGACAAATTGAACTGTTATTAAAGCAGATATTGTTTCTGAAATTAACGTCTTTGTCAGCATAACCCTAAAAAAAACAAAACACAAAGAGCTCATAGGTATGGTTGCAATGAGGGAATGTCAACTCTCCGATTTGGCCATAGTTCTATGATTTACCTCTGAATGATGATGATGATGATGATGATGATGATGATGATGATGATGATGATGATATAGCACATATTTAGCAGAAAAAAATAAGCTTTGAGTTGGCAACCCAGCTTCAAAGGTCTGTTAACGTCCCCATAACAATTCCGTAGTTCTATCCTATCATACTCCATCTTCTTTTCTTTTTACATATCTTTTTCAAAACAGCGTTCGAAAAACAAGGATAAAAAATCCCTTCCGTGAAATTTCTTAATGGAATATTTGTATTCCATAATGTCAAACGATTATAATCATATGTTGATTTAGGGATGAAATATGGAACTTAACCAAAACACTGAAAAGCATGCAAAGTGCACAAGAAAGAATCACGCTCAACCTCACATCAAGAGATCACAAGACAGCCTATCATATATGAGTCTGATACATCATAGGATCGAAAAGCAAACACAAATGGCCATGGGTTAGTCATATCACAAGAATGGCAGACAACCGATAGACATCACGACTCACAACATGGATCCCTGGAAATCACATTTGTAACTGAGGCTGCCAGAATACAAGATAGAGATGAACTGTACAAATTCAGATAGTAATGGCTTCATGTTACCCATGATAGAGAGGTCTGGGGAATCCTGGGAAAAGTCTATGTCAAACGACGGACGATAAAAGAATGATGATGATGATGATGATGATGATGATGATGATGATGATGATGATGATGATCCCCTAAACCATTAAGTGAATCAACAAAAATTAACCATCGGTTTATTTCCATTTTAAACATCGTTCAAAAAATGATTTTATGAATTAAAAATTTTTGAATTGAATCCCCTCCCCTATCTAACCGCCAAAAATAAAAAAATCCAAATGTGCTTAAAATTTTATAAATTGAACCTTCTTTCCCCATATCACCCCAAAGAGTAAATCATTTCCAAAGATAATTAGAGTTTTATGAATTTATGACAGAAAAAAATTACCGGCGAGAGTTTATCTGTGTTCCTGAAATCATCTCAAAACATCTATATAACTATTTATATTCCATATAATTTGGTAATTAAACTTAATGAATGCACTGAAATAATTCAATGATTTAATTTATTCCGAGCAATAACAATATTATGATGGAATTACTACTTTTCAATAAATCTTTATTCATTTGTATTTGTCAACTGTTTTCAACATCGAATACTCTCCCTTTTAAATTGTACTGTTTGCTTTCTCTCTTTATTAGCATCTATGACGTTAAGTCCTAACCATTTCTCATTCCTTTCATCATGTATCTCTCTTTCTTTACTCTCTTTCACTTTTTCCTTTTTCATCATGACAGTGGCTCATTTCATCAACAAATCAAGGAGTGAAGAAGTAGTCACCAACGTAGTCGATAGCCTATTAATTAAAGGAAGATGTATATGTGTGCGTGAGAGAAAGTGTCACAGTGCATGATAAGCACCCAACAAACTTTTCAAAAGTTAATGATTCTGTTATTTTTAAAGCTACAATGATAAGTTTATTCTATTTCATTTGAAAGTTTGAACACGCTATGAATGTAGAATATTAAACCTCCAAATAAAAAAAAAATGAGAATCGTAGATCTGAAAACAAAGAAAATATCAACTTTTTAATAGTGGTTCGTTGGGCACTTATCATGTGTGGCTACCACTATATAGATGTACAGTGTGAATTTTTCTGGTTGTTTCAGTTTGAAACAATTGAATCTTTCAAGTGCAAGTGAAGATTTTGCTGGTAAAAAATTCCTATCCAACATTTGAAGCATCCACTTAAACGAGTTTAATCATCTTGTTACAAAAACCTCGAATGGAATTGATAAGATGCAAACTTTATTTACACTGTTGACAGCTTCGAAGTAGAACCATTCAAGTCTTGAAGTGATAGAAAATGAAGAAACCACGTGGAGATATTTTTTACCAGATGTATCACGAATCCATGAAAAAATAATAACCTCATAAAATTATACGTATATATTTGTGTGTGCAAGTGTGTATGCGAGTGCATGTGTGTGTATCGCACGTAAATGAATCATCGTAGCCCGCACGTTTAGCAAAATACAAAAGATAAATTAGGAAAATATCTAAAATTATCTTATGAAATAGATCTTTTATCTATTATCTTTGAAAAAAAACAGCAAAAGATTTGAAGATTGTTGGTTGGTCCGAAATGAGCAGAGACAGAAAAAAACTCACATTCTTAAAAAAAAAATCCATAAAAACAAAGCAGTGCCTCGTGATCTACTCTTGCAAAATTTCATGGTTGTGGCCCCTCAAAAAATGACCAGGAGCATCCGGAGACTCATAGACGAGCAAAGGAAGAAGGTTCTGTAGTCAACATCACTGGCTGATCGGGCGGGATCCGCAGCCTCTAAACATACCAAAAGAGCACGCTCGATCTTTCAAACTCGAACTGAAAATAGATTCAGAATTCTTACTGAACAAGACGACATCAACATCAACGAACTAAGCAACAAAATGACAGCGTCAATAATTGAAGTGGCCTCTACATTGAAGCCAATGAGCAAACAGTCCATTAGCAAAATCTCGGATGAAACTAGAAATCTCACGGAAAAACGCAGAAACCTCAAACCACCGACAACAACGAAAGAGAAAATTGAAGAGGCTGAACTAAACAAATTGATCAAGAAGAAACAAAGGGTAGACAGAAGGAGATACACGTCGGCAGTCATTGAATCAACTCTTGAAAAAGTTCGGGGCTTCAAAGCTATAAACAAACTCCTCAACTCGGGACGAAGGCAAATAACTAGCATACTCGAGGAAAATGGAAACCTAACAACAGACAGAGACAAGATTGTCGAACGTGCCAAAGAATTGTACCAAAAACTTTATTCGTCCAAACAAGGACTGCAAAACAATGAGCAAGATACGCAAGACACGAGCAATCAACTCGAGGACTTCCCAAAAGTAACCCCGTGGGAGGTGAAAGAAGCCATTAAACAGACGAAAAAAGGAAGTGCCCCTGGACCAGACAACATCACCATCGACCTACTCCGAAAAGCAGGTAAAATCATTACTAGGAAAGTGGCCATCCTCTTCAACTTGTGTCTAAAACACAGTAAAGTCCCAGACGATTGGAACACTGCTATCATAATGCTTTTATATAAAAAAGGAAACCCGAAAGACTTCAACAACTATAGGTCTATAAGCTTAATCAACTGTGTACATAAACTTTTCACAAAGATCATCACCAACCGAATTTCGAAAACACGCAATGAAAACCAGCCACGTGAACAGGCTGGTTTTAGAAGAAGTTACTCGACCATGGACCACCTGCACTCGATAAATCAACTGAAAGAAAAAGCAGCTGAGTATAAACTACCACTTGCCGTAGCATTTATCGACTTCAAAAAGGCGTTTCACTCAGTAGAGATCCCTAAGGTCATGGAGGCCATCAGTCGGCAAGGTGTAGATCCAGTATATGTTGAAGTGTTGAAACATATATACAATCACAGCAGCTCATTTATCAGGCTTCATAAAGACTCGGACCCCTTCCAGCTCCAGAAAGGAGTAAGACAAGGTGATACCAGCTCATCTAAACTCTTCACAGCCTGCCTAGAGATGATCTTCAGAAGACTAGACTGGGAGAGTAAAGGAATCAAAATAGACGGCAAGTATCTGACAGACAAAATTGCTCTTTTTGCAGAGAACCTACACGATCTCCAACTAATGATAAATGAACTAAATGGAGAGAGAGAAAAAGTCGGCCTACACATGAACTTCAGCAAGACAAAGATCATGTGCAACAACCACATTGGAGATAAAAACATTAAGATCGAAATCGAGGACACAGAACTGGAGGAAGTAGACCACTACATCTACCTAGGACAACGAATCTCCATGAGACCCTCAAAAGAAGAAGAAATCAAGCAAAGAATCACACTTGGATGGCAAGCCTTTGGCAGAGCTAGCTCAACCTTTAGAAATAAGAAGATCCCATTAATCCTAAAGAGAAGGGTGTATAACCAACGCATCCTCCCAATAGTCACTTATGGAGCCCAAACATGGAACCTAACCAAGAGACCGACCCGCAAATTGAGAGTCATGCAACGTGCACATGAAAGAATAATGCTGGGCCTCACATGGAGAGACCACAAGACAGCACAGTACATCCAAGAAAAGACAAGAGTCAGGACCATCATAGAATCCATTAAAAATCTCCAATGGCGGTGGGCTGGCCATGTTGCAAGAATGGCGGACAACAGATGGACATCACGACTCACAACATGGATCCCCCGAGATCACATGCGCAACCGAGGCCAGTAGAATATTAAATGGAGAAACGTACTGGCTCCGCGACGCCTATGATAGAGAAATGTGGCGAATCTTGGGGAAGGTCTATGTCCAACGACAGACGTTGAAAAACTGATGATGATGATGACAGTGGTTCGATATTTTATTATTATTATTATTATTAATATTATTATCATTATCATTATTATTATTATTATTATTATTATTATTATTATTATTATTACTATTATTATTTGCAATCTCACACCAGTTGCCTGGTGGTTACCGCTGGAGTTTGAGTGACAGCAAGTTTCCTCAAGTCTCCAGACCTTCTCTCTTAGTTCTCATAGACCACAGTAATACTGCAGTTTACTGTTTCACACTGGTTGCCCGGTGGTCATTGCTGAAGGCTGAGTGACGATAAGTCTCCTCAGGTCTTCAGCCATTATCTCTTCTCTCTTTCGCCTATCATGCCAGTGCTGTATTTTACATTTCCGCTTTCATTTCCCTTCCTCTGTTAGGTCACTGTTAATAATTTTCATTATTATTATTGCTGTTGTTGTTACTGTTATTATTATGATTGTCGAATAAGTAATGATCAAACCTGTTTTGTTCGTTTCCTTCGAATTCAGCATCTGCGATTTGCGTGTGTGCATCTGATGAGAAAGAATATCTCTTTTTCCTTGGTCTGTTGTACGCACTCGCTCACCTCTGAAGACATTTCCAAATGTCACCGTGGCTAATGATCAGTCTAAATTGTGCGTCTTTCAGTGGTGGAGATCAAAAAGATGTAGAAAGATGATTGTGCATCTTATTGGATTCGCGGTCGACATGATCGGGGGACGATTTCTTCCAATCAAAGGAAGATATATAAGAAAATCAAAGAAGACGAAGTTGTCGTTCTGCGGCAATTGACAAACGAACGGGTATCTGGAGGCGGGGTGGATGAATCGATCCTGAAAAATGGATGGAAGATTGAAGTTTGGTTTTGCGATTGGAAAATCAGAAAGAATCAATTACTACGAAATGTGGTGAAAAAATAATTCGAGGACTGAGGGCATGCTGACGATAATAAGCAAATCAGTTTGAAAAGAATGGGATAGATAATAAGTAGATGTGGTCAGACTGAGATAGTGATATAGATATAAGTCGACAGATGGATAAGAACAGAATGAAAAGGATAAATTGAGAAACTGATAGGTGGCCTTTTTTTCTTGGGGCTTGGTATGGTGGAGGTGACGTCCCCAAGTTTCACCCCCTCCTTTCCGACCATGCTAAAGGTTTCCAAAGGAAAGAAGAGCTCAATACGCTTGGAGATCAGTATATTTAGAGGGAATGTCTTTCCAACTGATGACGGAGATATATATATATGGATGCTTTTAAGTATGTTGGTATGTACATCTGACAGAGGTCAAAATCGGGCGTGGTGATAAAAATAAACGGATATTAGCAGCAGCAACCATTAATACTATGCAAAGTTGACTGGTTAACTGGCGAGAACCGACCTATTTATTTTTATCAGATTAAGAAATGTTAACCAGCTTAAGGGTTGAGATCGCAAAATGGTTCTTACAGAAATATTGAGAATAATTGTGTAACTTTTTTCCATCTCATATATTTACTCCTATTAGGGCTTATTGTGAAATGACTCAATGATATTCAATAATTTTATGAACAAAAATATCGTTGATGTTAAATCTTAGTAATTTTCTTTCAAATAGTATTTTTCTATAATAAAGAGTAAACAATTGTATTTTTCAATTTTTCAAGGGAAGACGTTAATTCTTTTCTACATTCTGTTGCAGTAACATCATATATATATATATATATATATATATATATATATATATATATATATATATATATATATATATATATATCAAACGAGAAAGCGTTATGAAGAGGATGGATGTGCAACAATGTAATTTAGATGTGGTGATGATATCCGAAGATTTATCTTAATTCTCGTAGTTTGTCACCCCATTTTACTCTCTGTCGGACACAATTTTGCACATGACCCCTGGGGATCCATGTTGTGTGTCGTGATGTCTAGCGGTTGTCTGACATTTTTGAAACATGTCCAGTCCATTGCCATTTGAGTTTTCTAATAGTTTCTATAATATCTCAAACTCCTGTCTTTTCTTTATATACTGTGCTGTCGTATGATTTTTTTCATGTGAGTATGATTCTCTCAGGTGCACGTTGCATGGTCCCCGATTTGAGAATTAAGTTCCATGTTTTGCTCCATTAGTGACTCTCGGGGAGACTCATTGGACTAGTTGAATGTTTTTGTTCTTGAAGATCAAGCTTGCCGACCGAGTGAATTCATCGCTTGATTTTACATTGTTTTGGAGATTTCTCGATTTGAAATTTTCATCTTATCATTCTGTGGTCACTTCCTACATTGACTTGATTTAGGACCTGAATATCTTGGATAGAGTTGCTCTTGGCTGTTAGGATGTAGTTTATTTCATTCTTAGTTTGGTGATTAAGGCTTCACTTTCTCTTGGCTTTCATCTTGAAGAAGTTGATCACGGATTTGGCAATGTCAAAAAGATTATTTTCACTATATACATACGTATATATATATATATATATATATATATATATATATATATATATATATATATATATATATAAAGAATATGCTATAAGCATAAACAAGCCTGGAAGTCGGATAATAGATGTACTATTTCTGTGCTTGTGTAAATATCTATCAAGGTGAATGTTGCCAATATATATTTCAAATATACATCTAAAATTGAGCCCCAAAACATCTTGAAATACCTAGAAACATCTAAATCTTCGATATATATATGTATATATATATATATATATATATATATATATATATATATATATATATATATATATATATATATATGTATGTATGTATATATATATATATATATATATGTATATGTATATATATATATATAGATTTAAAGTTTGTGAAATATATTACATATCAATAATAGATAGAATGTTACCCAAAATTCGACATTCATTTCATCAAATTTCGTCAACATATTACTTGATTCATTAAAAGTGAATGACCCTCGTTCTGTCTCTAATGACAACGGAACATATCCTTGATGATGTATGCCTGGGAGATTCGGAAGGCACAGTCATCAAAATTCCCCTTTCGACCTTGCTGATGTGATCCAGAGAAAAGCCGAAAAGAATACATCTGGCATCAAGTTTCCTTTTGGAGCTTCTGAGAGGACATCAAATTGTGCGTAAAAGTATTATTTATTTTATTACCATGAAGCAAATAGAAATATTACTTATTCTATTAAAAGATCATCTAAATAGTGTTTGTACATTTAGAAGCCACAAGAAAAATTTAGATTAAAACATTTAAATTGGCACACTGAGTGAGAGACGTGACTTTTCAACATCTTAATTGGCATTACAGAGCAGAGGGGCAAAGCTAAAACATTGGTATGTCAGTCAGTGATGGCAATCGATGCTAGGGATGTTAGTGCATCATAAAAGCGGCACACTTAAAGGCGGGAAGGTTGTTTGTGTTACAATGATTCGAAACATTTCCCTTTCGATCTTTATCGATTATTTCTGGTCGGATCGATTCAATCAGCATTGATGATTTTGACATTTCGTTCTTTGTTTGCCTATTTATCATTTCCAAATCTGTCTTAGATACCGTCAACAAAAACTGTCAACACAGGTTTCTTCAGTGTTTAATTGATTCTAGCTGACCCACTTTGCATGTACGTCATGGAGCTGGAAATTTCGCCTTTACTCCTCATTATGTTTTCAAAAAATACTAATTGGGAGTTCAGTTTTTAAGGCCAAATTTGTCCCCTAGTTTATCTCTAGCAATGTCCATGCTTGTTATTTGTTTGTTTGTTTTTGTTTTGTTTCATTTTTTTTCAGTTTGGGTTCTGGATGACCCAACAAAAGGCGAGTTGAGTAATCTATTCATTAGTCACCCATTTTCCAGGTAATTAATCACCTCAACACAACATGCTGCCAACAGACAGTGATCACGTGACAGTTACTATTGAGTGACTAAGCAGACCCGTTCTTCCTTTTCTTACCTCTACTTCATCTAATTCCTTACTCTTGAACGTTTTTCTCTTTCGTTACCCCCTCTATCTCTAGTTATCTGTTTCTATTTATATCTATCTATCTATCTATCTATCTATCTATCTATCTCTCTCTCTCTCTCTCTCTCTCTCTCTCTCTCTATATATATATATATATATATATATATATATATATATATATGTTTCACTCCTCTCCAATTTTTACCTTTCTCACTTGTGTGTTTCTCTTCTCTTTCCTTATGGGCTCATTTCTTTACTGTTTGTATTCATGAGTCTTTTTTGTGTAATTTTGAAATAGATTATTACTTTTTCAACTGTTATATTCTTTCATCTTAGTGATGATATTATCCTTATTTACTTCATGAGTTAATTTTGATCTTTTGCCAACCATAAGAGCGCTAGTAGCTCAGTCGATAGGGCAGAGGTTAAAGGGATGTTATCCTTTATATCCGATCAGCTTTGTTGACTCACTGCCATAGACTGGTCCGAGAATTTTTGAGGAGAACAAGGATTGAAATGTAGGAAATATTCGTCAGAAATCAATTATCATTGGTATGCTTCATCTAATAAAAAATAAATCAAGATAATATCCATGTCATCAGTTCCAGATTAAAGTAACTGGAGGTCCTAGGCTTGGACAGACCTCCTCAAAGTCGAGTTGGGGACCCATCAGGGGATTGCGTAAAGATTATTGGGGGGTCGCAGAAATATTTTGAAAAATATTTGAGAATCATTTTTAAAAGATAATTATGTATCAAGATTTTTTCTCTATGTAGAAAAAGTATTCCTTTTGCTGTTTCTTGTAATAATGACTCTACTCTAATCGAAATCAATATTTATAGACCTTTTCTCTTCACATTCTCACATCTTCCTCTCCTTGGTGGAAAGTTAGGGAAAATAGTTACGTGACGCAGACATGTGATCCGTCGAAAATTTATGGAGGGAAGCAAAAGAATTCAACGATTCAATTCATTCAATAACGATATGATTTATGTATTTACTTCTATTTTTCTTTAATTAATTCTATTATTTCGATTAATTTTAGTATCGTTTTCAACATCAAGTGCACCAAGCTGTAAAACTTTACATTCGAAACTACTTTCCCTACAATGTGTCTTTCCCTCTTTAAATAGAGCATCTTCAACTGAAGTCCAGCATCTTCAATCAGAGCTGGTGTCGATTGCAAAATCCCAAAGAGCAGGGAGATTTTTTTTCAAATCAATAGTGATCTGGAAGGGGGAGATGTTTGTGCAAAAAGTATCGGTTTTAGTTACCAGGAAACATAAAACCAATCACACGGCTATCAGGCGAAAACGAGAGTTACCTCCCTTCTATTTCACTGATCAATTATTTACGCAGATGTGATTGAGAACAAGTTGTTTATTTAACCGTCCACTTGCTTACACAGTTCGCTTGGCCAATCGTAATCGTGTAAGGACAAGCTGTGAAATTAAAGCAAATAAAAACACAGCTCTGCTTAGGCTCTTATTAGAAACCGTCAAGTGATCAACGTCTACTGATTGCCATGTTGGGGGTGATCAATTAAATCTCACGATTTTTGTAGATAATTATCACTAAAAAAATCTGAATTTTCAAAAGACAAATGTAAACTCTTCGAATATCCACCAAAACCTTATTCAGAGTACGGAGGGGAAGCAAAGAAAACCTAAGGAGTAAATATTTAAATCTCAATCCCTTTACCTGTATTGGTGCAGCCTGTATACGTGATAAATACATACATGACCAGGCAGATCAGCTTGAAAACTATAGAAACTATCTTGACAGTTATACTTGGTGGTTTTTGGCACAAGCACTGCTCTCTGTGGTAAATGCATTGGTAATTGGAGAAGAGTATGTCTGTCTGAGAATTGTTTTCATTGCTGTTAAACAAATGAATTCAATGGTTTCATCAGATTGGTATGGGCACAAGGAAATGGTTCTTTTGTTATGTAAAGGATTTGAAATGTAGTCAAAGGTTTTAGTTACTATTATTATTATTCTTTCGAGTTCCTTCCAAGAGAATTCTCTATCCTCTCACTACCTAATGGAACTCTGCATTCTATTTCAAACGAGATTCTGCGTACAAAGAAACTTTGAAAGCCTGCACCTTTTGTGTCTGTTTATTGATGAATGAAATTGACATGACAACACAACTGGGAAATTAAAACACACAATCGTTCTGAGTCGCTTGCAGTGACATGAACCTTTTTTTCTGGTGGGAGAATTTACCTGGATATCATTACATTGAGCGTTAATCTTGAACTTCAACAGAAATTTAATTTTTAATTCTGACTTTAAGAACATTCATAAAACGCATTGTTTATAAGAATTATCTAAAACTTTGGAAAGAGTGAATGGTATGTACGAACAAAATGTTCTGCTGAAAATCAGCATTTGATTTTAAAAACGTAACTAAAATTTCTTTAAATCTGTTCTCGATTTTTTTTCATGTTTTTTCTTAAAAGAATGATGGGGGAAAAATCTGCTATCACTTTTCTTTGACTAAACTTTACAGAACTGGAGATTTTTTTTGTTAAAATTAACTGCGTGAAAATTGTTTTATGTAAACATAAATGGCGGTGATGTATGTATTTAGAAAAACTTCCCAAATCCGATGATGCAATTCTAAAAATATGGCAAAAATGAAGATATTATCCAATTTCAATAAAATGTTCAAAATTTATTTAATAGAAGAAATTTTCTTTTAGATTCTCCCTCGCAGATTCCAATCTCACGAATATCATTCTGATGATTTATTTTATTTATGGATTTGAGTCTCCATTAATTTAACGCATTTTACAGATAAATCCCCTGAGATAAAAATTATGTTTACTTTTTTCAGAAAACAACCCTCCTCGAATGGAACTCTTACTTTGAGATTCAAAAACAGGAACATCAAGTAAAATATTTCGATTTTTCAGTTTTATTTGGTTGATCATGATTCATGCTTTTGGTCTAGAGAAAAATTGTTTTTACTCAGTACCTTTTAAAAAAGATTTCTATCATTTTTATAAATTATTTCTTTTAATCCAACATAGAGAAAATACATATTTTTTCCTTTGTGTATCATGCCTTAACCAGAATGATAAATATAGGGAAATGATGAAAGATATTTTCCCGATGTATTTTTCATATATTCTCACTTTTTTTTTGTAAATTGACTGCTATTCCAGATAATTAGAGCCTGCAAATGACTGATGCAGACGACAAAGCATTTTTTTTTTTGCACCGCACAGTTTTAGCGCATTTTATTCTTTTAAATTCTACTGCATTTTAGATATTTATGTCTTCGTAGAACTTGAAAGTCAGCAAAATTTAGCCTGTCTATCATCCCCCAATTTAAACAACCGCTTCCTTTAAAAACATGCTGATTGATGGTGTTGAAAATGTAGTTCTCATTTTTTTTCATGGAAAATGTTGAACATCTTAGCTGAGTTTAGTTAATCAATGTTATAACTAAGTATATATCTCAAATTATCTACATTTCACCATAACTGACGGAATTTAAAATTCAAAAAATCAAAGTAAATGTCATTATTGAGTTTTGGCTGAGTATAGAGAAAACCAACTTTATAACAGTCATTATCTAAGCTATAATTAATGAAAATATGTTTTCTTTTTGTTTCGATAAAGAATTAGACTAATTTGATTTTAGAGAAAATTTGAAAGATCAAGATCGAAGATTTTAAATTTTCAATTACCGAAGTGATTTTAATTATTTATTTTTTTTCCAACTGCAGTTTCGCGATTACAGGTTTTTCGGGGGTTAATTTTCTTGTGAATAATTTTTCTTTCAAAAGTTCTCACTAACTTTCAAACACGAAAGTCAATAGTTAACATTTAACCATAGCGATATTCCTGTATGAAATTATGAATCTGAATACACTTTGCAGTTTTATTAATCCACCTTGAATATTAAAGATAATGGATGATATATAAATACTTTTATTTGTAAGATGTGTATCCGTTTATATAATTTGTATACTCTTTACATACTGAAATAAATGTCTCAGAAGTTTAATGTAGTGTTTTAATTCATGTTTAAGAATTACTTTTCTGTGGAGGATTCAATTTAGTGTTTAAGCGATTTTCCAATAATGTTTGTTGATGAAAGATGCATTTATCTTAATGTGATTCGAGAGTACAGTCTTACTGCTGAGCCCAACAACTAGATGCTGAGTCGGATCCAACGTTTACCAGGTCGGGCTTTCTTGTTTGGTCAGTTTGAAAGTCAAAGTCCAAGAGTGATTTGTGACTTCACTGTTGCTACCTTATCGTGTCTGTATTTATACTCTTTCACTTGCTATGTGGTTGACAGTGTTATTCCTTTATCTGCCTAGGTGGCATTTACTATTTATTTGCGTTCTGTTGATTTTTGTTTTGATATAATTCGTCCCGAAGATTTTGTTTTGGGCTGTCACGATGAACGATTCTGTTTCTTTCTTCAAGCTTCCTTTGCGTAGCCATGTCCATGATCTATTGTCTGCAACATCCTGTATCTGTGTTTTGAATTTTTTGTATATTTTTTTTCTCTTCTCATTTTTCTTTCCTTGTTTGCAGTGCTGCTCTTTTGTTAGTTACTTTTGTATTGTTCGTTGCGCTTCTTCGGGCGCTCTTTGAAGTATCTTCACTTGTGCAGACTTGTCTAGTCCTGTTTTGGCCCTTTGGACACAGTCTTCTATGCTGATGAGTCCTCCACCGCTTTCTATCCTCTTCACGTACAGTCTATTCGAGGATTATTATCATCATTGCTAATATTACTGTTGTTGCTGTTTTTGTTGTTGCTGCGTCAATTTCTTTTTTAGAAGAGGAAAATCCATTTCTCCGATAGGCTTTATCCGATTTGAAAATTCTGGGCAAAAGCAACATTCATTCGGGAAAAAAATCGAAGGAAACAGTCGAGCAGGAAGATGAAAAGAAGAAGAAAGAAACAAAGGAAGTTAGAAAATGGACAGAGACGGACAGACAGAGACAGACAGAGACAGAAAAAGAGACAGAGAAAGAGAGAGAGAGGGGGAGAGGGGATGAAAAGGGAGACAGAAATGTAAAGTATAATGAGCAGGAATGGAAATAAGAACGATAGAAGTAACAATAAAACAACTCGATGGACAACAACGGAGAAGAAGAAGAAGAAGAAGAAGAAGAAGAAGAAGAAGAAGAAGAAGAAGAAGAAGAAGAAGAAGAAGAAGAAGAAGAAGAAGAAGGGGAAGAAGAAGAAGAAGGAGAAGAAGAAGGGGAAGAAGAAGAAGAAGAAGAAGAAGAAGAAGAAGAAGAAGGGGAAGAAGAAGAAGAAGAAGGGGAAGGGAAGGAAATGAGAGAAGGAGCCAGAACAAAAACAAGTATAAGAACGAGAATTTAAGGCGGGGTAAAAACTGGAACCCATAAAAGAAAAAAAAAGATGCTAACAAAATTCGAGATGCAGGCAAAACAAAAAGCAAATGTCAGTTTTAGCTGTCTTACTCTTGAAAGAAGGATTTCCTTTGTTACTTTCAAATACAGCTTTGTTAAGAAAAGAGGAAGAACTTCCTATTTCCGACTACAAAGACTTCGGCTGTCGGATTCTGACGGAACTCAATCTTCCTTTACAAACTACATTTACGGATTTCTTCCACTCAAAACTTCTAATTCTGTTCAGGTTTGATATAGGTCTACTGGTATTTTTTCACCTTTCCTTCCAATCCCTCTGAAGATTGATATTTCTGACTTTCTCTCTCCAATCCTTGTTTTTGAAGTTCTGCTTTTTTCTCTTTCCAGCGCCTACCAACGAGCGATTTTCAACAAGCATCCCACGCTTCTCCTTGTTCGAGTCTTACTTGGTACTTTGACTGAGTCGATTGGCATTGTCGGTAACGGCTTGTACCTAATTCAAAGTCCGGTCAGGGCTGGTTATTTTAACTTCACACTAATCCCCCCAAGGAAGGCATGGATCATTTATCTCTCTGGCTATGGGTAAAATATTAGAGCAGATTGGTCTCTCTCGTCTGGAGAAAGCAATCAGTCTAGGAAAAGGACAACTAATTTCATACCAGGTAGTGGGGCCCCGTTAAATCGATTTGACGTTCTCTGGCTAACAATAAAATTTCCGTTTTATTACGATTGATGGTAGCCCAGTTCTATGTGCGAGTCAGAGATTTTAACAGGAGTGGCTTATTCTACGTTGGACTAGGGCTTTTAATTCGAAAGGCTTAACTATTACACTTGTCACTATCTGCAATTGATGGGGTTCAATATTGCTCAATCGAGCGGTGGAATGTGTAGAGGTAACGGCATGGAGAATGGAATCGGCAGACCGAGTTCAAACTCCGACTTGGATACTTCCGTTCACTACGTACTGATGCCCTTAGGAAAGGCATGGACCCACATCCCTGCTCCCAGTTATGGGTAAATAGCAGCACAGTTGGAATCTTTTAGCCCTGTAAAGCAATCCATATTAGCTATCGGGCTAGCATCCCGGCCAAGTAAAAAAACAAAAAACAAAACAAGTGCTACAGACAATGGATCCATGGATCTATCAAGACCTGGAGACAAACCATTTCCTCATGAATCAGGTGATAAGGGGCGCACTGGAGAGGTGGGGGATACAGCTATGGCTACAAAGCTAATCCCATTGAGTACCGCTGATTTGGGATGTGCGATCCTCAGAAGTGTCATGATTGTGATACTGTGCCAGACTTAGCCGGACATTGAGTATCAGATATCGTCTACGAAAACTGTATGCAAAACTGTCAGGTTTCTTGACTTTTCAAGGTCCAATTAGCTGACTGGTTGGTTTTCTGGCTATCTACGCAACGTACCAATGGGGCTAGAGGGCTGGAAATTTCAATATATATATATCTTTGACTTTTGAAAATTCCCCCTAAATGCGTTTTTAGAGGTGGAAGTGGCTCTAAGCTAGAGCTTACGTATATTGTATTCATTTTGCACTAATGCTCTCGAGCCCGTGGGGACACTTTGGAGGGGGGGGGGCAAAGGGCTTAATTTGACCCAAAATTTACACGGTTTGAAACTTCACACAGTTTTGCATTAATCTTTTTCGTGGGGGTTGGGGCGTAATGCATGTAGGTTTACACCCCGCTTTCATCATTTCAAGAGTCATAGTATGAAGCCCATCATTCTTATACATTACGGTTACTTGTAGCAAGGCTAAGTCTAACAACAGACCTTAAAGAGGCTGATAAAAATTGTGCCAGATTTGTATCTGCAAAAGACGCCTTTGTCAATTCACCAAGGAAACAATGTTTTAATTGGAAAATCAGTTCCAGAATCTTTCCAAATACAAACAGTCTCTGTTTTTTAATATCTGTGTTAATAACCAGACATAAATCCATGATAGAGTCTGAATTTAGGAAAAAAGACTTTTATTATTTTGGGTGTTGTTTGACATGAAGCTGATATTATGATATGATTAATGTTTTATGTCCTGATACAATAGATCCGATTCCTTTGTTTTTAATCTACAAATGAAAAAGTATATGTAAAAACTTGTTTGTGTCTGTTTGTTTGCATATCTGTGTGTCTACACTATATCTTCGAAAGTTCTCAATGAATTTTAATGACATTTGGTGGAAGTGTGATTAATGAAGTAAAAACCAATTGATGGGATTTGGGGGCAGTTACCAACCATACATCGTAGCCATTTGTCTGTCTATACGATATTTTTGAAAAATTGTCAATGGAGGAGGTAATAATCGGTTAAATTTGGGACGGATCCTATAATTTTTACATGCATCGTAGATACATATGAACTGATTTCCATTCGGTTTCTAGTGATAATGGTGTTAGTAATGATGTGCGCTCTTCGACTATTTTTAGCCTGAGAAAGTATTTCGCATTTCCTTATAGTGAGGAAAGATTTCATGCTTGTAAAATCTAAGAAATCCTTACACCTGTAATCAGCCAATTACATGATTTTTTTTAGCATTTTTTTCCGAATGTCGTGTTATCTTTGTCTTCTTGATTTTTGTCCATTACCCAAAATGATCAAGACGAGCAACTCGTCCTTCGCAGTAATTATAGACTAATCACAGATTTATGGAACTTTTGTTTATACGGAACGTCTTTTATTGTGAAACTGGCGTCTCCAGTTTTTAATCGTCCCGAAGAAATTCATTATCCCTTAATTGTTACCTCTTTTGGATCTTTTATTTTATTTATTTTTAGCTTTGTTTACCATAACATTCAAAACAATGAGACACCGAAAATTATCCTGATAAATCGAGGCGCCGAGATCCAGAAATGGATCAGTTTGAATCAGTGTGATCGAAATCAGAATCCAATTCTAAAAACGTCTATATTCACTTCCTCTTTTATCACTATAAGGCGTTTTTCTCTCTTTCTTTTTTTCTTCTTTCTTTCCTTTGCCTTTTTGGTTCATTTTTTTTGTAAGTGTTTTTCCTTTCTTTATTGTTTTTTTCCAAACATACATTATTCTTCATTTCCTTTCTTTCCATCTGTTTTTCTTGTTTCCTTCCTCATACCTTTCTTCAATTTCCTTCTTTATGCCTTTCTTTCGTCCTTTCTTTCTTTCTTTCTTTCTTCTTTCCTTCTTCATTTCTTTCATTCTTCCAATCTGTTTCCTTTTTTCTTGTTTCTTTTTTTTTCTTTCTTTTTTTTCTTTTTTTTCCTTCCTTTGCTCTTTCTTCTCTTTCCTTCAATTCTTTTCATTCTTAGATGTTTTATACTTCATTTTCCATTTCCTTCCATTTCTTTTTATTACTCTTTTGATATAATTCAAAATTTTGGTCCTTTTTATTTTCATTTTTTTTTCTCATTCTTCCTTATAATATTGTATTTCTTCTCCGGCTTCTTTTGTCTTTCAGTTTCTTTTTCATTTTCCTTCATTCTTGTCTCATTGATTCCTCTCTTTTGCCTGTAATCAGATTCATCTATATATAGCCCTGACGTCCCATACCAGGACGCTTGTTGCTACTCTACTTTTCTTTGAATCCTCCACGTACTTCTATTCAAAGAACCTAATTCCACACACGCTGTTATGTGGAAGTGCTGGTAGCCCAGCAGTTAGCACTACGGATATCAGAATCAGCGACTTTAGTTCAAACCCCGATTGAGACAATCTTTTGAAAAAGAATGAATCCATCTTCTTCCCCACCCAAAGCTAGCAAAGACGGCGGAAAGTTATTAAATCTGGCGATGTGTGATGTTCAGGCAGTGTTGGCTTGCCCTATTCGACGTAAAGGCTCCATTTATTGTCAATACGAGCAAGGATATCCGGCGTGGTCCGGGGAAATATAGATGTGGGAAAATATGTAATTTATTTCTTCATTCCAACAGACCTAAATCTTTACTTCCGATCTGCGCTGTTTACTCACTGCCGTAGATTGATGGCCTTCTGATAAGTTATGATAAACACAATCAAACAAAAACTGAGATGAAGGTAAATAAATAAATAAATAAATATATATTTATTTATTTATTTATTTATTTAAGAATGCTCTATGAAATGACAGAATTAAAATAGTGTTACAATTATTATTCGGACTATCATCATCTTGATTGTTTTTCATATAACGTTTCGGCCGTTGTACTTTATGAACTTCATCAGGTATTATCTGGTAGGTGTGGGGAAAGTAACGAACAAAACCCTTTATTTAACCGATGGGGTTATATTGACCGCACTCCCCTCTCAGCATTAGTATTAGTATTATTATTATCTCACTCTGGGATTGAATCTAGAACCATCAGATTACTTGCAGTAATTTTGTCCGATTCTGTAACCACTATGTTATGTGTCCATGTGACCTGATTTAAAGATAAGACATATTTACGTGTCTTCACGCTTCACACCTCTACCTCATTCCTTTCCAACTTTTCTGTCATCCAGTCAAGAGAAATAGTTGAAGGTGTCAAAAAATACTTGTGTTAATTTAAGTGCCCCTTCTATGAGCTGTTTCATTGGCTCCAAAAAACGATCTGTGACCCCCAAAATTGATTTCTTTCTGACGTTTAGAACCGGATATTGGCCCGAGAATGATCACTGTTGATCTCGAATGACCTCAAAGGTCAGCTTAGGCTGGAAGTTGATTTTTATTGATTCTCTCTGCCTCAAATATTAGGTGTGTTGGCCTTGTATATTTGGCAGGGAAGAGGTATGGACAAAGGACTTAGATATTAGTATAGATTAGAAACCAGAACAGTAGATAATTGCATACTATTTAACATTTTAGTGAACCCACTGATTGCTTGGTCGGTATTCGATCCCAATTGTGAAGAAAAGGGTTTTGAATGCTTATTTTCCTGGTCGGTAGGCGTTCCTAATTCGGAAGATAGACGCAAAACAAATTCACAATTTCTATTTTTCCACTTTTTTTTGCCTTGAGTGTAGAACAAACATCTCCCATCCCCTCCACTTGTATTAAACCTGCCAAAAACAGAACAAATCGAAACTTGCCATCACAGTCAATGATTGAACAACCGTAGCGTCAAGATTCGAAGTCTTATGAAAGTTCCATTGAAGAATAAATATGGTAAGAATAAATTCTATTTATGGCATCTCTTGGAAAACATTTAAAATAGAGTGCAAAAACCACCTAATTTTTGCAGAATCTGGATGTTAATAAAGCCATTGAAATAATGCTCCGAAAGGCCCAAGAAGTTTTGTTTGTTTTTTTTTCCAAACATAAAAATAATATTTTCAGAAGAGAATTTACAAAAGGGGTTTAATGGAGTATTGATCCCAATTTCGAATCAGTCGACAAAACTGTATGGCCAGGCGCGTTAGAACGCAGAACCACATAAACAAACACATAAACAGACACCCAAACACATTCGCATATTGAAAATGGATAGAGCCCTTTGCTATATGTGATTATTTACCGAGCTTAGCTTAATCTAGCGCAGGGTCCGAATTGTGAACACTCACTGAGGATTGAACTCACAATACTGAAGTGGTTTAATGGGATAGATTAGCAATCCAGCACTTCACGCATGCGTCCCAGACTTTTTAAAATTGAATAAAATCAAATTTGAGAACTATGGTAAAAAAAAGTTTGGTTCGTTAATCAATAGAAACCGTCACGTGACCAATGTCTTTGGCAGCATGCTGTTTATGGGATGATCGATTGAAAAATTTGAAAAACAGTGGTGATCACTGAGAAACGTGAATTAAAAAAAAATACATCGAAAAACAAACAAGTGAGTCACCAGATATAAACTGAGGGAACAGTTTTGCATCGACTTTGAAGACTGATCCTCCACTTTCGCCCCCCCCCAACTCCAATTTCTGGTTGAGAGGGATTTTCAAAAAAAAAAAAAAGAAGATTTTGTTGACATAATGAGGTAATTAATAAATGTTCAAATTTTCAGCCCTCTCTATATATTTATCGGTATGGTCTGGATATGTGTCGTATTTGTGGGTCTTTACCCCAAATCAGACCAGATATTTGCAGTTACATGATCAAAGAAAAGCCGATAAATTTAATTTGAGTTCAGTTCAGTGGTTCTCGAAGTTTATCATATGACGACACACTAACTCATTACTGCATCAAAATGTTTTTATACATTGGTAAACGTATCAGGAAAAAATGAACAGAAATAGGGCACATGTGCATGTCAGGAATGATACTCGTATAGGACACATCCAAGGCTCAAAAAGCTTGTTTGTTTCGCGGCACTCTATAGAGATAGTTGCTGTACACTATCGTGCCGCGACACACAACTTGAGATACACTGGCCCAGTTTGATAAACAGAGAGATTGACCTACACAACGCCCCCGCAATGTTGTTGCTTTTCTGCCCCTTGCAAACACCAGCAAACAGAGACAGACATAAAAAGAAACAAATACAAGGAGATGTGATTGTTATGGCTGGAACAAAGAGGAGAAGATTGGCAAGCAAAACAATACAATGAATGATATGATAGCAAGATACATAGGCATAGGAGCCACGGGTAGGTGAAGGCATTGGGCAACTCCCCGTCCCAGAATTCACATGGTGCAAAATGTTGGGCTAATCAAGCCTTCTTCCCCCTAACACAACTCCCTATATGCCTTTGACATACGCGTACGAGCCAAGAAGCTATTATTTCGTGAATTCTTTAGGAATTTCCGTGAAATCTGTGAACATTTCAGTAATTCCATGAGATCACTACTTTCATAACCAATGCAGTAATGATTAATAGGCTTGATGTTGACCATTACGACTGTAATGAGATCGATCAACACTGGGTGCTCAACTGCTGTGGTCTTGTGTCAAACTAAACTGATCGTATTAAATATCATCTATGCTCTGCTTCAGCACTCAATCGACACAAGGCCACAGTAATGGAGCATTCAGTGAGGATCGAACTCATTATACTAGTAATGACCAGAATTGCAAGCATGTTAGCCATGACTACACTGATCGTGAAATTTCGGGGTTCATGAAATTATTTATATGTTCAGGAAAAAATGCAAATTATCACTCGATTAAGGAGAAATTCCTTGATCGATCACATAATTCTATAACTCCTCCTTTACCCAAGTCGTAACTTTCCACAGAAGTGCAATAAACTTCACTGAGAACTTTTGGAACTATCGTGTATACAGATTAACGAAATGTCAGCCTGGTTAACGCGTTGGCGATTTCTGGTTTGATTTTTGTCATGCAAGGTAATATTCAAATAGTTTTGTCTTGATTTATTCAATCGATAAACTCCATGCTCCAAGCACTAGACACGGATATTTTCATCATTCTATCAATATCGGTCAGTGTCTCACAAGATCGACACTCAAACAGAGAATAGCATCCCAACTGTGATAAAAGCCACACACTTATTTCGATAAAAAACATCTTATGAATGATGAAGGAATATATATATAAAATCATCATCATCAGTCTCTTATAGTTCGTCGTTGGACATAGAACTTCTCACGGATTTGCCACACTTCTCTAACGTGAGTGTCGCAGAGCCAATACTTTCTGAATTTGTCTGGCTTGTCTCTCAATCTAGTACACTGCCGGCCTCAGTTTGGCATGTGATCTATGTCGTGAGTCGTGATGTCCATTGGCTGTTTGCTATTCTTGCCACATGGCCAGACCAACTCCATTTGAGTTCTTAATGAGTTAAATGATTTCTCTGACCTGTCTTCTGGATTTATTGTACTGTCTTACAATCTCTCTTTGTGCGGTTGAGCAGAATTCTTTGATGTGCACGTTGCATGGCTCTCTATTTGCGGATCTGTCTCTTGGTTAAGTTCCATGTTTCAGCCCCATAAGTGACTATTAGGTGAATACATTGGTTATATTCCCTTCTTTTTAGGATCAATGTGATCTCGTACATTTTGAAATTTGAATCTGCTCAGCCAAAGGCTTGCCATTCTAAAGTGATTCTTCGCTCGGTAGATCTGGCGATTTACTTTCTCCTGTTCGTTGTCCTCGATTTTGATCTTAGTGTTCTTATTTCCGACATGATTGTTGTATATGATCTTTGTCTTGCTGTTATTCATGTATTTATTGCTCTCTTCATTTAGTTTATCTGGCATTAGTTGGAGGTCGTGTAGTTTTTTTGTGAAAAGGGCAATGTCATCAGCAAATCTGAGGTTTTCATATTCGCTGTCTATTTTGATTCTTTTATTTTCCCAGTGTAGTCTTCTGAAAATCATCTTGAGATAGGCTGAGAAGAGTTTGAGTGAGCTGGTATCACTTTGTCCTACTCTTTTTTGGATCTGAAACGGCTCCAAGTCTTTATGTAGCCTGATAAAGGAGTTGCTGTGACTATATATGTTGCAGTACTTCAATGCATTGTAGAGTGGTGGCCTTCATGACCTTATACATTTCCACTGAATCGAAGTTTTTTTTTGAAGTTGATAAATGCTACAACGAGTGGTAGCTTATATTCTGCTCCTTTTTATTTTAGCTGATTTACCGAATACAGGTTGTCCATGGTCGAGTAGCTACTTTTAAAGCCAGCTTGCCCCTGTAGTTATTTTTCATCTAGTGTTTCTGTGATTTCATTGTGATGAAAATTCTATACATGATGTTGAGTAGGCTTATAGGCCTGTAGTTGTTGAGATCTTTTGGGTTTCCTTTTTTTATATAAAAGGATTATTATTGCAGTGATCTAATCATCCAGGTTTTTACTTTAGGCACAAGTTGAATAGGATGGCCAGTCTCCAGAGTAGGTGTATGGTGATGTTTTCTGGTCCAGGGGCTTCTCCTTTCTTAGCTTATTTTATGGTTGTTCAAACTCCCAAGGGGGTTACTTCAGGGGAACCCTCAAGCTGATTGCTCGTGTCTTGCGTATCCCGTTCATTATTTTGTAGTCCTTGTTTGGATGAACAGAGCTTTCGGTAAAATTCATTGGCACGTTCGACAATTCTCTCTCTGTCTGCTGTTGGGTTTTCATTTTCCTCAAGTATGCTGGTTATTTGCTTCCATTCTGAATTGAGGCTTTTTTTTTTTAGCTTGGAAACCTCGACTTTCTTCAAGATTCCATTCGATTGCTGCTGTCGTGTATCTCCTATTTTGTGTTTGTTCCTCCTTCATTATTTTATTTACTTCGGTCTCTTCAATTTTCTCTCTTCTTGTTGTCGGTTGCTTGAGGATTTTACATTTTTCCATGAGATTCCTGGTTTCATCTGAGATTTTACGAATGGTTTGTGTGTTCGTTGGTTTCAAATATAGGGTTGACTTTTGTTATAAATGTTGACATTTTGTTGTTTTGTTTGTTGATGTTGGCGTTGTCTGGTTCATTGTTTCATTTGTTTTTTCAGTTCAAGCTTAAAGGATTGAGTGTCGTCTTCTGTTATGTTTAGTTGTAGTTTGATGTGTAGGTATTCACTTGAAATTTACATCTTACTATTCTGTGGTAGCTTCCTACGTTGACTTGACTTAGGACTTGGATATCCTTGATGGTATGCAGTCTATTTCGTTCTTCGTTACATGGTTTGGGCTTTTCAAGTCCATTTCCAATTGGGTCCCTTCTTGAAGAAGATGTTCATGATTTCGAACCCGTTAGCCGTTGCAAAGTTTACAAGACCTTCTCTCTTCTTCCGTACTTTATATCCGAATGAGTCAATGCAACTTTCATTTCCTTGTCCTCCTTGAAGTCTCCCATGACATCGAAGTATTATCTGTTGTCTTGGAGCGGAGAGTTCAAGTCGTCATAGAAGTTATGTATATCCCCTTTGGTTAATCGTGAAGTGGGGGCGTAGATTTGGATGATATTCAGTTCTTACCTCTTTAGAAGTTGTATGGTGACGCTGATGATTCGGTCAGAAACTGTTTTGAAGCCTGCTACATTGTATTTAAGGTCCTTATTCATGTGAAGGCCTACTCCACTTTGTTATACTTTCTCTTTTCTGCACCTATAAAAAAAGATGTTAAGCTCTTCAGTTCGTTCAGTTCTTCTCCGGGTCTTCTCCTCTTGCTAATGCCCATAATATCCCATTTGACGTTTTTGATTTCATTCTCATGATCGGTTAGATGCCTGTCAGTCGATAGTGTTTTAATGTTGTATGTGCCAATGTACAATATTGTTCTTTTGATGATGGGTTTGGGCTATGTTTGGGTGATCGCTGTTGAACCGGTGGCCCAGCAAGAATGGGTATTTCCTTGGTGAAGAGATTGGATGATCGCCTTTAGAGCACATCACCCCAACCCGAAGCAAGTTATGTGGCTGGGCCTTTAAGGACCAACAACCCAGCAGGAACGAATCATGGGGAGTGTTGGGCCATGCCCTGTCACGCTGGAGTCCCGAGGTTACATTTTTAAGAAATTTAAGTTCTAGCCTTGTTGATCTCTTCCAGTGGGTAAGAGAGGGGGAGACAGAGACAGAAAAACAGGGAGAGAATTTAGAGTCAAATTTTAGCAAAATATTGTCAAATATGATTTAAATATAAAATCAAGATGAAATAGCACTTATCTGCATCAGACAAGGTTAGGGAGGAATGATTTTTCATACAACAGGGAGAAAAAGAGAGGGGAAGGGGAAAGACAGAGACAGGGAGAGATCTTTACCAATACCAAAATTACAATTCTGTAATTAAAAATACAGTGTGTGATAGTTTTTTTTTTCATAAATGTTCTCGATACAAAACATTTAATTCGAGCAGAGCTCCAAATATGGTGGAATAATGGATTTACTACACGAGCATTTTTACATTTCTGCCCTTTTGGGCTTCTTCAGGAGAATGATTTGATTTATTTAGATCCAAATTTATAACATTATTGGGAGACGCATATGCTTCCCTCTAGGTCGAAATCCTTGCCCTATTAAATTCAAACTTCTTTTTCTGCTTTTTTCTTGTTTATGAATTTTCCATTCATAGTTTTCCAATTCGCATTTTCTTAAGGATTAGACATGTTAGTTGCATTAGATTTTTTTAATTAATTGTTCAATTCTAGTTTTCACAATATTTTTTTCATAATGTTATTTGTTCGTTGATTTTAAAACTGTTTTAGATATCATACCAGTTAATGTATATGTTTGTAAAGTTTGCAATATTTAACTATCAGTTATTTTTTGTTTGTTCTTTTTATATATGTTCATTCATTTATTGTCAGTGGGGGAAAGAAATTTTAATCTCTATGGCCGATTAATATAAACTTTATATCAGTCTTGTTGGTGATCCATCGATTAAATGAGTAGGATGTGTTTAGCTATAGGAGATATACATAGCTTTTATCCGTCTTCTAGTTTCAGAGTTTATCTTTAAAGTGGTTTATGTTTAGTCCCTCTAATATTCTTTGTAGGTTCGCTTCCATATATCTAAAATGATTATGAGAATATATAGTGATTCATCTCATTGAATAATGTTTTATAAAGGTTGAGCGTACAATAATAAGGTAACTATTGCAGTTGATTTTGGTACACCTTTAAATGAGATGTTAAATTAGGTTCTTAGTAGATATTTAGAGCAGTGCCGACACTTGACAACTACTTCGTTTTTTATTTCATAGTATTTATCTATTTATTTATTTTGGTATTTAGTAAGTCTTTCTTCTTGCTGAAGGTGATAATTTCGAATTTTCCATTTCGACACAGGTAGCGTGGAGTTTCATTATTCTGGCATATATATGTTTATTTTTTTTATATTTTCCATTTCACTTCGGGTGTGAACTTCCAGCAATGTATTGATAGTGATGTATTGTTCATGCGTCGGGTATGGTTGGCTAATCTTAATTTGAAGAGTGTTTTTGATATCCCAATGTAAAATTTTGTTCTCAGGGTTTTTGTAGGGTGGATATTCCAGTTTGATATATCATATTACATCTAGGACATTTTTGAAAGAGACACCTATTACTAAGTACAATTGCATACTGGATTAGTTTTATTTTCTTTGCTTGTATTATTCCTCATCACTTTGTTATTATGCTTTATCTACACTTTTTTGAAGGCTGTCCATACAGCTATAACTTAGTTTCAGTCTGTCTTTCTTAAATATATCACACGATGCGTTGCTTTTGGGAAAGTGTTTTACAATTAATTTGAAGGAGATTCTCCCTATGTTAGTTTTGACTGTAGGATCAAATGGTAGTATATAACATAGTTTTTCTAATCTCTACTTTTGTTGTTGCTATGTTTTACTCTATAGGTTTCTACTTTTTTATCGTGTTTAAAACTAACCTAAGTAACAATGCTGTTCTTTTGGGCTTTAGAATATTTGTTGTTAATATTGTTGAAGATTGTTTCTTTAGAACAATTCTATATTAGCCTAGTTTTTGAAGATTTAAGGATTTTCCTCATGACCATATTCCGATTTAGTGTTAAAATATGTAAGTTCAGAATTTTCTTTCATTTATGGTTTTTGGGTCTTATCGTTTAGGTTGAATTCGACATTTAAAAATAAAAACAAATTTGGATCGGCTTTAATTTCTACTTTGAAGTTCATTTTTCTCATTTCGTTACTAATGTATTTTTCAAATTTTTTGCGTGTTTGCCCTCAACTATTCTCGACAACTAGCATTCGATCTACTCGGTGAAGTCCAATATTTTTAGGATTCATTTTTTTTAAAGGTTGTATAAAATGTAATCTATGGAATCCGACATCTCAGCCTAATCCAGACTTCCCATTGAAATATCAGAGCCATAAACACTGTTTTTTTTTTCTTCAGTTCATTGTTTTGGGTTACTGAACAGTATTTCGTTTTTGCTGCTGTTAGAATAGGTTTTAGCGAATTCTGTAACTCCTTCGAAGACTCTTTTAGGTATTGAGGGGTCAAGGTCCTTCATGTCAAACTGTACAGATGTGCAGATTTTTCAACTTGAGGTTGTTTAACCCGGTAATGGCATCGTTTGTATCTATCCACTGCTTCATCAGTCGTTATTGCTTAATGTTGTAGCTTAGATTTTTGAGTATATTCTTACTAGTATTACCTACCTGGGATTTAGTAGGGTTCATCACTTTAGTCGTGGGGTTGTTTAATCTCATATTCATCTTAAATTGTTCGTTTATTCTATACATGTTGTCTAGGCCAGATGATAGATTCACTGTGTGAAAATGGTAGATAATTTCAAATTATCATATAACACAACTATATGTATGCATATATATGTCTAATAACACTGAAATCACTTGAACATACTTATTCCAGCAAAATAGATGATTACTTTAGTGACACCCTAATATTCACGTCTTGAAATTTCCTATCATCTTTCTAACTACTAAGACTGTCCACAAGGAGAAAGTCACCCAAAAGTTTCTTTTTTTTCTAAATCTGAAACCGAACTTCAAACAAAATGTCACTCAACGAAAACCTTCATTGTTCAACATTGGCAAAAAGACCAAGCACAATAGACATGCAGCTGAAAAGGCTACAACACAAACCGATTTGAAGTGATGCACTTTATCCATACAAGGGCAAGGTCACTGGCATATAACATTTCAGTCAGAGCAAGCTGAGACGTTTTCCTGCTGCACCGATTTAGAAGTTCGGTTTCTTTATGGATATACTTCATAGATGGTTATTTTTGTGTCTCCCGGTGTACAAAATAGTAAGCACTTACGTATTATCAACGAATACCCTTCACTTTATATAGATCAAAATATAAATCAAAAGATGAGGATATTCGTCTGGATAAACTTTGAAATTGCTTCTCCGTAAATTATCGAATCATAACGTTTCCTCATTTGATTTATCACCGTTACTGGCAAACGTGTTTGTAGCGCTTCCAAATAATTCATTTTCCAACTCGGGTGCCGCCATTGATTCTGATGAGATCTGGCTTCGTAACATCCGAGGCTGCAGTCAAGCGTCTGATGAGGGAGGACCGATTCTTTTGAAAAACAAACACTGGTCGGCCATTTTGTCTAAACGAACGGATTTATGACTGTCGGATTTGAGAGTCTCACAAATCTCGATTTTCCACACGACCACTCATTTTCTCTTGCTCCCCCCCTCTCTCTTTCTTTTAACCCATTCACCCTCTCTGGCTGATCTCGATTTCGGCACGTCTGACTGACTTTCTTTTTGTTTTTACATGCGTCAACCTTTTTTTCTTTTTTCTTGCTTTGATTGTTTTTTCCCGCTCTTTTCATTGAGATTTGTTTGTTTCCAGTTTGTCTACTTCTACCATATCTATCAATCAATCTATCCAGCTATCTAAATGCCAGCCTTTCCATATCTATCTCCGTCCGTATTTATCTGTGTATTTATCACAGATTGTTCATATCTATCTATCTATCTATCTATCTATCTATCTATCTATCTATCTATCTATCTGTCTATCTTATCACAAATTGTTCATATCTATCTATCTATCTATCTATCTATCTATCTATCTATCTATCACAGATTGTTCATATCTATCTATATCTATCCATCTATCCATCGCAGACTTTTTACATCTGTCTATCTATGTCGATGTTAGCCTATTCATATCTATCTCAGTTAATTCTTATCTATCGAAAAATCTATGGATCTATCGCAGTCTGTTCATATATATATATATATATATATATATATGTGTGTGTGTGTTTGTGTTTGTGTGTGTGTCTTTTCACATCAAACTACTCTCCTATCTATCAATCTATCTATCTATCTATCTATCTATCGGTGTTACTATATATCTATTTGACTCTGTCCCTCTCTCCATATATATATCTCCATATATATATATATATAAATATATAAATATAAATACATATATATATATATATATATATATATATCCTAGTGTGTTCCAATCTATCTTCATCATTGATTATATCTATCTATCAATCCATCTATCTCGGTTTGTTCATTATCTATCTATTCATCCCTTCTCTCTCTCTCTCTCTCTCTCTCCATGAATTCATATATACATCGATTAGAATGAGTTGATCTACCGACGCAGCCACATCAATGTTTATTTGCCTCTCCATGATTGCAAATCTGATACAAGATTGATTTAATGTGGGTGCCGCACAGTGCAAGCAGGGGCCGCCCTCATATGGTGGGGGTAGTGACAAAATTCACATTTGTATGTGTCCATTCCTCTCTATGGATACGTCTTTTATCCATTTATATTAACAATTCCGTTTACACACGCATTTTTTTTATATCTATATTACTCTACAAGGCAATTTATTCACATCAATATCGGTTATGTATGTGTATAGGAGTGTGCATATGTGAATAATGTTTGGAAAGTAATATTTATTTCGCTTTGTATTTACATATAAGCATCATTTTTGAACTCATGTTTAAAAGTGCATATATTTATGTATATGTACATAAATACGCACATACATGTATACACTTAAGTTTGTTTGTGTTTGTTTGTTTATGTAACCCAGTATGCATGTATGTGTGCAGTGTTTTGAAAATAATATCTATTTCTTTTTTATTTACAAAAAGTGGCATTTTTTAACTTGAAAGTTAAAGTGCAAACACAAACACACTGATATATATATATATGTGTGTGTGTGTGTGTGTATATATGCGTGAATGCAAGGTCTGTATGTGTGTATGTGTGTGTTTATTGGTGTGTGTGTGTGTGTGTCTCTTTTTTCATGAATATATAGATTATGTATATCTCTCTCTATGTACAAATATATGTGTGTGTGCCTGTATTTATGTATATATATGTGTGTGTGTGCGTGTGTGCAGGGATGTTTGTATATATATATGTGTGTGTGTGTGCGCTTGTGTGTGCTTCTCTAGTCTGTATAAATATACACGTGTGCGAGCGTGTCTTGGGTTATTAGCAGCATTTTTAGTGCCGCATTTTATGGCTGCAGTGTCGTTTTCAGGCGAGTGAATCGGAAGATATCAGATGTTTATCAAATGACAAATCGGAATGGACATTTCAGCCATTATCAGATCGTCCAATCAACTTACAGTTGCGCTTGTCCAAACAGAAAACATAGACGAGACCAACACGAACGCACATCATCAGATCTTTAAATATATAGAGCAGCCATTTTGGAAGGATTTCATATCGAGTGAAATTGTTGAGAATAATGCAATAAGCTTCCGGTTGGGTTTCTTTTGCAGAGTAATCGACACATCAATATCCTAAATGATTTCCCTTAATGATGATGGCTAAATCTGAATTCGGCACGGAATAGTGAAAGCTGATCGTACAAATAAAGGGACTAGTCGGCAAGTGATGGTTATACTGTTTTTTTCTTTGATTTTTTTTAATGATAACGCGACGGTGAGGTTCATGTTTCACCGGGAAACTCAAGTTATTTTTTATAAATTGCCTCGCGAAGTAAATCACATCCAGAAGTAGACACAAATGATTAATAGTAAATTGCATCAAAAAGCACAAATACTGAGATGAGCAAAAACAGGATTTTATCGAAGTTCAGAGTAGATTTTACGATTATTAAAGACCGTCAGCCAACATAACATACGCATTCAGTCCTCAAGTATTTCTGGCTATCTATCTATCTCTCACTCTCTCGATATATATATATATATATATATATATATATATATTATTGTGTCATCCACAGACAGCTGTTTCAATGTATTACATCTCTTCAATATGGCTATAGACTTTCAACTATCCCATCAAGTACTGCAAGGCAGAATTGAAACCTCCACTTGAGAGGCCGACATCCTACTTCTGGACTACGGAGCTAGACGGTCAGTAAGGCTGAATTTAAGCAATTTATCTATTTAAACAGAAATTCCCCATCCACCAGAGTGCTCTATTCCTATGGAAGAGCATTGCATAAGCTTACAATAGAATTACTTCACTTAAAGAATGCTCAACCCTGAAGGGTGTGTGTGTATGTGTGTGTGTATGTATGTGTGTGTGTGTGTGTTTGTGTGTGTGCGTGTATGTGTTTGTGTGTGTGTGTGTGTGTGCGTGTGTGCGTGTGTGTGTGTGTGTCGTGCGTACAGATCAAACTGACGGAGCTAAAGAGTTGAAAATCATTATTTTGGGAAATTACTCAGAAAGAAGTTTCTAGAGTATGCGCGGGGGTCAATTTTCAATTACATGTTAAATTCTCCCCTCTGTTTGAGTTCGGCAGCGTCCACTATTCCCAGCCTGTCACCAGTTCTTTTGGGGGTTTGTCTTTGAACGTCTTTGAACGTCCCAAAATGGATTTGTTTCGTTTCTTCGTGGTTTTTCTCGAAAAATCTAACTTCACTAGTTTAATCCTTGCTATGAAAAAATGACGGAAATATTTGAATAATTTTTCAATTGCAACGCACTTATAAGATATGAGAAAATTTACGGTTTCGTAGATAACAGTCAACAAAAAGAGTCAACGAAAAACTGTCACCAAAAGAGCCGACATAGGCTTTTTCAGACCTCAAGTGGGTCTGGCTTTCTAGCTGGCCATATTGATGATGCTTATGGGCCAGAACAATTGAGCTGAAAAGATGAAACATTTAGTTCTTATTATGTTTTGAAAAAACGTTCCTTGTTTCTTGAAAAGTCTTCTCATAATATTTTGAGTTGGGTGAGCAATTTGCATTGTAAACTAATGCAAAATTGATCACTTAGTCTGAGTCTGACCGCATGCACACATTTTCGTGATCAATGCCCAACAAATGCAGAACGATTAACTTATTCATTGATCAACTCTAACACGAGATATTGCCAAAACACGTTGTTCAGGTGACGGAGTCGATCAAGTGACTTACCAAACTTGTTTTAGTTTTGTTCTCCAGTTTATGTTCACTATTTCCTGAATATTATACTAAAAAGAACTAAAGGTGAAATTGAATAAAGGTACGAGAAAAATTGGATAAGTTAAATACAATCGACTAATTATTTTTCGGCGGGGGGAGAGACAACAAAAGTGTCACATGAATGGGTTATTCAGCTAGAATATATATATGTATATATATATATATATATATATATATATATATAGAGAGAGAGAGAGAGAGAGAGATAGAGGGAGAGATAGATAGATAGATAGATAGATAGATAGATAGATAGATAGATAGATAGATAGATAGATTGAATGGGTCCAGTTATACATTGTAGCTATATTATAAAGAGAATTCCCCTCTAAAACCCTTTAAAAAGATTTTTTCTCAAAAAATGTAATTTAATTTTTTTCGGGGGAAAACTTTAGTTCCTGTTCGACCCCTTAATTGAGGGTAAAGATCTTAGTGGACACAATAGAAGAGAGTAGTCTCTCTTCACTTTTTTGACCCCTTACATGAAGGAAAAGTTTCTTGCTCATATTTGACACATTAAAAAGGAGGTTTGAAAGGAAAAATCAAATCACTGACTCCAAACCAATGTAAGGAGAAAAAATGTATTGAACACTGCATGAATTCTTGAAATAATTACTTTGTCCAAAATCTGAGAAAAGTAACTTGCAATGTTGGAAACATGAAATTTTTTTTGTATCATTATAATTCAACTGTAAAATAAGTAATTGGTCGTGACAGTTATGAGCGTATTTCAAAATGACTTTACTTTATTCTTTTCTGAAGGTTTCGAAACATCAAAAGAAAAAGAAAATACTTAAATTGATTGCATACAAAATTACATTGTTAATATCAGTAAAAATGGTTATTGTATTTGAAAAAAAAAGAATAAACTGGGAAGGAGATTAGATTTAAAAATAAATATTTGCAGTGAATAATAAATGCAAACCTATCTATCTATCTATCTATCTATCTATCAATCTATCTATCTATTTATCTATCTACCTATCTACACACGGACACACTCACACACACAGACACACACACACACACACAGACACACACAGACACACACATATATATATAATATCAATAGTAGTACTTTATCTAAAATTATATTAGTAGTGTAGTTGAAATATCAAAATTTGATATCCTCTATCAAATTAAAAGCGCTCAATGTATTATTAATGTGATACAGCGCAATATTATCTCTCTAAATCGATATATATATATATATATATATATATGTGTGTGTGTGTGTGTGTGTGTGTGTGTGTTGAGAGAGAGATGACAACTGATGGGGCCAAAGACCAACCGATTTGTGCCCATGGGAAAAGTAAAGACATAATCTAAAGGGATGAGGTAGAAAGATTTGACAGGGAGACATGGCAAATGTTAACACAATTGTAGTCGCCATGGAAGAAGATAGGAAAAGCTCTTGTTTAGCAGTGGACTTATAATGGCAAATGGTCATGAGGATGATGATGATGTATATATATCTTATGCAATGCTCTTCCAACATGAAATGGAGCACCCTGCTAGGATGGGGAATCTATGTGTTTATAAATATATCGCTTAAATTCAACCTAAATGACCGTCCAGTTCCGTGGTGCAGAAGGAGGATACCACCCTCTGGATCTGTAACTAAAGTTTTGATCCAACCTCACGATACTGGACAGGATAATGGATAGTCTATAGCCACACTGAAGAGTTGTAATACAACGAAACAGCTGTCTGTGGATGACACAATAATATATATATATATATCAATGATTCAATCACCTGTAGATTGTGTCATTATTCAAGTCATGATTTTGTAAATTAAACAATTCCAAAGTGTCAAAATCACCTTAAAAACTCTAATTTCAAAATTGCAAGCATGCCATTATTTCCATGAGGGCATGGACGCTTCTCAATATTCAGAAAATTAGAAACCGGCAACTAAATCTGTCAGCATAGTTCTTCAAGTTTCAAGTGATGCTGATTGGTACAATAGATATACGTATGTGTTTATGTGTGTACATATGTTGGTATATATCTATGTATTATGTGTGCAAGTCGCACGAATGGAGCCAGAGGGTTGAAATTTTAAACGTTAACTGTTTATTATTAAAAGGCCCTTCCTTTTATCTCGTTTTTATTGGAAAATTACTACCAATTAATGCTAGATGAACTAAAGGAAGAAAGCAAGAGAGTTGGCCTACACATGAACTTCAATAAAACAAAAATCCAAAAATCATGAGCAACGATTACATCGAGAATAAAGACATGTCGAAATTGAAGATGGAAAACTGGGAAAGTAGACATCTACCTCGGACAACGAATCTCCATGAAACCCTCGAAAGAGGAAGAGATCACCCTAGGATGGCAAACTATCAACAGGAAGCTCAACCTTAAAAAAAAGTCGATCCCAATAATCCTAAAAAGAAGAGTATACAACTAATGCCTCCTCCTAATAGTCACTTATGGAGATGAAATATGGAACCTAACCAAGAGGCAGACTCCCAAACTAAGAAGTATGCAACGGGTACATGAGAGAATCATGCTCAACCTTACACGGAGAGATCACAAGACAGCACAGTATATAAGGAAGAAAACAGGAGTCTGAGACATCATAGAATCTATTAAAAAACTTTAATGGCAATGGGCAGGCCATGTTGCAAGAATGACAAACAACTGATGGACATCATGACTTACAACATAGGTCCTCAGAGATCACATGCAAAACTGAGGCCGACAAAATAAAAGATGGAGATATGAACTAGACAAATTTAGAAAATACTTGCTTTGCAACGCCCACGGAAGAGAATTGTGTCAAATCCTGAAGTAGGTCTATGTCCATCAGCGGACGTTAAAAGACTGACGATGAGTAAATAGAGTAAAACATAGCAACAACAAAAGAAGTACAGGTAGGAAAATCATCAGATATAAGCCACTTTTCAACGTACGAGTAAGAACCAACTTCAGGAAAAAAATATGTATAGATATATATATATGTGTGTGTGTGTGTGTGTGTGTATAATATGCGAAGATCTATACCAACGTTCATAATAAACATAGGAAAATATTCAAACACGGTAGATCGGCGGTACGGTTCAACAATCAAAACCAATGGACTAAAAACCGACCTTTGTGGTTTTGATATTTCTCTGGGTAGTTTCGATTCAACTGAATTGTCGGACTTATTTGCATATTTTGTATAACCTCACTGCAAACGATGGACTCTACTGGGGTGATGGCATACTAATTGTGGAAAATAGCAACTGGCAAAAATGTGAAAAAGACATCACTAAACAATTGAAAAATTGAAATTTAAAGATGAAATTTAGGCCAATGTAAAAATTCTGCATTTCTCAGATGTTTTTTTTAATCTAAATAATAGCACTCATAAACCAAATAGACAAAAAAATTCTGACATTACAAATATCAACACAAAATCTAATCCCCCAAACAAAACCATTTGAAAGATTCCCAGATTAATAGAAACTAGGCTAATGTACAACTCTTCACAAGAAACAATATTCGAAATAAATACACTAAAGTCTTAAAGGAAGTGGTTTTACCGAAACTAGCATCAAATATGATAAAAGATTAAAATCCAATCGAGTAAAACATAGCAACAACAGAAGAAGTACAGGTAGGAAAATCATCTTTCACCCAACGATTAAAAACCAACTTCAGGAAAATATTCCTACAATTAACATTAAAAAAAACACTCCCTCCACGCAACCTACTATGTGAAATATTCAACAAGAACAAACTGAATTTTAGCTAAAGTTGTACAAATAATTCAAATAAGTCCATAACAAAACATAACAAAAAAGTAACTAGCGATAGTACTAATGGAGGAAGCATAAATGGCTCACATTGCAATCGTGTGAAGAAAAAATGATTCCCATTGCAAAACAAAGGTCTCAAATCGAATATTATATGTCAAGCTGAAATATCACCCCCTCGAAAAAAAAAACTCACAAGTGAAACGCTGTATAAGAATATCAAAAACACCTTTTAAATTGAGAAAAGCAAATCATACATCATCTTTAAAGGAGGACAATACAAAAATAATTCATCACTGTCGATATGTTATTAGAGACTAATCGATAGTAACCTCAAACCTACAGTGAAATGGAACATATTAAAACAAACACGTAATACCAGAACATTGGAATTCCATGTTACTTTTGCCTAAATAAGACTTTTGAAATCTTCACCTTTGCCAATATATCAATATCAAAGAAAAAAGCAGAATTATAAAACTGAAAAAAAGTTGCGTCCAAGAACCGACATCGCTCAGAACTTCGATTAAAAAAAATGATTTAACACCCCACATATAGGTATACGAGAAATAATCACCATCACCATCTCATTCCCCTCTTTATTATTAACAATAGTTAAAGCAGCATTATTATTAACATGAACAGTATCCTTATTTTATATCCCCAGCCGCTTTAAGAACAACCCGATCACCTTTTCATAATTATCTTAGATATGTATAAACATACCAAACCTTCAATATTTAATCCAACAACTAAGTTCATGTTGGGTGAATCCAAACACTAGGGAACGGATTTAAATGAAAATGAAATACTTTCAGGTGAGAAAAATATCACAAAGAGATGATGTTTCAACAACATATTGATAAAGAAAGTACCTACAATACATCCTGCTAATACATCATTTATAATTATCAGACGGTTAAGTATCTCAATTTTGTAAAACAAATAAACATAGCAAGCAATGACCGACGACTAAACAAGGGAAAAAATAAGATATGTAAACAGAATAAGGTGAAAGCTTTACAACCTAAAACGTCTAAAATAAATCAAATCAATCGAAAGAAGCCCAAAAAGGGTAAAAATATAAACGTGTTAGTGTAGCAAATCTTTTATTGCATTATATATATATATATATATATATATATATATATATATATATAAAGAGACAGACAGACAAACAGGCAGACGGACAGACGTACAAGGATTTTCAGTTTTTACAAACGAATATGTGTATTGTACGTAAATGATTGCAGATGATGTTCTAAGAATGAAGTCCAAATAGTCGTTTATCAGTCTGCAACGACATTTCATTTTTCTGACTCAATTGTCAATTGAAGCTACGAATGAAGCAGACAATGGTGAAATCTGAATTGGCTCGGTAGTATATATATATATATATATATAGGAAAAGAGGGAGGGAGGGGGAGAGAGAGGGAGAAAGAGACGGGGGAGATGAAGAGAGAGGCAGATAGGTAAGTTAGTACACGCACACACACGCATATATATATATATATATATATATATATATATATATATATATTAGTAAGAATATTATAAATAGAATATATACGCAAACACACTCATATAGATTCAGGTATCGTACATGGAATAATATGCTTGCATATATGCATATATGTGTGTGTGCATGTGACAGAGAGAGAGAGAGAAAGAAAGAGAGAGAGAGAGAGAAAGAAAGTATTTGTGCATACAGATATGTGTATGTGTATGTGAAGAATAAACACTGTTACTGCTTCCTACCCTCTCCATTCCAATAGCAAATCGAATCGCCTTAAAAAAGCGAAAATCTAATAAATTGAAAGCTTTTTAGAAGCAACACAATTGATTTAAAAGTTATCATTCTGGCATTTTTATAACAATAATGTTATTGTGAAGCCATTCACTTGATTTTCTCTTACCTATTATATGACTAACAAAACGGGAAATGTTTACATATTTAGTGTTTATAAAAAAGATCTTCTTTTATACCAGGTTTTGCTCGGAAAGCAACGAATTTTTGTAAGCTTATAGATCGTTTTTTAAATGATAGATACTTTTTGATATTTGATTATAAGACTAACTTTTTTGGCAAAAGAACGGAATCAACCAATTTGTGATTGGGGAAAAGATTACGGGGCATGAACAAGGAAGCACCCAGATAGTGCATGACTTTCTCAACACCCTTGTCATTGAAAACGAAAATTTAGATTACAGGTCCCAGATCGGGTGTGACAAAAGTTTATAATAATTTTTCACCAGGGACATATTATCAATAGTTTGATTTACAACTAACCGCAGTTATCGGATTTATTACCGTGTTATTAGTCGGGAAATAGTCCTTTTTTGCAATAAAAACAAAATCGAAAAATAATTACTAAATTCCCTCTCCCTATTAGATTAATTGCTCTTTGGTAGGTGGCCCATCCTTTCACAAAGTGTTATTGAAATTAATCGAGAACCATTGAAGATATTGTGTGGACAAACATACAAAAACAAGCGAACACATTGACAGGGATGAATATAATCCCTGTCCAGCTTCGTTGACAGAGTTGATAACTCTCTAAAGGTGATTGCAAGCTATCGATTTCGACTCAGTGACTCTTAACTGTTCGATCGATTTTATGAACGACTGGGTGTTTAACATCAGAGCCACCAATCACTATTTATTGGGGTTATTATTTTACAACGGTAATTGATGGAAGTGTAGTGTCTATGTGATGCACATATGACACATTAATATGAAAGTATTTGAAAATGAAGTCATGGCCACTGCACAAAAAATCGAAACATAAGCAAAGCAATATTACTACCGAAATGTCAGATATATTTATCATATTGTCTGCCTGTGTAACCAATATGAAATTCTGAGGTTTTTACAGTATCAATAAAAGTATACGTTTCTTGATGATTCTGTGAATTTTCTCAATTTGGGGCTCCGTTAAGACATTTACAACAAGCCTCGTACTTGCTCAATCCGACCTTGGTATTGCGTGATTACAATGTCTGTATTTTCTTCCACATTATCATGTACCCCATATCCAGGTATTCAATGATTCTTTGCAGGCAGCATTTCTGGAGAACGCAATAACGAGATACAACAATTGGCTAAGAATATATTCAATCTTCCTAATTGTTTCGAAGCTGCGTCTTCCTTCAACGTGTGCGTTTGTGTCGTTCCTTCTCTGTTTACGATGTTATTCGCCAATGTTCCAGTCAAAAGAAAATTGAATATATTCTGAGCCAATTGTTCTATCTCGTTAGGGAAGCTCATCTCCAGCCACCATTTCCCAATTGGTGTTCACCCCTCCCCCTCATCCCTAGGATCCACAAGCCAAAATCTAAATTTGACCCACCCAATTCCCGCTGTGCGTGCATGTCTCGGTGCTTTGTTACACGAGACAATATTCGGTTATGTTCGCCTTCACTGCATCCGTCTTTGTCAGGAGGTGTACGGTTAGGGTAAGGGTTAGATTGTGTGAAAGAGAGAGAAATTGGTTCAGGAAAGGTAGAGTCCAACACGGAGCAAGTGTTACAAGATGGACAGAAGAGAATGCAAAAAGAAGCCAATGAAGAGAAAGGAGGGGGAATAGAGATCCATAGAGAGAAAAGGAATTGAGGAGAAGAGAGAGATAAAAAGAGGTAAAACAGAGGGAGAAGGAGAAGCGATGGAAATAAAGACTAAAAAAGAAAAGAGAAAACGAAAAATAGAGAAAGAGAAAGGAATGAAGTGAGAAAAAGAGAGTGAAAGAAAAGACAGGAAGAGGGAAAACATGAAAGAGAAATGAGGACAGTAGAGGGAGAAGTGGCGGAACTTAAGGTGGTGAAGGTGGGGAGGTGAAGGTGGGGAGGTGAAGGTGGGGAGGCGGGGAAACAAGAGAAGAAGAGGGAGAGATGGGAAAAAGCAAAAATGATTGGGAAGTAAAGGTAAGAAATGGAGAGAAAAAAGTATGAGCTGGTTAAAAGGGAATTGAGAATGAGTAAAAAAGAAGTGAAAAAGAAAAAGAGGAAGGAGAAAGGAAGAAACAAGCAAATGACAATGACGGAAAGGATGAAAGACAGGAAATGAAAGAAAGAAAATAGACAAGAAGTGAGAAAGAAAACAAGAGAGAGATAAGGAAAGAAAGACACAATCAAACGAACCGTAGTAGAAAGAAGGGAAGGACAGAAAGGGGAGAAAGAAAAGAAAAAAGAAAGAAAAAAAGAAAGAAGGAAAAGTGTTACTTTCATGACAGCCTGGGAAAAACCTACACTTAAACCAAAATACAGATGAGAGATGAATCGATCTCAAGAGACATGGAAACTAATTATAGTTTCATTTCATTGGTGCACATGAGGAAATAGTAAAATGTTTTGGTGCAAAGCAGTTGAGAGACGAACAATCATCAGGGACGATGGATAGAAACAATGGGAAGGATGAAAGCAATCAAAATACAATTCCATAAAAATAGATTCACCCTCTTCGAAGATGCGAATAACAGACAAGTATTTTCGGTCATCGATAGGACGTTCGATCCGGACCAGAAAATCTGAGAGAAGCAGAATTCTGGAAACAGAAACACGCGTGAAGCATGAAGGCGTAGAAAGGAAGCAGATTTTGAGAAATATCGGAATATTCTGGGAATGACCCCCGGCTGTAAACTGACTTACGTACCGAGGGAGGAATCTATTAGAGCACTGAAGTATGATTTTCTTGCTTCCCTGTCTGTAACACTGGAATCATCCACTGGGAGGAGGGTTGAAATTTAGCTGATGTTAATACCTTCGTATCCACCAATTGAATGAATGTATGGACTCTCCCATTGAAGAGTTCATCCTCTTTTCTTAAATAATCGATAAATAGAAATTCAAATATATCAGTGATTTTTTCACGGTTATTAACAAGTCAATTTATATAATGGACTGTGTGTCTTTTTATTACAATGATATGTAGTATCCAAATAATTACTTACTTTCTTACCAATTAACTTTCCTGAAAGTATTTGCTTTGCCAATATAAGTCTATCAATATAATGGAAAAAAAGTTTCTGTTTCTGTTCGTTTTGTTGTCAGTAACAACGGAATCTCCCACGTAAAGTTGATAATTTTGCTGATGGGAACTTCTACCCACCATTTTTCGCAATGGACTCTTCAACTTCAACGAGTTCAGTAACTTTCCAATATAAATACAGATGAAATCGATAAGACGTAAACATTTATTTACATTATCAATGACTTCCATGTACTGAGCTATTAAATCCTAAATTAAGTAAGAGAATATGGAGATACCATTTTAACACTGCAGATATGCAGGTAAATATTTTTTGATAATAATAATGATTCTATTAATAATAGTAATGAATTTTAATAAAATCATTACGAAACATAACGATAGGATTATTAGAAATAATATAGATAAAGAGAGCATAAGTACAACAAAAACTAGACTGCAATTGTCCCAATAAGACTAGTTGCCCCCAGCAAAACAAATGTCTTAGATCAAATATAGTATACCAAGCAGAGATATCAACCCCGGAAAAACCCTTATAAGTAAAATATTATATCGGAATATCTACAGCGTCATTCGAACTTAGATCAGCCAAACATATATCATCCTTCACAGATGAAAATATAGAAACGATACACCTTTATAAGCATATCACTGGAAAATTTACCAAATGAACTACAAACCAACGGCAGAAAGGAAAGTTTTAAGACAAATCAATTCATGCCAGGATATAGAAAATTCTAGTGATTTTTGCCTCAACGAGAAATTTGAAATACTCAATTTTGCTGAAATATCAAAAAATCTTGAAGTAGATCCATTAAATAGAAAGAATGAAATAATACTAAAATACCAATATCACTCAAGATTCTTATTAAGAAACAAAACATAGCAATCCATACATTAGTAAAGCAAAGGTAATATAGTTAGTTCACTCACTTATCCATCATCCCCCCCAAAACATTCTAATCAACATTATCTACTCCGTCACACGTCTAAGAAAATTAAAGATAATACAATCAACTCTGGTCATAAACGATACCAACAACGGGAATAATTTTGATGCCAAATAAGAAGTTAGAGATCAAAATATCCCATGAATTCAGAATCGACGTCTAGAAAACTCCAGCATCTATCTCACACTACTAACATGTAAGTTACAACCACCAGCAAAACACACACGCACTACAAAAAAGTAATAAAACAGAATACAAAAAAAAAACCTCCTCCCATTCATAGCGATGCCCACAAGATTCTCACCAAATTCTCACCAAATTCTCACTAAGAATCTATGAACACAAAAAATCATTCGTCTGAAGAGGCTCAAAGAGGACAAAAACATAAACTTGTTTGTGTAGCAAATTAACTTCCTAATATATATATATATATATATATATATATATATATATATATATATATATATATATATATGTATGTATATATATATATATACATATGTATGTATATGTATATGTATATGAATGAGTGCGTGTGTTTGTGTGTGCGTATATATAAATAAATATATATATATATATATATATATATATATATATATATATATATATATATATATATATATATATATATGTATATATCTAATGAAATGAAGGAACTGCTACACAAACATGTTCATGCTTCTAACCTGTTCGGGCCTCTCCAGGCTTATTTATTTTATATCTCTTCAGGCTTCGATTTATTTTATATCCCTATTTAGGACATTTGGGGGGGACGTCTATTTTTCTAGGTGTAGAACATTCCTCTAATTCTATTTTTATATCTTTTCCTTTTTTTCCTCGTTTAGTTGTTGGGTTATTGATTTCTATTTCACTATTTGAACTATGATGTGGAGGTGGTAAACGTAAATATGTGTACGTGTCTATGTACCTAAGGTCATGTGTAGCAAAATGACGAGTTTTTCTTGCCTGACAATAAGATTATAAATTTTGCCCATTTAATGGAACAGAAGGCAGTCAGATTTTAAAACAATGGAGTGTATATACACATATATATATATATATATATGTATGTGTGTGTGTGTGTGTGTGTGTGTGTGTGTGTGCGTGCGGTTAACCAAACGTGTTTATTTAGACAACTGTGCCCATGACCTCTGCGGATATCCACATCTGTAATCAATTTGTCAAAATGTCCAAGCCTGTGTTTACGTGCGAGTTTAGTTAAGCAATAAAAGGCCAGATGTCTCCAAGATGACAGAAAAGGCATTCACAAGTAGTTTTCATCGTCACTTTTCAGTTTCATTTTTTTTATTACCCCCCCCCCTTTCTTTAATGTGGGAAAAGAACGAATATTCTTGCTTCTGTCACAACATAGATCAAACCACCTTAAGTTTAGTCTGGGGCGAAGAAATCACGATGGAGAGTTTCCGTGAACTTTGAGATGAATTATGCTTTTCTGTTCTTGGGATGAAGGTGTTTTATTGATCAACTGATGTGAACAAAAAATTGTATTGCAAGACACAGACTTCTTCAGCAACTTGCAAGTACTTTCATGTATCGTAATGATTCTATAAAATGTTATCGTACTACTAGGAATCACTTCTCTAAGTTATTTTTCTATCGGGGACATTTGAATCCTTTTTCCTTTTCGTTGGTAGGCCAAGCATTACCCACAATGCAAAGGTGCCTGAATGCGTCAGTCGGCCTGGTCCCGAAAGTTAAAGGGTATAAAATATCATGGGTCAGTCTATGATGAGCAAGGATCTAACAGTCCCCAAGTGTTCAGAGTCTCTGAGTACCCACTTAGCACCGGTTTGATTGCTCGATCTGAGGAGTACTGGGCAACTAGTTTCAGTGTTCCGTTCCTCGAAGGGTGAGTTGCGGACATTCGCAGCGTTACTTCTTTCAATCCATTGACATCTGAATCTTCTCAAGTCCACAAATGTATCGCCTGCAGATAATACATGTACAGACGTTATCATTCTATTCTGACGGGTGTTACCCCTTACACAACGGTAACACGGACCTGCGCAAGGATCGTCCAATCCCCCGAGGTACTTTTACATACCCACATGATTTAAAGCGTTTCTGAAAGGTCAGAGTTAGGTTTGTTCAACGGTTTTAGAGCAAAAGACTAGATCATTATTCAACGGAAGGTACAGTGCTCATGGTTACCTTTAGCAACCTTCAATACATATAAACTTGCTTGACATTGATTTGCATTTGTATCTCATATTCACCATTCGATATAAAGATTTGATTAGATTAAACTATTGTTTTTGGAGAATGAATTTCCAGAACACAATATTCCTCTCCCTTGGAAGATTCATTTTTCCGGATTTTTTTCACCACAAATCGGAAAGTTTTATCCCATCGAATAATATCAGTTTTCCCTTTGCTTTTGTGTCACAAAATTTCCGTTTCAAACATTCATCTGAATCCAAGCTCATTGGAGATTCTTTTGGAAATAAATAATCTCCTTAACTTAATTCATAATCATAAATTCAGGGGTCCGTTGACACCAGGCAAAATGATTAGCAAATTGCGTAAAAAAATTCTACTCATTCTGAGATATATTGCAGTTTGATAGATTAATATTTTTTAAAACAGCCTAACCAAAACAATTGATTGCAAATAAAAGAAATATTTTTCAAGCAATAAATAAAAAAGGTATAAATCAAATTGATTCGAGGCTCAATTATAAAAAAATGTATGGAATGGCAGTAATAATAAAAATCGATAATTCTATCTGAAAAAGCTCGAAGAATTGAATGATTAAACAAATACACATTAAAAGCAATACACTATCTCGGATCATTCTATGTACTCATTTAGATGTATATATCTATATACATAAGTAGGTGCACTTCTATCTATATGTGTCTTTTCATATACGATAATGTTTTTCTAATAAAAATGCCAACTGGGCTCATGAATAGAAACTGAAAAAATAGGATGATATGCGAGAAGAACGCAATGATATGGCGGGATAACAATATTTCCAGTCGAGATATTGACGTTTTTTCGCCATCTCCACTTCGGCATACCTAAATAAATTGGATGGTCTACACCAGAAAAGCCGAAACACATTAAGAATATCTAAGATTGAACATTGACTGCATGGATCTGATACTTCTATTCTTTCAGGGAAACCTAACAAAACTTGGTGATACCGTGAGGTGTTGCTGGGACATTAGTGGTTGATGCTAATAATGATTCAGCATTAAAAACAAGACATTTTTAAAGAAAATTGCAGGAAAATGTAAGTATTTCAAATGCTAATTTAAGCCAGGCAATAATTTGTGATTTATTCATCTGTTTATATATTTGACTAGTTTCTTTTTATTTAGTACCCTCGTAATATAATGTCCAATGAATCAAAATTATCCCTTTAGATGATTTTCCGTATCCCCAAAATATCGGAATAAATCCTTGAGAAAGAGAATCTTTGGAACTTCAATAGAAAACAATGATCATGATGTTCAACGCGGTTGACAGACAGAAAAAAAATCAAAATGGAAGAAGAAAAACCACAATACGACATTGATCATTTTCATTTTGTTGCGTAACGGCCCCGATTTGTCGCTCAACCAGTCATGTGCTCACACATCCACCGATCAAACATTCTGTAGATCGGATTAACCTATGGAAACAACGTTTCTTCGAGTAGATATCAAGGTGAGAAGTCAGGCTGAAAGACTTCAGACCGAAATGAAGACAAAAAATAGAATCGAAAGGTCTGCTGGTCAGGGATTTGTCGAGATCTTGTCGATACACAAAGGATAAAAGATGAATGCCTTCGAATTGTGCGGTTGTAATGTTTAAAGGTTAAAAGGAAAAATGATGAGGTAGGTCAGCAATAGCTATGATTGATCGGACTGAGATAAGAGAATGAGACTAGAAAATTGTATATACCTCTGCATACGCCATTGTCACTTGACAACTGAATGGAAATCAATATATGTATATATTTACGATGCAGGGAAGGAGAGTGTAAAAATATTCTAGATCAACCCCAAAAATTCCATCCTACTTCCGTAGCTGATTGCCCACCCATTCACGAAATTCGATTGAAATATTGAAATTCAATGAGAACTTTTCGAAACATTGTGTGCCCAGACGGACCGATAGACACGAGTGAATTGAAATACCTCTTCCTAATTCGTTGACAGATAGTAAATAAAGAGAGAAAAAAGAAAGGAAATCTCGGCAGTTCATCTTTTGTCAAGGTTTTTGTTGATACACGAAGGATAAAACACACCGTAGAATCGCATAGCCAGAAAGAAGTTTAAAGGTGAAAGGGTAAATATGAGATGGACTTCAAAATCGAATGAGATTACTGGACAAGATAAAGAAACTATTTGACATTCTCTGCAAAGTAAATGACCCGTATACATGTCTTCAAGAAATCTGATTTGGCTTCAGAAAATATTTACGATGAAAATTTTGTTGGCAGATTAAGATCTACTGAAAGTAAGTGAGTCACGCTTCCAATCTCAAAGAATGTTTTAAAGAAATTAGAATAAAGCTGTTGAAGATGGGGAATGTAAGAAGACAATGTTTGAATCCTAGTTTCCGTGCGTGGAAAGGAGATAACTCCTGTTAGCCATAAAATGAAATGATGATTATCCCCCCATGGAATTAATTTACTTTTTCAGCAACAACAGAAAAATATCAACCTTGTTTCCATTCAAGTTTTCAACGTTTTATACATTCAATCACTCTAGGCTAAAATCAAAATGAAAAAAAACAAAAAAACTACTGTATTTCCATACAAAACTTTAACGTTTCCCACACACGTGAAAACTCTTAGAATATTCTAGAGACACAAAAAACGAAGATACCGGAGTCGATCAATGTGATAAAGTGGAACCGATCTTAGATTGTAAGATTTGTGAGCAGACTAACTCAGTGATATTTTTGTCATATAAGGTATTTTAATCGTTGTTCGTGGTTTAGTCGGACTAATTTCCACGTCTTCATTTTCTATTTTTTTATGAACGGTCTAATCGTGAGCAGGTGAGATAATTGCAACACGTCGCAGAAAACACTCCGACAAAGTTGGGTCTAATGTATTCAAGCAAGTCAGAGAATTGTAATTTCAGTCTTCACAATAACTTATGTCTTTTTTGTGACCGGCTGTGGACATATTTTTCCGCCGAAGGAGTCGGAACCTTGGAAGTGAAGAGAGTGACAATTTACGTTGTGTTTTTCTGAATTAGATTCTTCTGAAATGTTTTTACACGTATGCAAAAAGACAAATATTGCTTTAAAATATCTGCATGTTTTTTCAGAACGCTCATCCTGAATATTCCCATCTGAAATCGGCCTTATCTATTATGTTTCTTCACAATGATCCATTTTCGGTGAGAACACGTCTTTTTAAAAGTTTTGTCTTTACTCAGTGTCTAAAACGATTCCATTATGTTTAAAATAGGATGTATATGTGTGTAATACGTATGCAAAAAAAGTGCAATTCTGGGGCTACTGTCCGCTCTCACCCTAATAAAAACGATCTGATTCTAATCTATTTTTATATAATACTATGCCTGATTCTATATAAACACAAAGCATACATGAATTCATACTTGTGTTAGAAAAAATGAATAGAGATCTAACAAGATAATATGAAGAAAGTTGACAGTTTGGAAAAAAAGATACATGGGGCTGATTAGGACACGTCATATTCTTTAGTTTATGATAGCTATCGTCACGTCCGAAATTTGGACTAGTCAAGAGCTTCTGAGGATAAATGGTGTGAGAAAACAAAGTCAAGTTGTAAACCGGAAGTAATGACCTCAGTGACAACGAAATATCCACGACTGCTACATTGCAACTGGACTATGATGCAGACTTACCATTGTTTTCTCACACCATTTTTATCAGAAGTTCAAGTCCAGATTTCAGACTGAATGTTAGTTACCAACAAAGAATTTGAGATTATCAGCCTGAGATCATTTTTTTCAAAATTGTCAACTCTCTTCACATCATACATACATACATACATACAGGGAAGCCCTTTCGCAAGGATATAGATACAAATCCATTTCTGGATTCAATGATGATTAATGACTCAATAATAGACTCTGTATCAGGCATTCCTTGCATACAAGTTTATTAAATCTTATACTCGTTTAGACATGGCTCTTTTCATGAAGATACTTCTAAAAATAAAATCATGAGAGAATGCAGGTATTGTGTGTTATTCATAAAATCACACACAACCATATATCATTGGCAGACTCTGGCTAGGAATATAATCTCATAAATCACAGATGACAAAGTTTCTAGTCTTTTATACACAAATATGCACGTGTATATATATATATATATATATATATATATATATATATATATACATGTTTACATGTGAAAAACTTTATTTTCACTTTCACACTTAGTTATGCATATACAATCGTACACATATATGTACACATATTTTACATAACACATGTATACACAGAGATATATATATATATACATATATATATATATATATATATATATACTATATTCATATATATATATAGAGAGAGAGAGAGAGATATACATATATTTACATTTATATATGCATGCACAACAATATATATATATATATATATATATATATATATATATATATATATATATATATATACATATATATATCTTTACGATCATACATTGGTATATAACTATGCATGTACTTTTATATGGATCCATGAGTACACAACACTATATATATATATATGTGTGTGTGTGTATCCTTTTACATGGATATATACGTACACAGCTTAACACACACATGCATACACACGCATTAATATATATGTATACATTACAAGCTTTCCTTGTGTGTTACATAATAACAGTCGATTTTGCCGAGACCCTAGTCATCCATCTTCTGGACACGAATTTTGAACTGGTCAAGTGTAACAAGCTATTAGATGGAAGAGCCGAAAATAACCGAAGTGACTCGATATCTATAAACAAGGAAAGGAAGGATGAAGACGAAACGAATGAAGATAATAATTTACTCGTTTTAACTTGGTCCGGCACCGGGCCACCAAATCTCGACCACAAATTACAAGTCAGAGATTTACGAGGAATGTAGATGCATGCATATATATATATATATATATATATATATATATATATATATATATATATATATCGACATCGTTTTCTCACACTATTCTTTGCCGGAAGCTCTGAAGAGGTTAAAATTTGAACGAAACGTTAGCTATTAATGAAAAATTTGAGATGTATTAATCAGCCTCAAGTCTTTTCTAGTCATAAGCACACTTACACACACACACACACGTGTAAATTTACTTTTTTGGAGTTACTATATGTATATAGATAATACTCAATGTTTCGAAATTTAAAATAGAGCCTTAATAGATAAATGGATGGATAGATATTTACAGATTTGTTTTCATGGAATAGTCTCAGGCCATAGCGATACTTGTTGTGTATCTTTCTTATTTATTTTATTTTTCTCGGCGTGTATGTGTGTGTGTGTTGGTTTACCTCTGTTCATGTCAGCTCAATTGGAGCATATATATATATATATATATATATATATATATATATATATATATATATATATATATATGTGTGGGGGGGTTGTGGTCAATTAGGAAAGTATCCAGCCTCTCACTATTAAAATAGCCTCCATTGGGCAATGATATCTTAATCGCCTTAAAAATACATTTACTTATCTAAGCATCTGTTCAACTTTTTAAAACAGCATGCAATCTCCTGTTTCAGGATCACCATCAGCTGCCTTGTTATCTCACTAATCTCATCTAGAGTCGTAAAACTTTTCAGTGAATTTTGCTGAAGGGGGGACTTGATTTTTACGACTGAAGCCGTAGACTACTTAAGGTTAAAAAAAAAACAAACAAAGAAACTTTCACCAGATGAAATCATGAAAATGAGTATTAGATATTGAAACATTAATGAGTAGATAAAAAATTATATAAATGAATGAATGATATTTTAGAAATATGAATAAATTAAAATGGTATTATGAATAATTAGTATTACATTCTACAACGTAGTATTTAATACTAGTAATTCCTCTTCCCTTTCAGAAACAGAATTACTTATTTGATAATCCAATATTAGGATTAACATCATTAAAGCATTAGCTAACAAAAAATATATAAAACCGAATCTCGACTGATATTTTTTTTCTTCAAGTCTACATTTAATTTGCCAGCTATCTGTAACCTAAGATAGTAAAAAAAATGGAACCATCTCTTAACTCGGGGTTTTACGACCATAACGTTCATATTTTACGGCTACATATATCTGAAGGTAGGGTATTTTCAGTTTATTCAAATAATGGAATGACTTATCTTTTGATTTTTGTGCAACTCTACCTGAAGAATAGTATTCCAAAATAATGTACTTCGTAGAAGACATACCCTCATGTTTAGTAGAATATATGAATGTCAACAAGGTTTTTCTTCGATGGAAATCATAAAGTGAAAAATAAGATTGACAGATAATCGTTTCAAAATCAATTTACGAGATGCAAGATCTCAGATATCTTCAAATATTGGAAAACTTTTGGAAATGGCATAACGCTACGTTTCTCACTAAAATCTGTGTATAATTTTTCCTTCTTTTTTTTTTTTAGTTATGTACGAAGAAAATATACAAATAAACGATAAATATTATATTTCTTGTTTGAATTTTGTTCACCGGGGTGTTTCAAACATTGTACGCGATTTCATCATCATCAGTCTTTTAATGTCCGTCGTTGGACATAAATCTTCTCAAGGTTCCGCCTGAGTTCTCTATCATGGGAGTTACAGAGCCAGTAATTTCTGGATTTATCTTGTTCATTTCTCCATCTTGTTTTCTGTCAGCCTCTGTTTCACATGTGATCTCTAGGGATTCATGTTGTGAATCGTGATATCTATCAGTTGTCCCCTATTCTTGAAACATGGCCTGCCCATTTCCATTTCATTTTTTTGATAGATTCTATGTGTTCCGATTCCTGTTTTTTCCTGATATACTGTGCTGTTTTGAAATCTCTCCGTATGAGGTTGAGCATGATTCCCTCATGTGTACTTCTCAGTTTGCTGGTCTGTCACTTGGTTCAGTTGGTTTCAGCTCCATAAGTGACTATCGGGAGAATGCATTAGTTGCATACTCTTTTTTTTTAGAATTATTGAGATCTTCTGTTTTTCGAAAATTGAGCTTGCTCAGCCGAAAGCTTGCCATCCTTCAGTGATTCTTTGCTTGATTTTCTCTTCTTTTGAGGATCTCATGGAGATTCATAATCCTAGGTAGATTTTATGGTCTACCTTCCCTATTTTGCATCTTCGATCTCAATTATTTTCTGATTCTCAATGGGATTGTTGCACATGATTTTCGTTTTACCGAAGTTCATGTATTGGTCATTTTTTTTTTGCTTTTTTCGTTTAGTTCATCTAGCATTAGTTGGAGGTCGTATAGGTTCTCTGGGAAAAGGACGATGTCATCTGCAAATCTTTAATTGCTCAGATATTCACCGTCTATTTTGATTCCTCTATTCTCTCAGTCCAGGTTTCGTACGCAATTTAGTCGGACAATTTATTTTGTTTACGTTGCTCTTTTTTTTTACAACGTTTCGGTCTAACTCAATCCGTCTCGCGACACCTTTTTTATTCCATGTTTTAAAGTTGCTTCCTTTTAATCTGGTGATCATTTTTCAAGGGCCGTCTAAACCACATACAATGATCAAGTACGATATTTGTTAAATTGACTTTTACTAATGTGCCCGATTCAAGATCAAAAATATCTCATTCGGTCCTGCTGCTCAAAAAGGGTTGCCGACGCCTGTACAACATATTGAATTGAATGAATTCTAGGTTTAAATGTTTGTTTAGTTGCAGTCAAGCCTGTTCTTTTTGTTCGATTTTAACAATGATCAAAAGTTATGAGTAAACAAATGCCGAAAATACTCAAAGGAAACGGTCGATATTCCGAGTTTGTGAAAGTATGAAGCAAAATCCTATTCAAAGTCTTGCAAATATACAGGATATAACTTTTGCTGTTGAACGCCGATGCTTAAACGTCAATAAATTAGGTTGCTTTCTGGAGGAAGAAAAAGTCATCTGTAAGGTGTATGAATTTCTCATTTCATATCCTGTAAATTGAAAGTTCTCTTGGAGAAAAATATCTCTACCAATTCGATTGAATTATCGGTAGAAATGCGAGGGGATCGAGGCTGTTAGGTAATGATGGTTTCATTAACAAGTCGATATATTGATTAAAAGCTCTACAAAATGAATACCAGAAGATCGAAAGAGGTGGCAGTAAGTTTAGGAAAGAAAAAGCCAGCAATTTGCTAAGATCTCATACATTTTTGAATGCGTGTCCTTTGACGTTTGAATACTGTTCTTACCGAATTAGAATGAATCTCTTTCCAAATTACGCAGCACTACGGATCCATCTCTAGAAAATTTCTCTGATTAGCTTATGTGAGGATATGTCCTTTCAAGTACAAACTCGTTTCTAGTTGACTTAATTTTCAAATACTTTTATTTCTGCTTTATAATTGATGAGCTGAAAAGATTCTTAAAAGGCCGCTCGTAGAATTTCTACCAGCTCACTTAAAGGTGCGTGTGACAGAATCAGACGAAATGCAAAGTATAAGAACGTAGTATGCGAAGTGTTTTGCGTGTGTCTGCTTGTCGAAATTCGAGCCATCTAGCAACAGGGTCAGAGTTCAGTAGCCGGAAGAGCTTTGCTCGGATTGGCATACTTGTATGACCTATAAAAACGTCTTGGTGGTCTTGCCTTGGAATGTTTTCTAACTGTTTCCAAGTAAAAGTTTGGCCTTGATCGTGTCTGTCAAGACAAGAGGAAGAAAATAAATCGCAAGCAATATGGGTCATCAAGTAAGAAAAAAAAAACGCCTCAAGGATTGCAGTAAAAAAAACATTGGTAGAAACAGATCCATCTGGTTTTGAACTGGAACGCAAGCATTTCTTCATCGCTCACCATCTACTCCTTTTACATTTTCACGTTCTCCGTATGTCTCTTCATTGTGCTTGCGCAACACACATATCTTGTCTTTGAAAACAATGGGGTCTCTCTTGACAGCTTATATAGAATAAATGAGGGATATTTTAATACTAGGCGTGTCTTTTTCTGCTCATTTTCTGTCTACGGCATTTATTTATTTTTATTTTATTTCTATTTTTTTGCTACTGTTTCTGGCTCCACAGGGTATCCCTGAGAAGAGGTCTCCAAGAAAGCTAGCAACATGATAAAAGTCTTGGAGCCCGTTTCCTAGTTTAAAGGATGTAAAATTATTTTGGAAAAACTATTTTCTATTAATATCTTCAGTCAACATAAGGTGTGAATTAATGCTTCCCCAGAATAAAGCGGATGCTATTCAAGTTCAAGAATTTTATTTTTATCTCTTTGATTATCGAGACAAAATGTTCCACAAAGCTTTGTTTAATCAAGTATTGTTGTGTTCCAATGATTAAAAAGTTCAGAAACAATGGTTTGAAGTTCCACTTAAGTTTGACGGGTCCAAAAGATAGCATAAGACTGACATAGAAATAGCTTTAAAATGGCTAGAATTGGTTATATTCATATCCAGATAACTAACTGCATAGCTACAATGTTCTACACACACACACACGCACACACGCACACACACACATACACACATATATACATATATATATATATATATATATATATATATATATATACGTATACATACATACATATATATATATATATATATATATATATATATATAAAACAAGTGCAAATCAAGAATACAGTATAATATGATACAATATCCGACGTGTGAAAGGTTCTTCAAAATACTAGATACATTCAAATATATATACATATATGTTTTATCGATATCTAGTCTATTACAATCTTCCTCTACGTACATAATTCATTATAAATTTGTTGTAAATATCTATATTCTGCCTGTATGTATAGAATGATAGAGGTAAGTTAAATATATATCAAATCGTATAAATTTATCTTTTTTTCAATATTTATTGAGTTGGGAAATTAAGATTTACCGCAACCGGTAATATGCACAGCAAGTTGCAATAGACATGCGCATCAAATTATGAATCAAACGCCACGGATTGGTTTAGGTTTTTAGGTATTCATTTCCGGGGCCACCAGCACAATGGTCAACACATCAAAATATAGTAGAAGCCACATTTCTTGACAGAAAAGGATACAGGTGAGAGAGACAGAAAAAGAGAGATAGGCAAAAAGAAAGACTGAAAGTCATACATCGTAGTCATCAGTCATGACCCCTTGATTCTATGGAGGTTGTTGCTTTGTCGGGTCCCAAACTCCGGCAGGACACAGAAAGTCTCAATCGCTTCGTAATCAAAACCCAACTAACTTATCAAAGCTATTCTAAACACTGCGATTCTATTGGCCAAACAAGGATATGTGTTACCATTTTCCGGCATTTCCACACCCCGATGGGAGAAAATCCATCCATCACTTTTCAAGTGCTAAACATGAAAATCCTAACTAAAATAACGGTGCTAATCTATACAGCCACTGTCAAAGGGAGAGCATGACTGAATTGGGGTAGAGAGTCTCGATAAATTTTCAGTATTTTTTCCCTATCCGGTTTTTTTTAGTTGATCTCTTTTGATTAATTTGTCAAAACTGACAGTTTTTGGTTGTTTAGGAATGAGGTGAAAGTAGTATGGTGTTAGATTCTAGATTCTGTGGGGCTAAAGTAAATTCGCAAGAGGGATTCTGTATTGTATCAATAATATTTACATTTGTGGACTGTTCGAATTCATTTATTCTTAATATCTATGTGTGAAGGATTTGTATTGAATTTTTCATTTATGAAATATTAACATTGATTATAATAAATAATGTGTTATTTTCCCATCAAATCTATAGAAATATTGTTATATAATTTGAATGGATAGTTATAGCGGAAATAGCATGAATAAAGCATGAATTTATGAAAATATAGTATGCTCGATAGTTATTGTGAAGAGTGTAATATAATGGTGGTTCAGTCAGTTATTGAGACCATTTTGGGGAATTGTTTTTAATCTGGAAATCCAAATATCTTCATACTATTCGAGGGTCTGCGTATTGTAAATAGTCAAATTTTCTTCCATTTTTTCTATGATTGTGAATTCAGCGTCTCAGGTGAATTCATTGTCTGCTAATGTTCTACAGATAATAGGCAGTTTTAGTCCAACGATTTTATCCAGTGTCTATAGTTGTTTAATCTATAATAGAAAGGCCATTCTGATTTCCCAATGTACTGCTTGGGGTGACGTGTACATTTTAAAGATTAGACCACGTTTTTACTTTTTAGATTCGTGGCAAATTTTGTACATTCTTTTACAGTTATTGAATTGGTGAAGGAATTCATAAAGTAAAAGTGTTTGTAGCATAGGTTATTTCCATTGTTATGACGTTGTTGATATAGTTTTAGTGTTTTTGTAATGTTTTTTGAACGAATAACTTTGCCATTGAGTCTGGTGTGGCCGCCATTCTTCAATTTTTTTTCAAGTCGAAGGCAATTCGAAAAACGGGTGATGAATGAATAAGTTACTTCTCTCACCTTTTGTAGGACGATTATCTGTAAAAAAAAAGTCTGAATTTTCAAGAACAAAAAAGATAGAAGCGGACACAAGGAATCAAAAGCCTATTATGGGGAAGAATTTAATAGAAACAACAGAGCCATTTTATCTAGACATAATAAGAAGTAAATATTGGAATTTTCAGCCCTCTAGCGCTATTGGCACAAGCTGTCCGCGTGAATCATCCATACATACATATTAGGACAGCCAGCCTGCCTGCAGGACCAATTTAAAAAGTGAAGAAATCTAACTTGACAGTTCTGGTGGACGATTTTGGATGACAAAGGTAATAAGATATTTAGAATGAAGATATTTCAAACCTAAATTATTCCATTGTCGCTAATACTTTTCGCTCACTTTATTTATTCATTCATGTATTCATTGTGAACCGGCAACCATATCAACACAACATTTTGACCTTGTAATGGATCGGGACCCGTACTTTGAAGAACCCTTCCCTACACAATGGAACATACACCAGAATCTGTTTTCTGCTAAAGGCGTCAACCGTAGAGCAGCATTTACCAAATTCGATTAAGACGCTATTACAAGTGAATTCGACCCTCACTGTCTGCTTCAAGTCTTCTATAGAAAAGCTTATATTCAGGAAATGCTCCCTCGAGTGCATAGCTTGAGATTTGAGGGGTGCTCGGCTCTTTGGAAGGCCTCCCCAACCATCAGTGAAATAGTTCCCAACTCAGGAACTGCAGAACCTTGAGGGTTCACAAATGTATTACTGCAGATTAGCGAGTTTATTAAAAAGACAGTCCTTCGAGGGCCCAAACTGGAGGGGGCTTGCCTCGTTGAGATAACCCCTCCAACATCTAGTGAGATCTTTCATAGTACAGTGCTGTATGTGAACTACTATTCATGAAGCTCTTGGGGTCCTTTCTATTCTAAAAGCCAGAATCCAGCCCTCCCCTTAACTACGCCTCATTCTTCGATAAATCCATCGGTCGTTTTTGAATGGATCTATAGACGCTATATCAGCAAATACCAGTGAGTATCATGAATTTTACAAGTATATTGATTGATTAAATACACTCTGTCATGAAAAAAACAAAAAAAACTAACTTGGCTACTGCTAGGAAAATTGGAAAGAGGACTGGGCATTCATTTTCAAAATTGCTACTTCGTGATCATTAATCCCGAACTTTTATATGCCGAAAGATTAGATTACCGAAAGATTGAAATCCTGAAAACCACAATTGTGAATCCTACAAAACGAGTCAATCGCATAAAACAGTTTTATTAATCTTCATAAAATTGTTATTATTAGGAATAAGGGGAATAACTGAAACATTTTAGATATGAATTAATAATAAAATTTATTATTTTGCAATGATTGATTTTCGGTTGAACCACTTTTTATTTCAATTTTGACTTTACCCAGGGCATAAAATGATTCCAGTAGGCCCCCAATAGTCGCTTTATGTGTGCTGAGTCGACACATGGTGTCCCCTTTCGCAATAAGAAGGATGTGGGGTCTGCATTTGCTTTCAGCCCAATAACAATGCTCTGTCATTTATTTCTATATAAATACTAAAGTCTGACTCGCTCAGCCACGTTTAGCACGCATACTCATTTGGCGTAGGAAAGGTTTTAAGGTAAGATAGATACGAAACCACGAGGCTAAAAGAAAAAAAATAATTTCTCTACCGTTATATAAGAACTGATTTAATTACTCAGTTCCATATTTGTTGAAATATAAGAGTAGTAAATAAAAGACTGTCACGTAAACAAGAACCATAAGATAAACAACGCTGCTTCCAACTGTGGTAGTAGTAGGAGAAGGAGGAGGAAGGGGAAGAGGAAGAGTAAGTAGTCTTTTCCTGAGTCGATTGATTTTCATACTTGTAAAATATTTCGATAATGAGATATTCTGCAAACATTATTTTCGATAAAAAATTGCGTTGAGGCCAATTTGTGTATTCGGGTTTTCTTTTCGACATTTTCGATGTCTTTCGCCATTTTCTGTCATTTTGATGCTCCAAATCAATTATGAATTAATTAGCAGGTGATAACAAGAATTGATCGGAATAGTGTTTTTTCTTATAGTGCCACATGTCCATGACATCACATCTTTTTATGACATAATATCACTTCCTCCCTTCCTTCCTTCCTTCCTTCTTCCTTTCCTTCCTTCCTTCCTTCCTTCCTTCCTTCCTATTTCTGTTGTTAAACATAAAGTGGACCGATCAACCGACCGACCAAAAGCATCAAATAGAGATGCGTGGATACAGCTGGAAAAATATTTCTCCTATTTGTTTTTTTGGGTTTTTTTTTAAAGTGAAATTTTCTTGGATAATTTCAGTATTTATGGAATACCGGAAAGTAAATCGATTCCGGATTTTAACGGAAAAGAACTCCGTACAATTGTCCATTCCCTTTGCTGTAGTTGTTGATGCGATTGAGACAGCTGGACATACGGACAGACAGGTTACAAATTATAATGCAGGATGGGTGTAAATTCGTGGCAAAAGGTTCTCTGCAAAATAACATTATCGGATAAGAATCAAACATTCATTTCGGAAAAAAATAAGCAAAAATGCCACGAGTGAATTCTTTATCAGGAGTTTCCGGAATTAAGATATTGAATGAAATTATCAAAAAACAAAAGATCTTAATCCATGTTCTGTTTTTTGAAATTTTTCTCCGAATGAGAATGGCCTTACAGTGACGTCAAAGGGAAGCCTACTAAACATTTCCTCTTTATCAGACTCCATGTCACACGATAACTTGATCACGAGGCGAATAACAAAGGTCGACATGATGGTTGCTTGGGCTACAATAGTTACTTTTATTTTGAGCAATATCAACAATTAACAACAGGAAGGCTTATATATATATATATATATATATATATATATATATCCCTTACCAAAAAATGAATTGAAAACCAAAGATAAAGCGATTTATGCAGAAAAATTTCCCAGACTACATCTGTTTTTCAAGGGTGAAAATTCAATATTTTTCACTGAGACAAGTATAACAAAGTATGTTACATATGAAAGTCGTAATAGCACAAAAATTGGTTATATGGACCATACACACACACACACACACACACACACACACACACATATATATATATATATATATATACCGCCTCAGCCCCAATCGTGGAGCTTCTTGATATATTCCTTTTTCTTTTCGGATGTTAACATATATATATATATATATATATATATATATATATATATATATATATATATATATATATATATATATATATATCAAACATCTGCATAGATGTGGCACACCTTCACTGTGACTGAAAAAAAAAGGTCCAGTTGTATTGTGAGATTCTGCTGGCGCCTCCTTGCTTTTTGGTAACCACCCTCACAGCCTGTGAATGATGCATGATCTCATGGTCATTATCTTATGATGATTTTGTTGGGGACACTAGTACTGTTTTCACGGCTGGAGTTGAAAATAATTGTGGATTGTGAGTGCTTTTGAAGACAGAAAAACATTTCACTGTCCTTGCAATTAACGTGCAATTTTTCTGTTGTTTTTTGTTTGTTTGGTTGTTTTTTTTTTTGCTCTGCACTGACAGAAGAAGAGAGACCATTCCTTTTTTTAGAATACTTCATCAGAAGGAGGTTGCAAAGTGAATCGGTCAAAACGTTGAAGGAACAAAATTTCCAAGAAGGAGTTCAATTGTCTGAAAAAATCAAAAAAATCTAAAACCTTGTTTTGCACAAAACACTTGATATACCAACTAGCCATTGTCAGTTTCGTCAAGTTTTCTGCCGACGTGCTAGCCAATGACACTATCGTTGACTCGTTTGCCCTAAATCAGAGCTCAAGTTGGCAAAGTTGTTCTCTGTTAGATTCCCCAGGCGTAGGCAAACCTATTTATTGGAAAGCAACTTCTGAAGCACTTTATGAGATTAATGTATATTCAACGAACCTCGGGTCAGTTGTTAGAGTCTATGGCACTGTTTCAGCCAAACACTGAATTACCAATTACACAAACTTCCAACCGAATACCGGACACGCTCAACCTCCACCCAGCTTACAACGTCGACCAACAATTCTTCTACTATTGTTGTTATGATGTTAATGCATAAATTCGACTGTTCTACGATGTTCTCCACGATACATGGTCCTAATCTGTGTTTATAACGATTTCATATCAAAGGTAACAATTTTTAGATAAAACAATACCCCTACCCGAAATTCGATGTAATGGTGTCTCAGTCAAATCTGTTCGGAAGCTTATTTCTTTTTAAATCATCTCATGGAAATTAAAATGTATCTGGTAATTCTTTCAACATGGATTAGCGGGTTGCCACAACAGAATTGCAAATATCTACTTATTTATTTATGCCCTCTTTTAAGATATTCAGCACAACTATCATAGATAACGCAGCACTTTTTTAATGCACACACAGGAGCAGAAGCACCGACACTTTCTCAGATCGCACATATATTCTGATTCTAAACAGAAATACAGATATATACTTAAATAATCCAATCCTGTTTTACGAACACTATTGCTAGTTGATAAATACTGTATCGAACCGGACGACAAGAAACAATCAAGTAAATAAAAAAGAGGCATTGATGTGTGTAGAATTGGTACCTGTGATTTCACAAGAACATGGACAGGTAAATTAATTTAAACTTGTATATGAGATTCAGTTTTGTTGAGATAAACGAATATTTCTATTTGCAAAGACCCATTTACAATTGTTTTTGAGATCAGGAGCTACACATTGATTTATGGCCGGTTTTCAAAGAGTAGTATTACTTCTTGTATACAAGATGTTCCTAAATTAACTATATTTTGGAGGGTCGGGGAGAATTTCATATACTTTTCATATCAGCAAAATCGAATGCGAATTTCTATCCAATATTCATATATTTATAACATTTCAATCGCTCCACATATTTTTGTCAATTTTTATATTCATTTCTTCATACTCATATTATTGAAAATGAATGTGCAAGTACGGTTTCATGTGGAAACATTCAGGATTAAAAACTTGGAATGTAATGGAATTAGAGAAAGTTTGGGAGATGAAAGGGCACCATAAACCAGGCTATTCGTGAATTATTGAACGAATTCCAAAAAACTGTTATTATCTGCTGTAAAATTGAAGGAGATATGCATGTGTGTGTGTAACTGCTACGACTGCTACGATTGCATTCGAAAATACGATAATCGTATCCCCAAAATCCAACTCTTTCTTTTTGAAAAAAAAAAAAAGAAAGATTTTTGCAAAAAGCGTGTCTTTGAGAAACGATTATCGCTTTTTGAATGCAATAGTAGCAGGCATATACCCCCACCCCCCCACACACATAGAAATAATTGTAAGTGTCTACAAAGTGAACATACGTGTATTTTTAAGGTTCTGCATCTTAAGTTGTGTAACGTGGTACTAACACACGATTAAAAGAGAGATTTTAAAAAAAAGCCAAAAAATCCCCCAAGAGTATTTTTTAAAATTTAATGGAATTTTCATACGAATTTGCGATGTTTCATGACAAATGGTGTGTCTGGTAGCGCTGACAGAGGATTAAAAGAGTAAAAAAGAAAATTCCATTAAAAGAAAAAAATTGATCTCCTAATGGCCAAAAAAATAATTTTTAGAAGATGTCACGTTTGGATTTGCAAACTTCCAGGGAGAATGGTGTGTCTAATTGCTTAGATGGAGCAAAAACAACCGAATGAATAGGGAAGAATGCCTCTCCATGCTTTTTGTTATGGTCGATAACCGTGAATATGGTGATTTATTTGGTGAAGCAATTCAAACAATATAAACTGGCTGAATACCCGTCTAACGGAAGGGCTATTCGGCATACACACTCACACACACACACACACACACACACACACATATATATATATATATATATATATATATATATATATATATATATGTATATATTGAACATATAGAATAAGATATGTACGCTGGAGGAAAGAAGTTTTTCAATTTGACATCATAGTTACATTGTAAACTCAGCTCATCTCCAAAACCCTTCAAATTTATTTTCTCAAAACTTTTTGTTTTGAGATCATCCCAAAGTTGATTGAGCAGGCATTCCAACTTCGGTTGGGCTACACACATTTTTAGATACTCTTTATAGCGTGACAGATAACGACACAAATACACAGACAGTCTCATTTTTATATCTGTGATTTAAGAATATTGGAGGCAAATTTGCATCCTATTTTACCAATTTCTTGAAACCTTTCGTATCTCTTCAAAATAGATATTATAGAGATACTCTGTATTTTCAAAGCAAGAAAAACAATCCAAATTCTGTACTAATAGAATGTATTACCAGACATGCAACATCCTTCCCAAAGAGATTTGAATGAGATGATCACATATAATGTTGGTGATAACATCTTTGAAAGTCGGTGAAACATTGTAAATGCTATAATCACGTACGATGAGTTATGCCATTACATAAACACTTCGATTTCAGATTTGGAAGCCAGAAATTATCGTTTGTATCTCTCTATCGCTGTCTCTCGGTCTCTCTCTCAGGCGGTCAGTCTGTCTGTTTCTCTCTCTCGATTATCTGTGTGCCTGTCTCTCTTTCTCTCTCTCAATCTGTCTGTCTGTCTCTCTCTCTCTCTCTCTGTTTTTCTTTCTGTTTCTCTCCCCTGTCTCTTTTTGCTTGATATTTATCTTCCTTTTGTTTTCTGGCGATTCTTGATGTTACTAATAAACCCATCAGGATGAGCCCTCTAAAAGGTAGAAAAAAGTTGTTTCTTTTTTGTTTGTTTTTTTTTCCAAAAAAATCTCTGTAAGGGATTTTGTGGAGTAACAAAATGTCAACAAAATGGAATGGTAAGGAGCGGTGGAGTACGCCGACAAAAGAACTTATTAGAAAAAAGGCTCCCAACAGCTTTTTTTCGAAAAAATACATCAGAATAAGTTTAGCGAAGTACTGATGCCAATATTTAAGTCTCTAGACTAAACCATATGAAAGGGAGCGCTGGGACAAACAAACCAATAAACAAATAAAACAAACAAACATACGTACATATGAAATACAAAAGAAGGATAGAACCCTTCGCCGTCTTAGATGCAGATGGTTGTAGAAAAAGATTTTGTGATCAATCGTCTTCGTGCTGAGTTCAAACGTACTATATGAAGATCTATTCGTTTAAAGATTGTTGTATTGAGCATTTTATATAATGAAGTATTTTATATAAACAAAGAAAAGCATGGATGTGATAAGATCAGTTGACATTCACCTAATACTACACCCTCTCTTTCTCTCTCTCTATGATTCTTTCACTCTCTGTCTCTCCTTCTCCCTCGAACTCCGTTGTTTTTATTTACCTCTCTTCTTCAATATGTGATCTCTTTCCCCCATCCTCCTCCTCCTTTTTTCTTTCCTCATTCTTTTTCATTTCTTTTATCACTCTCTCGCCCCTCTTGGTCACTTCCTCATATCTCTCCCTTTGACTCCTCATATCTCTCCCCCTCTCTCTCCTCCGACTTATTCTCTTTTCCCCCTCTCTCTATGGACCACTGAATGAGCAATTATTCCTGCTCTGCCAAAATGATACAGTCAAAAGGCCAAGAATTCCTCCAGCCAAGGAAACTTCAGTCGAATCTTTCCTCCCTCGGCACGAATCAATTTACATTTTGTTTCCTTTAGCCTCGTCATTCGAAACCAAAGAATTTGCCGACATTTCAGGAAAACTTTTTGAACTTAGAGACGTTTACTTTCGAGAGAGAAAATTCTCATACGATGCTTGCATTTTCACCACATTTTTACAAAAACAAAAAAAACATGTTACATGATTATAACATGAGCAGGCATTTAAGGTCCACTGCTGGGAGAAAGCCTTTCCCAACTCTTTTCATGACAATCGTATGGTCACGTTGGTTCTTGTAAAGGTAATGGATAATTCAGCTCACTGGAAGGCAATGTTTTCTGGTGAGATGATTTTCTCGTAGACTGGTTGCCCCCAAAAGCTAGAGAGTCCAATCTGCTTGGTTATTTCATCCATGGTGAAGCAATAGGGGATAAAAGATGCATTCATAATTTTCCCAAAGGTATTTGTGCAAAGTGTATGCAAACAGCCTAGATCAAGGTTTAAAGCTGGCTCACCGATTCTATTGTCTGTGCAGTTAATCGTTATGCTGATCGTGCTTCCTTTTTCTCTTTTCATCTATCTATCTATCTATCTATGATAGTTTCCTAAAAAAAGTAAATAATTTTGCATTGTTTAAAGCCTTGAATTATAATGTCACTATTATATATTGAAAGACATTGTCTAGTTGATATTTGATCTAATCGAGCAGAAACAGATCCAAAATAATTCATCTAATTAATGAATTCAATTCCTTCAGCGTGGTATCCGTCTTCAAACTTTAAACTGGTTGGGATATTTATGTCTACTTTGCACAAATGGCTTTTCAGAAGGCATGAATCCATCATCCCTCCCCAGCCATAGGTAAAATAGTAGGGTAAATTGGGTGCTCTAATCTGCGATTGGAGCCCCTTTGAGGCGGTTTAATGCATAATTTGACGACGTATGTCTTTCTGTTGTTCTTTGGACTACCCCAGTAAGACCAGAGTAGGTGGGGGAGGGGTCTGACGCCAGGGCAACTCAAGTTTCCCATACGCTACGCCCAAGCGTGTGCGTTCAATTGTCAGTAGAGTCAGAACGTCCCGTAATAGTGCATTGACTATCCATGTAAATTTAGCTTAGTGCAGTTAAAGCCCTTAGAAAACATTTGGTCTCTCAGCATAATTGGTTCTTTTGATATGATCAATATTGACATCGGCATTGCTATCAAGGGGCCATGACAGTTAAGCAACGCCATGACTAATCAATGCCAACATGGGTAACCGTCAGAGAATACCAAGTGCTGTAAAGCAATTATGGTGTAAACTCTGACAGAAAATTGGAGTTGATAGAGAGATGTTGTATCAGGTCGTTGTCTGGCTATTCTGATCTTCATATGCATTGAACATATCATTCCTTCAGAAACCTTCGGCACATTTCAGAGTGAGGAAATAGAACTTGGGCTCAACACCCCCCCATACTAAATGCCCAAGCATAGCAGCTCAAATGTGCAAGATGCTGCGAAGACCGTTTGTCAAGACAGAGCAATTTAACCAACTGCCATCATCAAATCCAATTTCTCTGATGACGAATACAACTGCCTACATATCCAATAGTGAATGTATCACGAATTGCCATCTTTCCTATGGCAATCATGAATATTTATTATCAATACGCCAGATTCTATGAGAAGCGTGAATGAACAATCTGTGACATGAATGAGATATAATATTGCCCAACTATCGTTGCAGTACAGAATCTGAAAGGAAATAAATCTTACAATTAGTAGAAAAAAGTATAAAACAGAAAGAGAGGATCCAGGATTCTGAACTGGGGGGGGGCAGACAAAGAGAAAGAAATTCCTTTATGGATAAATAAGCGAAAACAATATTAAAAAACAATCACCAGGTCTTATTAATCACTCAATAGAAATTGTCATGACTTTTGACAGCATTCCGTGTAAGAGTCGACCAATTAAAAAAGGTCGATTGATGAATCAGTAATTTTTCACTCATTTTGTTGGCCAGTGATCATGAATAATGTCTGAGTTCCACCCCGTCCCCATGAAAAAAACATGAATGCTGTTGGATAAATATATAAATTTTTAGTTCTCTACTTTTCTTTATGGCCTGTATGCATAATACATAGCCAGCCAGCCAGATGGACTGACCAATTTGAAGACTGAAGAAATCTATGTTGATAGTTTTATTCGACGAGTTCTTATATGTTATCTGACATTGTTTCACTAATATTTGAGTCATTTCTTTTTAGAAGTATTGTTAACAAACGAGTGGAGCAAAAGAAATTTTAAAAAGTTTATTTATTAGTTAAGAGTTTACCATAGAACTTATGAATAGAAAACATTACATGAATACGTTAAAATAACCAAAGAGGTGTGAAGAACTTTCATTGATTTGCATGAAATATTGTCAAGTGGTCATTAAAGCTAAGAATATATGGAGAAAAAACAATTTCTACAATTAGCAGAAAAAAGTATAGGACAAAAGAGGCGGACGAGGGTTCCAAAATGGGGCCCAGACAGGAAAAATAATTCTGAAAATAGATACGGGAAAAAAGAGAATTACAGGAATATCAAAGTTCAAATGTGATCTGGCATTTTTAACTTACATTTGAGTTGTAGCTTTAACTGTTGAATTGACAGAAAGGTTAAGAAAAAAATGAATCAAAGAAATTTACCACGTAATAAATTGATATAGTAATACAGAAAAAGCATACGTAAAATGAGAAAGAGACGATAAATCTTTGTTTTCAAGGGTAATTTATGATTATAATTACTTACGAATGTTTAGGTCTGGTGAGACTCAATCAACCACCCTAACCATACAGCGTTATATGAATGAGTCATACTTTGCAGAGACACAAGGAAGAATAAGTTCTATAATTAGTAAAGAAACGTAAAACAGTTGAAACAATTAAAAGATAAGGTGCTCATAAGCACACAAATTTCGAGTAGCTGGACTTGAGTAAAAACACAGGTATTGACAAGTGATCATTCGTCACCATCACCAGTCATTTGTCGTCCGTCGTTGGACATAGACTTTCCCTAGGGTGTCAAGGAGCCAATACTGTTAGAATTTGTCTAGTTCGTCTCTCATCTTGTATTTTGATGGCCTTAGTTGCGCATGTGATCATTGGGGATCTTCGTTGTAAGTCGTCATGTCCATTGGTTGTCTGCTATTCTTGCAACATGACCAGCCCATAGCCATTTGATTTTCTTGTGGATTGTATAATCATTTAGGATCTTTATTTCTTACTGATATACTGTGCTGTCTTACGACCTCTCTAATTGAGGTTGAATATGAATATTTAATGTGAACGTTGCATGCTTCTCAGATTGCGGGTCAGTCTCTTGGTTAAATTCCATATCTCAGCTTCATAGGTGAATATCAGGAGGATAGATTGGTTGTATACCCTTATTTTCAATGGGATATTCTTGCTTTGGAAGGTTAAGTTTACTCTGCCGAAGGCTTTCCATCCTAGAGTAATTCAATTCATAATTTCTCCTTCTTTTGAGGGTTTCATGGAGATCTCGTCATTACTGGGGAATATATATTTATGCAATTGTAGTACATCATTTTCGTAGAATAAATTATCACTGATGGAATATATGTACATCATTGGGAAATAAAACTAATATATCCCTAAATATCAATATCTCCTCTACAAAGTACACACACACACACATATATATATGTGTGTGCTTATGTGTGTGAGTGCGTACGTGTACAATATAGGATAAAAATGATAATTGAGTACAAATTTATTTCTATTCTTTATTTATTTATTTCCCGACCGTGGATTTGCAATTTCATGGGTTGTTTTCATATGAAATAAGTTTTTTTTAAATTTTCGAACACTCTTATTTATTTTTAACATGCTGTTAAGGGCAACTATGATAAATACGTTTTAAACTAAGAAGTAAATATTGCATATATATATATATATATATATATATATATATATATATATATATATATAGACATGTTGACATACTTGGTGCAACAGTATGAATTATAGAGTGCATTATATTACATAGAATCTTATTTGAATCGATAGGCCGTCGTTACACGGTTAATACATAGTTCAATTTAGACAACGTAAATAGAATATACAATTGGAGAAAATGACGCTGCTGCCAGGATCGAACATGCCATGGATATGGTAACCACTTCAACGTAACGATACTCTTACCATTGAGCTAAACAGTTGCCGGTACGTTATGGCCAAATAATGGCTTTGGTAGGAATATCGCTAACGAGATTATTTCAAGTAAGTCACACACCCATATATATATATATATATATATATATATATATATATATATATATATATATATATATATATATATATATATAGCTCATGTGATCACCTACAGGGACCTGAAGAAAAGCTTGGGCTATCATTGCATCTCTCCTCGTCTTTCACCGTTTGCCTAAATCTTCTCATTCTCCCGCATCCCTTCCAATTATTGTTGGCCGTGCATATTTTTATCAAAATGTCATGCACGCATGAATTAGTTCAACAAGTGAAGATCTTTGCTCTCCTCCATTACTAATTTTTCTCTCAATTCCATTTCCCTACATCTCTTAATAATTGACTGAACTTTTTTCCGATACTCTCTTTTCTTGACCTACTATTCAACTACCTAATTATCTCTTCTGCCTTCTCTCTTCCTACTCCGTTATTAAAATACCTAACTTTTATCATCTCTTTTCTTGCTTTCGTATTATACAGCGTTATGAAGGTACAAACAAGCAGGTTACTCTCTCAATCGGTTATCTGTCATTCTTGCAACATCGAAGACTTGTCAATTTAGCTCAATCACTAAGGCAGCTTCCTGGCAATCAGTTGGTCGTGGGTTGAAATCACAGTAAAATAAAGTCAATTCCAATTTTGGAATTAGGCAATATAATGTTTAATTTAGATACTTACCAGAATTTAGATTTTCAAATGGTGGAAAAATTTAAACCAATGAAAAATTATTCCAACGTGAAGTAAAGAATGTTTTTTATAAAATTCATTAAATACGACACGCTTTGATAATTTCATCTTACTTTTTTTTTTAGAATATCCTTCTAAAAATATAACAAATTGGATCTTTCTCCATTTTCACTCAACTCAATTTTGTGTCAGGAGATGCTTTTCATTCACAAAACCGAAAATCCACATTACCCCCAACCTTTGATGTATATAGATAACCCTCATTACGGTGTGTTTGATCCAAGTTTAGAATCACTGCTGTATGGGTTTGTCCCCTAAGTGTGTGACAGCCTTTGTCGATTTTGCCAGTACGACTTTAATCTTTCCAGTTTTGAGTAATTATTTTGTTGGTTTAGTCGGATGTTGTCACGGCAGCGTTACCGTTTGATGCAAATCTTTGTAAATCTGTTAAATATTTAGCGGTCACCATTCATATTTGACTGGCGTGATTAATTAAACTCACATCCAGGCCAGGTATTTAATGAAGTCCCTAGAGCAGGGGTCTCGAAACTTTGAAATCTCAAGGACGCCTCTGACAGAAGAAATATTCTACTTGATCCCCATCTTTGGCATTTAATTTGAATTAAAAACAAATGGGATGAAATAAAAAGCAATAGTTGACACCTAAAAATCATTTTCAATTAAACTGATCACACTTATTCGAATCCCGGTCTGGGTACATTTATTATGTTTTTGAATATTTGAAGCAAAATGTCATTTTTGATATTTGACGTGTTAATTTTCAGGCCCCATGGGGTATAAGGACACTAGTTTCGAAATCATGTCTGATAACAATAATAGAACAAATGGGTGTCCTAGGGAGTCTTCGATGGATCATAGTAAAATACCTGTTGTTTCTCAAATGGTATATGTAATGATGGAATTTTAATTATTGCAGTCTCTAAATAAATCTTGGGAATAACTTGAAGCAACTATAGCCGGCACTTAATCAAATCTTTCCGTATTAACACTTAAAAGCGAGTTCAATTCCACCTCATTTTACTTTCTCACCTTTCTTCTTTTCTCGACGGCCAGGTTTCGCTGTTCCCCGTTAGTGGAATTTCACCCTTACCCTTTTGCCTACCCTCATTTCTAGCGTTTACCCACCTTGCTCATGTATATCTCACCTTTCCCTTTTGCAGTCTTTGTGATGCAAATCTATTCGAAGAACACCCTCTCCAACTCAACCCTTCTTACGTAATTTTGTCGAAGTGTAAGATGAAAGTTGGTGAATACGTTGCCTATTATGATAGAGAAGAGGAAATGATGTCATGCATCTCATCGTCAAAGAAACCAGATATATTCTTTTGTTACGAATGCAAGATTTCGTTCTTCTTTTACGATTAAAACAAAAGTTTTAGTTTGGTTTAATCTACTAAGAAATACTAAAGATACGCATGTCTATACCTTAATACATTCCACATCGTATAATCCGATTTTTTTCCTTTTTTGAGGAAGAATCTTATCCATGAAGACAGAATATCGAAGACAAAACCTGGCTTAAAGAACTTTTGGATATTCTTCCAATCCTTCTTCGATTTTAACATATTTGTCGGCTCTTTTGTGCTCAGAATTCTCTTTGAAGTTAGCTTTTCCAATAAATTTAGTCTGTTGTTTTGATATTCAGTACCAAGTTCTGGTATGGAACATCAGATCACTTTTGAATCCTTTATATTTTTAATGTATTCAGTTTTCAAAAGACAGAGTTGTGTTTTATTTCTTTCATTTAGAAATAAGTCACACCTGGAGAAAGCCAAATCACTCATATTAAGATATAAGCAGAAGTATCATGTATGCTTTTTCTGCTGAGAACTATTTTTGTCTAAATTGGTATCCAAAAGTATATCTTCGTTCATTGATATTCCTGGCTATGAATGTTTGTATTCACAGTATTGGTCATAAGTTTTTTGATTCTGCAATCAACGTCGTAAGTCATACATGTTTCGTGGTTGATCGATTCTGAGAACAATTTTGCGAAGATCGAGACATAAACTTCTTTTTTAATTGAACAATTTTATTTTATCTTTTTTTAGAAATGACTAAATGCGTGCCTTGCTATGCGGATGGGGGAAAATGGTTCTCCTAGTGAGATGTTACCGTTTTCAACTCTCAAAACCAAGAAAATGGAAGCAAAATAGCCGTTTGGTCTAATACTTAGTGTATTCTCTCTCTCTCTCTCTCTCTATCTCTCTCTCTCTATCTCTCTCTCTCTCTCTATATATATATATGTTAACGCTCCCATATTCAGGGTTGAACACTCTTCAAGTGAGGTATCTTGTTCATTATAAGCTCATGCAATACTCTTCCAACATAGGAATAGTGCACTCTGGTGGATGGGGAATATATGCCTAAATGAATATATCGCCTAAATTCGATCTTACTGACCGTCCAATTCCGTGGAGCAGAGGTACGATACCAGTGTCTGGGTCTGAAGCGGAGGTTTCGATCTTAACTTGTGGTACTGGATGGGATAATTGATAGTCTACATTGAAGAGTTGTAATATAACAAAACAGCTGTCTGTGAATGACACAATATATATATATATATATATATATATATATATATATATATATATATGATTGGTTGTAAACGTAGCGATCTTGCATAACCCATATCAGTTAGTATTCGTTTGTGTGTTGGGCCTAAAGATATTAGAATAAGAATGCGTATTAGGAAATCAGACTGAGGACTAAAGTTGTTTGATTTTTCGCATAATCAATAATAAATATTGATCACAGTTTATCTGTCGGTATATCTCTTCCTTCCTTTCGTTCTTAGGTCGATGCATTTGCTATTCATAACACATAAAGTACATGACTTACAGCACACAGAAAATAATTTCTCTTTTTATCTTTCTTTCCTGTGACGTATGAACACGACTATGCCTTTGGAAGTACGTATACATATACACATGATGCACATACACACACTTATAATTATGTGATACGTGGACCTATATATGTTGCTGATATATGTGAGTGCATTTATGTGTTCATCTATATGTCTACACATTTAGACACATGAATGTATACATGGATAGACAGATGGATAGACAGAAATGACTGTATACTGCAGAGTCCATTCTAATCCAACTGAAGATGATTTCTGCAACTTTTGCATCGAATGATAATTAACAAAAATGTGTTTGTATAAATGTAATTATTAATTAGAATTTTTTTAAAAACCTGCATGTCTATATTCCTGCTTATATCTCAGGCTAGTCAACTTGGCTTAATCAGTCAGACAGTCTCCTGACAATCAGTTGGTTATGACTTCAAATTGCAGAAGGCAAATATGAATTTTAAATATCAGTTTATACTCCTTATTTTGGCGAGAATTGTTTTTTCTTATTACACTAGGAAGAGGTCATTTCAAGACATTATGCAGGCGTTTGACAATAGCTACATTCTGGTTTCCCTATTTGGTCTCGTGCGCTATTTGTCTCTTATTTTGATAATCAGAACCTGAATTGATACCTTTCCAATCTGCCTGAGGTCACTCGGTGCCTGGGGTTATTCAGCAACAAGTTGATGGGAAATTCACAACTGGAGTTCTCTCCACAGTTGAAACCCAGAGACTGCCCCGTGATGATCTTCCTAAACCTTGACTGGTGGAATAGAGGAATCAAAATAGACGACGAATATCTAAGCAACCTAACATTTGCAGACGAAATCGTCCTTTTCGCAGAAAACCTACATAAACTTCAAATAATGAAAGATGAATTAAATGAAGAGAGCAAAAAATTTGGCCAATACATGAACTGCAGTAAAACGAATATCGTATGCAACGATCACATTGAGAATAAAGACGACTGTCAAAATCGAAAATGCATAAATCAGAAAAGTAGACCACTATATCTATCTAGGACAACGAATCTCTATGAAACCCACAAAGATCAAGCAGAGAATCACCCTACGATGGCAAGCCTTTCAGCAAAGTAACATCAACCTTCAGAAACGAGTCGATCCCAAAAATCCTGAAAAGAAGAGTATACAATCAATGTATCCCCCCCCGATAATCACTTATGGAGCAGAAACCTCGCATCTTTTCTAGCTTTTTGGCATGGATTAAAGTGAAGTATCTATTTCACACCATTACCCAACTATGTGCATTTGGAACCTTTTGATTCGTCCTTGGGCTCTCCTATTTATGCTCAGCCAAGCTGCGGGGAAACAGTTCACCCAGGGGCAGCACTGTCCAATTGCACTTGAAGGGATAGACTGGGCTTGTCCTGATGTTTTCATGACTGCAATGGCTTCAGCAACCGAAGTCATATCGGTAGATGCTATTTTGATCGGTTGCTCCATTCTTCGCCACGTTAATCTTGACCTTGTGTCGCATTTTGCTCTGGTGGGAATGCAAATAAATAGGTGCTCGACATCACATGGAAATATCACAAGACAACACAGTATATAAGGAAGAAAAAAGGAGTCTGAGACATCATAAGATCTATTAGAAAATTTAAATGGCAATGGACAGGCTACGCTGCAAGAATGACAGACAACCGATGGACGTCACGACTCACACCATGGATCCCCAGAGATCACATGAAAAACTGAGGCCGACAGAATACAAGATGGAGAGATGAACTGGACAGATTTAGAAAGACCTGGCTCCACGACGCCCACAGTGAAGAAGTGTGGTGAATCCTGGGGAAGGTCCAAGTCCAACAATTAACATTAAAAGACTGATGATGAATATTTGATTGGAATGAAATTATGGTGAACAACGAACTCTGTTGTTTTCACTCAGACATTTGATTTCTCTTAACGCTCGAAAATTCTTTTAAATTAAATTTTTGCTCTTCAATTGCACTTTCGTATTCATTTGTCCGTTTGTCCAATCAGTATCTTTAAAAGATCTCAATGAATTTCAATGACATTTTGTAGAAGTGTGGGGGCACACACACATCTGCATATACGTGCATCGAAAGAATAATTGAGGAGTGTACACAAGGATTATAATCAGGAAATTAAGTGCTCGTCCATCTGTTTATTGTCAACAAAACCCTTTTCTCTGCTCTAAAAGTATGTTTTGTAGATTCTGTGTGTTTCAACTCAATGTTACCTGGAAGCTGTTGTTGAAAAGATCAGACCAACTGAGAGACAAGCTTAGCAAATTAAAACGCTGCAACAAATGTTTTAGGCGAATCCAAGAATTTTGCTTTTCACCTGTATTGTAGCTATACGTACAAACGATACAATATTTCCAATATTTTCAGATGAATTCCAATGAAATTTTATCGAAGGGTGAATACTGCGCTTTGGAGAAGTGATGGAATCTTGGGTAAGATCAAAAAATGTATATCTATACCCGTATCTTAGTTGTTTATGAACTGATCACCGCTCAGCTTTGGTGATAATTTTTGTGCTCTTTAGTTTTTGCTTTGGTTCTGATCTTTAAAATTTTTATACTGAAATGTTATTTTTCAATAAAACTCTCCCTGTCAATTTGATTCTCTGTTTTACACACATTAATTTCTACTCCATACCTACAAAGCCTCGCCAGTGAGCATAAGAATGCATTTATTTTAGGATTTCGAGGTATCGTGATTGAATACCCATAGTCCTGTAACTCTCTGCAGGGTCTTCGGTCCTTTGCACAGTGCGTTAGGGACACCTATATTCTCACAGATCGGTCTTGGGTAAGATTGTATGACTGAGCCAATCCCTCTCCTGGTTTCCCCAAACTTACTCGTTATCCTGAGTGCTTAGTATAAGATAGTATTATTTTTCTGGTATAACTTGGTCATCGATTTAACTAACGACCTACCGAACAGGTAGTGGACACTTTACCACTCGGCAACAGTTATTGGTGGTATGACAAAAGTCAAATTGGATTTAACACTCGATTCAGAGGGAAAGAGAAATACAGTCAATAGTCACAGAGGAAAGCCTGTGGAATGCAACTCCCTTATCGTGTCGTCAGGGCTTCAATACGCTCCATGGAGGCAATTAAAGTTAATAGAATTTGGATCTCAGATGATTTCATTTGTGGAAAGTATTGAGGTGAAATGTAGCAGTTATCAAGCTTTAATACCCTTTCAGATATGCAAGATGGTAAACGAATATTATCCTAACTTAATAATGTTTTGGTAAGTATTCAAGGCTCTCAGCTAGAGGGAATAAACCCAACTCAAACGCTCACGCACTCACACACACACAAGCGCATACAGGTGTGTATATATTCATATACATACAAGGGATTTCGGCAGAGGAGTGTATGTAAGATTTATAACCCTGAAATTGACTGCTTGTTCATCTGTTTGTGAATTTTAACAATCTGAAATTCAGTAAATATTTCTAAACCATTTAATTCAGTTTTAATTGTCTACTAATTTCTTTTTTAGAGTTTTCAACTCAAGGTTACCAGAAAACAGTTGTTGCAAAAAGCGTAGCTGATCAAAATGTTGTAAAATAAATGGTATCTCTTTATTCTCGGTATCAATGTCAATGAATGAAAATGTGAATATTCCTCAAAATCAGTCAAAACTTTTATTTGGTTTCAGCCATAAATTTCGACCTTAAGTCCAAAGTTGGTTAGATTGAGGATTTTTATGAATGTATATGGTCAAGTTGTACTTTTTTTCTCGTCTCTTTTGTCGAATTTTTTTGGATGTCTCCATCACATATCCTTCAGCTTTCCGTAGGTGTTGTCTGTTATTAGGGAGCTCTGGTAGAGATGATCCCAAAATAGACCCTAAACAGGTTGCAACCTGCACAGTGTGACTGAGAGTGAACATGGTTCGCTTGAGTTAGTTGCAAGATTGCCGGGGCAAAATACACCCGAAGGTGGCCGGAAGGCACACGGGCGAAATGTTGTGAACGGTGAATTGGGGGAAAGTCGTCCAAATAAATAGGCTATATAAGCAATGAATAAATCTTGGGTATTCATTTTTTTTTGTCAGCAAAAGATTTGTGTCAGATATCATTTAAACTTTTATCTCTTAATCAAGCCGATGTTTACAAACCTTAGCTTTTGTCTGACTTGAGTCCTCAACATTAGGTGATCCACTGAGGATCAAATCCACTAATCTGGCAATGAACTATTGACATCAAATTGTATATATGACTCCACGATATCCATTAGTATTTGTTTATGAAATCTATTAAAATACCCGTGGCTTTGCTGATGATATACTCACGAGAGATCTAAAGCACAGCAGTACCTGAAAAATCTCAGGAGAGTCACCAGAAGCAATCTTCCCTGGCACTTAAACAAATCTTCCGCTCACAGATATTCAAGCGAGGTCATTTCCATTCCAATTTACTCCCTCGCCTTTTTTCTTTCTTGATGACTGAGTTTTGTATTAGCAAATATCTCTATCTATCATTAGTTGGAGTTTGTGTTGGTTTTCTGCAAAAAGGGCAATGTCATCTGCAAATGTGAGGTTGCTCAGATACATGAACTAAATGAAGAGAGCAAGAAAGTCGGCCTACACATGAACTTCAGCAAGACGAAGATCATATGCAACAACCACATCGGAGATAAAAACACTAAGATCAAAATAGAGGACACAGAACTGGAGAAAGTAGACCGCTATATCTACCTAGGACAACGAATCTCCATGAGACCCTCAAAAGTAGAAGAAATCAAGCGAAGAATCACACTTGGATGGCAATCCTTTGGCAGAGCTAGCTCAACCTTAAAAAACAAGAAGATCCCATTAATCCCAAAGAGAAGGGTGTATAACCAATGCATCCTCCCAATAGTCACTTATGGAGCCGAAACATGGAACCTAACCAAGAGACAGACCTGTAAATTGAGAACCATGCAACGAATTAAAAGAATGCAAAGAATTATGCAGGGCCTCACATGGAGAGACCACAAGACAGCACAGTACATCCAAGAAAAGACAAGTCAGGGACATCATAGAATCCATTAAAAATCTCAAATGGTGGTGGGCTGGCCATGTTGCAAGAATGGCAGACAACTGATGGACATCACGACTCGCGACATGGATTCCCCGAGATCACATGCACAACCAAGGCTGGCAGAATATTTGATGGAGAGACAAGCTAAACGAGTTCAGGAAGTACTGGCTCCACGACGCCCATGATAGAGAGGTGTGGCAAATCTTGAGGAAGGTCTATGTCCAACGACAGACGTTAAAAGACTGATGATGATGATGAAATATCTCTAAGCTGACCCTCTACCTTTAAGCACGTTCTTCTTTCATTCGGCTCAACCTCTTCAGGATCTCAGTGTTGCGATTCTATTCTCAGAATCTTTCCTCTACCTCCACACCTTTCAATGTTCATGTTCAAAGTCTTAAAGAGAGACGGACAGACAGACGGGTGTGTTTCATGTAGTGATTTAGATTATACTTCTATGCTTAACAGGAACAAGATCGCTCGGGAAACAGCCAAATTTTTCTTTACCAATTCAAGCTTTTCTCCGTCGGTGTTGTTAAATTAAATTTCATGTCTTGAATTGAATATCGTTGAAGTTTTCTTTGGTCATTACATAAAAACGCTCTAGACATGATAATTGGAATTTAATTTTGAATTTGGAGACAGAACAAAGGAGATTTACAAGAATGATAAGAGATTTAGTTATAAGGATAGACTAAAAACGTTAGACACGACTCCATTGTTTGAGAAGAGGGTGAGAGAAGATTTAATTGGAACTTTCAAGATAATAGATGGCCTTATAAATAACGGAATCCTGATATTTAATAAGTCAGATATGACGGGAAATTTATTAGCTTGGTCTATTACAAAAACAAAGTCGCAGAGACAAATTGATTTTCTACCGAAGAATTTCGAAATACTGGAATAGTTTACCATCTTATAATAGTACGAGTATAAATAACTTTTTTTAAACTTGGATAAATATGGATCTTATTGGATAGAAAATAAATTGATAAGGCAATTTTTGAGTTATAAGCACGATTAAGCAGACAATTTTCGAAAAAAATAAATAAGATGTGCCTGATAAATGTTGCTTTGTGCTGATAAGCTTGTTGATTTTATCAAGTTTCGTATACTTTTATAACTAAAATTAATATATATCTAAATGCATTTTGCCAAAGGAGACGTCCATGGATGCATTAGAATATAATAAATGAACTTATGGTCAAATTCTTGATACTCTGTTTTACATAAGTCTAAACCAATGAAGCCATTTTCTATTAGCACAACCCAGTGAGTGAAGATTTCACTCTGGATGTTGACTTCTTCAACCTTGAACTGATTTTGTTGTTAGAACAGTTAACTGGAACTGTCAAAAATATCAAATAAGATTTCTCCAGTTTTTAAGCAGGCACCGTGTTTATACATCCGTCGCCCACACTGGCCAAACCAAAGAAGCTATAGAGCTGAAAATTTGAATATTCATCCCTTATTATATCTACAAAAGATGTTTATTTCGTATTTTGAGGTTTTCGTGGGGAGTTCAATTTGCAATGTAAGTTTCCGGCTAAATCGGTTCCTTCTGTTATGCCCGGCTGGGTTCATGCTTGTCAATTAAAAATTCAGACTTTTCAGAGATCCAAAAAGGCGAGAGAAGTAACTATTCATAAATCAACCTTTTTTCATATTTCTAATTAATCACCTTTAACACAGCATGATGCTGAAAAATGTTGACCATGTGACAGTTTTTATTGAATGACTAACCAAATCTGCATCTTTTTTTCACTCCTTTTCCTAACTGTCTTCCCCTTTTATCTGCAACCTTTGCTTTTTCATTTTCTTTTTCTATTTTTTCCTTCCTTCTTTCTTTACTTTTTCAATCATTCTTTTCTCATCTGTTCATTTCTTCTATTCCTTCTTTATCTCTTTCATTCTGTTTTATCTTTGTTTCTCTTTAAACTCTTATTGTCTTCGTCTCTTCCTTTGGCATCTTTCGTTTTACTCTTTCAAATCCCTTCTTCTCTCCTTCATCTCTTCTCTTTCTTTTTTCCTCTCCTTTCTCATCTCTTCTCCCCCTCCTTATTCACGCACTTCCTCCTTCATTTCTTTCATTTTTTCATATCTTCTCTTACTTTATTCCATTTTCCTTTCTTCATCTCTTTCCTTCATTCTTCATCCTTCTTTCTTGTTTGAAATAATTCGTTCCTCCTTACCCTTCCCTTGTACTTCCAAGTCTTTTTCTTTCTTCTTCGATTCCTTCTTTTTCAGCTTTTTTCTTCGTCTTTTCTCTTCATTCATCTTTTTTCTTCCCCGTTTCATCTTTTTCTTCCCTTCCTTTTTTTTCTCGTACTCTGTCTTGCGAAGGACTCTGAAGTTAATGAGTTAGGCCAATTCTTTTCAGTACCACAGACGGTTGGCTGGATGGATAGACGGTGGGTTTCTTAGTGATCCATTACATGAATTACAGCTGACAGTTTGTTCTTCATTTCCAGCCCTTGACGTGAAGCTTTCGACCGAATTAATAATTCACGTATGATTGCTCTTTTATATCCAGCGCTTTTCTACTCGGAGCCGTCAGTCCAGAATTCACCCTAATATGTCACAATACTCTATAGACACTTTGGAAAGTTTCACACAATACCTTTTGTCCAAATATTAACAACCGCATTTCTCTCTCTCTCTCTCTCTCTCTCTCTCTCTCTCTCTCACACACACACATATATATATATATATGTATGTATATGTATATGCATATAAAGAAGAAATCAATACAACTAAAAGATTCGAGGGAGTCATCGCACATCGGTCAGATACCTACACTTGTAAATTGTGCACCAAAGCAGGGCTGGTGTCAGTACACGAGGGACATTTTAGAAGACACATAGTGTACATCACTCGATCTGCAAATATGTTTTGCTATTTGAGCTGCTTTTGGTACGCTCTAACTCTGCTTCTGAGTGTTGCCATCGGATGACGTAAGATTGGAGAGAAATCCAAAATCTTGGCTCAGATGGAGGAAAGAGTTTCAGTGATTCCTTTGGTACCACATGATTAAGTGTTAACAAGGTCTGATGAAAGCAACAATAGACGTCCAGAATTAGTTAAGAGAAAAGGATTCCAAAACCAAAAGATTCTTTGCTGACCAGGGAAAAAGGTCATATTATAAAAAAAGATGAAGGTCTTACAAATTTAACTATTTCAGCAATAACGTTGTTTGATGTTGCAGAGATACACTTAAAAATGGAAGACTGTATTGCGCCAATCTATCATATGTGTAACATTATAAATCTATTTTTAGGGGGACTCGAACACCAATCAGTGACGGATTACCTATAGCTTCATTAAGCTGGAGCCAAGAGGATGGGAAGGGAGACTGTCGCAGCACTGACCATAGGTAACAGTTGGAAATACACGGACACGAAGCAGCGGATACCACTGGTTATTCGAACATTCTTTAACCGTGGACATTCCTAGGACAAAGAATCTTTGTAAAAGTTGATTTGGTATACAAATTGGGGCATTGAGGTCTTCAGGAAGGGAATGAGTTCCCATATTTCAATTTTATAGCAAAAAGTTGGTTTGAAGTCATTCTAGTTCTCTTTAAAATCAACGATTCTGATTGATAATTTTTTTCGAAGAAAAAGTTTTTCCCCTTTTTTTGTCTGCGTTACTTAATTTATGACCCACTTTCCACTGCCTTCTTTTTTTATTTTCTTTCTTTCTTTCTTTCTTTCTTTCTTTCTTTCTTTCTTTCTTTCTTCCTCCCTCAATCATTTCCATTCTTTCCCTCTTTTTTCTTCGACTTTCTTTAACTTACTTTTATCGTCTTCTCTTTCTCCGTTTATTTTTCTTCTCTTTTCCTTTAATTCTTTTCCTCTTTTATTTCTCTCCCCTTTTTGCTGTCTCTCTTTTCCTTTCTATTGATTGTTTCTCTTCAATCTCTCTTTCCCTTCCCAATCATTCTCCTTTCCTTCCCTTTTCTTCTTCTTTCTCTTCCTCTCTTTCTTTTCCAACTCCCCCCTCTGCCCTTTTTATTCTAATTATTAACAGCCCTTATTTGGAGAGTGATCTTTTCGTTGTAATAACTGACAATCATTTCTTCCACAGTCCTTAATGCTCACTTCTGACTGAGTCAACTTAATCCATGTGAACCTCATAATTAGAGCCGTTAATTTTAGTGTTCTCTGCCATGATGTGGGCAAGTGTCCCTGTGACCCGCGGATGGAATGTCCACATAACACGACCTGCCCTCTAATCATGTGCTTAACGCATCACTTACGGTTAAGCCATTATTTCCATTCAGCTTCCCACGAGTCGGATGCAATTTTGGTAGCACCCCCCCTTGTGCAGCAAATTGGACTAATTACTCCAAATTGGGCCCCGTGGGTAATCTACTCTAGTCTTGTCTAATATACACAATGATTCATTGTAACATACATATAATATTATATTGCAAGTTTTACAGACAGCAGCAACTTATAATTTACTTCTGAATTCTTAAACATTTGACAATGTTTGTGTAACATGTTCATATTTTGAGTTTTTCTTTTACAATACTTCAATTACATAATATGTTAATCAATAAGGGACCAGCGTGAATTTTCTCTAAGCGCACATTTTGATAGCTTTCTATTCTATCATTGGGATATTAGGTCTACATTAAACTTTATTTGTAACTGTAAGATTCCACAGACCTTGGTTGTAAACCCAGTGCCCCCCACCGAATGTTTATGTTCGGAACTCTCCAGTGGCAAAGGCCAGCCTTTACCCCATGACACAAGAGTGTTGAAATGACACTGAATCACAATGCTTCGAATCTGAAGCAGTATAGTTATTTTACCGCAAACAGATGTGTTTTAAAGTTCTCATATTTTCTCTATTGACTATCTTCCCGTCGTTTCAATACAAATAAATATCGTAACGAAAGTTTTCAAATCCTGCTGAGTTCCTTTGAGTTTAAGAGAATTTTATGACTGTAACTATTATTATTATCATTATTCGTAGTAGTTGGACTAGTAGTATTAGTATTAGTATTAGTATTAGTAGTAGTAGTAGTAGTAGTAGTAGTAGTAGTAGTAGTAGTAGTAGTATCACTATTACTACGAGTTTCGACTTACGATCGTTTTCAGAAACAATTTACCGTTAGATAAATAGATACTGAGGAATTGCATCAAAATCAGGGAGGTGATTTTCAAAGATCGCACCAAGGGTAACAGCTCACATCGTAAAAAGGATACAAGAAGACAGAGATTTTGGTTGTTTTCGATATTTTGAATCCAGATGCAAGACTAAAACAAGTGACAATTCCTGGAAGAGTGTTTTTATGATACATGAGTCCAAAAATGGTGGAATCAATCAGAGAGAAACATAAAACGGTAGATTAGCAAAAAGGAAAAAAAAACGGGTAACAGTCATCAAGACTAGGGATTTTAGGGCCTTGACAGCCCACTTTTCACATTTGGTGAGATTTAACAGTAGAAATGTAGGGGGGTGAACTACTATTCATGAATCATTCAGAGGGCCCGCCTCCATCGGGTGAGGGTTATTTTCAAATAGCCTACTCCCCTCTCCCAGCTATAATTTTGCTGTCATTTCCACTGTTTTTAAAGCATGAAGCACAATACCCAAATCTTTGAAAAGTGGGAAGAAGATTCTAATTGATATAAAGCAAGATCGATTCATCATCATCACCATCAGCTTTTTAGCGTCCGTCGTTGGATACGGACCTTCCACAAGATTAGCCACACTTCTCTATCATGGGCGTTACGGAGCCAGTACTATATGAATTTGTCTAGCTCGTCACGTTATCTTACTTTCTGTCGATCAAAATTTTGAATAAGATCTCTGAGCATCTGCGTCGTGAGCCCTGATGCCCCATGGTTGTCAGGTATTTTTGCAACGTATCCAAAATATTGCTATTTGAGTTTTCTCATTGTCTCTATATCGTGTACTCCTGTCTTTTCTCTTATATACTAGGATGTTTTATGATCTCTCAGTGGGGCTCAGCATGATTATCCCATGGGCACGTTGCATGGTTTCCAGTCTAAGGGTCAGTATAATCGCACTAATTCAGGCATGAATCCATCTTTTCCTTTTCCCCAAAATATGGGTACGAGATATTACAATCAACAAAATCGTTACCAACGAATGGCAAAGTCTAATCTTACTTTTTGCTACGGACATAGAAGCAAACAAAAAAAACCCCACATTGTTCATTACATAAATAGATTCTCGAAAGGCAGTCGATATAGATCAACAAATACTAATTAGCCCAAGATTGTAGCTAAGAAATCTGACAAAATCAGGAAAAACACCAACGGCAACGAAAACACTGCCAACTTCAGCTAAAATACCACACATGAATTTTATATTCAGTTATTTTCGTTTCACTCCTTCTGTAGGTGTCAGCCGGTGTAGTTTAAATCCCCCACCCCCCGACTCTCCATTGCTACTGGTGCCACTGCTTAATGCATATTGACGCAGCATCTTTTCCCTGGACGCACAAAAACATTGGAGATAAATCAAAAGCAAAACGAATAAATAAAAATATTTTCGCTAAAATAAGACAATGTTGAGATTCACTCCCCGAAAGGTAATTGCATTCTTAGAAAGTGACAAAGAATCTATGGAGTCTGTGTCAGCATGAAGGTGTGTCACCTGAGTTTATCTGTCAGAACAACAAGTGGAGTTGCAGACGAACGAATGACGTCTCAGAATGGAAGATTGAATTCGCTGGAATAGTGTTTCTCAAACAGTGGGCCGTGGTCCAATAGTGCGTTGCAAATACAGGGTTGCTATTTGTAAAATTTGACAGATTTGGTTGCAAAATAGCTATTTGGTTCAGAAAATACTGATTTGGTTCTGAATGACAATTTAGATAACTATCTGTTACACGCAATATGTCATAATGGATATAAACATATCCAAATGAATACATGCAGTATATGTATGAACAATCAGAATTGTCCTGCATACTTTAGTCAGAGAAGGATTTTAAGTCATTGAAGTATTTTGATGCATAGGCTACTTAAATTGGTGCCAATTCTGTACAAATGTGGTTTGGTGATGGATTATAAGTTATCTGATCATTTTGGTACTAAAACTACTTATCATGGTCTCAAAACTAGACAAGACCATAAAAACTTGGTCTTTTGAAGCAAAAATATCTGGCACCCATGATGCAAATATGTGTGCAGTATTGTTATACCTACCCAGCCTTAGTTATATCACTAGATTTTGTAAAATCTTAATCTTCCTAGTTACTCTAAAAAAATTTGGGAGATGGGTATTTTTATGTAATTTTTCTTTGTCAATGGAGGAAACCTTTTCTATCAGCACGCACACTATACACACACACACACACACACACACATATATATATATATATAGTGTGTGTGTATGCAATAACACCCATAACATATATATATATATATATATATAACACATACATATAACACACACACACAATATATATGTATATATATATATACATATATACATATAGTGTCTGTGTGAGTGTGTGCGTGTTATAGTGTCTGTGTGAGTGTGTCGTTTCATTGACTAAGAAAAATTATATATATATATCTTCCAATTTTCTTACTGTAGCTAGAAAGATTCTGATCTTACAAAATCTAATGATAAAACTGAGGCTGGGTAGATATAATACTGATACAGGACACATTTGGATCATATATATATATATATATATATATATATAGTATCGGTATGAGTGTGTGTGTGTGCCGATAGAAAAGTTTTTTTTTCATTTCTGTTGGTGTGCCGCAAAAGTCAAAAGGCGAGAGAAGTAACATATTAATTGCTCACTCCTTTGTTCCATCTTTTTAATAATCACCCCAACACAGTGTGCTGCCAAAAGACATTGGTCACTTGATGGTATCTGTCAAGTGACAAACCGAGTCAGCTTGGTTCTGTTCTCATCAAATCCCTCTACAGCTAAAATTCATGTATTCCAACCTTCTTTTGTTCCGATGAATACTTGATCAAAACTTTTTATTTGGTTTTACGATTTATTTGTGTTTCTAGCAATCTTTGATACTTAAAAACATAGAAAAATATATAAGCGAATGAGGTGCGTTATCTTAAGTTGTCACTGTTCAGTCTATTCATGTTTTATTTGTGTACTGTAAGCCAAGGCAGGGCCGTTGCGCACCACAGATGATTTCACCCTGAGTGGACCAACAGTTAGCTTGGCATAGACAGGCTCGGATTCAGTCTCCTAGACTGGTTGTCAACAATAACTAGAGGACACAGCCTACTTTTTCTATTTATCCATAGCTTGATGGGAAAAAGATTTGAATTCATACCCTAGCAAATGTTTGTTAGGAACTCTAACTAAAATATCAAAGGTAGGTAACAAATAACGTTGGCTCAGGCGGCTACTGCTACTAACGTAAGAAACAATGAATGAAAACAAAAAAAAAACTTGAATTTTCAAAACTGTATTTTATTTAATTCAATTATAAAAGAGTACAAGTTAGTTTTAGGGTTAAGGTTTGAGGTTAGAGTTAGTTTCAAGGTTGGTGTTAGAATCAAAGTAACTGATTAAACGGTTTTTCTTCATAATTATAAAATCCAATTTAACAAAAATTCATAGGACAACCATAAAACTGATCCTGATTTCATTCCCCCAAAACTAACCCTATAATTGAATCAAATCCTTTATAATCACATTTGATAAAATACAATTTTAAATGGTCAAGTTGCCGGCTTTTATTTGTTCCGTTAGTTGCAGCAGATGCAAAGATTAACGTTATTTGTAATCTTCGTTTGGTATTTCAGTTTGCGACACACAACGAGATCATATGTGAAAATGCATCCGACAAAATATGAAATATCGTGACAAACTAGACAAGTTCAGAATCTATTGACTCCACGACACCCATGATAATGAGGTCTGGTGAATCTTAGGGAATGTTCAATGATAGACACTAAAAAGGTGATGAGGATCAAAAACTGTCTAGGCCAGGGTTCGAACTCTGTTCACGGATTCCATTGTTAGTGCTGTTGACTATTCGACTAATCTGCACCCCCCTGTATTATCTGATATTCCAAAAGGTTCGTCCGAATTATCTTTCGAATAATAGAGAGGAAACTATTATTGTTGGAAACTCCTTTCCATTCAGTATTATTGGGTGTGTTTGTGTGTGACGCATTATCTACGACCTAAGCCCGAAGAAAAGGCGGGAGAAGTGACATTCATTCGAATAACCTATTTTGTTCACTCAATTGAACCATTTCTCGGCATTGGCCCTCCTCCTTTGCGGGCCCTGAGGCTAAAGCCTGCTCAGTGTGATAGTTATTCTGTCACTGGTTGCTGCCTCATAGTAAAGATGGTATCATGCGAATTTTTATAAACTTTCCCCATTTTTCTCTTCTCCCCTATCTCACACACACGCGTGCTTGCTCATACACACCCACGTGGAGAAAAGGCTGGCTGACTGGCTGGCTGACTGGCTGTTAAGTATTTAGTTCTACTATCCCAAGGAATGTTGATGTATGGAAAACAAGGAAGTCTTTGAAACAAGCATGCCCAGAATGTCGGCCTACAAACTTAAAAGATAAAAGGAAACTTATTTTCTCTAAAGGACATCTGACCTCTATGGAATTCTAAAATAGAAGCAAACACTTTTATCACCAGTTTAAGTTCTGTCAATATCCAAACAAGGAAATAAAGTGATAGCCAGATCCTATATCGGTGAAATGTAGATCCTTGATAAGAATATAATTTTACTCATGTGCGTGTGTGAGGATGCGTGTGTGTGTTTGTTTATTACGGAGTGATATTGGTCTGGGGATATTAGCGACTTGTCGAGCTCTCTCGTTGCCGCTATTTCCTGGAGATCTTTCTTTAGAGGCGTCCTAAGCCATCCAATAAAAAGCACTCTCCGTCAGTCAGTATGCCTGTCCCCATTTTGTTTCTCGGCTGTTTCTAATCAGACTTACTTGAAACTTGCTTGAAATGTGTCCCTTGATAAGATGCTTGTTACCCAGGAAATTGTTCCACACACTGTCATGTAATATGGCAATAAGGGCGTAAAAACATTATGATTTGGAATCGATTGTCTTAGCTGTATTGAGTCGGATTTAATTGATTCTTAATAAAAAGATATTTCTTGGCAATTAAGAAAATATCTTCTATCCGGAGTCTCGGCAATGTTGGTGTTTAGACTTTTCGGAGGTCGTCTAATTGTACTTTCGGTTCTTTTAAATCATTACCAGCATTTTAGCATCCGTCGTTTGACATTGGACTTCCTGAAGACGCGAGACCTCTCTATTATGGGCGTTGTGGAGCTAGTACTTTCTTACTCACCGTCGGCCACAATTTTGCATGGTATATCTAGAGATCCATGTCGTGAGTCGTGAACCTTTGGAAACCGAGCTGGCGGCGATCACTCAACCACTGGCCAACAGTGATAGGTATAAAAGTTTCAAAATATTGTTGACACAACAATTTTAAGATTAATGAAAAAAAGTGAATGAATAAAAGAAGTATCTAATTTTCAAAAGGATGAAAAGTTCAGAAAAATCATCTAAATAAAAAATGAATTTTAAAAAAAATTTTAATGAAAAAAGAAAGACAAAAAATCTTGTGCTTCAGCAAAAAAGGAAATGATATGAACTGACGTGGACATCTCTGGTTTATTGGGTGAATTCTAGTTACAATAAAAAAAGGGGTCAGTAACTTTGGTGTTTGGGAATTTAGGTGCAACGAGATAAGTTTTAACCTACAAATAAAACGTCTGATTGAAATCTGCAGGGGGAAAAGCAGATGCTGTATAAAAGCATATGCGTTGGCTTTTCTTCTTTGGTATGAAAGCTCCGAACTGATCAAAGAGGGAACTGGAATTATATTAAGATAATTCCATTGCTTTCAGCAATCTCGTCATCTGATCATCCATACATAGTTCGTTCTCTCTCGTTCTCACTCGTTCTCTCTCACTTTCTCTTTTCCCCCCTCTCTCTCTGAATATATATATGTGTCTGTGTGTGTGTGTGTGTACGTGCATGTGTGTGTACGTGCGTGTGTGTGTGTGTGTATGTATGTATGCATGCACATGTTTGTCCATTTTTGATTAAGATTATTTCTCCGATTATGATGCCATTTCCAATTCAATTTATTTTTCCCAAAATTGAATAAGACGAAGCTGAATTATTCCATTATTTCGGAAGGTTCCCTCAGATTCATTTTATCTACACGATCTATTGAGCTATACACACACACACACACACACACACACACACACACACACATATATATATATATATATATATATATATATATATATATATTCAGGCGTTGTATGTGTATGTGTGAACATATTTAAAAAATATATATATATATATGTGAGTGAGTGTGTGTGTGTGTGTGCGTGTGTATCTCTAAGTAAATAATTGATGAAAGAGTGGAAGCCACATTTATCGTGCTATCAGGAATAATTCAGATGTCGTAGGGTGCAAAATCTTCCGTGTCAAAAATCAGCTTTGCCAAATACTTGTTCGTATTTCCAATGTGTTATTACACTATGCAGAAATCTCTTTGGATAAGTTTTCAAACGGCTCATGACAGTTCTAACCTTCAACAAGTGTATATGCCATCAAAGTGACTTTCGATGAAACCTTTTTATTTACATGAGTATATTCTCAAGTTTTCATTATCATAGTCCCTACCATTGTTAAAGATTGAATCAGTGGCGGCGTCAGGCAAAGACAAGACCAGGCATCTTGATATTATTATTACAATATTATTACTTATATAAAAACTTAGCCCGTTACCGTACTTTTCTAGCCTGACCTAGCTCGTGCCGGTATAAAACGCTTGTGCTGCCACTAGACTGAACCCAAATTGTGACTTCTATTTTAGACTACAAAGTTCATACTTCTTCAATATCGAAAAGAATATACCGGTTCTCTATCTAATTCTTTCACAAAAAAGGGCAGCCAAGATATTAGATAACTTATTATATCTATTATTCATCGAGAAGATAGTTATAAATTTGGCGTATTGAAGTGAAAGTTCCTAGCAAAAAAACATTTTCTCTTACGAACGTATATGCAGGTTCAATTATTTTGGGACAAACACTTCTTAAGAAGTTATGTCCTGCATATTTACATGGGATTTGGACAGAAATATCCTTCTTTTTGTTGTTGTTGTTGTTTTCAGATGTACAGACTTCCAGACCATGAAATGCGTGAAATTTCATTTCGATTTAGAAGGTATTCAATGGTCAATTCTTCAGTTTGAATGGTCAGATTTCTGTTTTAATGGTTAAATCTTTAAATTTCAAACAATGGAATATATGTCAGTTATCGACGTGAAAAAACATTTTCAAAATTGATTGAAAATCCTCCAAAAAACACGGTAATAAAAGAAATATTGATTGAATTTCGAATCTTAAGCAATGATGAAAACAATATCCCTTTGGTTTTGCGCTTTGCTTAGATAGGATTACTAAATATAGAAAACGGGGAAACTTTATAGATGATTGAGAAAAAAAAACAAGGACCACAAATTTCTTAATTAAATTGGTTATAACTGTACACCGTCCCTTGGTAACAATATCAAAATTATTTAAACCCGTTGCATTGATTTCAAGCCAATTTTTGATTTGATTTATGTACACAATTTTTGTTTACAAGACTGTTACTTTTCTGTCTCAATTTTTTCTTGATGGGGGATCATCATTATGTAATTTTTTTCGCAATATTTCCCTTTTATTGGTTTATTTTTTTAACACAACATGGCAGCCATTGTAGCCTTCGGTCGTCTTCGGATTGATAATTATGATAAGACTGGAATCGATGTAGATAATATCGATGTTTAAGGAAATGTTATTGAGAGTTTTCCAACCACAGATGCAGATAAACAAAATGATAAAAGGAAGATGAAAAACTATTTGATAAAAACATCACACGTGTGAGTATGTGTGTGTGTGTGTGTGAATTTGATTTTTTAAAATTTTATTTACGTTGTCTAGGCCAAATGATACATTCACAAAGTAATAACAGGGAATCGTTCCAAATAAGAATTTCAACGATATATTAAGAGAACAATGATAAATAAAGAACCCAGTTCATTTGTAAATCTTTTCAATTGAAGCAGAATATACAATCTTTAATAAACCATTGAAAAGATATTAACCCATTATATATATATATATATATATATATATATATATATATATATATATATATATATATATATGTGTGTGTGTGTGTGTGTGTGTGTGTGTGTGTGTGTATGTGTGTGTGTGTATGTGTGTAAATGTGGATGTTGGCAAATACATTGGGAAGAGATCATCTCCCTGCGTATAGATTGGTGTTTATTTAATGTTCTTAGATGATCCCTTGTAACATCCTAATGTCTTCGGTACATATTTATTTACCCCCCCCCTTTTCTTTTTTTACAATACTGAGCCTTTTTTTATTATATTACCAAATTTTATTCGCATCTGTTTGTAAATTTATGTACTAAGAAATGGCTACTAAACTTGTCAACAAAACCTTCTCCAGTTCTCAAATATCTATGTATGTACTCATACGAGGCACATCACAGGAGCTATAGGACTGAATGAAGTTTTGATGAGTGGGGGTCAATATTCAATGTAAATTCATGATAAGTTGATCTCAAAATTGCAACCGGTAGTATTTACGCTTTTCTCGGTGAAAATCCAGATTTCTTCCGTTATTATTGCCTGAAAAAGACAAGAGAAGTGAATTATCCATTGATTGACCCTCTTTCCAACCTTCAATCGATCATTCTCGACGTGACATACAGCCAAAAGACATAAGTCACGTGATTGTTTCAATTGAGTAACTAATCAGACCCTTTTATTCTTCATGTCTCCAATCGGAATTTCTTACACAAGTACAAATATTTTAGAATAGTACTAAGTATATCTATGTAATCATTGTTATTGAACCAAAGAAAGTTGAGAAAGAAAAAGCAAAATTAAAGATTCTAGCCTACAGGAAGACTTCACCGAAACTTATCTTTATTCACACAATCTTTCAATGAGAAACATATAATTTTATTCGTGCATGTGTTTCTCTAACGACTAAGCTGTGAAGTCAAATCCCCGCTGTTACCAGAATGCAAGAGCCAACGCTAGCTGACCAATAGGAATGACCTAGAAGGCCAAATGAACATTTACAGCAGCATTATTATCTGCCTCCTGACCAAACAGCTCTGCATGCGACTCGAAGCAAAGAGAAGACAAATTTAATTATTTGCCGGATTGGTCAAGTTATCTGAGTCAATTGTGGTCAATCAGGCTAATTTCATTCTTTCTCTTCTGCAAGATGTGAGTGAAGAATCTAAAGCGAACATTGAATTGACGATGCTGCGATCTTGACCAAACGAGGTTTGTAGGGTCAACAGACTAAAGACATGGTGTAGTCATAGTAATAGCCTGGGGGCGAAATTGTTCAGAAGAATCGATATCTTTTTCTTCACCTGTTGCCCAATTGACCAAATGTTCGTGCCTCGTGGCCAAATGATCTTTGATTGTCCAAGCAATTGGACACTAATTGCTTCAGCTAAATTTCGTTATCGTCAGAGGGGAGAAAGACCAGGGGAACGTTGTAGAAAAAGTCAAACGCGATCGCACGCATGACTCAAAAGAACACTCATACATAAACATACGCACGCACATGAACAAACACACACACATACATGACATTACAGAAACGTGTAAAAGAGATAAAGACTCATGCACAGATATAATCATACGCACACTTACAAGAAATGTAGTTAGAGGAGGGAGAAAGAAACACATGAAATAGCAATTCACAGAGTCTATATAGAATTAAATTGGAAAGAAAGATGAAAAGTAACCATGCAATATAAAGTCTTTCTATCGGTAAATCATGTACGGGATTCCCAGTTGATATAACAATAAAAGAAACTAAAACAGAAATAATATTCCTAATGCAACATATATTAAAATTAAATAGCTTTAAGTTCAATGGATGACATTTCCCCAAAGTAAGGCTTGCACCATAGGGACCGCCACAGCACTACTTCCATAAGTTAATTCGAGGAAACATATATTTATCCAGAAATGATTGATGACCGTCCCTTCTAGACTAGATACAATGACGACATGATCCTAATATACACGAAAGTGACAGCAACGCTTGATACATTCCCCACTCATCTCAACTCTCAATAAGTTTCAAATAAATTCGACAAGAAAATTCGACGCAATACATTGCATTTTTACAAAGCTTAATTCACTTAGATAAGAATAAAATATAACAAACCAAACTATACACTAAGCCTAAATGTGAGTATAAGCCGTAAATGAAATGAGTTCCTATGCCGAAGAGAGCTTATGTATTCATACGTACGTTCTCTGGCGCAAAGTCCGTCAAAAATGATTATTCATATTGATATATGGATCGAACTTTCTGATCATAGTATTTAAGTACTCTTCTTCGATTCTTCGATCTGTTTGTTGCTCCCCGACCTCGTGTCTAGGATGAAAAAGAAGTATCTGGGCTCTCTAGTGAAAACTACGGACGGAAAGTAAAGAAACAAACAGAAACAAAATAACACTGTCCCTTTCATATATATATATATATATATATATATATATATATATATATATATATATATATATATATATATACATATATGTATATATATGTATATATATATGTATATATATATATATATATTTATATATGTATATATATATATTTATATATATATATATATATATATACATATATATACATATATATATATATACACATATATATATATATATATATGTACATATATATATATATATATGTATATATATATATATATATATATATATAGAGAGAGAGAGAGAGAGAGAGAGAGAGGAGGGGGAGAGATACTAGTTCATCCTAATGAAGAATCATAGATGTATTTTATTTTCTACGAGATTTTTTTTTCTTCAAAAGAGAACTAGTAATTCATACCCCACCCCCCCCAAAACTACTAATTTATATCAATGAATGGGTCAATTCTTCGAAATGGTCGAAAAGATATATTTCTAACAGAGTTGTTACGTTTTTGTAGGAGAGTCTATTGTTACGGAGAGAGGAGAAAAAATAGACTTCATTTTATATATATATATATATATATATATATATATATATATATATATATATATATATATATATATATATATATATATATATATAATGTAGATGAAAATGACGGATGGAAGATGAAAAAAACTCAAGAGATAGGTGCTACATCTCAGATTTTTAAAAGATTATTCTGTGGGCGTATTTCACGGCATTTCGACTGGAGGCAGTAATCTTTTTCCGAGAAAAGCATTTGTGGTACTTCACATGGAAAAATTACAGTTTACATGTTTGATTCTGAAGAACAAAATTGGATTATTCTTGCGTTTTTTAGTTATTTAGTAGTAACGGTAGGAGAAGTGTTTGCATGTATGTAGATGAGAGTAGCATTTGGTTTAAAATGATATGAGAAGCGGCGTCAGAGGGTATTTCTTTCTTGTCTCAGTGGGTGTTTGGTCTGTTTTAGATTAGAAAGGCAGTGTGGCATTAAAATAGTCATTTCTCAGGGAAAGTATGCTTTGTTATCTGTATTATAAGATGGGGAGTTGTTGTAGAGCATTTAATGGATAGGTGTTGGGGCAGGGTGGAAATAGGTGTATTGATTTTATTTAATCTTTCGGGTGGATAGAGTGTTAGACTTCTTTTACTTTTCCTAAAAGGTGGGTATTTGTGTGCTTGTTCTTTTGTGTACTGAAGTTGATGGAGATTGTGTTGGTCGGTAGTATGATTCGTCTAGTGATGTTGTTTTTTTCCTTTTGTCTTGATTGGTGTTTGTTTTCTGGGTTTCGTATGCCTTCCCCCCTTGCTTGGTATATGAAATATCGTGGATACCTGAGTTAACAAGGATTGCTTGATGTATCTTCTGAGGAATCTTTAGTAAAAGCCGATGATTAGTCCTGATTTAATCTTTGGAATGTGGTGGGAGTAAAAATATATTTGGTTATTCTCGCTGGTGGCTTCGCAGAAGGTGTTCCGTTTGATGTTTGTTTGGTTCTGTTAAGGAAAGGTTGTGTATTGCTGGACTCTCTTTTCCAGTGGGAAATCAATAAACGATTCGACTGTTTTCAGTCCTCTTTCTAAATTGTCGACAACTTTGTGCTGAGGCTATATTATTAGGGCATCGTTGATGTAGGGTCTGATTCCAGGAATTCTGAAAAGAGACAAGTTAGTCTTCACTCCATCGGTAACCCAAATTTCTGTTGGTAGGTTTTTCTGTTGAAGTCGAAGAAGCATTGGACTTTTACAAGAGAGCATATTTTTATGATTTTGAGTGGGTAGGACTAGCTTGATCCTGGCTTTTTTTTATCATAGTTATTTAGTAAGTTTAGGTATTTTTTATCTGAGATGTTAGTGTAGTAAACAAACCATCACACAAACTCCCACCACCGGAAGCCTGTGTCTACAAAATTCTGTGTAAGGACGAATTCAACATTGGAAAAGCATCGAGAACCCCTCAAGAAAAGAACATACAAGCATAAGAGAGCTTTCCGACTGGATGAAAGGACAAATGTCCTGATCGAACAAAGAAACATACACAAACACGACTCCAACTTTCACCAAATCCATCTCATCAAGAATATTCGCGAGTCTTCGACACGCAGATACATCAGAGCAGCCCTTACATCCCGGTGCAATACAATACACAAAGGTATGGCCACTTTAAGATTGCAACCCCCCTAAATACTTTGATTTTAAAACAGAATCACTACAACACTAACATAAAGGGTTCCGGCTAACAACCGCCAGTCAATTCGGAAAACGGTACAAGCACACATATACCATTCCTTTAAGAAGAGTAAATGAAGTCTTATCCACCATCAACCCAAACAATTATCATTTTCATATCTCTCTCTATATATATATGTAGCATCATCATCACCATAAACTATTATAACTCCACTGCATAGAGACATTTCTCAGCTCTTTCAATGCCGATCATGACCATTCTAATTTCTGCCATGTCTTACCAGTTAGCCTTTTTATCTCATCGCTTCAACTTCTGTCTGGTATTTTTCTACTGCATTTGCTACACCTTGGGCACCAATCGAATAATGTTTAGCAATATATGTTATCCTTTTTCCCTTTTATCAGACTTACTTCAGTTTGTCGCTCAATTACTTCTCTGATATATTTTACTTTTCATACAAATCTGAGGACGGAGATTTATGCGTTTGAAACAGAACTCTTAATTGGTCAAAATATCAGCTAGACAAGCTGTAGCTGTCTGCTGTCCTCATGCTGGCAACGGCATCAACTGTAGCTATCCAGATTGTCCATATCATGTTTCTTTTGTAATGGCCCACGATATCTTAAATAGACCTGGAGTAGACAAGCACACGAAGTGGCGTCACTCACTTCACCATTCTTACTTACGGCATCTGGTAATCCCAAGCTGTCACCCATTTAAGTAATGACAAGGCTTCTTTAATTTCAGTGATTGCACCAGAATCGGTGTGTCCAGCAAGATTTAGTCGTAATGTCCTCACTATAATAACTGACTCATTTTGTAAATGTTGCTCGTGGCAAACACAATGACAATAATTCAACTGATCGAACAATTGTCAAACAAGATTTTATAATCAGACATGATCCCAATGATCTATGAGGCTTCGACCTCTTGCCTTAGCCTCTCACCTAGTCTGGTTTTCATTGTTTGAGTTCCAATGGAGAATCAATCAACACTTCACCTCTTTAACCTCGTTTTAAGTTAATCAAATTGTATCAAACGAACATTATTTTCTTCTAACTAGGCCAGTGATTCTCAAACCTCATTGTTTGGCGACACACTAAGATATATATATATATATATATATATATATATATATATATATACATATATATATATATATATATATATATATATATATATATATATATATATAATTCATACGTCACATCAAACATTTTGTCCATTTAAATATGAACATACATTGATATATGTATATATATATATATATATATATATATGTGACCATAATCAGTTCATGGAACTTGTATACATCACACACACACACACACACACACACACATATATATATATATATATATATATATATATATATGTATATATATATATATATGTGCAGATAACACTGTTTCAGAAGTAACATGAATCGAATTACTGTACTAAAAAAAATACATTCCTGATCAATGGAACGCACGTGCTGTACTAAAAATATTGATTTCTCACAAAATTTTGTTATACATCCAATAAATTGGCAACTCAGTGGTGGAAGAGGGAGAGATAAAATACTTGCACTAGATGTGTACACAGTTTGACAAAAGATTTAGGTGTGTTCCGAAAAAATTAAGTAACACACTTTGGAGAGAATTGAAGAAACAATGAACCTAACGAAGAGATTGACCCTTAAAACGATAACAATGCAATGTACACAGGAAAGAGTCAAGCGGAACATAACATGAAGGGGCCAGAGATATCATAGAACTCATTAGAAAACACAAATAGCAATGGGCTGATCATGTGACGAGAATGTTAGATAAAGTCAGACAACAATTGGAAATTATGATTCACAAGTGGGACCCCCAGAGATCAGCTTGAAAGAACAAAGTATTAGCTTTGCGGCGACGGCCATGACAGATGTGTCTGGTGAATCTTGGGGAAGGTGTATGTCCAACAATAGATGTTGAAAGGCTGCTGCTGATATTGATTGTACTTTATCATACAGTTTGAAAACCACTGACTTAAATCAGAGAATCCTTTTGTTCCATAGCCAACAGGGTATCAATCACTATGTAAAGTAATTAAATCCTAACGAATTACCAATATTTTTTTTTACATTAACGACTAAACCAATGAGAAACAGAGAAGGAAACAATATATTGAACTTGCCTTCAACAGACATCTGATCAGAATTTATTTTAAATAAGGAAGGCAGAGCTTATCAAAATGGATCAACATGCAGTCCCCATCCTTCATTAAATCATTACACAAACAAGATAAACCACACCGAATAATGCAACTGATGCCCACCCTTTTGCAGTCTCCACCATGAGGTAAAGTAGTGACCACCAAGACGAAGGGTTTTATTCCTCTCAGACGGCATTAAGATGGCTTTTTGAGAGTTGGGCTAAGTGTGGTTCCAATATTGATAAAAAATCTCCAGTATAATCAATATGTCTTCCAACTTCTGTTAGTAACCCTGTTTATACGACAAAGCCTCACCATACGTATATTAAAAGGTTGGTGATATCCACGGGCGAAAATGGACCTTTTCCAGGATCCTCCACATTTCTCTATCATGAGCATTTTGGAGACAGTATTTTCTGAATTTGTCAAGTTCATCCCTCCATCTTGTATTTTGTCGGCTTTAGTTTTGCATGGGGTCTCTGGAGACCCATGTTGTGAGTCGTGATGTCCATCGGTTGTGTGTCATTCTCGCGACATGACCAGCCCATTGACATATGAATTTTCTAATCTATTCTATGATGTCCCTGACCTTCGTTTTCTTCCTGATATATTGTGCTGTCTTGTGATCTCCCCATGTGAGGTTGAGCATGATTCTCTTATGCACACGTTGCGTGCTTCTCAGTTTGAGGGTCGGTCTCTTGGTGAGGTTCCATGTTTCAGCTCCATAAGTGACTATCGGGGGGTTGCATTGGTTGCATACTTTTTTCTTAGGATTATTGGGATCGTTTTGTTTTTGAAGGTTGAGCTTGCCCTGCTGGAAGCTTTCCATCCTAGGATGATTCTCTCCTTGATTTCTTCTCCGTTTATAGAAATTTGTTGGTAGGTAGATGTAGTGGTCTACTTTCCCCAATTTTGCATCTTCAATTTTGACTGTTATATCTTTATTCTGGATGTTATTATTGCACATGACTTTTATTTTACTGAAGTTCATGTGCAGGCCGACTTTTTTGCTTTTTTCGTTTAGTTCGTCTAGAATTAGTTGGGGTCGCGTAGGTTCTTTGCAAAAAGGACTATGTTGTCTGCAAATCTGAGGTTGCTCAGATACTCACCGTCTATTTTGATTCCTGTTTTTTCCCAGTCCAGGTTTCGGAAGATCATCTCGAGGAAGGCTATGAAGAGCTCGTGTGAGCTGGTATCACCTTGTGTTACTCCTCTCAGAGTCAGAAGGGTTCAGAGTCTTTATGTAGCCTGATAAAGGAGTTGTTGTGATTGTATATATGTTGCAGCATCTTGACGTATACAGGGTCTACACCTTGTAGAGTGATAGCCATCGTGACCATGGGAATTTCTACGGAGTCGAATGCCTTTTTGAAGTCTATAAATGCCAGAGCCAGTGGCATTTTGTATTCTGTTACTTTCTCTTTCAGCTAGTTTATTAAATAGTCGAGTAACTTCTTCTGAGTCCAGCCTGTTCCCGTGGTTAGTTTTGATCCAGTGTTTTAGTGATCCGGTTGGTGACAATTTTTGTAAACAGTTTATAGATGCAGGTGAGTAGGCTAATAGACCTGTAGTTGTTGAGGTCTTTTGAGTTTTTTTTTTATGTAGAAGCATTATGATTGCCATATCGCGGTCTTTTGGGACTATACTCTGTTTCAGACACAAGTTGAACAGATTCGCTACTTTTCGTAGACGATCTTAGCAGCTTTTTTTGCCAGATTGATAGTGATGTTTGTTTGATGGATTGTTTTACCTCCCATGATGTAGCTTCTGGGAAGTCCTCGAACTGATTGTCAGCACCCTGCATATCCTGGTTGTTACTTAGTTGCCCATGTCTTAAAGAGTAGAGTTCTTGGTAGAATTCTTGGGTCCATTCAATCATTCCGTCTCCGTCCGTTGTTATGTGTCCGTTTCCTTCGAGTATACTAGTTATTTGTTTCTGTCCTATACCGAGAGCTTTGTTCATTGCTTTAAAGCCCCGACGTTTTTCGAGAGTGGTTTTGATGATTGCTGTCGTATACTTTCTTTTATCTTTTTTTAGTTTCTTTTCGATTGTTTTGTTTAGTTCGACCTCCTGTATTTTTTCCCTTGCTGTTGGTGGTGCTTTGAGGTTTCTGCGCTTTTCAATGAGTTTCTTGGTTCCGTTAGAGATTTTGCTGATAGTCTGTGTGTTTCTTGGTTTAAACATATTAGCAGTTTCTAACAGAGTGGTTGTTATTTTGCTGCTAATGTCGTTTTCATTGGTAAGGATTTTAAATCTATCTTTTAATTCTAACTTGAAGGGTTGGGTGAGTTCATTTGGTACGTTTAGTGGTTGCCGTTTGTTGTTGACCATTCTTCTGCGTTCTTTATTGGTGTTTACTTGCATCTTACATTTTACCATTCTATGGTCGCTTCATATGTTTACTTTATTTAGAATTTGAATGTCTTTGATGGTGTGACTTTTGTCCGTTAAAATGTAGTCTATTTTGTTTTTGGTTTCATGGCTGGGGCTCTTCCAAGTCCATTTTCTATTGGTGGTTGGGGCCCTTCAAAGTTCATTTCCTATTGGGTTTCTTTCTTGAAGAATGTATTCATGATTTTCAAGTCGTTTGCAGTTGCATAGCTTACAAGGCCCCCCCTCTCTCACTCAGTCTTTTGTATCCGAATTCTCCAACGTAGTGTTCGTTTCCTTGTCCTACTAGTGCATTGAAATCTCCCATGATGATGTTGAAGTATTTTTTGGTATTTCATAGTAAGGAGTTCAAGTCATCATACAAGTTGTTTCTTTGATTGATTGCAAAGTGGGAGCGTAGATTTGGATGACATTTAGCTTGTACCATTGTGAGAGTTGTATGGTGAAGCTGGTTATGTGGTCTGTGATTGCTTTGAGAGCTACAACGTTGTCTTTTAGGTCTTTATTGATGAGAACATTTAGCTTGTACCATTGTGAGAGTTGTATGGTGAAGCTGGTTATGTGGTCTGTGATTGCTTTGAGAGCTACAACGTTGTCTTTTTGGTCTTTATTGATGAGAACGCCTACACTTTATTTTACTTTCTCTTTTCCGTAGCTGTTGAGAAGATGCTTGCTTTTCAGTCCTGGTCTTCTCATTTCGCTAATACCTATGATGTCCCATTTGATATTTTTGATTTTGTTCTCTAGATGGGTTAGGTGAAGGTCTGTTGAGAGTGTTCTGACGTTGTAGATGCTGATGTATGACGTTGTTCTCTTGATGGGGGATTTTGGTTTTGGGTTTGTTTAGGTGGTTACTGTTTGGACACATCACTCCCATCCATGCCAAGTGATGTGGCTTGGCTTTTCGGTATCTATTACCCTGCAAGAACGGGCGTTTTCCTAGTGTAGTGTTTGGTAGTCACCGTTGGAGCACATCATCCCCACCCAAAGTGAGTCATGTGGCTGGGCCTTTGGGGCCAAGGACCCAGCAGGAATGGTCGGTATGAGTTTCAATGTGCAAATCATGGGGAGTGTTGGGCTATGCCCTGCCATGCTGGCCCATGACGTGTTGATGGGATCTGGTGGAGTGGTTACTGCTAGTGTCGTTTGGAGTGACATCCGAGTTCAAACGGCTCTTAGCACCCGTTCTTTCTTCTCACAGTGAGTAACAAACAGGCCTGGGTGTACGCAACGCTGTAGAGGGTGAAACAATAAAGAATTAAGAGTGAAGGTTAGGGAGTTTTATCTTATTTTTTTTTCGTTTCATCTCATCCGAAACAGAGCTGAACAACTTAGTGAAATACATAAATGATTATAAAAATGAGGCAAATTTAATTGTACTTATCCGGTTCTTGCTGCAGCATTGGGATTTGGGGGATTTCTTCTAGCAGTTGAAAGAAATTTGAATTTTTTCATTTTACTTTGCAGAATAGTTCATATCCGACTTCCGGCTGAAGGCAGCAAAACTTTACGACTTGGATGTGTCTGTCTTCGAATATAATCTTATGTTTGTTTTTATGGTCAGTCTAACCCTGGTCGAGGCATACAAGAGGTGGGGGCTAACATGGCTTCCCCTTTTTTGTTTTTGTTTTTAGATCTATCGTTTTGGAGGTTTAGTGGAATATTATACTCGAATTCAGTGTGGATTTAGATTTTTCGAAGCTTTACTCATGTTTATACTTTTGACACAAGTTTTGAGAGGAGATTCAAGATCAGGGGGAAGTACATTAGACATAGGAAGAATCAAACAATTCAAAGATGGATGTATGAATGAATGAGTGAAGTACATGAATAAGTACATGATTTATAAATGAATAAATATTCAGATAAAAAAAATTGTAGTTATCTGATTATTTTTGAAAAAAAAAATCAGGTTTCCCAGCCATCTCCTAGAGCCATTGCGTCATTACGTTGAGTCACGGACCCTACTTTGTGAAACTCTGTCTGAAATGACTTACGATTGATGATGTGATGACATAGCAGCCAATGAAGTTGATTAGAAGTGACTGATATTGTTTACTAGATTATTTTTTCGTTATTCATCTATTTCTTTGTATCCAATCAAACCGATAAGATAAGGGCGAATTAGAGACAATTAGGAATGAATAGTCTCCCCCTGGGCCGTTTGATCAAAGGAAAAAATTGGAAAAAATAAAATTCACCCGTGTTTATCATCAACTAATTCTACTTGGCAGAAGTGTCTTTCTTTTGGGTGGCAGGATCGTATTGATGCTAGATGAAAATCCATTTGCAAATAGATTTATTGAGTGGTGTGACCCGTTGCAACTCTGATGGTGATCATAAATGTCTAAAAGGAAAATTTAAGTGATATTTCGTGAAAATCGCCAAAACTGATTTATCGTTTAAAGGGTAATTTAAGAAGAGATCAACCCTAATCTAACAACACTTGTTTGACATAATGTCATCACGAATGGTCATTGTCTTCAATCAATCAATCAATCAATCAATATATATATGTATATATATATATATATATATATATATATATATATATATATATAGAGAGAGAGAGAGAGAGAGAGAGAGAGAAGAGAAAGAGAGGGAGAGAGAGACAGTCAGACAGAGAGACAGACAAGGAGAAATACATGAATTACATATACAGATATTCAGAAATAAGTGACTGGAATGACACAAAATCTTTCAGAGGGTTTTTTAATACTCAGTGTGTAAAGCCGTAAAGTTTTTTAGATTATATATATATATATATATACGTGGATGACATTTCTTATTACTTTCCTCTCTCTTTCTTCCTTATGATGACCTTCATACATCCCGCTCATTAGAGTCTTATACTTTAAAATAAAAGCTGCTCAAGCCATAAATACTAGTTCAGTCTTATCTGACACAAATGAAGTTGTATTTTTACGCAATTGCAAAAAAGAAATAAGACTAATTTCATCTAATAATTACTAGTTATCTTACTTGACCTCCCTTTGAAGTGTGTTAGACTGATCAACGGACAAGCAGCTTATTATCAGATAGATTTCAACGACTAAAATTAAGCTGAAATCAAAAGAGGAAACCATATAACAAAAAAAAAATACTTTAATTGATCCAGTTTATCTCTTAACATCATACTGTTTGTTGATCTATCTTATTAAGAACATGAAAATCACTGAAACATATTCTAATTTTAAAGAAAATGTCTGCGCTAATTCGTATCACCAATTAGACGATATCGAGTATGATATGTATTCACTTCTTTCAATCAAACTTAGATTTAAATGAAATGCTTATACAAGAGATCACCAACCAGAACCGTCACCAAATCTGTCAGCATAGGTTTTTCAGTTTTCAAATTAGTTCGACCGAGCATGCAAGTCGCACAAATGGAGCTACAGAGATGGAATTTAAGCATCTATTCCTTATTATATCTAGGAATAAAACGTTCTATAATATACTGAAAGTCTTTCTCCTCTCCCTCAAGCATAGTTCTTTAATCAAGGGATTTAATTTACGCTATGAGTTTTTGCTCAATTGATCCCTCATTCTGTGTCCAGTGACGTTCATGATTGTTTTCTGAAAATTCAAAATTTCTTAGTGATCCCAACTGACCAAAATGCAGAAGAAGTGATTAGTTTATTGATCATCACTTTTTCAAATGTTTTAATCAATCAACCCAACACAGAATGCTGTTAAATGACATGACGGTCTCTGTTGAGTGACCAATCAAAATTGCTCTTCACTTAATTCAAATCGGGAAATATTAAAAAATTTTCGAAGATAAAAACGCGAAAAAGATACAATATTGAGTGGGAAATTGCATAATCGTCTGGAAGATATTAGTGGATAGAATTCCCTTTGAAAGATGAAATTCTATTCACGCTAAAAATCCAATGAAATGTCTGACCGGTAAGTTAGCAGAAAATTCAGATGTGACAAACCTATGACATGCGTGGTCAAGGTGACAAGAGAAAGAGTTTTATTGGTAAGCAAGAGACAGTTTTTAGCACTGTTTTATTAGAAAAAATGGTAATTTTTAATTTATGAGGAAATCCGAGAATGCTTTCTGTCGATTTCTTCTCTTTCTCCATTAGATATGTAAGAAACAAATTGAATAAAAATGATAATCTGTGGTTCAAAATTCTCTTGGGTACCTGAAGGTATATTTTCAGAAAATTTTTGCCAATCTCTCAAAAAAGTTTGCCACCTTTGTATTGAAGTAGCCAGCACTTTGAGCTGTTGTATCACCCTTTGAGAGGAAATTAGTGTAATCTGCCAGCAGAATGAATTCGAATTATTCGCTCATATAAGAATGAAGAAAAATTTGATGGTCTTCCATTATAACAATTTGATAGACATCTTGAATAATTGGTCATTATAATATTTATATGAGTGAGAGCAATGCAAACCCCACACTATTACTGCAAACCAAGTGAGCGTTTTGGATTCTCAAAGTTTGTAGAAATTAGGGGTACCTTAATTCGATATCCTTGGTTACGATGCACCGTTTTGAATACTTGGGCTGCGCATACCACAATATAGGATCAACATTGTAGCACTATACAGGTTTTTGCTTTTGTATTTCAACTTCTTCAATTGATCATTTATAAATCAATGTTTATATTTGTTGGTTACTTGAACATCAACCAGCCTGAAGCCGTTACCCTCGTCTCTCTCCTCTCCCTTTCTTTTCTATATCTATTTCTATTTTTTACCCCCCCCCCCTTGCTCCTTGATCCCTGTTTCTTTCTATCTCCTCCATCCACTTTTATCCCTTTTTCTTCTCTTCTTCTTCTTCATCTCTCTCCCTTTTCTCTCTCTATTCCCCTCTCAATAGCCAATTATCTTTCTACTTTTTACCCCCTCCTCTCTCTCTCATCTCTTTCTGTCTTTCTTTATTCACCTTGATCCCTGTTTCTTTCAATCTCCTCCATCCACTTTTCACCCCTTCTCTTCTCTTCTCTTCTTTTTCTTCACCTCTCTCCCCTTCTCTCTCTGTGTTTCCCTCTCTACAGCCCATTATCTTTCTCTCCCCATCGTTGTTTCCTTCTCTCCATCTCCCCATATCCCTCTTCCTCCCGTTTTCCTCTCACCCCTCGCGTTTCATGATCCCCATATGTCGCGCTCATTTAGCCTGAAGAAGACGAGATGCCAAACAGACTCAATCAATGTTAACATTGCAGCGACAAAACACTAATTATAAACTGATATGTTCCATGAAAATCAGCCTCCAGGCACGGACATACACAACTTCACACTTGCAAATGACGATAAACATGCTTACAAACAAGTCTGAAACTCACTCGTAGATGTACACACTTGATGCACTCTCGAACCAAACCAAACAGTCAAGCAATTCTGTTATCATTCGATACGTATATGTGTTTGTAGATGTCTCTACGTACGTCCGTATTCATGCCTGTGTGCATTTACGTCAATGTAGATATATGTCATATCTGTAAGCATGTCTCTATGCAAGTCACAGAGCGTCCATATATATATATATATATATATATATATATATATATATGTCAAAGCATCTTTGCACATCTCTGCTTATGACCTTGTGCCTGACTGTGTGCTTTTGTGAAATGCTCTATGTAAGATTTCGTGTGCGTTTATTTGTGTATTTGTGTATGCTACTTGGTATAAGTGCGTAAATACCCCCGTACATGTATCATACATCTGTACACATAGTACATAGTTGTGTGCATGTGTACACACTTCGGTTTATATATCTCAATATGTGTATCTACGTACGTTCGTGTGGATATCTGCGTTTGTCCGTGTATTTGTCCCTATTTCTCTGTGTGAGTCTCTTTTTGCACCTGTATATTTGTCTCTGTGCACGTGTATATCTCTCTATACCGTTGTGTATATTTATATGTTCCTGTGTACCTATCTGGGTGTGCCTATGTCTACCTCAGTGTCTGTATCTACGAATGTGCGTATGCCTCAGTGTACATCTGTGTATATGACTCTGTATGTCCGCGTTTATGTGTGTGTGAATTTTCAAGGTTAGAGTAATGGCGAAATAGATACATAAAATGAAACACTCTCTCTTCACCCGTACACACATATAATTTCTTGTGTGTGTGCATGTGGGGTTTTATGTGCATATATATGTGCGTAAATGCTGATAAAGTGCGTATATGTATGTGTGGATACCCATAAGCATGGGCCTATGTACAATTGATACTCACGTACTGCGAGAGTTCTTGGCTTCGGATATGAATCTACCCAACCAAGATCTATCTGACTAATTTTTGATGAGGGTCACGTCCAGTCTTTCAGATGTAATCATGATTAACTTACATCTTCCACTGTTTCAGCCAGTCAGTAAGACGAGGCAGAAGCCTCAGGCTTCGACAACGGCTCATACGGGTTTAATTACAGATGATAATACAACTCTAAGAAAACACGTACATACGCATAGAGAACTTGCTATAGAATGAATAAAAAGCTTGTTTCATAGAATTTCACTTGAGGCCCATCTGGAGCTCTATCAGTGTGTTCTTATGGCAGACTACGCCATACTCAGTAAGTAACTGAACACACACATACTCACTGCACCCAAACTGGAATGAATACAGTCACGTATATCCTATCTTCCTTTATTTTCATTGAAAGCGTTGCACTTGTCATAAAATATTCTAATGTTGGATATAAAACTTCCAGGTATCAGATTGTACAATATGAAATCTGTTTGTTTAATAGTGAGATGAAGGTTTAAACAACAAAAAACTTCAGCGTTCCATCAAAGTATCACTTATTTGAGGCAATAGCTTTTTTCAAATAATCCTGTAATGAAAATATGGCATATTCATAAAATTATTTAGGTTTTATGGTTGCGAAATCAGTTACTGAACCTTCCATTATAAATACAATTTTCAAAATACTTGAAAAGATGATAACTTTAGTATTAATCCTGACTAGTTTTCACTGTCATCTTGATTTTTAATTCCTCTTTATTAAAACTTTGACTCTGACTGTAATCATATGGCAACGATTGAACAATGTAATCGGAAACTTAAACAAAGAAAAGTAAGTTAGCAGTGAGAATACAGCCAGAGCGAATCTAGCATACGCTTGTCCGCTTTTAACTATTTGGACACGGTGTCCATGATTATACAGAAGCTGATTTATATCTATAAACCCTTCTCTCAGTAACTGATATTCGATACTTGTTGCTATTTATATTGGAGACTTCGAGGTAATTAAAACAACGAAATATGATTCTTTTTTTAATTTCATTTTGTTTCTCATAATTCGATTAAGCATCGATGATAATCTGTTGGATAAATGTCGGGTAAATAACAGGCTGTTACGCTAATTCATATCCTCATTCTCTTGGCTTAGACACACCTAAAAAGTGTAGAGCCTGGCAATGTGATACAACATTTCTTTCAGTTGATAGTTGGAACCCATTATCTGATTCATTCAATCTTTCTTTCTAGACGACTTGATATTGTTGCTGTTGCAGTTGCAAAGTCCACAGAAAGGTCTTGAACCACTCTTCATCATTTTGGCCTCTTTTGAGTTTTATTATTGGTATCTCTGTTTTCGCATCAACACTCATTGGACCAACGCTGAAGAGTACACACTGTAATAGAACTAGTTTCCAAATGCTTCATAACGTTATCATCAGCTTGAGTCGTATTATGCCCTAAGTTGAAATCGTTCTTGAAATATAGTCCAACGTCCAGAATAAACTATATTGCTGATAAAAGTTAAAAAAAAAACAAACTTAAAACTATAAATTATGTCTCCACTTAAATTGAATCTACAAAACAATGCAATTACATTAGTTAATATTTCACTTTCACCATTATCCTCTATGTGAAAGAACGATTTCCTAGATGTAAAAACCTATGAAATCAATTACTTTGCAGGAATTTCGTTCACTAACAAAATATTTTAGCAAAAAAAAGTAGATTTCCTTCTCAAATATATGATATTTTCATAGAAAATTGCTCTGAGCTTTTAAAACATCGGCATCTTTATGCAGAATTTCGTTGTAGTTCATAAATGCCATGACCGTAGCATTAAATTTGCTTGATTAAAAAAACATGGCTAGATACTCGTTGCTTTGCAAACGGTGCACTAGAAGCAATATTCTGTATCAATACCAGCACACAGTAGTTTGGAAGGTTAATGTAGAGTATTGTTGACTAGAATTCTTGTAAGCATTGTGTTATAAACTTGAAAGAATCCAAAAGCTTCCATGTACATTGGTTGCCCTTGGGCGTTATTGTCATTCGATTGTGTAAATTAGAGAAAAATCCTATACAGAAACAATTTTCTTCTATTTGATATGAACAGTGTTGATAGTTTGGTTAAATATTTATTGAGGTGTCATAAAATCAACCAAGGCGGCTCTCACGTGAACAATAACATCCTCACTATTTTTTACATTCTAATCTTTTCATTGACAAAATTCAGTGATGAATAAGTAAATACCGAGAGTTTTATTAAATCAATTCGGGATTTCAAAAGAAAAAAAATGTGGAGTTGTCCCCCTTTTGCAAAAATTGCTCAACCAACACGGTGTCACAGACAGACTTGTTGCTCATCATGATTCTAGCATAAAACCCGTCAAAATGACGGGTTTTATGTAATTTATGGATAAATTGATAATTTAGAAAATTACTGTTTGATTTTTGATTCAAAAATTTTGTTCAATATTCATTGAAGTCAGAAAGTCAGAAATTATTATTTATTTTTTTCGATTCTGAGCGCAGAAGATTTTTCGCTGTCTCATTTAGACGCAAACCTAAAACTTCAACAGTCACTTACAGAAGTCTTTCTCGGTTCTTCTCTAAAATCAGCTGTAAAGAGAGGAAAAGAGTAAAACTCATGTTTCCACTGTACTCTTACGCACAAACACAAAGCTTGACATAAGTTTTACTTTTTCACTCTTTTGAATTAGCTATGATAGGGAGACAGAAAGGAAAATTTATATTTCTACAGAAACCTGTTGATATAAACAGACAAAAATACATACAAACCAATTTGGCGACCCTGGTACATACTGTATTGTCGAAATTATTATGTATTTCTTTCAAAATGCATTCATTCCGTTTTAAAACCTTATTTCAACTATAGAGAAGTGAACAGAAATAAAAGTTCTATACTTGGTATTCTGTATTCATTCTTTTATTCCGTACAACGAGAATTTAAACCATTGTTGACCCCATCCTACCCTTTGATTATGGCTGCCCTACCGTGTGTCTATTTGACCTGACTTATAGTAACAGGTTATGATAACAGGTCTCAAATCAAATATGTTACCGTTGTAATTGTGATTATCATGCATGCTTATTCATTAAAGTAATCATGGGATCTGGTGAAGATTTTAGCCCAAAGAAAAGTGCCAGAGAGAAAGTTTCTCTTTAGTAGTGAATAAACTTCTTCATATTCACCCCTTTCTGCAATTTCATTGCAACTTAGAATTATAAAATGAATGCAGAATCTAAAATATCTAAGAACATGTATTATTGTTAATATTTCGGTAGTATGAATAGGATTTTTAAATGAAATAAAACAATTTTGAAAACCATGCACAATAGAACAAATTTTGACATTAGTATATTTGTATGGATTGAACTGATTTTTCACTTGAATTAGCCGGACACCGGGCCATAAAATTTGGATACCCAGTAAGGTTTGAACTCACTAGTAACGGTCAGAGAGAACAACTTGCTAACCACCACATTTCGATATTTAGACAAAAAACAAAACCTTTGATTTATTTTGACATGAATGAAATGGCACATTTCTCTATACCTTTGAAAAAAAATCGCAACATCTTTTCTTTTCAAATAATAAACCCAAACAAAACTTTCTTTGAAGAAAGGCAAACATGCATCTGAAGAGAACTAAAGTCATCAGATATGCACTATTTTGATTGAATATATTGCAATAAACTTGCACGCTATCTCTCATCTAAAAAGCAGATCCTATCTTTTTATAAGATGCGTATATTTACATTGACATACAATTAAAAAAAATGTAAAAAAAGACATAAGCCGCTTAGTTGAATAGATGAAAGCCTAGCACAAAGTCTTGCGTGCTGTTTATGAAGCTTCTGTATAAAAGGTTTATATATGTGCGGTTAATATGGTTTGGTAATAAAATGTATGAATCAATATGTCTAGATGAAGATACACAGGCATACACATGCCTGTACACAGTGAGATGAATTCCAAACACCTATAAAAATAGTTATCACAGTCAATCAGACATAATCTAGCTTTTCTCCAAAACAGGTTTGTAAACGACAATTAATATTCATAGCTAACAACTACAGCAAGGGTGTCCAGACTTGCTTGATGTAAGAACGACATACGATAAAGTGTGGATGTTTGAAAGCAAAAAAACAAACCTCACTTATATTTTTACTGCTACACACATACTTTGTTATAAAGTTTTATATGAATATCAACACACCCATGTAAGCAGTGATACTTTGCAACTTCTCGGTTTATCTTTTTCTTCTTGCGTAATACATGTTATTTTCTGATTGATTGCGTCTAAAAAGTTTAGAAAATCACTATCATTTCCCTCAGACTTCATTTTCGTGATCTGAACATTGATATTTTGTTATTTATCTATTTTCCCTCAGATAGAAAAGGAAAGTACTGTAAGGTGGCAAACCTTTTACCTAGAACCGCAACAAGTTGTTTTATAAAGCGTAATTTATGTGCAGTGGTAGCAACAACAACTTTCGGGGGACATCCAATGGCCCCCACTTGACATTGTCCATCCCTATGACTTGTCCCACTTACAATGGTGTGCCATGGGCCCCTGCTGTTCAAAAAAATAGCGCAGGTAAAACTGCTACAGTGATCCAACAAGAATTCCATCATTTCGTAGTCTCAGACACCTCACACTTATCATACTTCCAAGCGTGTTACATTTCAGATCAAATGAGGTACCACGAATAGGCATGTCGGAATATGACATCAAGGCCCCATACATCATTGCAGATGTTGCCACACGGTACTGTCTGGGTCAAAGGTCAAGGCTATTGTCAGATAAAGAAGATTTTGAAGTGCAAGGAAACCACCAAGAAGGAGAAAGTAGATCGGTACAGCTTTTTCCTGGGTTTCCAATATAATTGCAAAACCGAGAACTATGTGGAGATGGTTTTAAAAATCTCGACTGATGATTGTTTTAAATATACCATATTAGGATTTACTCAAGTTAAATATTTTTATTGGCTGTGAACATTACACTGACATTTCAATTCACCTGCCAAATTATCATATAGCTCAAATTCTTTTAATTATCTACCTTTTATACTAACTGTAACAAGAATAAAGAGCTCGGTCAATATATTCCACGAGCTGAGTATCAAATGCCAGAGAGTTGCAGTTTGGCGACCCTAATTTACAGCAATGAATATACATGATAATACCTCACATGCATACATGCACAATTCGAAGAGAATGAGCGCCAGTTATAGAACGATTGTTGACAAGCTAATATTACATGTCATTTCTAGAGTACTCCATACTTCCATAAGAGACAATGGCAGACCAATGAAATCCTTGCTGCCTAGTGAGTTAGCTGATGGAAACCGATCTGTTAGACGTCCAAAGCTACAGGGACATGTGCAACTATTCTATGGAATGTGATCGTGATCTGGACCAGTGGAGAAGGTAAGTAGATAATCATTAAGAACTGAGACAATCAATTCACGTCACTTGCAAGAAAACCAATGAAAAAAAAAGAATTGATGAGGATTAGAGAAAAGGAGAAAAACGAAAGAGACGGAAAAATACAAGAACCAGACAGGCTGATGTATGGTCAAACGCCACCCCAACTTCTATTCCAACTGAAGATAATAACAACTTTTGCCTTGTATATACAACATTTAAAAATCGTAACAATTGTCGGCATGAAATACACCCGTGCGTGTCTGTATGATAGAGTTTCGTTAATACCAAAGAACTGTCAATTTAGTGCGTTCATAACACCGTCTCCTAACAATGAGTTCAAATCATGGTAGGGGGAGCATGTGGATTTTACATAACCCTTTATACCCCTCATTTGAGGGTGAGGGACGTCCTTTTCCCTGTTCCTGTTCTTTATCTTACGAAAGCCCTAGACTATGTAATGTAGTTTGAGAATAGCCTCTTGAACTATTTAATCTATTCTAATATCAAGAATGACATACTTATCACAGGTTTGAGGCATGTGTCTATACATATTCTGATTCTGATTCTAAGTAAATGCCCAAGAATGATGAACTTGTGCCAGAAACCTTAGATAGGGTTAACGTGCTTATTCGATGTAGACCGATTGGAAATAAGCTAGGTTCAGAAATCATTGTAACCGGAGTGAATTTGAACAATACAGAGTGGTTCCCTCTAATGAACCAATACAAGAAAAAATATTTAAGCTGGAGGGCACCAGATTTTTTACACATTTGCAAAAAAGAATGTAGGCAAAACCTTCCATATCATTATCTAATCATTATCACCCTTGACAAACCACCCACTGTTATATAGATTTTAGATGAGTGTCAATGCAGACCCTACGCTTTTTTATGAAGTTTGAAACCACCTGGATTTTTTGGATCCTTCAAGTTACCGTATTTTTGGAGTCTGTTGATTCAATACTTCTCTCTACAATGCACTGTTCCAATTACTTCGAAGTTACGAACATATTAAAACTTTTGAATAGTGTATAGATCCATATGTTGATCTGAACGTTAGCTCTTTTTGAAGACCGATAGTAAGCAATCTAACCTCATAAATCTTTGCCAGTGTAGTGAATTTTATTTTAACTGGTTGCTTCACTGTATTTTCTACTAACTAACGCACATCGTAATGGATATTCATATTTATGAGTCGATTGTTACCTTTTCAACGTCAGATCTAAAGCACATAAACAATGTGAACGATTTTCTCAGGGGCGAAATAGCCATACGGATAATGACCAGCTTGCTGCTTTCATTTGTTCCGTAATTTACGTACATAAACTTTAGCTTTAGACTAACACAAATTAACTCTCTTTATCATAATTTGCAAGCCCCTATTCTGTAAGTGACATAGCAAACTGAAAGAAACAAACAGAGTAAAATACTCAAACGAACACAAATTTGGCTGTTCTGCTGTGTGTATGTGTGTTTGCTGCAACTGTAACTATTGTTCCTGTTGTTGTTACGATAATTTCGCTTTTTACCCAAAATGAATACAATAATTTTAGTTTTGTTTACCTTTCAAATTTTCATGTGGATATACATTTGTAAAATATGTGTATGTGTATGTATACGTATGTGGTCAATTATATGCAGAAGGTTTTATCAATGTATCTATGTATCATCGACCTCGGTATCTGGTTTTCCCAGATAGTCACCCATTTAGGTATTGACTGAGCTCGATTTTGCTTAATATCGGTGATCTAACGAGAATCTGTATACACAGCGTAGTAACCCGATTGTATAGGGAAGAAGTTCCTTGAATCTTTTGCAGAGGGTTTAGCCAAGAAGCATTGACCACCATTTTTAATGTCTTTGGTATGATTCAGTCATGAATTGAGCTGACCACCTACAGGACTGGGCATCAACACTCCACCATTGGGCTGCAGTGATCAGTTTTATGGAAACTTGTTCGTACCTAAAAGGCTTCAAGAGTAGCACACTTTTCAGCTGACCCATTCAGAAAGCAATAAGAAACCCGAGGGGGGAGAGAAAAAAGATTGTCACGGAAAGTTAATAAAGAAACAAACCATGGCAATAGATCGAAGTTAACTGGGACAAAAAAAAAAGAAAGAAAGAAAAAAAAACAAGGGAAGAAGGAGTAAAAAAGAAGGAAATAAAAGAATTAGTATCACAAAAAAAGAAAAGCGAAAGAAAAAACGATCGATGGAATAATCACGTGAATTCCAGATGTCCGTTTGCATCGAACTTCATAAAAAGGGAAAAAAAAGTAGAAAAAAAAAGAACGTAAAAGATGAATAATGAGTCATGTAAAACGTCATTGTTTTGTTTGTATCATTTATTTTTCTTGAAGATCATTTTAACTCAACTACTAGCATCGCTTTTATCACAAAAATCTCAGTGGGTTTGAAAATCTCTCGACATTCTATTGCTTTTATTTATTTATTTATTTATTTTTCGGTTCGTGGATTCGCTTTGTTTCATTCATTCGAAACCGAAAAATCCCCCTTCAGCTTGAAAAAAATGTTACTGTTAACCCTTCATGTTCTAACCATATATTCAAGTATCACGTCTTAATCATCATCATCATCATCAGTCTTTTAGCGTCCGTCGTTGGACATAGACCTTCCCCAGGATTTGCCACACTTCTCTATCATGGGCGTCACGGAGCCAGTACTTCCTGAACTTATCTAGCTCGTCTCTCCATCTAACATTTTGCCGGCCTCGGTTGCGCATGTGGTCTCGGGGAATCCATGTTGTGAGTCGTGATGTCCATCGATTGTCAGCCATTCTTGCAACATGGCCAGCCCACCGCCATTTGAGATTTTTTATGGATTCTATGATGTCTCTAACTCTTGTCTTTTCCCGGATGTGTTGTGCTGTTTTGTGGTCTCTCCATGTGAGGCCCAGCATGATTCTCTCATGTGCACGTTGCATGGTTCTCAATTTACGGGTCTGTCTCTTGGTTATGTTCCATGTTTCAGCTCCATAAGTGACTATTGGGAGGATGCATTGGTTATACACCCTTCTCTTTAGGATTAATGGGATCTTATTATTTTTGAAGGTTGAGCTAGCTCTGCCAAAGGCTTGCCATCCTAGTGTGATTCTTCGCTTGATTTCTTCTTCTTTTGAGGGTCTCATGGAGATTCGTTGCCCTAGGTAGATGTAGTGGTCTACTTTCTCGAGTTCTGTGTCCTCGATTTCGATCTTAGTGTTCTTATCTCCAATGTGGTTGTTGCACATGATCTTCGTCTTGCTGAAGTTCATGTGTAGGCCGACTTTCTTGCTCTCCTCATTTAGTTCATCTATCATTAGTTGGAGGTCATGTAGGTTCTCTGCGAAAAGGGCTATGTCGTCTGCGAATCTGAGGTTGCTCAGATACTCGCCGTCTATTCAAATTCCTTTACTCTCCCAGTCTAGCCTTCTGAAGATCATCCCGAGGCAGGCTGTGAAGAGTTTAGGTGAGCTGGTATCACTTTGTCTTACTCCTTTCTGGAGCTGGAAGGGGTCCGAGTCTTTATGTAGCCTGATAAATGAGCTGCCGTGATTGTATATATGTTTCAACACTTCTACATATACTGGATCTACACCTTGGCGACTGATGGCCTCCATGACCTTAGGGATTTCTACTGAGTCGAACGCCTTTTTGAAGTCGATAAATGCTACGGCAAGTGGTAGTCTATACTCTGCTGCTTTTTCTTTCAGTTGATTTATCGAGTGCAGGTGGTCCATGGTCGAGTAGCTTCTTCTAAAGCCAGCCTGTTCACGTGGCTGGTTTTCATCGAGTGTTTTTGTGATTCGGTTGGTGATGATCTTTGTGAAAAGTTTAGATACACAGTTGAGTAGGCTTATAGGCCTATAGTTGTTGAGGTCTTTCGGGTTTCCTTTTTTATATAAAAGCATTATGATAGCAGTATTCCAATCGTCTGGGACTTTACTGTGTTTTAGACACAGGTTGAAGAGGACGGCCAGTTTCCTATTGATGGTTTTACCTGCTTTTCGGAGTAGGTCGATGGTGATGTTGTCTGGTCCAGGGGCAGTTCCTTTCTTTGTCTGTTTAATGGCTTCCTTCACCTCCCACGGGGTTACTTTTGGGAAGTCCTCTAGTTGTTTGCCCGTGTCTTGCGTATCTTGCTCATCGTTTTGCAGTCCTTGTTTGGACGAATAAAGTTTTTGGTAGAATTCTTTGGCGCGTTCGACAATCCTGTCTCTGTCTGTTGTTAGGTTTCCATTTTCCTCGAGTATGCTAGTTATTTGCCTTCGTCCCGAGTTGAGGAGTTTGTTTATAGCTTTGAAGCCCCGACCTTTTTCAAGAGTTGATTCAATGACTGCCGTTGTGTATCTCCTTCTGTCTTCTCTTCGTTTCTTCTTGATTAATTTGTTTAGTTCAGCCTCTTCAATTTTCTCCCTCGTTGTTGTCGGTGGCTTGAGGTTTCTGCGTTTTTCCATGAGATTTTTAGTCTCATCCGAGATTTTGCTAATGGGTTGTTTGCCCATTGGCTTGAATGTAGAGGCTACTTCAATTATTGACGTTGTCATTTTGCTGCTTAGTTCGTTGATGTTGGTGCTGTCTTGTTCAGTAAGAATTCTGAATCTGTTCTTCAATTCGAGCTTGAAAGATTGAACGTGCTCTTTTGGTATGTTTAGAGGCTGCGGTTTTGTATGGAACATTTTCCTGCGTTCTTTATTGGTGTTTATTTGTACTTTACATCGTACCATTCTGTGGTCGCTGCCTACATTGACTTGATTTAGGACTTGGATGTCCTTGACGATATCGTTTTTGTCCGTTTTTGTCCGTTTGGATGTAAAACCTCTATAAATATTTTTGTATCTGCTTCATTATGTTGAAAAATTTTCCAGTGTCATAGTTAATCAGTTTCTCAATAAGCTAGTGGATGGTGTTGTGTGTTAATAATGAAATTCCGACGTGAAATACTGTTTAAATCGATTGAATTTGTAGGAAAATATTGCATCATATTTTTTATAAAAATTGATAGGAGAAATTATTTCAATTTTTTTACAAGTTTTAAAGTGTTCAAAATCACATTCTATCGTTCATTTTTCTTGAAACTTAATATTCTAAATTATTGATGCTGGAGAGAGATATAGTGATGATAAATAGGAGCATCGATTTCAGATCCAATACTGGACATAGGCCTTTCTTAGTTCTTTTAATCCTGACTGTGACTGAGCTAACCTTTGCTATATCTTTACTTTCTATCACTCCATCTTCTGTCTGATGTTCTATTGCGATTGCTATCCTTTGGGCATCATTATAACCAACCCTTTCCTTCACCTGTTTTATTTCCTCCTCGCTATGTGTCCTGTACATCCCCACTTTTGTCACGTGGTCACATCCATGATATATATTTACTCTGGTCTACCTTTGGATCAATGTTGATCTCTGTCTATCTCTTAAGGATATTCATAGCAATACCCTTACCATGGATATATGTATTCATCGGAATTCCTTTTCAAGTGTTTTTGTTAGTTTCCTTTTTTTATACCTATACGTCAGAGTTGGTATTAAACATTAATCATTCTCTTTAACGTTCTAAACATACTGACGAGATACTTTTCATTTCTTCTCGATGCATCCCACTTATACGAAGTTTCATTTCACTTTCATGGATTTTATCACATGTCGTATACAGATGTATTCCTAATTTCCATTCAGTTCTAGACAGAAGTGGATATAATCAGAGCCTTTATTCACTAAACCTCTCAAACTTATTTTTTTAAGCAGAAAACAATTTGTTCTTTGCTTTTTCGTGGAAATATAAAGTCTCACTGGAAACTATCTTTACTGAATATCGGTTGCATGACTTTGATGTAACGCGACAGCATGAATAGACACTCCCTTGTTGGGTTACTCAGTCGATAATGAGAATTGTGCATAAAGAATCGTTTCATATCGTTGACAAGATTAATGAGAATAGAACAAGGTAGCTGACTGTAATTCCGAGAGAGGATTCAGCCGACCGTTTTGAAAAGTAAATGGCACGCTGGGACAAATGTGTAAGGTCCTAAGACAGTATGCTAAAGATTACTACGTGTAATTTCAAAACCTAAGCTATATTTTGATTCATATTTAATGGCTCCATACCTTTCGGGCAGACTTAGTAAAAGAAGCCCCTGCATTTTATTTTGTTTTAAATTTCAGCTTCTCTAATTCAAATTTAAAAAAAAAAAAGGTAAAATTTCGAAACTATTCATTTAATTGAAAACAGGACGAACTCGTTGAAAGTAGCGGTTAAGTAGGAATCAAAACTTGAAATTATTGATTTTATATTTCTTTCTATCGATGTATTATATTGTTGGTTTTATTTAAGTTTTAGAGGATCAATACTGAGCAAAACTGCTTGGCATCGATTGGCGTAACGGAATATGAAAGATTTTAGAGAAATCAGACGAATAGGGAGACGAACAACTTGGCACAAAATTGAGACTTTGTATCTGAGATTTGTTAAATCATTTTAAAATGGTTGATTTTCAGTTGAACTGCTTTTTTCCCTGAAATGTTTATTTTGCTCAGTGCATAAAACGGCCCCGGTGAGTCCCAAATAGGCCCTACATTTGTGTAAAATTTACATATCGTCTCCATATTTTTAGAGATTGGATAAATTGTGTTGTTCGAATTTAAATATACGTGGTATATTTTGGGATTATAGTTTATGTTAAGCTCTCTAGAATGAAGATTTTCTTTGTATTTCTTACTTCAACTTTGGCCTAGGGAAATAAAAAAAAACGTGTTGGCAACCGTGATCTGTGTATTGACTCCATTGTAAGATATCATGTTCGACAACATAAAGCCAAAATTGTTCATAAAATTTTAAAAATAGTGGAAAAAGCTTTTACTTGGAGAAATTATGTACAAAAATCAGACAGCTTTTGAATGTGTATATGTATGTTTGAATAATGCACTGATTACTTTTTGCACCCACTGTATATAAGTCATATATACTTTCTCCATCTTTAAGAGGATTTGCAAAGAAAAATTCAGGATTTTGAGCAAGGTGTTAAAATATCTGTCACCATGCCATCTTTGCATGGGGTTTTCAGCTTTTGATAATTCGTAGCCCCAAAACTACTTCGTCCGTTGTTACGCCTGGAACTTAGTAATACTCAATCAAAGTTCCTATACATTGTTAATTTCACCCTTTTCTGTCTTTCAAAGTAACCATCTGATGTTTGCTAGGGTGATCTGCTGCTTGAGCATCTTTCACGCTCTTCTGTATTCTTATTGCTTCTACGATCATCGTGTCTTTTTGCCAATTCTCTTATTCCATTTTTGTTTATTGTGGTTCCGCTGTTAAGGTTTCATCTTCTTCAGTCTTTATCACTATATTTCTCCTCTTCTGAACAAGTTCCAAAGTTGCCGGCGATTAATCTCAAGTGTTATCATTTTCATTTATTTCTCCTACCACCTTTGTCGATTCTTTGATTATGTTTTCCCAGATCTTTACTCTCTGCTACTTTCATTATTCCACAAGACCCTGAATCTGTTCTCTATCGCTACACAGATAGCAGTAATTTATTTTTGTATTGAGGCATATTGTCTCCTTAAGGCTCATATTGTTAATTAAAGTTAATTATGCCTTAGGTTAATTATGCTACCATTCTTTGCTAACTTCCTATATGTACTTCATTCATAAAGGTAACGTCTTTGACGTCATTAATTTCATTGGTTATTTTTGTAATTCCTTTTAGGCTCCTTCAAGTACACTTAGTATTTTCTCAGGTTCTTTTTGTTTCTTTTTTTTTTGAACGTGGATGTTATCTTAATTCTGTATCTCTCAGGCAGGGAAATTCACTTTCAAGTCTCATCACTCTTTTTTCTGTCCTACCCAACATTCTCCTACACTTGATTACCAATCTTTCATTTCCCCAACTTTAGCATTTAATTCTCCTATGAGTCATGTGCAATTTATTTTCTCCCAGCTCATTACTTTACTGATGTCATAAAACTGTTCGAGCTCTTTTTTGAAGTTGGTACGCAAACCTGGATTACATTTTGTGTGTATCTTTTGCTTAATCTAACTCTCACCCAATTTTTTATATCTGATAAGCTGTCAAAACTAAAACATTGCTTGATATGTTTTCATTGACTAAGAATCCTAATACATTGCATTAGTTATCCCTCTCGCTATAATAGGATGGATGATTACTTACCTGCAGTTGTAAAAGATTTTCCTTCTTTCCTCTAAGTTCCACTAGTACCAACGACACGCCAGGTGGTAATGTCCAATCCCATTACCAATTAATCAAGTTTGTAATTTTTAGCTATTCCTTGAACATAGCATATGTAAACCTACATGTTCAATTCGTTTAATGTCCTCGTTTCATTTGGACAGTGCCTGCTCACCCTTGGTGACGCAATGCCAGCAGACATCTGGAGAAAATTAGACTTTTGATAGACGGTGATCCAACAGGAACGCAACAATATTAATGAAGGTTTGCTGTCATATAAGATTGGGAAAGTAGGTGTCCAATTAGGTTCATCCGTCTTTACTATTTCTTGCAAGCATTCGGTATATTTGATGGGTGCCTATATATCTACCGGGTGTTTTTATTGTCCATGTCGCCTATAAAACTCTTTAGGAAAGAATGTATAAACTATATTTCTGTATTAGGGAAAACATTTGCCTAAACCCGTTAAATGCTCATGTTTGCGTATTTGGGGAAAAAAAAATTATGCAGCTCACTCGACGGATAGTTGCAGAACAATATTGTGTTTGAGAACCACTATTCTACACCTTACAACATTTCTTTTGCACCGTTTCCTCCTTAAAGTCTCTTCAGATTCGTTATTAACGTTTTAGGAAGAAAAATACATTTGCAGAATCGTTCGAGCGGCAATAAAAGACTCATCTTCCCAACAAAAAGCGCATATGAAATAAAGCAACCACTTACAATACGTCGACTGTGGCTACCTTTATTACATTAGAACATCGAGACATAACCATAAATTCCGGTAGGAACATGGACACCTCGGCTCTTTTCCGGGTCGAGTCGTAGATATTATTTTCCTTGGAGAAATGGAATTTTTTTCTTTGATGTTTATTTCACAAAACACAGAAGACATGTGCACGCATGCATGTCTCTTCGGAAAGGAATCGAGAGAAAAATAATGTCGCTTACAGGAAAAGTTCAATTCATTCATATTGTTCAATCTTTATCAATGCATTGTGAAATTCACGAATATATATATATATATATATATATATATATATATATATATATATATATATATATTATTATCATTATTATTATCATTATTATTATCAATATTATTATTCGAAAGTGTAAATAAGGTTTTACATGCGCGCTCTTTAACTTAATTCTGAATGTAAAACTTGAATTTCCCCAACATCAGGTTTGTGGCAAAATGTAAAAATTAGAGAAAATCACTTGAGATCAAAAATGCGTTAATAAAAAGTGTTGATCAATTGACTCATTTTTTGACAATTTGTGGAATGGACAAATTTTCAAAGAACTTTTTTTCAATTGATTCAAAACTAGGAAAGGAGAGAATCAAAACTAACCAAAATATCTCATTCTATTTAATTGAAAATTTACCTCAGTTTTCAGAATTATAAATGCATTTTATCAAAATGAAATTAATAATTATATAATTTAATTCTGTAAAGATTTCTTATAAACGTTTCCTTATTACAGACTCATCATCAACGTTTGATGATTTTCTTTTTCTCCTAATTAAAACCATCAACCTGAACCAACAACAAAAATTTCTTCTATTCTCAAGTGATTCTGCCTGGCTGGCTGACTGACTATGAGCGTGTGTGCGTACGTGTCGTGTGTCCGTCGCATCAATGGAGGTAGAGGGCTGAAAATATCAGCATTTATTCTTTATAATGTCTCAAAGAACAGATTCTTGAAAAAAAAATACCCGAAATAAGATTTTTGTGGAGATTCGATTTAGAATTAAAATTCATGCTAAATTGGTCACGCTTGTTTAGCTTCTTTTTTTTTTTTTGCAAATTCGGACTTTTTAGTGATTTGAAAAAAAGTGAGAGAAGTAATTTATTTTGATCACTCCTTTTTCCAAATTTTCAATTTATCACCCCAACAAGACAAGCTGCAAAAAGACGCTGGCCAAGTGACAGTTTCAATTGATTGACTAACCAGACCTGTCTGATATATTTGTTATGTCAATATGTAGCACTCAACTAATTAAAAAAAAACATAATTATCCCACCCTTATCCTAACAGAGTCAAAGATTCGACCTTAACAAATAAATCGTTGATGTTTTCAAGATTTTCAGTTCTTTTCAAGAAATAATTTTTATTTTAATCAAATTATTACATCAACCGAAGGCAGGTCATATATCAAGTGCCTGCACAGAGATGCATTTCCGTAAACCTAATTAAAAATTAAGCTCATCCTTATTTTACTATTTATTTTATTTAATGAAGTATTGTGAATTATTATTATTAATTTTCAGACGCTTTCCGATCCGTGTGTCAGTTTAAGTTGTGTTAAACAACAGAAATAGGAAGGAGGAGGTATTATGTCATTAAAAGGTGTGATGTCATCGGAAAATACCTTCAAAATAACATCTATTCTGATCAATCTTTCTTTACCAACTGCTAACAATGTCATTATATAATATCTAAGGTCTGTTTTTTCTTTTTCATTTAAAAGAGACAAAAATAGCAAGAGAACGCTGAGAATAACCATTCAGAATTTTTCTATTGAAAATAAAACTTGCCTGATACTTCAATATGGCAGTATTAAGTTTGAGAATCTATTGATTCGAAGAAAGGTTACTTGCATTTCTCCCTCCTCCCGTCTTTGAACTTATGGTTCTTGTTACACAACCCTTGTTTTAATTTTTTTCATTTTTTCCGCAACGTCAGTCAGGCCGGCTTCTCCTCGGCACAAAGCAAACAGCTCGGAGTCTCTTCAGGAAAGCTCATTCTTTACTTCTGATCCGCTCATTTAACTATTAGTGGATAAAAAGCCAGGAAGTCAGACAATACTGCACTAGTTTCTTTCCTGTGGGAAGATCCGACAAGGACAGTTTTGTCAATTTCGTCCCCAAGTTTATCTTTAAATTTAAGTTAAAAAATTTTCAATTATCCAGAAACATCTAAATTTTCCAGACATGTATCTAAAATAAGGGAAGTATATTACAGAATATTGATAAAATAAATGTGACTTTGATCTTCATTGTTTATCGTACTGAAATATTACTCGATTTGGTAAGAATATTACCTATCAATCACATTACGTCAGTTTATTCATATCCATCTATCAATCTGATACATGGATATGAACAAACTATATAGACAGATATATTAATAGATATAAACAGATTGAGGTAAAAAAAAACAACAACGAAACATCCAGTCTCAGGATTCGAGTGATGAATAGATAGATACATATGAGCAGAGTATCTATCTTTTTTTTACTACTACGTTTAGAGGAGAATGAAGATTTGCACTTGAAATACTCCGACTTTTAAGATCTAATCTAATCCTAACACCAAGTATTCGCATCATACTCAAAAACTCAACACATCCAGGAGGTACACACGCGAGTGTAAATACACACACACACACACTTTCACTCATATGAAAGTGTATGCTTATTTGGGATTTATATTGTGTTTAACTATTTCCTCACTACCCTTTTATCCTTTCAACAGCAGCAATCTGTTTGCTTATACTCACACAAACGCATACACATGCATATATATATATATATATATATATATATATATATATATATATATATATATATATATATATATGTATATATATATGTGTGTGTGTGTGTGTGTGTGTGTGTGTGTGGTTGTGTATATATATTGACACTAACTCAATTTACTATAAAAATGCATCGTATTTCAAGAAAAACTGGTGTTGTCAGGTTTTGTAAGAAGCCATAATGGAATTAGCCTGCATCAAATCGTATCGAAATTAGGAATTCCACGCTCAACTATGAATCACGAGATCATACAATTCACTAATAAAAAAAAAGTATCCATGGTATCGCTTTCAGTTCCACCTGAGACATCGGGAAAGTGTTTTCATGGGCCGACGAAAGAATTTGTAAAAAATAAAAACCCTGGTTGCAAATCAGCAGATGTTGCAGGCTTTATGAAAACCACCTCAACAATAAGGTATTTTCTCATGTGATTTATTATAACAGCGCAGCCAACGCTTAAATCAGATCCAGTAAGCCATAAGTAGGCTGCGTTTTCTAAATTCCACGTATCTTTCACAAAAAAAAAAAAAAAAAATATGGTGGGGTCCGTGTTCCCACTAACTCTGATGAAAATTATCTGATTTCAACCTCTTTCTATATAATTCTATACGTCTGATTCGCCCAACCAAATTTGGCATCTATTCCAAATTGATCGAGCTGATGGTTTTGAAGTAAATCATGTACGACACCACAAGGTCAATTAGTCAATACTTAACAGAGAAAGCAGTTAGCTACTGAAATTGATGCCCCGAAATCACGGACCTCGTTTTAGTGGTATCTTTCCAATGAAATCCAGTTTTTTTTCCAACAGAAAAGGAATATGATCAAGAGTGGTGGTTCTTAATTAACGGTGCATGGAGGGTGGCGGGGCGTGAAGTATTTTGAGAAGTGGTACAGAGCTGTAAAAAATGTAAAAATTCTCTCATAATTTAGGGAATTCTTTCAACGAACCTTTGCATAATATCATGATGAACATAAATATACCATGCTCCTCTATTCAGGGTAAGCTTACGCAATGCTCTTCTATAGGAATAGAACACTCTGGTGGATGGGTAATTTCTGCGTAAAATAAATATATAGCTTAAATTCGGCCTTACTGACCGTCCAGTTCCATAGCCCAGTAGGATATCGGCCTCTGGGTCTGAAGAGAAGGTTTCAATCGCTGTATGGAAAGTCTATAGCCACACTGAAGAGATGTAATACATCGAAACAGCTCTCTGTGGATGACACAATGATATATATATATATATATATATATATATATATATATATATATATATATATATATCAGCAGAATCTGTTGCAAGTCAATCATTCGACTGGAGGTAATCGTACTTCAGTTTACTATTCACTCAAGATATACTAAATCATATTGAACGACCATATGGAGAAGGGTTATATCTTTTTTATATTAGCGTGTAGATTGTTTGTATTTTGGTGAGTTTCAGTGTTCCTGATTACCGCTACTGTTTCGTCGACAGACTTATCAAAAGGTACCAGGACACCACGAAACGAATTTTCTTTTTTTTTTTTCTCAACTACCCTTTTTGTGCATTGCGGACATTGTTCCGATACATATTATTTATCAACAACATATAGTTTTTTCGCAATATAGACGTTCATAGGTGTTTTTTCACTCGATTTTAGATTCCTTTTTTCATTGAAAAACGCTAGTGATGTCATAAATGGAATTTATTCACACCATATTTATTATCTTATGATATTTTCTTAGATGACTTCAAATTTTAATGCTATGGCTGTTCAATTATTGACTGTGATGGCAAGATTATTCTATAGTCAATACCAATGAAAATTATAATATTGAATACCCATTTATTTAATGTTATTAGATTTATAGTTCTAGTTGAATTGATCTGCTTCCTTGTATTTCTCCTTCGTGTGATCTTTATTTCAAAGAATACTAAGATCATCACATTATTTCTTATTTATGAATGAATCATCAATATTAATCCTTCTTCAAAACTGAACGCTACAAAGCTCATTGCTGACGTCAGACCTTCGATTTGTACATCTACGTATTCCTCACTGAGTAAACCATTAAGAAACATATCTTAAACAATTATCATCTAACAGATGTGAAAAGGGTCGACGTTTTATGGTAAGAGTATTTTTGATAAAAATCAAGATCAAATAGTATTTATCTGCGTCAAACAAGGGTTTCAGGTTGAAGGGGGGGTGATTTTCCATACAACAGTCACAGTTTAGAGTTTTTGGAATTCAACTATTTGTTACCTTGTCAATAAGTCTCGCTATGCCTTTCAATTTTACTTGAATGGTCTGAGAATTTTGGGTTTTTATTAACTCTTCCTAAATATTTATCTATTAAGTTCTTTTTTCTGAGAAGCGGGGAAAGGTATTTCTTGTTCTGGGTAGATTTCCTTTCCTTTCCTTTCTCATTTTTTTTGTTTTGTTATGTTTAAAATTCACAGCGATAAACATGAAAAAATTTAAGTTCTAGCCTTGCCGATCTCTTCAGGTGGGTAACAGAGAGAGGTGGGGAGACAGAGACAACAACATCTACCTAGGACAACAAATCTCTATGAGACCTTCAGAAGAAGAAATCAAGCGGAGAATCACTCTAGGATGGCTAGCCTTTGGTTAAGCAAACTAAACTCTAAAAAAACAAGTTGATCCCATTAATCCTGAAAAGAACAGTGTATAACCAATGCATCTTACCAATAGTCAATTATGGAGCTGAAACATGGAACCAAATCAAGAGACAGATCCACAAATTGAGAACCGTGCGACGTGCACATGAAAGAATTATGCTGGGCCTCACATGCAGAGACCACAAGACAGCACAGTACATCCGTGAGGAAACAAGAGTACAATCCATTAAAGAATTAATCTAAAATCTCAAATGGTAATGAGCTGGCCAAGTCGCAAAAATGGCAGACAACCGATGGACATCACGATTCACAACATAGATCTCTAGAGATCACGTGTACAATCAAGGCCGGCAGAGTACTAGATGAAGAGACGAGATAGACGAATTCAGAACGTACTGGCTCCGCGACGCCTATGATAGAGAAGTGTTGTGAATCATGGAGACGATCTATGTCAAACAACGGACGTTAAGAAACTGATGATGATGATAATTTTAGAATATTTCATACTTGTGTGGTAAGCTAGTTTTGTTTGATATTTTCTTGATGATAGAAATAGGGTTTACTGTTTCATCTGAAACAGAGTTTCAGTATGAAGATGATCTTGATGTTATAAATCTATCTTTAATACTAAGATGATGGTAAGTATGTATGACTGTGGCCTCTGTTTTTAGAGTTATTTGTAGCATGATTATACTCTGCATTTCTTACAGTGGGTATCTGTCTCCATTTCGCCCATGCTGTGCATTTCTCAGTAAATTGGTATCAAGTCACTTCTCAGTCGTCTGTATTGTTGAGCGAGGAGCTGTTATATTCTCTGTCGGTCTTTACACGGTGGGTCTTTCAGTTTTGGCACCAGTTTGATAGCTCCCCTCAGTGACCAGTTCAACGTATCTTGGTATTCCTTTATTTAGAATGTTTAGAACATTTTTAAACATATCAACGACTATGTAACGGGTTTCCAATCTCAGTTGTGTCCGTTCACTTTACTTACATTTTCCAACGAGCTTGGAATTGTGTTTTGAAAACAACCGTGGTGATAACATCAGCCATTTATAGCTAGAAGAAAAAATCACAAAACTATAATATAAAAAAGACTAACGAGATACATCTAACGAATCTGACAGAGTTTTGCATTTGAGCTGCGAGTTTGTTTTGAAATTTTTATTCTTGAGCTGTAAGCTAATTACTTTGATATGTTATTTATAAACATAGATAGTTAATATTTATAGGAATGGCGTTAACTGCTCTATCTTAAAGGGAGTTTGAATATGAAAAGAATCAATGTTATAAATCTATTTCTAATTCTTACATTCTAACATCCATCTCACTTTCTTAAAATAGCGAATTATTTACCCAAAGATGCATGAAATTATTATGGGGTGGCGAAACTCAAAGATCATTGAAGGTTGAATGAAACATAGAAGGTGAAAGACTTGAATCACTTGATATATAAGCATTTTATGGCAAATATATACTATAAGAAAAGGTAAAAGTTTGTTACAAGTATATAAACTGACAGAGCAAGTGACAAAAAAACGTTGGCTTATGCAGATGCTGCTACTAACAAATTAAAAAACGAATGAACGCAGAAGACTTAGCCATTTTACACTATATCATTATCAATACTGAAGGATATGATTTAATTTTACGGTTAGTTTTAGGGGTTCGGGTTCATTTAAAAGGTTATTGCTACGGTATATTCTTTTTATTTTCATTATTATGAAAAAACTGGTTAATAATCTTTAATATTACTGACAATACCAACCCAAAATTTTACCCTAATCCTGACTTTAAACCTAAGAATAGCCTCAACCCTAACCCCTAAAACTAGATTATATCCTTAACAATTCATCATTATTTGATATCTCTTTTTGATATTTTAACTACATCATAAATTCCTTTCCCTTAAGAGGAAAGACTGAAAGATAATTTCCAGGCGATTGGACCCCCTCTTGTTCACGTTGTTTTCAAGACGTTTTGGTCGATTCATTTTTTGGCCTTCTTTACTTGTAATGTATAATAATCATTAGGGAAGAGAGTTTTTTGCCAAGGCAACATTGTAGAGTAAAAAAAAAAAGTTATAAGGATAAACTAGAAAGTTGGGTATGACTACATTGTTTAAAAGGAGGACAAAGGAGTCTTAATGGAAACTTTCAAGATGATAAATGGTTTTTCAAATTACGAAATTCTAATGTTTAATGTCAGATAAGACGGGAAATGTACTGGCTAGGTCTATTACAAAGAAGATCGCAAAAACAAATCGATTTTTTCTCTCAAAGAATTTTGAAATATTGGAATAATTTACCATCTTATGTTAAAGAATAATACAAATATAAACGATTTTATGAATAACTTAGATAAATTTAGATCATAAAAGATACAATATAAATTATAAGGGCAATTGTTGGAGGAGTCAGCTGAAATATATAAAAGGATTTAGGAACAATAAATGAATAAATGTTCCAAGTGAATGTTTCATTGTACTCGTAAACTTGTAATTTTTATTGTAATGTACATTTAAATGTTGAATACGTATTTCTAATATGAGTGCAGCGTGACAGACCCTGATGGCGAATTCAACATCAAAGATGCAGACAACAAACATAGCTGTATGCCAAATACTAACCTTAATCTGAGAAATACTAACCCAAGTACTAACCCTTGAAATACCAACCAAAAAACAACCCTAAAAAAAAAACTAACCCAGCAGTAGGAGCAGTTACCATTTTGAAACGGGGAAGGTAAAAATTGTCCATGGATATTTCAATATTTTTGACGGGTACTATGCTGGTTTATAAATAAACAATAGGGCGAGTTGCAATCACCTATCGAGCTTCATTCTTAATACTTTATTTCCAGTTAATGACACTCTAGAAATGATGGCATTATTCCGAATAATCCTCTCTGAGCATGCATCGTTTTTCAAAGATTTTTTCTCCGAAGCAGAAGAGTTTTGAAGGTTTCGTTATGACGTCACATCTGCGTCATCGTTGCTTCTTCCAACGTTAAAAATCTATTGAATATCATTCTCCTATTTTTGTCGTTTCGGCTTTATATATCAACTAGCTTACCCAAGCCGTCAAAGCAAAATGGCATTATTCAAGTGATATGGTATTTTGTTAAATATTCAACCCGATTTTACCTGCTCGAAAATAGAAAGGCATGTGTATATGCCTCTAATATCGATGTTACTATTTAATCTGAAAAGGTGATACACGTAACGGAAAATTGCTTCTTCTTTGTGAAAGAGTTCCTTTTCAAAATAACCCCTGAAAAACATTTTCAGTATTTCTATATCTACATCTAAGTATACTTTTTCTCTTTTGATAATTACTGAAATCGGCCAAGATAATTTGTTACTGTGAGCTCGTGCAAGAAATGTAACTATTAAGACAATCTTTTTTTTTCACAGAAGATACATAGTTTTTGAATTTGAAATAACCTTCAACAAGTGCAGCTTTTTGTTACATTTATTTGACCCGTCTAGTAGAATAGTAGTACTGTTCTATTTATTCCGTCTCTCTCCGTCTTCCTCTCTCTTCCCTCGAAATAATTACGTACTTTTATTTAAGTTTCACATAACATAAAATTCCAACTCTATAACATCCCTGGAAAAATCAACCACATATATCTCGTCAATGTTTTTGGTATAGATATAGATATATGAAAATGTTACACACACAAAATATATATGCAAACGTATACATATCGGTCACTTTCTCTACAAAAAATGATGTCTTGACACCGGCTTTCATAGGATGAACTGCATATTATGAACAGGGAGGACAATCGGTGAATGCGACGCCCAATAGGAGCGGCACTTACTCTGTTTAGTAGAAATTATAAACCAAATGAGCATCGATATCAATATAATCTGGGAACCTCTCATCAAAGGATACATTGGAACGGCTAATAGACACAGGGGAACATATGAATACATCATCATCATCATCATCATCATCATCATCATCAGTCTTTATTCGTCTGTCGTTGAACATCGACCTTCGCCAGGATTCACCACACTTCTTTATCATGAGCGTCGCGGAGCCAGTATTTTCTGAATTTGTCTAGCTCGTCTCTCCAACTAATATTCTGCCGGCTTCGGTTGTGCATGTGATCTCGGGGTATCCATGTCGTGAGTCACGATGTCTTTTGGTTGTCCGCCGTTCTTGCACCATGGCCATCCCACTGCAATCTGAGATTAAAGAAGGGTGTATAACCATTGCATCCTTCCAATAGTCACTTATGGAGCTGAAACATGGTACCTATCCAAGAGACGGATCCGAAAATTGAGAACCATGCAACGTGCACATGAAAGAATTATGCTGGGCCTCACATGGAGAGACCACATGACAGCACAGTACATCCGGGAAAAGACAAGGGTCAGGGACATAATAGAATCCATTGTAAATCTCAATGATACATATTGCGTTTTAAATACGTGGAATAAATGATATTTATTCCATGAAAGAGTAAGTATCTCTTATAGGCAAATTTATACATACTAGACTGATCACCATGGTGGAATGCGTGGCTCCGGTTCAACAAGGCGATCCTTTGCTGAGTCATAACAGAAACTTTGATAATGTTACCGTACGTTTATTAACTAAGCACCCCAAATATAGAGTACGACTGGGACAGCCTTAAGAGGGATGGGTTCCGTCGGAGTATCTTGCTCAAGGTACGCCTGTAATGGGCACTGTAACCTGTCACGGTACAGGAGATTAAAAGCCTGCATTGTTACGGGACTGAAAAGTACCGTCCATAAATCAAAAACTTTTTTTTGATATCAGATAACTTAATAAATGCAATGATGATAAAAGTTACAATAACAAGAAGAGCAATATTCAAAGGAAGGGAACGTTTTCCCAAATCAGAGAATATCAAAGAATCATTTGAGGGTATAAGTTCTGTAGAGTGGGTAAGATTTTATGACGCACATTTTAACTGAAGATCTTACAGATTTCATCGAATGTCCTGTAAATCAATTATTCACAAATAACTTAATAAAAGATTAAAATACAACCAAGAGATTTTAGGGTTCTATATAGAAATAGATCTTATATTACTATAAGTGAAACTTTTTGCAAGAATCCTCAGTTCTCTATTTCGGGGATTTAGATAATAAAACGGATATTTTGCCACGGCTACCCAGCAGTGCAGATCAAGCACAATACACACACACACACACACACATATATATATATATATATATATATATATATATATATATATATATATATATATATATATATATATATATTATATATATATATAATGAACAGTATGATTTTGTTGTTGCTCTGTTTGTAACCATGGACTCTTCTACTGAAACGAGTGCTTTCCCTAGAACACTAAAAGAGAATTCAAAAACAGATAATCTCCGCTTTTCAAGTGTTTGCTTTACGCCACTTTGTTGCATTTTTCAGAGAAAAAAAGAAAGCGAAAATAGTGTGAGCATTTTAGAGGTAGTGCACACATCTTTCATTCTTTCTTACCCCCAGTCTTTTGTACATCCCATATCCTCCAAACACCCAGACACATACTATCTGACCATTTTGGGGGTTTAACGTTGCTTATAATTGTTTCTTCATACTCTAGTGCTGATTTTTATGAAAGGCTTACACAGGAATTACCCCTCAAGATAGCTAAGGAAATATATATGTGTGTGTGTAAGAGAGAGAGAAAGAAAGAGAGAAAGAAAGAAAGAAAGAGAGAGAGAGAGAGAGAGAGAGAGAGAGAGAGGGGTCAGTGTATCTGTTTGTGTGTTTGTATGTTAATCTACCATACTATAAAAAGTACCTAAACATTACTGTAATCCAACCAAATCCGGCAAGCCTACTCAATAGTCTAGGGGAGGTTTCAAAGCCAAAAGTGTTGAGGAAAATTTTTGAAGGGTTTGAGAGGGCGTTCAATGTGCACTGTAAGAATAAGGCTGGAATTGAACCTTCTCATTTCATATATTTATATATAGCTCTTTAAGTAGTGCAAAGTAAAGGAAAACCGGTCCGGGGGGGGGGTCAAGAGTAAAAGGAGACATTTTCCTATATTTAAATTTGTTTTAAAAGTTTTCAGAAGAAACGCATTCTTCAAACTCGGGGGGTGGGGCTCGATTCGTAAGCATATTCCAAAACTTGACCCTCACTTCCCGTTCCACGTATACATATAGAACCGAATAACCCTTCCGTAGAACGGGTGTTCAGCTAGTATATATATATATACATATATATAACAAGAAAAATTATAAAGATGATACTTATGATAATTACTTGCAACGTGCACAATGCAAAAGTTTTGTTCGCCCATTTTCCGTATGGGAACCTCGTTGTTGTTAAAGACACGCGCAACGAAGACTTATTGCACAGAAATCGTGACTGGACTAAAATAATCGGAAGCGACATTAGTCACTTCACCAGAAGCATCTTTTGCGGTGTACTTGCCAATTGTAAGTTGACTTTCTCTCTCGAAGAATAGAAAGTCCTGTTCTTCAGAGAATAAAAGACATATAAATACCTTTCCCCGCTGTCCTGATCTGCTAACAATGAGAAATGTTCTCCCTTATATCTCAGATTTTTCTCCCTTGCATTTCTTCCTCTCTTTTCCCCTTCTTCCTACTTTCTTTCTTTGTTTAGTTCCTTCTTCCTTCCCTTTTTTTATTCCTTTGTTCAACATTCTATTCTGTTCTTTTCTTCTTTTCTCTTCTTTTTTGCACTTTTTTTCCATTCATTCTTCTTTTATGTCTTATTCCTCTCTTTCATTTCTTTTTTCTTCTCTTCTTTCTTTCGTTCTTTCTTTCTTTCAGTCATTCTTTTTCCTTTATTTCTTTCCACCTTTTTTCTCTGATTTATCTTCCATTCACTATTTTCTCTTTCTCTCCCTTTTGTTCCCATCTTTCTTTCTTTCTTTCTTTCTTTCTTTCTTTCTTCCATTCTTTCTTTCTTTCTTTCTTTCTTTCTTTCTTTCTTTCTTTCTTTCTTTCTCTCAGTCTTCGTTTCTTTCCCCCTTTTCTTCTACTTCTTCCTCTCTTTCTTTCTTTTAGTTTTTTTTCCTCCCGTCTGTTATTTCTTCTTTCTTTCTTTTGTTCTCCTCAGTCTTTTTTTCAGTCACCTTCATTCTTTTTTTCTTTCTTACTTCCATCCTTACTTTTTTCTTTCCTCTTCCTCTCTTTCATTATTTTAGTTCTATTTCTTTTCTTTTTTCCAGGTTTCCTTCTTTCCTTCCTTCCTTGTCTCTCTTTGCTCATTTCTTTCTTTCTTTCTTTCTTCTGCATTCTTTCTTTCCTCCTCTCCTTCCTTTCCTTTTCTTTTTTCCTTTCTTTTTTCTTTTCTCTCTCTCCCTTCTTTCCTTCCGTCAATTATCTTTCAGTCTTCCCTCTTCAGGAAAGGAATCTTTATTTCTTCCACTGTTCCTCCCTTCTTCCTTTTCCCCTTTCTTTTCGTTCCCTCTTCATTTTTTCCCTCCTTCCATTTTTGTTTCAATCTTTATACCTTTATTTCTTTCTTTTTTTTCATTCCTTCATTCCTTCTTTCGTTTCTTCTTTACTTATTTTCTTTATCTCTTTCTTTCTTGATTTTTCTCCTTTTTTTGCCTTCCTCTCCCTGTTTGTCCTTCCCCTTGCCTTCGTCTCTCTCTATTTCCCATCCATCCTTTTCCCCTCCTTCTTTCTGTTATATTTCTTCCTTCCCTTCTTTTTCCTATCTCTCTCTTACTCTCTTTCTTTCTTTCTTCTTCCTTTACTTCATTCCTCCTCTCCTTCCTTCCTTCCAATTTTCCTCTCACCTTTACTATTTTTGTAACGTTCATCTGGTTTATCATCTTGTAGAAAGTGAACATACCTATTTGCAAATGCACATGTGACATAATCCTTGTCTTCCATGTCCAACACATATTCTTTCTAATCTTATTCATCGCTTTCACAAAATGTCTACAAGCAAATCGAGCTCCTTATCTACGTATCGATCTTTTCAATCAATCTGTTTCAGTCAGTTTCTATCTATGACTTGCACTTGTAGGCTAAGATAGTGGTATTTCTGTCTTCAATGACGATCATTAGTATAAGAACTGGATACTAAATAAAAGTTCTTCCGTCACCTGAAATTCTTGCAAGGATTTTTCAGTCATCGTATTTGCAATCTTGTTTAAACTTTAATATACACATTGTACACCTATCTATCTATCTATCTATCTATCTATCTATCTATCTATCTATCTATCTATCTATCCCCTTGATTGATTGTGAAAAGTCCCAAATCATTCTACAGCATTATGTTATGTAAGGTAGTTATTTTCCTCTCACTGGTAATGTACTTCGTCGAGAGTTTTCCGTGTTTTATACAGAATTTGCTTTTATTATAACAATTTGAATTTTGATCCTGGTGTTTCATGATTAATCTTTTTGTGGGGCTCATCAGCTCCTTTACCAAGAACCTGTTTCAAGAATTTGATATATATATATATGTATTCGTGTGCATGTGCATGTATGTTTGTGTGTGTGTGATCTACCTATGTATTTACGTTCATCTTTCAGCGTACGTGATTGTGCATTGTGATTTATTCGAGTGGGCGTGTATATTAACGAAAGAAAATTGCCATTATTGCTTGGCAGTTATTCCGATATTTCGATGTTTAGGGCTTCTCCTGTCAGCAGATTGTGCCAGAAAATAAATACGATAAGTGTAAAAAGAAGACAGTCTCTGTAGAGTTCCAATATCTTTGTGTGTTTTGGGATTCAGCCATGAAATTCGCGTGCTTCGTTGTTTCCGACTATCGACAACTGTAAATACGCTTTTTCATGCTCACTGAAATCGCTTGTAAAATATTCTGAAATCGTACAGCTTATTTGTACAATTCTAGTTTCCTTGTGTGTTTGGGGATTCAGCCATGAAATTGAGGGGCCCCAGTCTTTACAACCATCGAGAACAGTCAATATACTCCTTTCAATGTTCAATAAAAATGCTTGTAAAATATTTAGAAACTATTTAGCTCCTTCACATTAACTGTACACCAATAATAAAAAAAAAACAAAAAAAAAACATTATTTTGGATTTAATGTGATGAGAGAAGTGGGTGACTCGTCAGTCAGTAGCATTGAAATGGAATCAGCGAACAGAGTTCAAACTTTGGTTGGAACAGTTTGTGTTTATTAACTGATACCCTTTGTAAAGACATAAATCCATTTATTTCCCCTGCAGCTTTGGGTATATATCTGCACAGGCTCTTTTGCTTATTTGGCAAACCCAGATTGTTCAGCCCTTGTTCAGCATTTGAGAAGACAGAGAATGGAATGCATGGTCTACGGGGCACTTGTGAAGCTTTGATGGGTTTAGCAAATTGGAAGTTGATTATAAGTAAATTAAGGGAGAATAAATATGGATAGATGAAATAACACGTCCACTGTATCTACCCCATCCAACCCTAAACAACAACCCGTGGAAGAGTCGAAGATTTCTTAAACATTGAAACAAATTTTTTCAGTTTCTAAATCTCAAACTCTGTCAGTGACTAAAACAGTTTTCCAAATATCAAACACCGTTTTTGACTGCAAAAACGACTGCTTCCAGCCATCTGTATATCAGTGACTTTGTGACTCAACGTAAATTGCAGTGCACAAGTCGATGTGGCGTGTGTGTCAACCTCAAGGTTTATGCGAAAAAATTCTGATTCAGCCCTGGACATCTTTGTATGCATTTCACTGAGTGGACCCTTGGTCAGGAGAAAAAACGTCACACACATTACACACGCGTTCATTCTAGTTCATGTAACTCAAATGCTGACCAACAAGGCGTGAGGCAATATTTTATTCTATGAAGGGTCGAAACCACATTTACACAACTTATTAGTTGCAAGCACGGCAAACGTCTCATTTATTTGATTTTCTAAAAGTTCGATTTTGGGGAGACGGTCTCTATGTATTATAAGAGATTTAGGTAACATATTCAGGATCGAATCTTATTGGTATGATTTAAAAATTAATGCTTTCTTAAAAATTAATGCTTTCTAATTTTCTAATAGTGGCAGCTTTTTCTATCTTCATTTTAGACCGCTCCCTGAAATCTACAGCACAACTGTTTGAGACAATCTTTTCATGGTCAGACATTTTTGCCACACTGCTTCGTTGTCACAAACTTTATTCAAGTTGTTCAAGTAATAATTATGTAAAAGTTACAGTTTAGTTTTCTCACTTTAGCATGAGTCATTATTTGTCGAATGAGTGTATAAAAATAGTAAAAACGAAGAAAATGGAAGCAAAAAGGGAAATTATCTCTTAAAATACTCGCTTAAAGGCTGTTTTCGGCGTCCTCAATGCTTCCAAATTTCCAATTCGTACAATGGAACAACCATAGCCATCAAAGATTCCAACAGCTTCAATCCTTTTTAACAAATGCGTGTTGATGTCTTCAAATGTTTTTGAGTTTGTTTGTTTCTTTGTTCCAGCACTCTGGGTCATAACGTTTTGTCTACAGACCTGGGATTCGGTATCAGTACTCCACTAAACTTCCACTAAAAATGTAAACTTGGATTTCTGGGGAAAAGGCATCTGAAGGCCTTTTTTTTGTTGTGTGTTTATTTGTTAGTTTAATCGCTCCTGGCCGTACAGTTTAGTCCAAAGTTTGAAAATGAGCATCATTAACCCCTTAGACCCTTTCTGAGATGGTTCTGGGATTCTTGAGAAAAAACTTGTTTAACTTTTTGGGAGACTTATTTTGTTTGTTTGTTTGTTGGTTTGTTTCTGTGCTCTTGGCCATATTGTTTTGTCTGAAACTTTTTCTTCGCTTTGGGGGCCTTATTCTGGCGTGTTTTTTGATAACGTCTCCATTTCCCAGGAACCAAATGTTTCTAAATATTCTTTTACTCTATTTTAGCTGTTTTAAGGTGAAAAAAAAAAGAAAAAAAAAGAAACGCCAGTGAGATCAGAAATAAAATGTATTCTGACCCTATTTATTCTCCAATGGAATTTCTTCGCATAAAGGAGGAGGATGGTTTGTATACTGTATGTATTTGTGTGTGTATAGGGAGCTGCTTTGCACCTCCTTATGAAATTCCTTTACATACATATTATGCATCTTTCTGTTTCATAAGAACAATCGTAGCCATTAAAGATGGTGAAGGATTTGATCCTTTTTTTATTCGTGTGTGTTTGTTTGTGACTTTTTGTGGTTTATGCGTTCGTGTGTTCAAGCGCTGCTGGTCACACTTGTGTCTGCAGACTTGAAAATCGTCATCAGTATTCCAACCCCATCTGAGAATGATTTGTTTTGTTTCTTCTGAAAAAAAAGCTTCTTCGACGTTTTGGATTTCATTTTAGTGGTTTTAATAACATCCAGATTTTTTACAATGTTACTGAATGTTTTTTTTTACTCTACCTTGATTTTTTTCTCCTCTTGGGATCGGCAGTAATGTCATAAAATCATTTATTCTGACCATATTGTTTCATTGACAGAATTTTTTGCATGACTTCAAATTTTGATGCTCGGTTGTCCAATTATTGACTGTGATGGCAAGATTATATTTTAATTGTTTTCTGGATCCTCTAAAAGGAACAGTAATTAGAAATTAATAGACCCTGAGTTATCTGTCCTGTGCAGACGTTTGTCAGTTTATCCTCGATCCGATTAATCACTCAAAAATATGAAGCCAAATTTTTTCATTTTACGTCGAAACATTTTGAGGGTATTGAACTAACAAAGATCTCGCTATGATGTGAATATTTGCTGCGTTGCTGTAAAACAACCAGCTACCCACAAACAGAAATCGGATCATTATAATATAATTTGCATTTCGTCAGCATTTTGTAGCAGTTACTAAATCAATACTGTTTGTCTGAATGTGATCCATATATAGATGTGCAGCTCAACATCTTCTCTCTGGTCAAAGCCTTGCAATCATTTTGTTAACGTTAAAGTATTTATTTGCAATGGGATGTTTCAGGACATTTATTTGCCACTGGAGATCCAAATCAAAAACTCCCAGCCGACAGATGCAGTTGGAAATCAGCCATTCGCGTTCTGCGTGATTGAGAAATTTGGACAATAGAAGTCCTGGCTTGCTTTCCGATCTGGAAGTCGGGCGGTCAGCAAGCGTGGCTTCGACCACCCACAAAATCGGCCAAAGTGATTAATGGTTGTTCCAAGTTTTAATATCGAGTCTGTCTCTAGCCAACGTCCGATCGAAGACGAAGTCGCCCAGGGTCTTGGATTGAAGGTCAACCACCAAAATATACTTGATTTACTTCCGGGTCCGATCGACTGCCCGAATGCTGTCTTCATTGTAAGACTTATTAATTAGGCCTGCTTCAATAATCAAGACAGACAAAGACTGAAGCACAATTGGAGAAAAAAGTTGTTTGTCCACGTCAAATTATATCCTTGGAAGACTTTTTCTGACTTCGAAAAGTTCCATCGGAGTGGGGGTATATGGCTTGGCAGCCGAGAATGTGGATTTATTTTCAAAATGTTTTCGAATTATCTAACTCGTTTTTTTTTTCTTAAAACGTTTTGGCCGATCTCTTCTACAGCCTTCTTCAGGTATACTCCAATGATGTAACAGTACATTTTTTAAATCAGTAAAGCCTTTAAAGTATTCCACTTGTGTTTGATTCCTATCTTGCTAAACTAAGAATATCATACTCTGCACTACTTTTACTCCATATAGATCCTTTTGAAATCGGAAATCAACTCTTATTCAGGAATTCAGGTTCTTCTTTATCTTCTTTTACTTCTCTGTGAAAGCCAGCCTCGTCTCCTCTTCTTCTCCTCCCTTTTTTTCACGGACAAAGAAAAGATTTCGCGACTTTTCAAACTGTGTCAAGATAGATTGATTTGAAATCTGGATCAGACCATAGGGTTGATTGCACGTACCGTTTTCCCTTCTTCTTCCTCATCATCTTCAGGTGCACAGGAAAATCGACCATTATGGACGTAGGACTCAATAATCCACAAAAAAATATCTCCCTCTCTCTCTGTCTCTGTCTCTCTCTATCTCTCTGTCTCTCTCCCTCTCTAACTCTCTCTTTCAGGGTTCCTTTTGATACAAGTACAATGTTTTTTCGTAAATTGAATAAAATAAAAAAAAAACACCACATTTGCCGAAAATTATCCAAGAAAATGTTTATACTTGCATTTGAATATTTTTGATTACTTTTATTCTTGATCTCTGGTCATATTGTCAAAACAGAAACAAACGTTACCAATCATTATATCTGTTAATTACCGGATATTGCTAAGAAGACACTTGTTGAAAAGTTCGTCATTAATTGTAAGTTGCTAGTAACTGGGGCTACCGCACGGACAGATATCGACGTGAGGACGGTAAACGCATAGTTGATCTTATGGTTCTTGTTTTTATTTCAGCTTCTCTATGCTATAACAGCAGCTCTATCCTATTACAGTTGCATATAATCATCAGCGAACAAAGACAGAATTCTGTAGGATCGCATCTTTTGTTCCATACTATATTGAGAAAATATCTCACAAGCTGGAACCGTGGAAATTTCACAGATGTTGACAAATAAGATTATCCATTATCTCATACCTCTCTTTTCCTATATCTACTCTTCCATATCTCTTCGAATCTTTGCTGCAATGTTTTTATATAAATGTTGTACAAACATGGTTTAGTTTCATAGGTTAACATCTTCTTATCCTCTTATGAAATTACCCATACAGCAATACTTTGAATAGTGTGACTTTGTTCAATGCAGTTTTTGATATCATGGTATATCAAAATCATAGGTTGAAGAATAGAAAAAAGAATTGTAGAAAATAAATTGATTGGAACGGACGGTATTGATTGGCTAGTTTGTTTAGACATAATCTGTTCAAATTGTGGCGGGAAAACATGAGTGAACCAAGTTAAAATAGATTTTAGAAGTTTGCAATCAGTATGAATGGACCTCAAATTACTTTTATTTATCTATAACTCGAATAAATCTTGGAATGGCAATGGGCACCACTGAGAAGAATCGACTACCCGCCCCCCCCCCCAACAACGCGTTGCTTCCAAAAAGTCAAGCCACCTCACTTTCTTTGGGGATGATGTGCAACTACCCAAAGACAACTACCCAAAGACAACTACCCAAAGACAAGCCCTTGAACCTCACTAAGATAAAAATTGTTTACACTGGCACTTACAGGGTCTGGACATTCTCTGCAGACATGCACCTAACTGATCTGAGAAATAAAATCAAAAACAAAAAATGGGACAATATCTGTATCAGTGGAAAGAGTTGACGAAGAGAACTAAGCAGTAAACATCTTCTATTCTACGAAAAAGAAACAAGAATATGATCAAAATCGAAAACCCAGAGCTGAAGAAAGTACCACCACTAGACATAACTAGGACAACCAATATCTAAGAAATTATCAAAACACCAAAAAAGCCAGCGAAGAATCACTGTGGATTGACAAGCTTTCAGAAGAGCAAAAGCAAGAAGATCCAATAAGTCTTATAAAAAGGGTATCCAACCAATACATCCCCCCAATAATCACCTATAGAGCAATGACAGGATTGCCCCTCAAACTTTGAACCATGGACGGATACATGGAGATTCATACTCAACCTCACATGGAAAGATCATAAGACATCACAGTATATATGAGAAAGAAGTCTGAGATTCCATGGAAAACTCAGATGGCAATGGGCTAGACATGTTGCAAAAATTTCGTGACTCACAACATGCATTCACTGAGATCATATGCAAAATTGTCACCAACAGAAAGTAAGATGGCGTGCCAAACTAGACAAATTCAGAAAGTGCTGGCTCTGCGATAGAGAGGTTTGGCGAATCTTGGGGATACTCTACGACAGGCACTTGAAGGGTGGCGATGATACTGATGATGTCAGGCAGGAGACATAGGGAACCCTCTGGTCAACATCCTGTAGTCCACTGGTTGTTCGATCTATAGACTAGGAGAAAGAAAGATGGTATGGATGGCAATAAAAGTAGAAAGGAGGCAGTGGAAACCGGGAAAAGAATTTACATTGGTTTGTTTTTGAGGATTTCCTCAATTTGAATAATGCATTCCGTATCAATTCTCGTTTCGACCTGTTGCCACTACTTTTGAAGAACAAAATTATCATTTTTCTTTCTACTTTCAAATTGTGTGGTTCCTTCTGAAGTCTTTCTGCTACTTCTCATGTTTTAGTTATTTGTTTTGCTGTTGTGACCAAGACCGTTATACATTACAACGAGGTGCCGTGGGTACCTTGTGCGAACTTTTCCTGCTTCAAAAGTTATATGGGGTCAAAAATGAAAGGAAAAGTACAAGATAGAAAGAGGAAAATTACAAGTACCAACAAAGAGAAGATAGACACGGCGAAACAAAAGACATTTTGGGAATCCAGTGACGGCAGATTCCGACTACGAGGAACAAAGGACAGCAGTTAACAAAGAAGAAACATTTTTTCCCATTTTCAGCTTTTCCAATCAACAACAACAAGAAAAAGGAAAAAAGGAAAAAGACTATATATATACATATATATATATATATATATATATATATATATATATATATATATATATATATATATATATATATATGTGTGTGTATATAAGCGCATGAATTCATGAAAAGCTGCATATAAAAATGGAAAAAATATTTACACGAATACGTACTAAATAAAAAATGTACATAAACTCACACGTGCCCCTTGCAATCACAAAAAAGAGAAAAATCACCAGCAAATATAATTGACAAAAATGATTGAACATATGCACACAATATATATATATATATATATATATATATATATATATATGTATTTATAAATATATATATATATATATATATATATATATATATATATATATATATATATATATATATATATATTGTACTTATGTGATCAATCACGTCGAAAGATTTGTAACATGAAAAAGGGGGCTGAACCTACGGAAAGAAAAAAAAAGAGCGGTAAAACGAGAAAGAGAATATAGAATTTTGACTTGTTATGTCGTTGGGTTTTCTTGTTTAAAATATTTTTCTACCGTATTTTCCAAAGTATTTTGCGTAGTCGGATTTTCAATGCAGCTTTGCATTTTGCGCTCAACTTTCTCGTTCGTTTTCTCGTGTTGTGATTTTTTTTGAAGGAATTGGAAACATATTTGATGGTACTCAGATAAATTCGAAGCAACGCTTGATTTGCCATGGCATTTCAAAACCTTGTGCCAAAATATGTTTGACGTAGAGGCAGAGGATGACTTGTAGTTTTTTTATCACTGACATCCACGAAAAATTTGGAACGTGAGAAAGACTTTTCGGTCAGGGCTATGAAACTGAGCTGAAAGTTGGTTGAGATTACTTGCTAAATCTAAAGTTGACGTGAGCAAAAAAGAATTAACTTGCCATTCGGATGTCGCATGTACGCATGGTGTTATAAAATGGTCGGTTGCAGGTTCAATTCTTATAACAGCCCATTTGCTTCAATTGATTATTCTATTTACGTTGTCTAGACCAAAAGATACATTCACCGTGTATTAGCAGGATGTCATTTCAAATAATTTTTCAAATTGATAAAATGCATTTATATTTATATATGTATGTATATATAAAGATGGATATAGATACACATACACACATATGTATATACATATGGATATAAATACACATACGCACGCACATATATACTCACACACAAACACACACACACACATGATTATTCTCCAAGTGTTGCACTCTTCACACAGGATAAACACCACCTTAATCGAATAGCAATATGTTAGAGTCGATTTAAAGCTTAAAAATCGAAGCTGCTGCCTTTGGGGAGGGGGATTAGAATGAATCAGTAAAAACCAATATTATACATTTCCACTTTGACTGGTATTTTCCTACAGAACATATCAAACAAATTTTTCATATTGATTTCAATTTATTTTCCACTGATTTCCTTTAACTTTCTTGACACCTGTAATAGGCCTAACTGATTACAATGTTTTGCAATGAGAGATATCCACACTGCTACTTGAAAAGAATGGTGTCACAGTCAACAATGGTATCAGCGGTCTTAGCAGCTTTTTAAAGTCCGTTGTTGGACATAAAATTTCCCAAAGATTCACCAAAGGGAACCACGTTGTAGTGTCAAGCAGTTGTCTCACATTCTTGAGACATGACCCCTTTGCCATTTGATGTCTTTTTTTCTCTATTAAATCCATTAAAAAGCTCAAATGGCAGTGGGCTGGCCATGTTGCACAAATGGTGGACAACCGATGGACTTTGTGACTCACGACATGGATCCCAAGATCACATGCGGAACCGGGGCCGGCAGAATATTAGATAGAGACGAGCTACACAAACTCAGAAAGTACTGACTCTGTGACGCCCATGATAGAGAATAGTGGCGAATCCTTGGGAAGGTCTACGTCCAATGACGGATGTTGAAAGACTGATGATGATGATGATGATGATGAAATCAAGCTTATGCAACCTCTTGTGCCATTAAGAGGCAGATAAATAACTTCTCTCGTCAGAAAAAAAACAAATGCTTCAATTATGGTAAGCAGAATTTCATCACTGCTAAATTTCAAGCTAATATAATAATGTGTGGGCACCCGTATTCATCAAATTGTTATATAAGCGAAAACTTAGTTGACTGAGTATAGGGTATAATTGCATCTTTGATGGTTCCTGGTTGTACAGATTTGAAAAAGTTACTTCCGATTATTTGCATTTTAACTCCAGTTAACTGACATACCGCTGCGAAACAACTTCTCTCTTACACTTGTTGACAAAGACTTTGACCTCTTCATCCTGAACGAAGCTTTCACCAAAGTTTCTTGACTACTCAACACTTTTTCTCCATATATGCACAACGAGTACTTATGTACACACATATACTTACAGGCATACATATATACTGTACAAGTCAGAAAGAGATGCCGAACACCGTGACGCAATAAATAACACAGCAATATTATGGCGTATGATTTTACGATTATTCACCTTTACATGGCCAACGTTGTTCGTATCAACGTCTAACTTTATTGAACAACAGAAAAGTAATAAATATATTTATTGGGCACACCATGAGTAAGAATGAAATGAATAAAATAAAAATATTCCCAGCAGTCAACGAATGAAGCTTTTACACAAGCTTAATGATATATGCACTCGTCGTCCCATTTTATTTCAAATGTTGGTAATTGTTTAGATCTCACAAAAACTACATTTAAAACCACAATATTGGCAAGTCTGTGGAGGAAGCGTGCCATAATACCCATACTGAATACTAACGTGGAACATCATGACTTAAAACGTGGACCCCAGAGATCAGGCGCTGAACAATGGCCGATAGAAAATGAAATGGTGCAACAAGCTAAAATTCAGAAAATATTGGCTCTCCGATGCCCATGACGGAGAGGTCTGGTGAATTTGGGGGAAGATCTATATCCAGCAACAGATTCTAAGATGTTGCCGTTGCTGCAGATGATGATGATGGTGATGATGAATATGCCGGTGCACCCAGTTTGAGAAGCCATGATTTAGGAGAGCGAATGGTACCATGTTTCTGATTCAAATATAATTCAACAAATGAAGCGATAGCTTTCGATCCGGACAATGCCGGTTTGTAAAGAAAAAATGAAAAAATAACTTTGTCTGAATGAGAAGAAAAAACACAATAAAGTCATTCTTTGAGAACGAAAGTTTTTTTAAGTGACATGAATCGAGTCAGATGTCTTTTTCGCGTGACTGATAAAAGATTATGGCCACAAGAATCATGGAATTGCAAAGAATCAATCCTTTAAATGAAGAAAAAGCACGTCGTTTTTTCCGAACATTCGTTATATCAAGCATTGAATCTATTGCAATGAATTCGTTTAACAAATCGAACAAGTTTCTCAGGAGAAATACACACTTTTCAAACACGTTTGTTCATATAAAAAGACTCACTCAATCATGCGAAAAATTTGTAACTCTTAAACGGATGCAGATAAAGAATGTTCAAGACGTTTGCACGTGGATTGTTATAAATGCTTTTAAAAGCAAGTTATATATATATATATATATATATATATATATATATATATATATATATATATATGCAAATTTCCATCTGTTACATTTCCGTCTATCAAACTGTTTAAGAATTATATTGAAAAGGATTGGGAAAAGGGAAAAGTCCTTAAGAAGTAATTGCAACGCGAAAAACCTCGAAGTGGGTGCAGAGAAGTATAGAAAAGCAGATCATTTGTACGTACACTAGAAGGAGGCGAGAAAAATAGAGATTCTCTAAAGGAGAAGGGCAGAACTCAGTGGTCGGCAAAGGAGTGAGGTGAGAAATGCGATGGAACTGAACAAAATGGAGAAAGAGTTGATTAATGAATGAAGTTCTTCTCTTGCCTTATGCTAGATTATTAAAAAAATCTGAAATTCATAAAACAAACGTGAGTGCTGCTGAAGACCAACTAAGGAATCAATTTAGTCAAACATTAACATTGCGAATTCGACTCAGGAATAAAAACTTATTCAGGAATTTAAGTT